>CM061245.1:68306005-69548684 GCA_030848705.1 Heracleum sosnowskyi
TGGAGCTCACCTATGCTTAACAGGTTCACTTTGGAGCTCACCTATGCTTAACAGGTTCACGTGGAGCTCACATGTGCTTAACAGGTTCACTTTGAACCTCATATGTGCTTGACAGGTTCACCCATACTTATATACATCAAGCAGGTTCCTTGTCAGTTATTTGTTGTAAATATCTTCCAACTATCAGATTCCAACTTAGAGGTTCCTCAATATTTACTTGTAACTCGTAGCTGACACCTAACAGCTTCAAGTGTGTAGCTTCTAGCTTGTAGGTTCATTGATTCTTAGGTACAGCTACAGACTTCAGCCAGCGGGTGCTGAACTTCTCAACATGATAGGATTCAAGCTGGAAGAGGTTCACATGTCAAATGGAAAGGAAACCTGATGGCTCGAGGGGTAAATCAGTTTCCCATGGAAAAGCTTGCATAAGGGAAAGGAGGTTCTCAGCATCAGCTTACGCAGGAGGGAGCTTCCGCATGGTAGGTTCAATGGTCTAACCTGAACCTCGAATGGAGCTATAAGGACAAAGATAAGTTTAATTCCTATGCCTTACATATTCATAGTCATACATGTTTTATGTGCATACAAGAAATTATTCAAAGCATTTAGCTGAAAAGCTTCAGTGTGAACCTTATGTTTGCAAACAGTTCATTATTTTTAGCCATACATGAATTCGTATTTATCTAAATGTGCATATCACATGATTTCAAGGAAGGTGTCTTGCATGGATTTATAAACAAAAGGTCATCATCATGCTTGGTTTACAAAAATATCTTTCAAACTTGCTAGCTGAAGCTGTTGAGTAGGTACCTGGGCATGCTATATGCCCCATTATGTAACCACTCGAAAAGACATGGCAGCGATTGAGGATGTCTCCACAACCTTCCATTGGTTCCTCTTACGACATTTTTATATGGTTATTCAAGGTTATTCATGGTATTCCACGGTATATGATTATTCAAGGTTATTCATGGTATTTCACGATATATGGCTATTTTGGTTAAACTCAATGGTTTATGTTTTCCACGGTATTGGAAAACAACGAGGTCCAATGTGTCGAGATAATGGAAATTTCTGAAAATCGTGGCACTATGTCTTGAAGAGTGTGTTCGCCAAGGTTCTACTTGATTGTAGAGGCAACAACAGATACGTATAAATATTCAAAAATCATTTTTGCACCATACATACTTGCTTGCATACATGCAGTATATATGTACAAGTGGCGTGGATAACATAGGTGAGCTACTTAGCTCATGCTACTTATCATCTTTTCTAGTTGTTTTAGTAGCGCAGGTTCTGGAGACTTGAAGCTCATTGGCAGCGGAAGCTTCACGACATCATTTACAAGAGCTTTTCATATGAAGAGCAGATTCGCGGAGGAGGAACACCTCGAGGAGTCAGGTTATGGTTTTCAAAGGAAAAGGCTAGTCGCTAGTAGGTTCAGCAAGGAAGCTCGCGATTGGAATTGGATGGTCGCACCTGGTCTAAATGATATTAAAGGAATTTTTTTACTCAAGGATTCAGATTGAGGTACATATGTAGAGGCGTTGTGTTTTCTGTTTCTTACGCTGAGTTAGCTCATGTAAGCTTGGAAGCATGATGTTGAAGCTATGTATTTCTCTGAGAAGGATAAGGAAGGATTGAACCTTGTCTTACTTTGGTTCCTCTTGTATTCAATGCTGCAAGGAACCGGGGGGTAGTTGTTGTGCCCAAAATCTCACATTGGCTCAATTTTAGGCCCACGTGCAATATAGGCCCAACTAGTATGGATTTGGTGAGGATTGGATGTATTGAGGTTCAGCTTCATACTGCCAAGGTTGAGGTTCGCGGCATTGAGGAACAGGTTCATGTTCAGGGTGTTTTGACTGCAGGCAAAGCTTCAGGTGCAGGGTGGTCTGAACCTCTCTGGGACAGAATCAGAGTTGGACAAGGACTCAGCTTCCTATACTTTAGGAGCACGGAATTAATCTTGAAAAAGGACTTCTAGGCTTAATAAAACGTGGTGGATGGGACAATTATAAACAATATAGGACTTATATTGGTTATTTCGGATATACATTAAATACATGAGGTTTTGTAGGACTTAGTGATGGACATGGACTAGGACACTGGAAAGCTCAGCTACAGGTGTATAATTCGACTATAACTCTGAGATGGATTATCTTAGAATGGTTGAATTCGCAAGGATGGAGAAGTATAAACCTAATAGAACTACATGGGGCTTGATTCCTATAAATAGGATATGTAGGCACTTGACTAAGGCATTCGGATTTTCACTCTCTACACGCATACGGCTCGTGTACCTTTGTGATACATATTCCGGTGAATTGGCTGGCCGAATAGGAATTATTCTGCCCTTTTCATCCGGTGGTTTTGTCAACTCAGTCCCCAGAAACATTACTTCTACTATTCTGTACTCATAGCGAGCTTCAGGTTTCAAGCTGCAGACCTACAGCTCTGTCCGACAACCTAGGATGCATTCTACGGATATTCCAGCGATATTCTCTCTCGGTGTTGTTACCAAATTTCCTTCACAACAACACTTTTCTTTTATGGATGTCCCTCCCAATTCTTTAAATTCCAAAACTTTTCAAATATAATAAAGTTTTATAATATAAAAAGTAACTCCACCCACTACTTTACTCCACTATACTCACTTTATACATTAATTATTGATCGGTCCTGTGACGCCCTCCAAACCCGGGGCACAAGTTTGGGGAGTCACTCGACCAACGAAACACCAAATACCTGGATATAACACATGCATAATATAATAATAACATAAAACACCCCTTAACCAAGACCGCGTTCAGATTATGGCATTGAACAAGCTTCTAAGTTATTACAAACCAGTTTCAGAGTTATTCATATTACACAACTTAAAGTTCAAAGCTAGACGTCTAGTCTAACTAACAAAATAGACAACTACCCTGCCAATGACAACCACTTGGGATGGTCTCCTATCCGCTGGAGAACTATCGCTCACGCTGTGTCTACTCATATTCTCGCTTCACCGGAATAGGGTTAAAAACAAAACAAGTATGAGCCACAAGTGCTCAGCAAGCATAATATATATCAATCACAGTTCCATAATGAAAGGAAGATCACAATTATCTGAATCAACAAGGTTTAAGTCAAACATAAGCTTTTTAACAATCTCAATGGAAGTAAAAGGGATTAGAATTGGGATTCTACATTTATCAAATCAAAAGGTTGAGTTGCTGATCAGTCACACATCAACCCTGGACTTGCTTATAGCAAAGTCCTCCACTAGGATCCATGGCCATCTTGGCCTTAAATTATTCCGACCATCATTGGTCCCATTTTTAAAAACATGCCAATTCCATCACAGAGTATAAGCAATAACATGCATCACAAGATAAGTATATAATGACAAGGTATAATAGTTGCAAAAGAGCTACAACTACTCAATATCAAATGAAGTCCGAGAAATAGATTCGGAATGGTTTCAATAGTAGAACGTACTCATGAAAAGGTATAATAGTTGCAAAAGAGCTTCAACTGCTCAATATCAAATGAAGTCTGGGAAATAGATTTGGAATGGTTTCAATAGTAGAACGTACTCATTTAAGAAGGTCAACAATGCTTATCATCAATATAAACTGAATTGAAGGGAAAGGTTTCTGATATCCAACACGGTTGTGGATTAAATCAAAAGTTAGGAATATTCAAGGAAATAGCATCAGTTGCTCAAATACGGAGTAAAGATTGAATAATCTGAATTGTTCTGAGGGTAACATGCATAATCATTGGAAACAATATCAATTGAATCAACAAGTAAAGGCACATATACTTGCCTAGTCTACGTAGCTGACTTCGGTCTATCTCACTTACTCTACTGTTGTGGAATAAAATCTGAGCTTACGAATTTAATGCGAGGGTTTAATGAGCTTCGAGCTTTTATGGCTGCACTTGTGTTTCGAGACGAAATCGGTCCTCACAAGATGCCTACGTATCTCAATTCGTTATTGAGAATCAAGCCAAAGACGTAGTTCTTGGTGTTGCCCTCGGGGCTATGGAGGCAGGGGCACACCAAGGACGTAGTGACTTGTATGTCCTTATTCGAGGATGAAGTCTAAAACGTAGTTCTAGGGGTGCCTTTATGGCTTGTTGCGCCTTCGAGGCGTTGTGACGTATGGAGCTGTGCCCAAAACGTAGTAGATGACGTATGGAGCTGTGTCCAAAACGTAGTAGATGACGTATGGAGCTGTGTCCAAAACGTAGTAGAGGACGTATGGAGCTGTGTCCAAAACGTAGTTCTGATTGTAGGATCGGGGTCCTTATATAGGCGTCTAGAGCCTAGTATTTATGGTATGTTTAGGAGTCTTAGCGAATAAGTCTCCTTTTTGATATTGGATAAACATTGTATTTCTTGCTGGAGAATTTGTTTCCTTGTTGATAAAGGCTATGACTCATTAATTGCCTTTAATTGGGATTCCGGATCCTTCTTTGATGAATTTACCATATTTTGGACTCTTTTTATGAGCTGTATATTTTCCCTATTCATTAATTACGAAATTAATGAATAATTAGGGTGTCGGGCCTTAAATATCGGCCTTTCCATTGACTTGTCAATTATATTTCTATAATTACTTTCTGACCATATCATCTACCTTCTCCTTTCCCTTGCCTCGGGAACTCGATTCTATAATAAACAACTCATAATAATAAGTCTAACTATCCTCGTTCTATCTTCGACATATACTCATAACCATTTTTAAGTCTAAACAAGTAATCGGGTACTTAACAGCATTTATTGGACGCTCGTTCTATTTTACGAAAATAAAAACTCAGACACTAGCCCTTATACAAAGCATTTACGGACAACAAAACACATTACTCAACTCATATAAACCATATAGCACTTATAAATATTTTTAAAACAATATTCGATGCTTATTTGAATTTAAATAAGTCACAAATAATTTTTAAATCAAAAATCGGATTATTAATCCCAATATAAGTATTTAAAAACAATTTAATCAATTAATATATAATTAATTGACAATTTCAAAACACTCAAACTATTTTTAAATAATTAAATCAAGCTAGAAAATAATTAAACTTAATATAAATTAATTAAATCTAATTAATAATTAATTAATAAGAATTAACTGATTAATAAACTAAATCAATTAATCAAATAAATTAATTATTAATAAAAAATAATTAAAATAATTAAATTTAATCAGTTTCGAATTTAAATAAATAAATATAATTTTTCAGAATTTTCTGAATTTAAAAATGTATTTTTAAAATAAAAATATGAATTTTATAAATATTTAAACTATTTTTGAATTATTTTTAAAAATAAAATCCAAAAACAGTTTTCTGAAAACAATTTAGGGTTTCGAAGATTGAAACCGGGTCAGAAATCGGGTCAATGGATCGGGTCACGGGTCGCCAAGAACAAACCGGGTCACGAAGAACAACCGGAAAATTCCCAGAATCCGGCGACCTGCCCAGAATCCGGCGACTCAAAAACACAACAAAAATTGGGGTTTTTGGTACCAAAACACTCCTAATAACCATACCAATACATTCCGATCAAAAACAAACAAAAAACATCACCGGAATCCAAAACCCGACCAAATTCCGGCGAGCTCCAACAATTTTCCGATTTAGCTAAATCGTACATGAAACTCTACGTTCTTTATGTTAAAATGAAGCTAAGAACACATACAACAAAAGCCCTCTATAAAAAACAATGTCAGATCATTCATATGAACAGACTATTCAAAAGAAAAATCGGGCAAAAACCCTAAAATCGAATTTCTCAAAATCGAACATAAACACGAAATTCAAGCATGAATTCTACTCATTAGAACCCTAGGAACATGTTAGAAGCAATCAATTGAACGGAGAATCAACATAAAAGAAATCCCCAATTCGAACAAGAACCCTAATTTAATTCGAATATTGAAAAATTCATAATAAATCGAAAAATTACCAGATGATGATATGGTTTGAAGATTCTGAAACTAGAGATCAAGAACTTTGATTTTAGTACTTGAACTTGAGATTTGGATTCCAATAACACTTTCAAAATTGAATTTGATTTTCAAGAACACGAAGAACACGGTTCGGGAATTTTTATATTTTTGTATATATTTAATACGGATTATATGAAGGATAATGTACGATTCGTCTTTTTATACTTAGTGGAAAATAATACCCCAAATGACATTTTTGGATCGATATCGATCTACTGGATCGCTTTAAATCTTTAATAAAGTAAAGTTCACGTTTTACGAGGTGATAACTATCCACAAGGACTGATAGTTATCCATATCAATACATATCATTTATATAACGAATGCTCAAGAATACTGGGGCTATAACATATGTATTATTGATATGAACGATATATCAATCGCCCTAAACAATTAGGGTACAGAATAACTTTTCTCTTTTTAAACAAAACAGATACTATTCATAGTATCGGATAATAAAGAATATAATGATACGAAGAAATCTTCCAATAATGATTCGGGCACGAAAGACGAAGGAATAATAATGATGTACAAAATTTCAACGGGGCCCTTGAATTCTCAAAACGGGGCTCACAACTGAAGATATTTTTAAATGAAAAGATATTCGAAAAGGGCTTTCGACACAACCATTAACATACTATTACTCATTAACCTTAACCATTTAGACTCCAAATACTCCACAATAATTATTCTACACATAAAATATAATTTATATTATTAATAAAGTTCACGGATATTACATCCTTCCCCCCTTAATAGGATTCTGTCCTCAGAATCAGATCAAGGAAACAACTGGGGATACATCTCTAACATATCACTTTCTAACTCCCAGGTAGACTCTTCCACCGTATGATTCCTCCACAAAACTCTTACTAATGCTACAGTCTTATTCCTTAACACTTTCTCCCTACGATCCAATACCTGAATTGGTCGTTCTACATAAGACAAATCTGACTGGACCTGTATGGATTCATATTCTACTACATGGTTCGAATCTGGTCGATACTTCTTAAGCATTGATACGTGAAACACATTACGAACGTGCTGCATGTGCGGGTGTAAGGCCATCTCGTAAGCTACTTCCCAACTTGAAAGGTAATAGATCAGCGTAAATTAGCACTAATAGAGTTTACTAGAAGTGTACATGCCACCACATCGGTGTCTCTCATTGCTTCCCTCGTTGACATATTATAGGTTCTGGCTAGCGGCTGAACATCAACAGCTGGAGGTGCCTCTATAGCTCGAATCATGTTGTTCACGGGTGCTGGTGCTCTGTAATCCTTAATCATATGACCTGGTTCCTTGCATCGCCGACACACAATACCTATCTTGCAATCTTTGGCCTAATGACCCTTCTGGTTACATTTAAAACACGTGACACTCAATCGGTTGCATACTCCTGGATGTCTTTTCCCGCAGGTCTTATATTCTGGTAGTGGGGGTCTAGAAACTCCCTGTTGATTATTGGATGGTAAACGATTGTCTTGCCCTATATTCCCGGTATCTGGTTCCTTAAAACTTGAACTCCTGTCGAGCTGGAATCCTGGTTTCTTATTCGACTGACCTTGTGAACTTCCCTGTTGCTGTCCCTTATCAGATGTCCCTATCTTCCTTTTCTTATTCTCTTTCTCCTTCATGTATGAATCACTCTCTGCTTCCGCAATCATTGCCTTCTGAACCACTGCTGCATAGGTGTCCAACTCCAGAATGGCTAACTTACTACGAATCCATGACCTCAGTCCCTGTTGGAACCTCTTGGCCTTCTTCTTCTCCGTGTGTCGGAACGAACCTAGACAATTCAGTAAACTTGGTCTCGTACTGAGGAACAGTCATACTACCTTGTTTTAACTCTAAAAATTTCAACTCCATCTGGTCGCGCATATAATTAGGAAAATACCTTTCTAAAAACAACTCTGTAAACCTGCCCCACGTAATTAATCCCTCAGGTTCCATAGCCCTACTCGTTTCCCACCAATAACTTGCTTCACTCTTCAAGAAATAACTAGCGTACTCTGTTTTCTTTTCTTCAGTTACCTCGATTAAGGTAAAAGCCTTCTCTATTTCCTTTAACCATGCCTTTGCCTCAACTGGATATGCAAATCCTTTGAATTCCGGAGGTTTTGCTGCTTGAAATGCTTTAAACGTAACTACTGGTGCTGCCTGCTGGTGTTGTTGCTGTTGTTCTTATTGCTGCTGCTGCTGCTGAAGTAGCTGTTATTGAATCTGTTGTTGTTGTTGTGCTAGGGCAGCAGTTTGTTGAGTAAGAGTATTCAAAAGCTATATTACAATCGGATCTATGTGACCCTTTGGACGTGAATTCTGTTGACCTCCTTGGTCAGAGGAATCATTTGCACGGGTACTTCGTCTAGGAGGCATATTACTGATAAATAAACAATAATTGGTTTAATCAAATAATTCATAGGTAGAAGAAAAAAATAAAACAATTGATAGAACCAAGGTTTACAAATTTTCAACGGCGTAAGAATACCCTCGTTGTATCAAGTAGAATGACAATTATAGTGCTGAAAGGAATGACAAGAGAATAATAATAGTTCTGCAAAAGGTGATTATCATATATATACATCTGATACAAGCGTAGAACGCTTTCAAAAGTAAAGTATGTCATAGTTGAACTACAACTGCCGATCGACAGTACAACAATCAAAATTACAACAACAACCCAAGGCGAGACTATAAGCCCGGTGCATTGCTGGTACTATACTATGCATCTATATACTATCCACTGGAAATCCATACATCCACATAACATCCAACTTTATCTAATCCTGCTCACGGATCATCATCTCTAGTCCTCCATAACGCTGGTCCGGCAACCTCTCCAATCTCCCTCACCGCATAGTCCAATATCTCTCTCAACCCTGCTACAGTCTCTCCCTCTCGGCTAGAAGCTAGTCCCTGCAACCTCGTCTCTACTAATGTCCTTGTAACCCTAAGTCTCATATGAATCTCTCCTATCTGGCCTCTGAGTCTGTCCCTCTCTTGGGCTACGGCTGCTTCTGACGAACGAGTCCCTCTCATCTCCAATACCTGTCTATAGAAATACTCCCTTTCCCCTGTCACCCTCTGATACTCATGATGTGGAACTGGTGGCTGAGAAAGCTGGTACGAAGGTCCGGAAACTGATGCCTGAGACACTGGTGCTGGTGCTACGCGTCGAAGTGGAACGGGACAAAGTATATGATCTCTCCTGACTTCAGCATGTCCATGCTAGGGTCGTATCGGCCGCGACGGTCATGCTCTCTCTTCTGGTACATGTCTCTCCTCTATCGTACGCTCTTACGGGTCTAAATCTGAACTAGATCTAGGGGGCTGCAATTATATAACCACATTCAATTACCACGCATATTATTCCTAATTGACCTTCTATAGACTTTAAGTGAATTTCTAACTCTCTACGTTATCCTGGACCCTACGTCCTAACTTGTTTCAAATGCCATAACCTGTCGCTCTGATACCAACCTATGACGCCCTCCAAACCCAGGGCACAGGTTTGGGGAGTCACTCGACCAACGAAACACCAAATACCTGGATATAACACATGCATAATATAATAATAACATAAAACACCCCTTAACCAAGACCGCGTTCAGATTATGGGATTGAACAAGCTTCTAAGTTATTACAAACCAATTTTCAGAGTTATTCATATTACACAACTTAAAGTTCAAAGCTAGACGTCTAGTCTAACTAACAAAATAGACAACTACCCTGCCAATGACAACCACTCGGGATGGTCTCCTATCCGCTGGAGAACTATCGCTCACGCTGTGTCTACTCATATTCTCGCTTCACTGGAATAAGGTTAAAAACAAAACAAGTATTAGCCACAAGTGCTCAGCAAGCATAATATATATCAATCACAGTTCCATAATGAAAGGAAGATCACAATTATCTGAATCAACAAGGTTTAAGCCAAACATAAGCTTTTTAACAATCTCAATGGAAGTAAAAGGGATTAGAATTGGGCTTCTACATTTTTCAAATCAAAAGGTTGAGCTGCTGATCAGTCACGCATCAACCCCGGACTTGCTTATAACAAAATCCTCCACTAGGATCCATGGCCATCTTGGCCTTAAATTATTCCGACCATTATTGGTCCCATTTTTAAAAACATGCCAATTCTATCACAGAGTATAAGCAATAACATGCATCACAAGATAAGTATATAATGACAAGGTATAATAGTTGCAAAAGAGCTTCAAATACTCAATATCAAATGAAGTCCGAGAAATAGATTCAGAATGGTTTCAATACTAGAACGTACTCATGAAAAGGTATAATAGTTGCAAAAGAGCTTCAACTACTCAATATCAACTGAAGTCCGAGAAATAGATTCGGAATGGTTTCAATAGTAGAATGTACTCATGAAAAGGTATAATAGTTGAAAAAGAGCTTCAACTACTCAATATCAAATGAAGTCCGAGAAATAGATTCGGAATGGTTTCAATAGTAGAACGTACTCATTTAAGAAGGTCAACAATGGTTATCATCAATATAAACTGAACTGAAGGTGAAGGTTTCTGATATCCAACACGGTTGTGGATTAAATCAAAAGTTAGGAATATTCAAGGAAATAGCATCAGTTGCTCAAATACGGAGTAAATATTGAATAATCTGAATTGTTCTAAGGGTAACATGCATAATCATTGGAAACAATATCAATTGAATCAACAAGTAAAGGCACAGATACTTGCCTGGTCTACGTAGCTGACTTCGGTCTATCTCCCTTACTCTACCTTCTCCTTTCCCTTGCCTCGGGAACTCGATTCTATAATAACCAACTCATAATAATAAGTCTAACTATCCTCGTTCTATCTTCGACATATACTCATAACCATTTTTAAGTCTAAACAAGTAATCGGGTACTTAACAGCATTTATCGGATGCTCGTTCTATTTTACGAAAATAAAAACTCAGACACTAGCCCTTATACAAAGCATTTACGGACAATAAAACACATTACTCAACTCATATAAACCATATAGCACTTATAAATATTTTTAAAACAATATTCGATGCTTATTTGAATTTAAATAAGTCACAAATAATTTTTAAATCAAAAACCGGATTATTAATCCCAATATAAGTATTTAAAAGCAATTTAATCAATTAATATAAAATTAATTGACAATTTCCGAACACTAAAACTATTTTTAAATAATTAAATCAAGCTAGAAAATAATTAAACTTAATTTAAATTAATTAAATCTAATTAATAATTAATTAATAAGAATTAACTGATTAATAAACTAAATCAATTAATCAAATAAATTAATTATTAATCAAAAATAATTAAAATAATTAAATTTAATCAGTTTTCGAATTTAAATACATAAATATAATTTTTCAGAATTTTCTGAATTTAAAAATGTATTTTTAAAATAAAAATATGAATTTATAAATATTTAAACTATTTTCGAATTATTTTTAAAAATAAAATCCAAAAACAGTTTTCTGAAAATAATTTAGGGTTTCGAAGATTGAAACCGGATCAGAAATCGGGTCAATGGATCGGGTCACGGGTCGCCAAGAACAAACCGGGTCATGAAGAACAGCCGGAAAATTCCCAGAATCCGGCGACACAAAAACACAACAAAAATTGGGGCTTTTGGTACCAAAACACTCCTAATAACCATACAAATACATTCCGATCAAAAATAAACCAAAAACATCACCGGAATCCAAAACCCGACCAAATTCCGGCGAGCTCCAACAATTTTCCGATCTAGCTAAATCGTACATGAAACTCTACGTTTTTTATGTTAAAATGAAGCGAAGAACACATACAATAAAAGCTCTCTATCAAAAACAATGTCAGATCATTCATATGAACAGACTATTCAAAAGAAAAATCGGGCAAAAACCCTAAAATCGAATTTCTCAAAATCGAACATAAACATGAAATTAAAGCATGAATTCCTACTCATTAGAACCCTAGGAACATGTTAGAAGCAATCAATTGAACGGAGAATCAACAGAAAAGAAATCCCCAATTCGAACAAGAACCCTAATTTAATTCGAATATTGAAAAATTCACAATAAATCGAAAAATTATCAGATGATGATATGGTTTGAAGATTCTGAAACTAGAGATCAAGAGCTTTGATTTGAGTACTTGAACTTTGAGATTTGGATTCCAATAACACTTTCAAAATTGAATTTGATTTTCAAGAACACGAAGAACACTGTTCGGGAATTTTTATATTTTTGTATATATTTAATACGGATTATATGAAGGATAATGTACGATTCGTCTTTTTATACTTAGTGGAAAATAATACCCCAAATGACATTTTTGGATCGATATCGATCTACTGGATCACTTTAAATCTTTAATAAAATAAAGTTCACGTTTTACGAGGTGATAACTATCCACAAGGACTGATAGTTATCCATATCAATACATATCATTTATATAACGAATGCTCAAGAATATTGGGGCTATAACAGATGTATTATTGATATGAACGATATATCAATCGCCCTAAAAAATTATGGTGCGGAATAACTTTTCTCTTTTTAAACAAAACAGATACTATTGATAGTATCAGATAATAAGGAATATAATGATACGAAAAAAATCTTCCAATAATGATTCGGACACGAAAGATGAAGGAATAATAATGATGTACAAAATTTCAACGGGGCCCTTGAATTCTCAAAACGAGGCTCACAACTGAAGATATTTTTAAATGAAAAGATATTCGAAAAGGGCTTTCGAGACAACCATTAACATATTATTACTCATTAACCTTAACCATTTAGACTCCAAATATTCCACAATAATTATTCTACACATAAAATATAATTTATATTATTAATAAAGTTCACGGATATTACAGGTCCCATCACTTTACTCACTTTTAATCAATAATTTACACTTTTTCTTAAACTCTGTGCACAAATCTAATATAAATAATTGGACGGGACAGAAGGAATATATAATTGTATATAATACGTATTCATATTTTATACAAATCATATACATAAGTCAATCGTTATAATTAAATATATCGTTAACTTAACTATAGCTGAAATTTAGGTTAATAATTATATTCATCAATTAAAAAAAATTTAAAAAGGATGAGAAACAGATTCAGTAGTTACAATTTGTATATGAAAATGTAAACGTCATATGTACTGCACGTGTTTCTTTAATATTTCTTGTAAATTGTTTTCAAGTAGTAGTATCAATTTGTGCTATACGCCCATCTTGGAATTTGTACTGCAATTATTCTTTATTTTTCACTTCATTATTTAGTGCAATACATTGCATATTATCTTTTGTAATTTGTATTACACAAAATATTGCACACCACAAGTGTCATATTTACTCATTGTTCTACACATTATAATATTATATATGTAACACATACACTCTATACCATTCTTTAGCATTTTATTCTGCATAGACAAAATGAACCAATCACATTTTCAAAATCAACCAATCACATTGTCCTGCACAATATTATTCAGTTTGAGTTCCTCTCACTTGTTATAAAAAATGCAATCATCTTTGTGTTAGAATACAATATATGATTCTCAAAAGTGTCTTCCTCTAATATCTTAAGTTTTTAGAGCGACTGGTTACTCAACATGGTATCAGAGCTCTGGTCGGCGGGAGTCACAAGTTCGACTCCCAGCCACCCCCAATATTCTCACAATTTATGAGGGACTCGAAGGCAAATTAATACCCCAAAAATGGGCGCCCGTGATCCACTTTTAACCCAAAAATGGGCTTTCGAGTGGGGGGGAGTGTTAAATATACTATATGATCATATTGGGGTCTTCCTCTAACACCTTAAGATTTTAGATGAGATGGTTACTCAACATGATATTAGAGCTCAGGTAGACTGGAGGTCCAAGTTTCGACTCCCTGCCACCCCCAATATTCTCACAATTTATGAGGGACACGAAAGGCAAAAATTATGCCCCAAAGATGGGCGCCTGTGATCCACTCTTCGACCAACGATAGCTGTGGAAGAGCACCCATACTAAAAAATAACAGAAAAGATGTACTTTTCTGATTAGTTAACGTACCCACTAAATCATCTACGTAGCTTAAGCACCAATTACTTATCAATCACTATTGCACTACCAAATTGCAGTGCAAGTATTTATGTTAGAATATGCCTTGAATCAATAACGGTATCTTCTGTTATACGCTAGGGTTATCTGTTTTGGGCCTATTTTCTGGGCTTTTCTGTAACCGCCTATAGAGTACTATATAAACTCTCTAGGTTATAACCTAAACGTATGTTGTAATATGTAAACTTTTCTCTAGGTCCCCAAGTGCTGCAACTTCTGTTTTAGCTCGCCAAGTGAAAATCCCATTTCAGAAAATTCTGTTAATGCTGTATCTCTAGTTGTGGTGTGGCTTTCCTTACGCTGGCAATGTGCCAAGACAAAGCTATCTTCCCTCATTCTTCTTCCCTTTGATAGAATTCACCAGCTTCAATTAGGCTTGAAGCTGAAATGTCCTATCTTGCTGAAAACTGAAGACCTTTCCAACAATAAACCTGCGACATGAGTCGAACAATGTGGTTGTTATATAAAATTCACACATGCCATGATGACTGGTCATCTCATCTGCATCGTGTTTTTATATTGAAAATCAAGCAAGTTAAAAAAAAGTTTACCAAATCTGATGCAATAAAGAAATGTCATGGCCCGGAAAGTTAAATGCTAAAAGCATTCTGTTTCTCAAAATATACAAGTCTCATCCTAAAAGTTAGAAAACCTTAAAAATGAATAATAAGTACTACTGCAATGAATATTGCAACTCTGTGATTCGTGAAGCAAGCTTGATATTTTTATATGAGTTATATACTTATATTCCACATAACTATCAATAATAATGAAATTACTTCTAATTACAAGCACGACAATAAGAATAACTGAATAAAAAAGAAGCAATCCAGACTAACCCGGTTATTTTTGTGGTGTTACTCTGCTTCTATTCCAGCTGCTTCGTCCATCTGTGAATTCCATTAAGCAAATTTAAATTCCTTTAAATGATTACTAACCTTCTGTCACAGTCAGTGCCTACGCTTCTCTCTTGATTTTCGAGACACGTTCAAGATGGTCATAATTTAAAAAACACATTTGTACAACACACCCTTCTTCATTTCATTAAGATACTTATAATGACCTTTCAGAAGCCAATTCAAGGAGTTTCTGGATGTAGCATTGATATGATTCATTTGAGTTTCAAATTGTACAAGAATAGTAATTCATTTGAGTTTCAATATGTACAAGAATAGTATACTAAGTACTAATTGTGATAGTTCAAAACAGGACAAGTGTCAATTTAAAATGATTATTAAAAATTAATGGTGAACACTCAATTCTGGAACTAATAACTCAGTGGGCAACACAAAGTTGTACAGAGGCAGTTGTGAAATAACCATTCATATATAAAAATTATATGAACAGAAACAGAGGTAAACTGTGTTGAGTGCAGTTTGTTGGTAGTAGATACTCACATCCTCGGCCAAGGGTTTCCAATATTCCGTGATATCAGGAGTGCGCACACTGTTAGGCTCAAGACATGTCTGAATACCACTATTAACAAGCCTACACTATGTGACTATGTCACACTACATGACCTAGTGAATTCTATCACCGGGATATAGTATAGGTCTCTCAATGTACTTGTCTTGTTCTCATGAACATTAGCTTGATCATGTATGCTCAGAATTATAATGAGCTTAGTAAAGTTTCTTGCAACTAGACTGTATATAGGCCATTGAATAATTGTCCTGGTAGAAGTTCAGAAGTGTTCATGCAGCAGGATAGAAATGAATAAGGCCATGAAGAAATAAGCTGCATAAATCTGTCTAAGGCATTATATAGCAAAGTCAGAAAAAGCTATGTCGTGAAGTCACCAATATCTATGTCGTGAAGTGCTACATCGCATAGTCCATTTTGTACTATGTCGAGAAGTCCTCAAGACACTTGTCGTGAAGTGTTGAAGTCAGCAAAGTCAAAGAAGCCTAGATCGTGAAGTCCTCAGAAGCCCTATGTTGCATAGTCATCAAATGACCTATGTCGCATAGTCATCAAATGACTTATGTCGCAAAGTCATCAAATGACTTATGTCGCATAGTCGTCAAATGACTTATGTCGCATAGTCCTCAAATGACCTATGTCGCAAAGTCTTCAAAGGCTATATCGCGTAGTCCTCACAAGGGAGATCGCGAAGTCAGGAATAAAGTAGAGTTCACGATATCAACACTTAGCCGTTTACAACAAGACAAATCAAGGTACAGAATCAAGAATCAAAAGAGACAAATACTGAAGCATTTGTTCTGGCAAGGTGGTCCAAAGAACAGATGGCAAATCTACAGCTAAACTTGGAGAGAAAGATAAGAGACAAGCAGCTACAGAAACGGGAAAGACTCCGAAAAGCAGGTGGTCCTTCCTGACACAGTTAACTTCTTATGGCAGGACAAGTTGGACTTTCAACAAGGGGCAACTGTGTAAAAATAGGTGTGTGCACTAGTTTGTATAGGGCTTATATATATCATGCACACCCTATTGTTAGCTGTAAGAGAGATACACATAGTTATTTGCTAAGCTCTTTTCTCTGTAAGCAAACAAGTTCAAACTGTTCTTGTTTAGAAGCCAGAAATTCGATTGTGAATTTCCTGGAAAGCTGTAGTATTTAATTTGCTTATACAAAGTAGATTAAAGTGATTGTGTGTGTTGTTTACTTTCGTATACTGCATAGCATAATCATTTACAATTTATATTTTGTTTCAAGTAAACAAAAATCCATCAAACTATCCATTCACCCCCCCTCTGTCTAGTTTCTAGGTGATATTCATTGCTAACAAGTGGTATCAGAGCAGGCTGTTAACATACAAACAGAGAAAGATCAAGAATGAGTTCACAAAAACTAAGCAGTATCAAGATTCCTCCCTTCAACAAGGAGCACTACAGCTTATGGAAGAAGAAGATGTTGCTGTTCATCAAAGCTTCTAATCCCATGTTTTTAGACATTCTAAAACATGGTCCCTTTGTTCCAATGATTGAGATTGGTGAGACAACAGTAGGCACTGAGATAATACCAGCAAAACATGTTCCCAAAGATCCCACAAAGTACACTGATTCTGAAAAGGAGAAAATAGCACTGGGTCTAAAACATGGTCCCTTTGTTCCAATGATTGAGATTGGTGAGACAACAGTAGGCACTGAGATAATACCAGCAAAACATGTTCCCAAAGATCCCACAAAGTACACTGATTCTGAAAAGGAGAAAATAGCACTAGATGGACATCTTCAACTTGTAATCTGTGAATCTATGGATTTCAACATGTATGGCACTGTTGCTCACTGTACTAGTGCCAAGAATATGTGGGATCTTATAGAAGTGCTCTGTGAAGGAACTACTGAAGTAAGAAAGAACAAGAAGCAGATTCTTGTTTCACAATATGAAGCCTTCATGGCTCAGCCGAAAGAGGGAATCACAGAAGTGTTTGAGAGGTTCAACAAGCTGGTAAATGAGCTCAAACTCTACGACAAACACTATGAGACAGAAGAGCTTAACATGAAGTTTTTACTAACTCTTCCAGACCATTTAGAACCAAGAATCTCTTCCCTCAAAGAAAGAGATCCAACTAAGATTGGTTTTGATGTGATGTATGGTGTTTTGAAAACCTATGAGCTGGAGTTGTTTCAAAAGAGATCCATTCAAGCTAAACAAGGGTTAATGGCAAATACTTCCTGTGCCCTTATTGTTGACAACCTAAGTCAAAGAATGGACTCTCTTAAAATCAGTCAGGTCAAGATTGAGGAACTGGAAGTTGAAGACACTGGTGATGAGGCCCAAGTTGTCTATGATTTGCCTGAGGATGATGAGTTTTACAGCATGGAAGAACTGGACAAAATGGAAAACAAATCTTTTGCTTATATGGCTAGGAGGTATCCTAACATAAGGTTTAAAAGAAAGCAGCCATTCAGGTCCAAGTTCAATACTGGAAACACTGGTGGATCTAGTGGCTCAAACACCTTCAATAAAGGAAAAGGGATTGCTGGTGCTGCTAAAGGTGGATACAAGACAGGAAGTGTGGATAGGACCAAAATAAGGTGCTATAACTGCAATGAACTTGGGCATTTTGCCACTGAGTGCAAAAAGCCTAAACAAGTCAAGAAGGACAAAGCATACTTAGAGCTTGAAGCTAAGTATGAGGCTCTACTCAAGAAACAACAGGGCAAAGCTTACATTGCTGAGGGAAAATGCTGGGATGACTCTGATGAAGAAGAAGAACAAGAGTACTCAAACTATGCCTTGATGGCATTTTCTGATGATGGTGATTCAAGTCAGGTACCTATTCTTACTTCTCTTGATATGACTCCCCTTCAATATAAGCAAACTGTTGAAGATATGAGCACTGAGATGTTTAATATTCATACTAGCATGTTAGTAGCTAATGAAGAAATTGATAGACTAACTGCTAAGAATTTTGAGCTTACAGAAAAGAATGAGAAACTTGAGTTAATGGTTGTGAACCTGGATGGTTTGAAAAAGGAGGTTGAGTATCTTAAAAACAAAGTGATTTGTGCTGAACAGATAGAGAAAGCCCTTAGGGAACAAATTGCTGAAACTGAACTGAAACTAAGAAGCTTTAAAAACTCCTCTGAACTTATTCAAACCTATCACAAGGAACACACTGGAGACTGCAAGGTTGGAGTTGGTTTTGACTATGAAAATGACAAGGGAAGGAAGAAGGTCAAGGGCAAAGAAAAGGAAACTTTTACAAACAAAAATGCCCCAACCATACTGTCAAGTGTTGAACAGCCCATCTTCAGAAAGAGTGCTGTTGAGTTTGATGAGGAACTACTGATCATCAAGCAACAACTACTTGAAGAAGATGAGGCTGCTAAAAACACTTCTTCCTTTCCTGAACTTGTCAATCAGGAAGAGACCAAAGACAATCTTGTCAAGAGTCCTAAAGCAAAGAAAGAAGCTGTTAAGAAAAAGAAACAAAACAGAAATGGTAAAGTTGGTGTTAACAAGGGAAACAACTATGCTTATGTGCCAAATGCTCCCAGGAAACAATGTCAAAAATGCCTATATGTTAATCATTTGACTCATAAGTGTAGTAAGCCTGAAATTGTTGAAGTTGACAACCTGAGTAACCATTCTGCCAGCATAAATTCTAGTCATGATTCTTTCTGTGGTAAGCCAAACTGCATGACATGCTATGTGACTGTGATTTCTAACTGTTTATCTCTTAAACATAAACTTGACTATGCACAATCTGGTGAATCACACACACATATGCATTCTCACAGGACAGGGTCCCCAATCAAGGTTGAGAGGGTGAAAACTTCATGTGAGCCTAAGAGTGTAAACTCCAAAGCCACAGAAAAAGTGAAGTCTCCTACTATGAGAAATGCAATTTATGACAGAAGAATTGTTAATCAAAATGTTTCTAAATCAACTGGACCCTACCAAGTGTGGGTACCAAAAACAACTTAGTCATTTTGTGAATGCAGGGCAACAGGAATAAAAGAGTCATATGGATCTTGGACATTGGATGCTCAAGTCACATGACTGGTGATATAGCCCTGCTATCACATTTTGAGGAAAAGGCTGGCCCATCAGTAACCTTTGGAAATGACAACATTGGTTATACAATGGGATATGGCAGTGTTAAATCTGGAAATGTCATTATTGAAGATGTAGCATTTGTTGAAGGACTGAAGCAGAATCTCTTGAGTATTGGACAATTTACCAACAGAGGTTTCAAGGTGGAATTTGATGAAGACCTTTGTTCAATCTCAAAAAGGGAAAATGGTGAAGTTGTTCTAACTGGTGTGAAGAAAGGAAGCTTGTTTGTAGCTAATCTCAAGGCTGCAGATAAGGGAGAAATCTGCTGTTTCTACACTAAAGCCACAAATGAGGAATTCTGGCTATGGCACAAGAAGCTGTCTCACTTGAATGTTCAGGCAATGAACTCTCTAACCAAGAGAGAACTTATCAGGGATTTGCCTGCCTTGGAGTTTGTGCAAGATGGAGCATGTGAAGCTTGTCATAAAGGAAAAATTAAAAGATCCAGTCACAAGTACAAGTTGCTCAATACAAACTCAAAACCTCTGCAGCTAATTCACATGGACTTATTTGGCCCTGTGAATGTAATGTCCCTCTCCAAAAAGAAATATGCTCTAGTGATGGTAGATGACTATTCAAGATACACTTGGGTGGAATTCCTATTCTCCAAGGATGAAGCACCCCAAGTCATAATAGAGCATATCAAGAGAGTTGATAGAGAAGCACAAAGCACTGGTTCCTCTGTAGTTGCTTTGAGAAGTGATAATGGGACTGAGTTCAGAAATTCAACATTGTATGAGTTTTGCAAAGATAAAGGAATTTCTCAACAATTCTCAGCTCCTAGAACTCCTCAACAAAATGGAGTAGTTGAGAGAAAGAATAGAACTCTCATTGAAGCTGCAAGGACAATGCTGCTGGATGCAAAGCTACCCACTAGCTTTTGGGCTGATGTTGTTAACACAGCATGCTATGTGCAAAATAGAACATTAATCAATAAGAAGTCTGGCAAAACTCCTTACTCATTAATGACTGGAAAAAGAGCATCCTTCAAGCACCTGCATGTGTTTGGAAGCAAGTGCTTTGTGATGAAAGATACCTCTGAGCATTTTGGAAAATTTGATGCAAAAGCATTTGAAGGAATCTTCATTGGATACTCTCTGGAAAGGACAGCATACAGAGTATTTGTACCTGAGCAACACAAAGTCATGGAAAGCATGGATGTTACCTTTGATGACAAGAAGACTCCTGGACTGAAAACAAGTGATCAAGACAGTGTGCCATTGAGATTTGAGAATCAAGGTTATCTTGAGGATTCTGAAAGTGAAGATGAACCCCCTGTTCAAACTGTTCTAGAGAATGAAATCCTTGAAGTTGACAATCTTCTTCAAACACCTGTGCAAGGGTTCACAAACACAGGGGGAGAAGAAGAGAATGCACCTGTCAACCAAAATGAGCTTGGAACATATCAAGGAAATGAACAGGGGCACACAAGGAAATGGGACAGAGCCCACACTAGGGATCAAATCATTGGAGATCCTAGTGAGGGAGTTAGAACAAGAAGGGCAATATTAAATACATGTTTGTATAGCTGCTTTCTGTCACAAGAGGAACCTAAATTAATTGAAGAAGCTTTGAAGAATTCTGATTGGATTGTTGCCATGCAAGAAGAGTTGAATCAATTTGAGAAAAACAAAGTATGGGAACTAGTACCTCCTCCAAAAGGAAAGAATGTTATTGACACCAAATGGGTGTTCAGAAACAAAATGGATGAAGAAGGAGTGGTAATAAGAAACAAAGCAAGACTGGTTGCCAAAGGATACTGTCAGCAAGAAGGCATTGACTATGATGAGACATTTGCACCTGTAGCTAGACTGGAAGCCATCAGAATCTTCCTGGCTTTTGCAGCTCACTCAGATTTCAAAGTGTATCAAATGGATGTGAAAAGTGCATTTCTCAATGGTGATCTTGCTGAAGAAGTCTATGTGTCTCAACCACCTGGCTTTGAAAATGAAGACTTCCCAAACTTTGTGTATAGACTGCTCAAGGCACTCTATGGACTCAAACAGGCACCTAGAGCCTGGTATGAAACTCTATCTCAATTTCTTCTTGAGCATCAATTTACAAGGGGTACAATTGACAAAACCCTTTTCTTCAAGAAACATGGAAATGACATCATTCTTGTTCAAATCTATGTGGATGATATCATCTTTGGCTCTTCAAATGAAAAACTGTGTGAGAGGTTTTCTAAGTTGATGCAAAGTAAATATGAGATGAGTATGATGGGAGAGCTAACCTACTTTCTAGGTCTGCAAGTACATCAAAAGGAGGATGGCATCTTTATAAACCAGTCAAAGATCTTTTAAAGAAATATGGTTTAGAAGACTCATCCCCTGCAAAAACTCCAATGTCCACTGCCACCAAGCTTGATGAAGACAAGAAAGGCAAAAGAGTAGACATCAAGGTTTTTAGAGGCATGGTTGGATCACTACTCTATCTCACAGCTAGCAGGCCTGATATCATGTTTGCCACATGCCTTTGTGCAAGGTTCCAGTCTGATCCCAAGGAATCTCACATGATAGCTATCAAAAGAATCTTCAAGTATCTGAAGGGGACTCCTAATCTTGGGCTATGGTATCCAAAGGGCACTGGGTTCAACCTGGTTGGTTACACAGATTCTGATTATGCTGGATGCAGAATTGACAGGAAGAGCACCTCTGGAAGCTGTCAATTCCTAGGTCAAAGGTTAGTGTCCTGGTTTAGTAAGAAACAACAGTCCACAGCAACATCCACAGCTGAGGCTGAATATATTGCTGCTGGAAGTTGCTGTGCTCAATTGCTTTGGATTAGAAATCAACTTATGGATTATGGACTAGTATTAGAACACATTCCTCTAATGTGTGATAATACTAGTGCAATATCCATAGTTGCCAATCCTGTTAACCATTCCACTACAAAGCACATTGAGATCATGTACCATTTCATTAGGGAACATGCTGCAAATGGTACCATAGAAGTCTTTTATGTTCCAACTGAGAAACAATTAGCTGACATATTTACTAAACCTCTGAATGAAGCAGTCTTCAACAGACTTGTGAGTGAAATTGGAATGCTCAATCCTTCATTTAGTTGCTCTAAGTAAGTATGCCAGTAAATTGTTGCAGCAGTAAATTTTCACTGTATTTAAATGCTCTATTCATATGGAGTGAAAATTAGCTGAGATATGATTTATAAATATTTCAGTACTTTACTGCATATTTCTTAAAATCATTTGGTGATGAAGTTGTGAGCTTTTGAGACATCTCGATATAGATGACCTTCAGAGTTCACGACATAGTTCAAATAAAACAGACTTATATCGCAAACTGTTGAGATTGTGAGACTTCGCGACATAGTTCATTTCATGAGTTTGCGACATAGTTCATTTTATGACTTCGCGACTTAGAATAACTATATCGACAAGTCTCCACATTTGACAGAATTTTGATTTAAATTAATTTTATTTCAAAATCTGATAAAAGTCTGACAAAGTGCTTATTATTTCCTAAGAGAGTTTTAGACAGGGTATTTCTCCTATATCGCAAAGTCACCTCGACCTGTTCACTTTGGGACTTTGCGACATAGTTCATTTCTTGAGACTATGCGATATACTGTGCAAGACTTTGCGGTATAGGCCATTTTTGACTTCGCGACATACAAATAGATTGTACAAATTCATAACTCCATATCACAGTGTCTCTATCATATAAATACCCTTTTCTAACCGTTCACAGCTTTTCATCTTGTCTATTGCTCTCAAAATCTCAAACCTAAGCACAAATTCTCTACTCTCTTTTTCACTCTCTCTTTTGAAATGGCACCCAAATCTCAAACAGCATCATCCTCAATTCCGTTAACCATTCCCAAGGAAACAAATCAACTCTCAATACCCTCAGAGGCGGAGGCAAATCCCAGGTACAAATGCTTTGTACGGTTCCTGAACACCTCATACCTCCGCCAAGCCTTGACCCTGAACCCCACTTTGTATGTCGATGTACTGGAAGGGTTCTGGAGAACAGCTTTGGTTGCAACAATGGCGAGGGAAGATGGAACCTCATTTCAGGAAGTGAACTGCACAATTGGAGGCAAACACCTTCAGTTTGGTGAGAAAGAAATTAATGAAGCCCTGGGATTCAAGGTTGAGGGTCATGCTGCTGAAGCTACAGATGATGAAATGGTCGCTTTCATGGACCTAATTCAGTATGCAGATAAGGTTGACATGGCTAAGTTGAACAAGAAGCATGTCAGGAGGGAGTGGTCGTTTGTGTTTGATACACTCCAGAAGGTGTTCTTATGCAGGAAGACGGGATGGGACCAAATAAGTCACATTGCTGTAAAGCTGGCCTACTCCCTTGCCTATGATCATGAGATAAATGTTGGAGCAATCATCTTCAAGGAATTGGCTCAAAGGTTAGGGAGAACAGTTCGCAGTAGAGGTAATGAAATCTTTTACCCCCGTTTCCTTCAAGTTATTTTAAACCATCTTGATGCAAATATCCATGAATTGGAGGGTATAGATAAAACTAAAATGGCTTATTCCAAATCCATGTCCAAAATTCTATTTGGTTCATTGGACACAAGGAATCAAGTGGATGTGATTCTAAGTGTGACCAAGCATATGCAGGACACATTTGAATCTTATCCATTTGATAAGCCCATATACCATGAGCTTTCCTGGAAAGGGGAGGCTAAGACTGAAGGAGCTTCACAGTCTAACCCTAGCCTTCTTATCCCATCCAGCAACCCCACTGCAAACACATCTGTAGAAATTAGGGAGCCAAGTGCATCAGTCTCCCAAAAGACTGATGTTACTAAAAAGAGGACAAAGAAGAGACCCCTTACAGTGATTCAAGAAACTGTAGAGATAGAAAGTGAGAATCCTGAGTCACCTCTCACCAGACATAGTAAGAAATCCAAATCTAAACCTACCACTGAATCCTCCCAACAGGATTCAGATGTGGAAAAAGGGGTACACCTATTACTGTCAATGGCCTCCCAACAGGTTATTGGCATTGAAAAGAGTAGTCTCCCCACTACAACCTGTACTGAGTCTGCACAGGATCAAGAACTCACTCTTGATCCTAGGAGAAATAAGGATGCTGACACATTGAGTGGAGAGCACATCACACTTGAAACTCCTCCTATTTCTCAGGGGGAGTTGCCAAAATTCATTCTACACCACACTTCACTTCCAGAATCTACATCTCACATTTCTTCTCAGCAGATTAGTCATTCACATGACTTTTCTGAAATTGATCAATCACAATCCAACACTGTGATTGAGCCAATCTCAAGTGACATGGTGCATGACACTGTGCTCACCACCCAGGAACCACATCTAGTTGGTCAGGGAATGCATGCTGGGGCATATCCTAATGACACCAACACAAACATGGAGGATTCACCAGTTTTCACTGGAGACTCTATGCCAAATTCTCGCATCCTTAGGGATGTGGAACTGTCTTCACAGACAAATAGGGCTAATGTTGTAACACATCCCATTTCAATGGAGACAACATTAGACTCTACAGCCATTCCAAGGCTGGAGGAAACTCACTCAACCATTCCCCATGAAGTGCCAAGCACTAGCTCTCACTTGGCTCAGGCCACAATAACTGAATGGCTAAAACCTGTGCAACATGACAGGGCTTCAGGATCATCCTCTGTGCCACCACAATTGACAGAAGAAGAATTAAAAGATCTTCATGTGGCTCAGATTGATGAGATCTCTAGGATTGCTCAACATCTCCTCACTGCAAATCTCCCAAATTCTGACTATGAGGCTATTCTTTTCACTCATAAGGAGGATGTTGAAGCACAACAGGATAAAATTGTGGATGAAGCCCAGCAAGCTGGAAATGTGGATGCTTGGCTGGATGGCAAAAGGACAGTAAAGCTCAAGGAGGCTCTAGCTTTTCTCAGGGAGGACTATCTTACAGCCTTGGGGTCAAATGTCAAAGGTCTCTCTCCTGCTGAAATCTATGATGCAGTTAATGATGTCTACAAGAGCCAACTTAAAGCTATGCATTTTCTTGGGAAGGGTCTTCAGTCAGAAATTTCCACCATTCAGGAAGAAACAGCTCATTCTAATGCTCAACTAAAGAATTGTTTTCTTTCAGGCTTTCCCAAGGTAGATGGCATTCTTAAGGAAGTCCAGAAAACTGCCTCTAATGTCACCACGATGGACTGCACCCTAGCTATGGTTTCAGATAATATGAAGAAGCTCTCTACCAAGCTAGACAATCAGGTGCAGGCCAACATCAACTCAAACTCCATGCTTACAGTACTCTGGAAGAATCAGTATGGGAACAAGCTTGTTGATGAGGTTCCTATTTCTGATATCTCCAAGTTTGAATTCTCCAAACTCAAGGATCAATCCCTTAACTCCTTCAAATCTCAACAACTTTTCTCTAAAGTGGACAACTTGGAAAGAGAGGTAGCTGATCTGAAAGTAGAAAACAAAGGACTATCTCTCTCCTTGGAGCAGCTTAATGCTAAGATGGATGATCAAACCAACTCCACCTCTAATATCTTGTTGGTGCAACAACAAATGATGACTTCAATGATGAGACACATGAACCTGCCTATTCCTGGAGAAGCTCAAGACATCTTGTCTGATCCCAAGCCTAAGGGGGAGAAAGGAAAGGAGGTCATTCTAGACAAGAGAAGGGGAGTACCTGCCAAGCAGCAAAAGCTTAAGGGCAAACTCACTGAAGAAACCATAAAGCCAATCATACTTCCCTCTGTAGAGGTCACCAGTGCTCAAGGTCAAAGAAGTACAGTCACAACCACCTTCTATCCATCCACCATGCCAAAGGACATCTCAGCTCCTCAACCTACTTCAAATGCCAAACCTATCAAAGCCACAATTATTACTGAGGCCAAGCTACAGGAAGTTGCCAATTCAAACATCTATCATGACGAGGCCTTCCTGGAGTTTCTTAAAGCTATCTACAACAATGCTCAAGAAGATGCAAGGGTCTACAGAGAAAAGATCAAGGAAAGCATCAAGTATTTCACTGTGGCAGTAAGGAAAATCAAGGATGTCCATCTAAGAGAAGTTATCATGGTGTGCAAGGATAATTGCTTGTGGCATCTAGCATTTCAAACTCTGGAGAAACTGAAATTTTCTGAGCTGTCAATCATTATGGATTTAATTGAAAAGGATGGGGCAAACAACAGGAGACTGTTTGATGACCTGAAGATAGACCAACATCTAAGACTGCCTGAGGTTATCTCAAAGCCAAGGACAATAATCTTCCAAAGTCTATCTCAAGACAGCAGCATTGAACAGTTGGTGATTCCTTCAGATTTGACAAGAAAGAATAATGCAAAGATCAACCAGGCGCTGCAAATGCTAAGGGCCAAGAGGGGAGTCAGGACAGCTGAGGAACTAGAGATGATTCACACTCTACAATCTTTTCTGATTCATGGAGTCATTCCTGAATCTGTCAAAGAAAAGAGCAAAAAGAAGGATGGGGATGATGATGATGATGAGGAGAAAACCTATGAAAGGAGATCTCAGTCAAGGAGAAATAAGGATGGACCTAGTGAGAGAAGCAGGAGCAAATATTCAAAGAAATAAAAAGATGCTGGTGATGACAAGAGGGATTCAAAAGGAGGAAAGGAAACAGTCAAGAGAACAAGGAGTGGAATTCAGCAAGTCAAGGACATTGCTAGCAGTACTTTAACCACAACACAAGACTCTAAGTCTAGGGTGGGTACTGTTAATAATGATCCTCCAAAATCATTATCTAAGACTTCTGAACCTGAATTGCCACAGAAGAAAGATGAAGCCACAAAAGTAATTTCAAGAAAACACTTCCACAAAGTTACAGCTAGTGGAGTGTTACAGTGGATGAAGGGGAAGGGAATGAAGCTACTTCCAAATGATGTGGTACTAAAGACTAATTCTCCCTGCTCCTCAAAGCTACCTCAAGTGAAACACATGAAGATCAAGAGGGCAGCTAAGAGGATAAGGATAACAAAGAGGACTGGAAAACTCACAAATGTTATTGGCATCAATGTGCTTCCATTAGATGAGGACTATGATGAAGATGCCCTAGCATTTTTGAGGGCTCAAAGGATCTTTGAAGTCAAAGTGAAGCTAGATCATCTACAGATCAAATACACTGATGGAAGAGAAAGAATAATGAAGCAAGGGGGATGGCAACTTTTTGACACCTATGAGCAAGAAAGAATCAATGCCTTGTTAAATTTTGAAGAAAAGGAAGAAAGGTTGTGGAAAATAGAAATTGCTAGATTCATGAAGATGCACTCTGACTATAAAGAAAATATAAAGAAGCTGAATGAAGAAAAGATGAGTCAGAAAGAAAAGGAGTTGGCTGAGTTGGAAGAAAGAGCAAAGGAGCTAAGGAAGAAAGGGCTGTGCAGGGTAAAGCAAAATCCTTATACTGTTGAGTACAAAAATCACTATGGAGGAATAAGCAAGATAAGGATGGAGTTCATACATTCATATGTGGAAAGTGCCCTCAGAACGGCAGCTGAAGATCTAAAAGACTCTCCTCTCATTGAAGAACTGACTGCAAGGGATGAAATTTTACTGGCCATCTCTGAAATAAAGAAGAATGAAGAAATAAGGAAGAAGAAGGTCTATGATGATTTCTTAGAGAAACAATTGGAAACTGAAGCTAAGTAGCTCAAGGAAAAATCATGTAAGCCTAAATTTCCAAGTTGTTATCAAATTCTGTTCTTACCTTCAATTTCTTTATTTTTGTTCCTTTTATGTTTAGTTAGGCTTGTTATCAGACATGAAATTGTGCCTAAGGGTCTTACTCACAATTTGGGGGAGATTGTTAGGCTCAAGACATGTCTGAATACCACTATTAACAAGCCTACACTATGTGACTATGTCACACTACATGACCTAGTGAATTCTATCACTGGGATATAGTATAGGTCTCTCAATGTACTTGTCTTGTTCTCATGAACATTAGCTTGATCATGTATGCTCAGAATTATAATGAGCTTAGTAAAGTTTCTTGCAACTAGACTGTATATAGGCCATTGAATAATTGTCCTAGTAGAAGTTCAGAAGTGTTCATGCAGCAGGATAGAAATGAATAAGGCCATGAAGAAATAAGCTGCATAAATCTGTCTAAGGCATTATATAGCAAAGTCAGAAGAAAGCTATGTCGTGAAGTCACCAATATCTATGTCGTGAAGTGCTACATCGCATAGTCCATTTTGTACTATGTCGAGAAGTCCTCAAGACACTTGTCGTGAAGTGTTGAAGTCAGCAAAGTCAAAGAAGCCTAGATCGTGAAGTCCTCAGAAGCCCTATGTCGCATAGTCATCAAATGACCTATGTCGCATAGTCATCAAATGACTTATGTCGCAAAGTCATCAAATGACTTATGTCGCATAGTCGTCAAATGACTTATGTCGCATAGTCCTCAAATGACCTATGTCGCAAAGTCTTCAAAGGCTATATCGTGTAGTCCTCACAAGGGAGATCGCGAAGTCAGGAATAAAGTAGAGTTCACGATATCAACACTTAGCCGTTTACAATAAGACAAATCAAGGTACAGAATCAAGAATCAAAAGAGACAAATACTGAAGCATTTGTTCTGGCAAGGTGGTCCAAAGAACAGATGGCAAATCTATAGCTAAACTTGGAGAGAAAGATAAGAGACAAGCAGCTACAGAAACGGGAAAGACTCCGAAAAGCAGGTGGTCCTTCCTGACACAGTTAACTTCTTATGGCAGGACAAGTTGGGCTTTCAACAAGGGGCAACTGTGTAAAAATAGGTGTGTCCACTAGTTTGTATAGGGCTTATATATATCATGCACACCCTATTGTTAGCTGTAAGAGAGATACACATAGTTATTTGCTAAGCTCTTTTCTCTGTAAGCAAACAAGTTCAAACTGTTCTTGTTTAGAAGCCAGAAATTCGATTGTGAATTTCCTGGAAAGCTGTAGTATTTAATTTGCTTATACAAAGTAGATTAAAGTGATTGTGTGTGTTGTTTACTTTCGCATACTGCATAGCATAATCATTTACAGTTTATATTTTGTTTCAAGTAAACAAAAATCCATCAAACTATCCATTCACCCCCCCCCCCCCCCTCTGTCTAGTTTCTAGGTGATATTCATTGCTAACACACACGTTGTGGGCCAGTTAATGCATCCTGAACATGAAAACATAGAGAGTACATTAAGGTACTAGAAATTCTGAACTTTTACGCATCAAGATGACTCTAAAGCAAATCTGTAATGTTCACATCATGATAGCAAAAGTGACCAACATTATAAACATTTAAGTCAATACTACATGAAATGCTTTTTGTATGTAATTCTTACAGGTTGGTAATTAGCAGGGGATATCCAAACTTCATAGAGGTGATGTACTAATAATTCAGTATAACAATAGTTGGTGATCAGGCAACTCATTGAGGATAAAGCTATAAAAATTTTATTACTGTAACTTTCTGTGTTAAAATATATTGACCTATATGTTTACTATAACTTTTTGTGTTGAGATATATTGACCTATACGTCAAAAGAAAACAAAATAACTGCAACTTCTAGAAGCCCAACATACTGTTAAAATTCAAATAGCCAACAGATGATACAATATGAAAATAACAGCAGAGTTCACCATATATTCTCTGAAAGATGTTACAACATATACACACCCCTGCATGCCAAATTCAAAAAAAGAACTAGCGATTAAACCACTGGTCATCCGAAGGACCGTTTAATAAAAAAATTCAACCGAACACAATGTGAAGTGCCACAAAAAAACCAGCTTGATCAGAATCTACAAGCCACTAATGTAAAGTGATCTTCTGGTGCTTACAAAATTGCTACTACAATGTGATGCACTGAATTAAAACTCAAAGCGTAACAAGAACCATAAAACACCAGCAACCAAACTCGGGGAAATTACACATAAAAAATTTATCAGTATCGGGCCTATTGGCTCAAAACAAATAAACAGTTTCTCATATTACTTAGAATTAGTGTCAAAAAAAGGAAATAAAATCAAAAAGAAAAGAAAAGGGGGTACCAAATCGAGCTAATTACAATGAAATGGTAAACTGCAAGAGTGATGGGTATCTTCCAAGCTCCAAGCTCCAAGCTCCAGATCTAAAAATCGAATAATTAGATTAATCGAAATCGAAAAATCGAAAGGGGGTTATAAAATCGAACCAATATTGAAAGGGGGTTTGACATAATTGAACTAATATTGAAAGGAATCGAAGAATTACATAGGCTAATTAGGGGTTTATTGAAATGAGCGGAATAGGGTTCTTGAAGAAAAAAGAGGGATAAGCGGGGGGTTTTGATTTTTATGTTTATGTTTGGGGGGGGGGGGTTGTGGGTAGTATATATATTTTTATTTTTATGTTTTTATTTTAAGGGGGAAAGATGGAAGCGGGATCTGAAATTTAGCTGGGGGGGTGAATTTTGCCAAGCGGGAAAAGAAAAACGAGGAAGGCGAGGGTTAATTTTTTTTAAAATGAGGTCCAGACATCGTTTATTCATGTAAGTGATGTGTAGTTTACTATTAGACATCAGTTTTAGAATTTCCGATGTAAGAGACACTTTTAACATCAGTGGCTTTTCCGGCCGATGTCTAATGTGTGATGTCTAATCTAGTTTTTCTAGTAGTGCTTCTGCCTATTTGTGTTCTTTCTTTACGTCTATTATAATATTTCTTGCTTCCTTTATAACAATTTACTATACTGAAGTACAAATATTCATTAACTACTAAGTTCATTCAAGTAATAACAAAAAGAATCTAAAACAAAACCAATATATATACACTTAACAATCACTATACTACACTACCAAATTACAGTACAAATGTTCAATATGCATTGATACTTGATAACAGTTTACAAGAAATATTATATGATTTGTCATTCAAATCAGAAAAAAAATGAAACAAAATTCGAATACATGCATTGATAATCGCTATACTGTTCCATTACAACATAATTTCACAGAATATAAAGAATATTAGAGTTAAAGAAAAACAACCTAATAAAAAAAATGAGAATTCTATTAGTACAATTTACAAACACAGTACAAGTTACAAAATCGTACATTCACTCATATCCATCTTGATAATCTTCTTCCCCCAAAAACGATGTCGAAAAAACCTAAAAATGTTGACTCCTTTAATTGCAGTAGTGAATCTCATGTTCATGAGATTAAAGGTCGAGGTTGGTAGGAGTGATTAAAATTAAAAACTCTAATCAGAATATTGCAATTTTATTCATGATTTTGGTGATGATATTTGCATATGTAATATACGTATATACATTTCTATAGACAATTTACAATTAAATTGGTTATTTAATGACCTTATAATACATTTTAATTACAAACATATCATTGAGCTATTTTAATTCATGCCACTAGATATATTCTAATCAATGGTTATTATCCAGTCTAACTGATTTAACATTTAATTTGTATTACACTGAATACAACTCTATAATTAGATGTTTAAATATATTCTTGAATGAATAACAACAACATAATAATGTGAGTCATTTAGAGAGGGACATTTCCCCAATCCGATCCCGCTCCGAATAGGGCGAGGATTGAGGAACTTTTCGGGCTCGGAACAAAAACTGAATTTTTTTTAAAAAAAATCAGGGATTTGTGTGAGTACAAATTTTAGTGTCTTCCCGACCCTATCTCCTCTAAAATCTCTGATTTCTCATTCTTGGTCTCGTTCCTCAGTCTCCAAATATAATAAAAAATAATAATATTTTATATATTAATGTGTTAAATAGTATATTAGAAGTATACTTACCAATTGTTATAGGTAAAAAAATATTTGATCTATTTTATTATTTAAAAAAGTTCAAATTAGAATATATGTATTATTAGTTTAACTTTTATTTAAACTTTAGGTGATTATTAATTCAAAATAATGCTTAAAATGTGGTCTAAAATTACAAATTTATATCTTACTGTTAGGAATTATGTTGATTCTTGATGATAACTGAAACTAACTTAGTAAAATTTGTAGAAGTAAAAATGTAGCCTTCAACGGATAACACGTATATACAGTATCCGTTGAAGGGTAGCTTATCTACGGATAAAACTCAATGTAACATGTTTTTGTAATTCTGGGATAGCGGTTGAAGAATTAGTTTTAGGCTGAGTAAGTCTTGTTGACTATCAACGTATATGTAGAATAAGGAGGGTAATTGTAAATAGTCTATGCCTTGTAATTTTGCATAAGTGAAATTGAGTTTCAACGAATAATCATTCAGCTTTCAACGAATGAAGCCACAATATTTCAACGGATGCTACTCAAACAACCTCAACGAATGTCATCTCTATTATTTGTACCTGACACTGTGAAAAGTACAGTTCAGACAGAGCACATGGGTTGACAGAATACAAAGAGCATGGAAACCGGTATTTTTGGTAAACAAAGAAGAAAAAGAAGCATTCTGTTTTCTTTGGTCGGGTGTGGCAATACCATAAAAGACAACCAGCCAAAAGGGCAAACCACCAACAATGGACCACTACTTAGAATGGAGAAACAAGCATTTTGGACTCTATCAACTTTGTATTATTAACTGTTCAATTTGGCTTGTAAACTTGGGATATATAACCAAGTGTAGTACTGTTTTAGAAGCAAGAAATCAGTTAGGTTTTCAAGAGCAAAAAACAATATCCTTTTTAAATAGCTAAACCTAAAATAGTGTTTGCAGCTGTGTGTTTATTCATAAACATCACTAAGATTTCTTCAATAAAATCACTCAGGTGGAACAATCAATTCACCTGAATTTTTATCTCTTGTGTTTTTGGTTTAACTACAATTATTTATTTTCTGTTCTTGGTTTCATTTGTTTGGTTTGTCTATTTGAAGAACTGGAAAATTTAAGGATTGTATTCAACCCCTTCCCCCCTTCTACAATCTTGATTCACTGTCTGGGAATAACACTTACACAATATTATTTATTAAATTATTTTTCTGAAATGTATTTAATATCAGCTTGATAACCACTACCTGAATCCATCTAAAAAATGTATTTAAAACACAATCCAAATAGAAAATACATAAAACCAAATTCAAATAGAAAAATAATAGGAAAATAAAATCTGGGGTGCCTAAATCAAGAAAAGCCCTTTCAAATGCAAGCAAAATCGACTTAATAAATATATAATAATCAAGTTACTTGTCCAATCTTCATTCTTCTCTCCTTTATTCATTGTTGTCCAAATAAATTTCATGACTCATGCACGCTTGTGTCTTCCCTGATTGAACATCATCCACGAATAATAATATATAATATTTATTAATTAAAATTCACATTCCTTTATTCTCATTAATAATCAGTTTAATCACAATTATACATAGTTTATATATGATTAATAAATCAATTAGGGTTGTAACATTATTTAATTAATTTGAGCATGTCATGAAAAGTAGTTAAATTTATGACGAGTCAAATAATTTTTCAATAAAGGTAACCATTTATATTATATATAATAATAAATAACACTTAATTTTCATAATTGCTAAATTCAAGAAACATTTATTAAATATAGTAATCATTAATTACTTAATTTTTTTTAATACAAAATTGTGTAAGATTGTACAAGATTGACCTTAAATAATACATTAGACTAGTGCTAGGTATCCCAAAACGTTTACAAAATGTTTTCCCAAATGATATGGCGTAACAAATGACGAATTTTAATTCGTGTTCGCATATGTATGCTCACGGAGTGCTATATTAGTATTAGGAAAGTTACCATTTATTCATGTACCACAACAATTTTTCGGAAAAACTTTGGCACAATTTTCGGGTACCTAACATTTTCTGATACATTAAATACATGAATTCATTAAAAATATTTAAGTAAGATCTTGCTTTTTTAATACATTCAATAAAAGATTTGCTATTTCTAATACATTCAAAAAAAATTACTTTTTATTTTTCTTTTCCAATTTACAACCCGTAATTTTAATTTTTATTTGTTTATTAAACATTAAATATCGAAGTAATTTTAGTTAGATATTTAATTTAGAGTAAATCTTAACGTACATACATAAACACTACAAAATCATTGCCACCAATTTAGGAGTAATTAATGTTAGATATGAGTGCCAACGAAAGATAATACAGAGGGGGGTGAATGTATTATCACTGATTTTTGCAGCAACAAGTAACTCTGTGTTTATGTAGTGTGCATCCTATTAACCTTAGCAGAAAGGTAGTTTACTTGCTGTCGTGCTTGCGCTAAGGAGGGCAGGGCACTTAGCTCGGCGTTAGGTAGTTAGGAGCAAAGGTAGTACGAGGCAGCGCCAAGACTAACAGATGATGGAACTATCAATACGTCAAGGAGAGAGTTTCACTCTTTCCAGACGGGGAAGCTTGGCTTCGGAAATAAGATTGATAGTTTTTTTTTAATGGGGCGACGCTAATCTCTCTGCAAAGATCGTGTGAGTGTGCAGTTATGTGAAAGTGTTTGCGGAATTGAAATAAGAATATAGTTTACTTTTCAATCTAATGGGTTTTATTAGATTGAGTGTTGGTACAATCTCTGAATACAAAAATGTATTCTCAGCTTCGTTTTCTTAGAGAGATAGTTCTTGAAATTACACTTTGAAAACGTTTTAACTGCCAAAGAGTGTGATATATGCACTTATAGACTCGTGCACACCTCACTTACACAAATTAGGAAAGCGACAAACTGTCCTAATCGTCTATGCCTTACCAAAATTTGCATAAGAGTTTCTTTGCTGACATAGATCCACTTCTTTAGCTGTACCACCTTTGACTTTCTCTCTGAGCTGCTCTGTAGACTTTTCATGCACTTCTACAAGCTTTGGACCACTTACAAGAGCACAGGGCTTACTGACTCTTTTGTCTTGATCTTCAAAATTTGTCTTCTTAAGGTAGCTTAAATCCCGCATTCGATAATTCTGACCAAAGCTGATTCGATAACTGGACTTCTCGAATCAGATATTTCTTCACTTCTCGAATCACACCAAGTTGGACTTCTCTAATGAAGACTTCTCGAAATGGCATGTAAGCTTTCCTAATCCCATACTTCTCGAATTAGGTCTCTTGACTTCTCGAAACTGCCTTTCTTGACTTCTCTAATCAACCAACTTGACTTCTCGAATCTGGACTTCTCTAAATAGACAATTATGAACTTCTCTAATCTTGCCTTTGAGCAATTTAACTTCAACCCTTGTAACCTTTTTATTTAAGGCCTTCTTTATGAGTACATGGGGCATGATCAAGGATGATCTTCTTCCACATACATTTTTATTCTGTTTGACCTATGTACAATCTATTACAGGAGTTGCAGTTGCATAGTCTAGACATACACTAAGCATAATGACCAAGACTAAAGAGTTTTCCAACTAGAAGCATGACATTCCAGTATTATAGGCTTGTTATATAAGAAGTACATACATGCCTCTGAAACTAACAATTAACTACCCATTTTAATATTATTACAACTCTTTTATTTTTCTATTTTGGTTTCCATTAATTTAGTAGAAATAAATAGAAAAATTCATAGATAATTGCTCATAAATTGGTGGTAGCAAGTTTATAGTGTTTATGTATATATGCTAAGATTTATTATTTATTTTATTTATAAAAATTCAAGAATTTTTTCCGTATAACTTATTCGATTAAGGATAATATTAGTTATTACTTATTAGTGAAAACAAAAGTAAGAATATTTTAAAAAATTAATATAATTTTATTTTACATACGCAAATGCCAATTAATTAATCAAACTTCATTTAATAAATGATGTGGATATTTAATTACGATCGGTCATTAGTAAAAAAATTGTGCATCCTAATTTTCCCCAAATTCATTTAAAACTTGTTCATCCCTCCAAAATCACCGTCCCCCATTCTTTCTCTTACACCAAACCCAAACGCAACCCAATATATTTCCATTTCTGCTCTCCAATTCCAAACATAACCACATAGATCGCTTATGAAATGAAGCATTTTATGCTGCCTCGAAGCCCTACCATCTTACGCGACGCTACAGACACTCCTTCATCCACTTCGCCAAACCCTAGTCCTCTCAAGCGATCCAATCGAAAACACAAATTATCCAAAGAGAATGCGCCTCCAACTAATAATTTTCCGGAATCATTATCTCATTCCCCCTCTCTCGCCTTAAAGCCGTCTCGTGGTCTCCCTCCTAGACCACCTCCCAATCCGCTCAAACGTAAGATTAATGTCGATGCTGTTGTCGATGCCGCCTCCTCCGATTCCGGAGTCAAGGTGTGTGTGTTTATTTATGTTTTTCTTTTTATTCGTTTTAATAATTTTTTGTTTAATTTGAATTCTCATTATAGCTTACTTTTAAGGATGTTATGGGCTTTCGGATTTTGTGTATGTATATATTTAGCATCTAGGTAAGTTATTTCGATGGATTTGAGGTAAACACAAAAGAATTATAAAAATGCAAGGTCAAAGGGCACTAGCATTGACAGGGTTCTTTTCTCTAACTGCTAGGAAGGGCAAGTGAGTTTAAGGCAAACTTGTAAATTGTAAATTTGGTTTATTACGCTACTTATGTGTAATATGTACTATATCGATAGTGTATGTGTTGATGAATTTCGGCCTATTTGACGATTAGTTGACACTACTTGAGCTTGTTTTTTTTACCGGATCTGATTCCGTGTCTTCTCTAGGATTTTTGCTAGGTAGATAGAATGTCGAATTGAAATGTTCTTAAGTTGGATTTGTTGAGTAGAGCTCATGCCTTTCATGAAATTGTTGGAAAGTGTAGGATAGATGTGCATGTTTAAAAGTTAAAAAAAGAAAAGAAAAAGTAGTTCACGAAAGAAAGAAACCAGATCTAAATTTTGTTTTTCTCTATTTAAGAAATGGAGTGGGCAAGGTGGGTGGAAACTTGTGAATGTTACAGTTACTTCATTCATCAGCTTGTTCCTAAGGAAAATTTAGTATAATGATAGTGCCAATGTTGATTTTTATGTATCTGCTATATGGATCAGGTTATTGTCAGAATGCGCCCCCCTAATAAGGATGACGGGGATGGGGAGTTAATAGATCTAAAAAACTCTGGTGAGTCTTTGTCCGTCGCTGGTCAGACATTTACGTTTGACTCGGTTGCTGATTTTACATCAACACAGGCAAGATAAACTTATTGGTTCTTTTTACATGGTTAAGCAAGGTTGAATTTATCTGTGGAATACTTACAGTATTTGACTATTTGTTAAATGTTAACTTTTCAGCTAGATATATTTCAACTTGTGGGAGCTCCTCTTGTTGAAAATTGTCTTGCTGGGTTCAACAATTCAGTATTTGCTTATGGACAGGTATTCTGTACCCCGACACTTTCACTTTTTATAAAATGTGGTTAGCCAATCATTTTCCAACACAATAGAATTGTTATTGACAAACTTCTTTAATTTAACTGATTAGACTGGAAGTGGAAAGACGTACACAATATGGGGCCCAGCCAACGCATATTTGGAAGAAAAATTTTCAAGTGATCATCTAGGGTTGACACCACGTGTATTTGAGAGACTTTTTTCCCGCATAGAGGAGGTTGTATTCTACTTGCTTTATGTTACTTCTTAAGTTTTTCAGAGTTCTCATACTTTGCTTCACAAATATAATTACGGCATTTAGGAGCAAACCAAGCATGGTGACAAACAACTCCGGTACCAGTGCCGCTGTTCTTTTCTTGAGGTTAAGTGAAAAAATCTATTTGAACTGATTCTACAGTCCAAAATTTTTATAGGTTTGCCTGCACATCTACATTGAAACAACATTTCGGTGGTCATTGACATGTTTTATTTGCAGATTTATAATGAACAAATAACTGATTTATTAGACCCGAGTCAAAGGAGCCTTCAGGTAAATGGCAATTATTCTGTTCACTTAAGTAATGAATTCTGTTACACTTAATTAATGATTTGTCTATATGGCATTCTTGGGTTTCTTTTACTCTTTATTATTTTGTGATCTGGTGCTTCCTACCAGATAAGAGAAGATGTCAAAACTGGCGTATACGTTGAAAATCTAAGGGAGGAGTGTGTATGCACGATGAAGGATGTGACACAACTTTTGCTGAAGGTTAGAAAATCTTATGTGCTCATTCAAAGTGCATATGTGTTTTTATTCTGATACAGTGCATGATTGCTCAGAAAGGAATATGGATGGTATATAGCGTTGATTTATAGTTAGGAAGAAACTTCATGATTTTATTTTCTGGGAGGAAAGATATTAGAGGGAAGAAGATAGATAAAGTAGAATCAGAACACAATATAAGCAGTTTTTTCAGGAAAGATTCAAGAGTTAGCAATCTTGCTTTTTTTTATTTTTCTGCTGATGTCTTTGCAGGCTAGATAATTCAGGGAGGAGGTTAGTTGGCATAACAGAAGAAGGCAATTTTCTTGCTTTAACATGACAATAAAATAGAAGTACTATTACTAGGTTTCAAAGAGCTTCAACGGCTAATATTGCAGATGGATTTTTTGTTTTAATATATGAAGCGTTCAATATTCTAGTCCTAGACTACGAACATCTAAATATCTAATTTCAAAATAGTTACATGATCTCTACAATTATTGTTCACGATTGCTGAATAAAACTTTTTTCCATTTAGAAAATGAGGTACAGTCCTGATGCAAATGTAGTTTTTTTGTGCTTTATACTGCCTTTACTGCCTTACAATTAGCTTGCACGTACTTATCCGCTTGCACTGGCCTGGTTTGAATAGTGAAGTGAATGAGTTGAAAATTGCTTACATGTTGGATGTTGAAGACTTGAAGTTATCCGCTGTAATTGTTAAACTTGTTGATTCTATTTTTGCATGCAAGAGGTTGTTCCTTTGTTTTCACATGTAATTTCAGAATTGATAGGCATTTGTTCTATGCAAATGCATTTGTATTTGCATAAATGATTCAGGGCTTGTCCAACAGGAGGATTGGTGCAACAAGCACAAATGCCGAGAGTTCTCGATCGCACTGTGTTATCACTTGCGTTGTTGAGTCACGAAGCAAGGTTAGAATGGTGAAAAAATTAAATAGTATATTTTTATTGGTTTGCTAGCCAGTTTCCGAAAGTGCTTATGTACTTTCCAGTATCGAATAAACTTTTGGTCCTGTATGTTCATGCTTCTACTCTCTCTATATATAGGGTAGGTCTCAGTGGGGAACTTGCTTATATGAGTAACTAAGTAACTTTCAATACTAACCACTAGATTAAACAAAAAAAGCAACCGCTACATACCACTAACACCTAGAACACGTGACTGTGTAATAGAAAGTATGGTACAATACACAACATTATAAAAAACTAAAACAATAACTAAAACAATTTGTAAGCCCGTAAATTCAATCAATCTCATGTTCTGTACAAATAAAATGTTATATCAACAAGTTCTGTTTTTGTTTTTATTTTTTATATTAATTTTGTGTTCTGTATATTTCATATGTTCTGTATATTTATTTTGTTCTGTATTTCAGTGTTCTGTAAATTTCTTGTGTTCTGTAATTTCTCGGTGGATAGTATGTTTTTATTAAATCAGTATAATTTTCATACAAATAATTTGTGATAAAAATAAAGTAGTAAAAATATGAATAGTCATTGTGTTATCTATATGTTTTGGCAATAAGAAATAACTACCGGTGTAAAATAAAATATAAATTTGTAAATATAAAAATACTAACACGAGTTAAAATTATAATATTAATTAATTTCTTCTATATTTAAAATATTGTATTTTAATAATTACAAAATTTTATGTTCTATAAATTATTTTATGTTAAGTATGTAAAAGATTAAAATGAGAGATACAGATGGATCATACAGTACAAGGATAATGATATCATAATATTAAATTATATATTGTAATTGTTGTTAATTACGTGTGTTTAAATGTGGGATGAACATCACGTGTCGCCTATTGTAAATTGACCAATAAGAAAGGGTTACTAGGTTACTCAAATAAATAAGTTACTCCTTGAACCTTCCTCTCTCTCTCTCTCTCTACACACACACACACACACACATATATATATATATATATATACACACACACAATTGTATGTGTCTGTGTGTATTTTCGCATTAATTTCACTTGTAGTTCATATTCACGTTTGTCTAATCTGAAATTTAATGTGAAGAGTGTGGCAGATGGGTTGACCTGCTTCAAGTCGAGTAGAATAAATCTTGTTGATCTTGCTGGCTCTGAAAGACAAAAGCTTACAGGGGCAGCCGGGGAACGCTTAAAAGAGGCAGGGAATATTAATCGATCACTTTCCCAGCTCGGGTAGGCCCTTTACATGGTTGTATCTTGTTGTGTGGAACAAGTTGCGGTGACTAATTATAATAAGTGATAATTATATCTTTTTTACCCTCTTTATACATGTGCCCAGTGCACCTCTCTATTTAATCAAGACTACATTTTTTTCCGATGATATAAAAGCATAACTTCAAGCAATGTGGTGGTGAAGTTTTGTTTACTTCACAGCTCAGATGCCTTTGTATTAGATCAATATCCCTCCCTTTAGCCATATATAATCAATTGCTCTTAATTGACGACTCTAGAAGACTAGTTTCTAACTATATAGCATCGGTTTCTTCATGGTAAAACATAACATATAAATTGTTCATCTAATACATGTCTAATTTTCTTGTTTCGAACAATGTAGCTGTGGCTAACGATTATTAATTTTCTGTAGATAGCGATCTCTTTTTCTTTCAGAAGAATCCTATAATTTGCTCTTACAAAGCAGCACATACATTATTCAATATAAAGCGGTTGTGATAAACCAGTGGAGCAGTAAATAAGTTACATTGCAATATTTACTTTAATATCTGTAGTGATGTGTCGGCTTACCCTACAGCTCACAAAAAGAACTTTGTATTGGAGAAGTTCTTCCTTTTTGGCCACTTAAAAGTTACTCCCTCCGTCCCCTTTTACATGTCCATTTTAAAAAAATTACACACCTTAAGAAAATGTTAGTTAAATATTTTTTTCCTATAAATACCCCTAATTATTACGAAATTTGAAAATCCAACTAAGTTTTAAAAAAGTCAAACCTTGGAAATAATAAATATAAGGATAGTTTTGGAATTGCCTCTAAATTTGTTTTGGAAGTAGAAATGGACATGTATTAAGGGACAAAATTTATTTTGAATGTCATGTAAAATGGGACAGAGGGAGTACTAGATTAAGGCTTTTGTTATGTTATCGGTTATTGTAGAACCATCATGAATTTGTGATATCTACAGGAACTTGATAAACATTCTCGCAGAAGTTTCCCAGACAGGAAAGCAGCGACATATCCCTTACAGGGATTCCAAATTGACATTTTTGCTGCAAGAATCATTGGGTGGAAATGCAAAACTGGCTATGGTTTGTGCCATTTCTCCAGCCCAAAGGTCATTTGCAGAATCTTGTTATCACCTTTCTCTTTCGTGTTTTGATTTTTCTTCCGACTTCTCTTTTGATATGAAAACTATATTAACCTATAATGCAGTTGTAAGAGTGAGACTCTTGGTACACTCAGATTTGCACAACGTGCAAAAGCACTTAAGAACAAGGCAGTTGTCAATGAAGAAATGCAAGATGATGTTAATGTCTTGCGGCAAGTGATAAAGCAGCTTAAGGTTTATTTTGCTTGACTGCTTATTAGTTGTTACTATATGTATATATACAAGTATGGATATATTAATACTTAATGTATACGGTTTTCCTCCGTTAGAAATTGAAATGATTCTTTTTTAACTGTGACTTCAAAAATGACTTTTGCTGACTATATGTGTGACAGGAAGAATTATCTCAAATGAAGAACAAGGAAAATCAAATTGAATCCAAAGGAAGCTATACATCAGGGTGGAATGCCCGAAGAAGCTTGAATCTTCTGAAATTTAGTCTTAACCGTCCAATAACATTGCCTCATGTTGATGATGATGGTGATGAAGAAATGGAAATTGTTGAACAAGCTGAAGAAATTAGTTTGCTGCTAGCGGACATTGAAGAAAACAATGGCATGGATCAAAAGAAAGTTGAAAGTTTACAGTCAGCTGATACAAATCTTATGGTCCCTACTGAACTTAAAAGGATTACGGCTGAAAGGCAGGCATGTCTTCCAATCACAGGCAGTGAAGAAAAAAAGCACCTTGAAGGGAGAAAACTGGAGGATCTATATGAAAATGAAACCGACAAACTTCTGGTCACATCTGGAGCTGATTTTAGAAAGCAACGGGGTTCTGAGAATACTAATGTAGATATGGCTTATGAAACCTTTGAGCAGGCCGCTAGTCATGGAGATGTTCTACATGGAGAATCTAGTATTAATACAGTAAGTCGTTTGAGGAATTCTGAAGAGAACTTAGTTAGCAGAAGAAATGAAAATTCTGAGCAGCACGACCCAGATCCTTCTGAATTTAGCATGGTGACATGTGAGGTATCCCCGCTTCTTAAATCTCCCACTGCAAGTGTTTCACCAAAACTTAGCAACAGCTGCCGGAAAAGTCTTAAAACTTCTTCAACTTCAACTGCTTCACAGAAAGATCTTATAGACACTTCCCTGATCCCAAAGTCCGCAGATCTATCTTTTGCAAAGCCTTACAAAAACATCGGTCTGAATGTCCAGTCCAATCGTGATATTAAAAGTTATGATGGATTGAGTAAACATCTGGCAGCTAGTCTGCAGCGTGGTTTTGAAATTCTTAATAATTGTCAGAGTTCGGGTTTGAGGCGGTCTTCTTTCAGGTTTTCTTATAAATGTTGTGACACTGAATCAGTTCTAAGAGTCAAAAAAGTTGATGTGGGTATCCAAACTTTTCCGGAGGACAGTGAGGTTGCAGAGGCAGATCCACTGAGTATTTTGTGCTATAAATGCAAGGGTATGCATTCTGAAGAATCCAAAGATGCTAGTTCAAATATTGAATTGGTAACTGTTGATGATGTTTCACTATTGGCAGACAAGTCAAGAATGCAAGTTCCCAAAGTATGTCTGAAAGTATAACATGATTACTAGATCTCTCTTCATTTATCCAGTTTGTTATAAATGTTATATCTTATTATGTTACAGGCAGTAGAGAAGGTTTTGGCAGGGGCTATAAGGAGAGAGATGGCACTAGAGGAGTACTGCACAAAGCAAAATTTGGAAATTAGGCAACTTAATCGTCTGGTAGATTTTCTTTTCACCTCATAGCATTACTAAACAAAAGCAGACATATACTTCCACCTATTTAACACTCTATATGGATACCAATAGGTTCAACAGTATAAACATGAAAGAGAGTGCAATGCCATAATTGGACAGATGCGCGAGGACAAAATCGTTCGCCTTGAAAGCCTGATGGATGGTGTTTTGTTGAAAGAGGATTTTCTGGAGGATGAAATAGTATCACTGAGAGATGAGAATAAGGTATTAATCAAAATACTTACTTTTACCAAACACATATTTCATTTGCAGTTCGCATATCTGATTTTTGCATCTCATCTTGCTTACAGATTTTAAAGAATCAATATGATAACCACCCTGAACTTTTAAGCACAAAAGTTGAGCTAAAAAGAGTTCAAGGCAAACTGGAAAGTTATCGGAATTTCTATGATATGGGTGAGAGGGATGTACTGGTGGAAGAAATTCAAGACTTGAGAAGTCAACTTCAGTATTATACGGATGCTTCACCAAAATCTATTGGAATAAGATGTCCTCTGCAATTAACTAATACAAGCTCATCATTGTGCTCTGTTCCTGGGTCAACTGAGGATAATGTAGAACATAAACTGGAAATGGAGAGATTAGTATGGGCTGAAGCAGAGAGCAAATGGATTTCTCTTGCAGAGGAACTCAGAACTGAGCTTGAAGCTAGTCGTGTACTTTTAAAAAAGCAAAAAGAAGAGCTAGACATGGAGAAGAAATGCTCAGAAGAGTTAAAAGTATCAATGCAGATGGCTATGGAGGGCCATGCCCGTATGATTGAACAATATGCAGATCTTCAAGAGAAACACGTTCAATTGCTTGATAGGCACAGGAAGATTCAGGAGGGTATAGAAGATGTCAAGAAAACTGCTGCCAGGGCCGGAGTAAGAGGTGCTGAATCTAGGTTCATTAACATCCTTGCTGCAGAAATTTCGGCATTGAAAGTTGAAAAAGAAAAGGAGAGTAGTTATCTTAGGGAAGAAAACAGAGGTCTTCAAGCTCAATTAAGAGATACTGCTGAAGCTGTACAAGCAGCTGGTGAACTACTTATCCGGCTTAAAGAAGCAGAAGAAGCTGTTGCTAATTGCCAGGTATGTTAGAATCTGTTGCTTTTAACAGTTGTCCCTTTTAGTTTTCATTGGTATGTCATTTTAAACTCCGGTTGTTTTATTTTTATGTGTGTGTGTTCTTTATGATCTGTGTTTATACTAAATGCTTATTATACTTTAAAAATGATTTTAGGTGTGCAAAAAATAAATAAAAATAGAGTATATGTTTCCTCTTTGTAATTTACAGATGACTAGTTTAGACCTTTTATAATCTGTTTGACCAGTTTTCAGGTTCCAAGTATATCGTGATTCACATAAATATCTCCAAACTTAAATTTACAATTATTAGTATCTATACATTGTCTATGAGGATTGCATAGGTGTTGAAATCCATGAAAATTACGAAGTTCAGATGTTAAATTGGGTCATCTGTATTGTGATAGCAAAATTAGTATTACGAATAATTCCGACAACTTCAGGAGAAAAAGAGGTGTTTACCTATTACAGAGATGGTGGGATTTGATTCTTTTTTATTGCTCTCAATCTTACGCGAAAGACGCATGATTTGGGATCGGGATAGAAATAAAACTTTTGAAAAAAAACGCTTGTTGAAGGTAAAGTTTGGAAATAGAACGATTCCTTCTAGAAGTTCATTAAATGATATGGATGATGGATCTTTATTAATGGCTTTTACTGCATTTCATTTATAAGAACTGCACCTTCTAATTATTACTAAACCTTATCAATTAAAGAATCTACTATATTAAGGACAACATAAAATGTTTAATATCTAAAATGTTTCTACATTTTTGAAAAAGTAAGAACTGATTGGGAATGTCTTATCACTTATGATGCATTACCCTAAGACTGATTCTTAATTAAATTCCTAATAGGAGATAAGTCTTGGCTAAGTGCTTTTGCTTGGCATGTGTTATGTTTGATAGAGGATGGGTAGAATTCATTCCAAGCTGTTCTACTTCTAGGACATTGCCAATGCTAAAATTATTTAGTATTTTTTTTTTGGAAAGTAATGAACACTTTTTTCTTGACCTATATTGTAGAGCTTCTTATTGGGTTTATAGGCTATATAATTAACATATAAATTAATTTGATGCGCTTAGGATAACGTATTATACAAGATTCATAATTGCTTCTGACTATCATTTAAATTTAAGTTTAGATAATAGATTATAATATAGTATTCCTGAACACTTACCTGCATGTGTTGTAACGGCCTCATTATCTTATGTGCACTTTTTTATGCATTAAACCAGTCAAATCATCATTGCAGTTTCTCTGTATCATGCCTTTGCACTAGTGTAAACACCAGTTTTCTTCAATAAATTTGGTATATTGATGGGAAGCATGATAGACACTAGCAACATTTAAATAGCAACTTGTAAATGATAATTCTAAGCTACCACATGAAGCAATCATCCTCTTAATTCCTAAGCAGGAAAATTAACATGACTAAACTATAAATTCATCCGTGGAGAGGTGTGCAAGTCCATATTTTGAAAGTTAGAAGTTGGAATATTAATTTCTATATCCGGAAACCTAAAGTTATATAAATCAGGTTGGGTGCTACACCGGAATTTTCTTACATTTTTCTGCTCCAATTTGCTATAGAAGTTTCTTTTTTCTTCTCTAGATTTCAGAATAATTTGCTGATCGTAGTACTCATTCCTGCATAGTAATGAGTACACATGTGCTTTTGAATCTTGTATCTCGGAAAGTTGTAAAGTTTGTTGCTAAATCAATGCGAAATGTTTTCAGGCTCTAGCTGCAGATGCCGTGGAAGAATCTAAGAAGGCCTATAAACAGATTGATGATTTAAAGAGAAAGCGTGAAACAGATGTTTGTACGTGTCAACTGCCTGCAAATTCCTGTCTGCTGAAGGAAACAGTAGGGCCAGTTTATCACGACTCAAACATGGTAGAAGATGATGCTGTGGGGTTGGATAGTAAAGCTGATGAGAGATACAGGGATAATTTCGAGTCCTTTTATAATGCAGAAGTGGACTCACCTAGGCTGGTAGAAGAACCTTCTTCGTGGTTCTCTGGGTATGATCGTTGCAACATATAGACTTCTTGAAAGTAATGACAGTTTATTACATGTTTTAGCAGTGGTATTATATGTTTATAGCTGGCACAGGCGATATATCATATATATACACAGCCATATATGTTTTGCCTTCTTTCTCACCCTTTACAGGACCCCGACTCTTGTCACGAATTGTGAGGGAAGGCCAGCTAATATATATAGTTAACAGTAGTGGTCCTAAATCCTAAGTCTGCTAATATTTGTTTCTTTGGTTTATTTTCTGGACATGCGATTGTTTTATGAAGATATTGATGTGGTTCAGGGGAAGGCTGAAAGCAGCGCAAGTCTGCAAAACAATTTCTTTCTACACAGTCCACCAAAAAATTCCGGTGTGATAGTCTTTTCTCAGATTCTTTTGTTTTTTTTGCTAAGCAAAAAGAACTGCAGATTTTTTTTCCCCAATGAGTCCAGAGTAAATTCTTGGAATTCTCTGTTTCCTGCCTTCCCCTGTTTCATAATTTCCGCTTGCCTGCAACGCCCGAAATCGGGTTGCCTCGGAACCCGAGTTTGTACAATCACTTTTGTTTCATGGTATTAAGTATAGTATATGATAATAATATTTTAATTTTTGCTATTACATGTTTGTTGTTAAAAAACTTATTTAGGATTGGTTCAAGGATTATAATTCTTTAATTTTTCCTATCTTATGTTTTGTTGGAGTAGGGATAGAATTATAATTCCCCTAATATCTTATGTTTTGTTGGAGTAGGGATAGAATTATAGTTCCCTCTAATAATTGGTTGGAATACTTGGTTTTGGTTGGAGTAGGTATTATTTAATCACCTCTAACAAATTATTTTATAAAAGATTTATAATACTCTCACTATAATCTTATGCAAAATAAACATAGGATTGAAAAATTTAAAGGATAGTAGTCCAATCCCATGATTATTCCTCAAAACAAATAAGGGATTAAATTTAAAAAAATTATATTTCAATCCTAAATTTAATACTTCAAAATAAATATGGGATAATATAATTTAAAAGATTATAATTCATAACACTTTAATTGATAGGATTATTTATCCCCAAATAATAAATTCGGAATTGTAATCCCTTCGAACAAACATGTTCAAGAGTCAAACATAATGTATAGATCGTAACATTCGGTAAAACACACCTTTCAGTTCCTTTCCTTATCCTTAGAACAGTAAGGTTTGAAGCTGGCAAAAGTAAATCAATCCAGCAGTAAAAATACATGATATATAGCTTACCAAAAGTTATAATTTTCTCCGTCTCTCACATTTCTTTACAAATGAGTTGGGCATGAAGATTAAACAAAAGTTTCAAATAGTGAAGAAAAACAATTAAAATGAGTAAAATGATGGGACAAGACGACAAGTGGTGGATGTAGTTAGTTTATAAATTATAAAACAGTAAAATGTTATAATTTTTGAAAAATTTTGAAACGTAAAAAATTGAAATGAACGTCTATAAAAAAATATAAAAAATGAGAAAGACAAAGAGAGTACAAACTAAAGTATGCTTCTCAAGTTATGGTAGCTTTGCGTCCATACGTGGGTTTTACAAAAACTTGTTCACCTGGGAAATTATTATATGCAGTATATTTAGAAGGTTCAATGAAGGTGCACGTGAAATAATATGTATAAGGGGGCGTTTCACGGCTCCGTTGGATATCCCCTACTCTCAATATTTCATTGAGGACGTCCTTAATGTTTTATTGAGGGTGTTTGTTTTTAAATAAATAATTAAAAATAGAAGAATACTAGAAAAAAAATATAGCATTAATCACAAAAATAGTGGGCATGTTTTTCTGGATACGTACAAATTTAAATTCAAATTTTGCACAATTTTTTATATTAATTTAATTTTTTCAGGTAAATTTACAAATTATCTAAAACTGGGCGCCCTCAATACTTCATTGAGGGCGTACGTTTTAAAAAATAATTATAAAATAGAAAAATAATATAATAATAATAATAAATATTTATTTTTTATTTATTTTTCATTTTAATTTTTCTGCTTCTACTTCAACTCTGATTTTGCCTTTTTTAATTTTAATTTTTTAATTTCTTTTATTAAAATAAAAAATAATATAATATTCATTTATTTGGAATATTTCATTTCATATTTCCATTTATCCTATTTTTACATTTCGAAGATTAAAAAATAATAATTAATTCATTTTTTTAAAAATATTACATTTTATATGGCTATTTATTCTATTTTTCCTTTTTTTTAATCAAAAAATAATATAATATCCATTTTTAATAGTTATCGTAAAATTAATTTTTTTAAACGAACGCCCTCAATGAAACATTGAGGGCAGAGGGATATTTATTATTATTGTAAATTTACCTGAAAAATTAAATAAAAATAGAAAATTATGCAAAATTTGAATTTAAATTTATACATATCCAGAAAAACATGCCCACTATTTTTGTGATGAATGTTATATTTTTTTTCTAATATTCTTCCCCATGATTGTTTAAAGCTTTATCTGAGTTGTTGGACAATGTTTCTTATTCTCTCGCAAGTATCCGTAGCTCCATTGCCACTACTACTATTTTTAATTGTCTTGTAGTGTTTGTAGTGAGTATGATTACTTTGGTGTGTATGAATTTAAATTCAAAATTTTCCTTTTCTTATATTTTTATGTAGTTTTTCAAAGTGAATGTCCGTAATGAAATATTAAGGTGTTGGACCCTGTTTATTCTCCTCGAATCATTACTTACATTGCTATTACTACTACTATTTTTAGTTAATAGCCGGTGAGTACGATTACTTGGGTATGTATAAATTTAGAGTATAGGGTATATGGTATAGGATTTAGGGTTTAGGGGTTAGGGGTTAGGGTAACCCCTAAACTTTAAAATTTCTAATCTTTCTCTTATATAACTAAAATCTTTGAATCTTTTGTAGTTGATAGTGTTTATAGTGAGTATGATTACTGTTTTGGAATAAAAACTGTATCTTTGAATTCAATGCTAGGGTTAGAGAGATTCGAGCTTTAGTGGATGGTCTCGTGTTTCGTGGCTAAATCTGCCCTCACAAGATGCCTATGTATCTCAACTATTGCTGAGAATCAAGCCAAAAAACGTAGTTCTTGGTGTTGCCCTCGGGGCTATGGCTGTAGGGGCACACCAAGGACGTAGTGACTTGTATGTCCTTATTTGAGGATGAAGTCTAAAACGTTGTTCTAAGATGAGGGGTCAGACCCTTTATATAGGTGTTTAGAAGCCTAGTGGATAAGTATTGATTTCCTTGAATGATAAATCTTATCCTTGACGGTGGATAAGTATTATCACTTTCTTGAAGGATAAATCTTATCCTTGACGGTGGATAAAGATTAATTCTAGATCCTTCCTTGTAGGAGTTGTTTCCATATCATAATGGACTTGTATTGAAACAAGCCCACTCGTATTAGAACAAGCCTGTATTGAACGTCTCTTAATACAGGTTGTACTTCTAGCCCAAATATTAATTACGAAATTAGAGTTTCAGGCCTTATTAATGGGCCTTATTTATGGACCAGCTAGGTTTAATTAATGCAATATTAATTATGTCTTTAATGTTATTTTTAGCCCATATCAATTACTTTGTTGTGTATGAATTTTAATTAAAATTTTGTCTTTTTACAAATTTTATTTAATTTTTCAAGTAAATCTAAAAAGTAGTTAAAATGAGTGAAAACAATTCAACAATTAGAAAATTAATGAAAATAAGGTAAAATTCGTCACAAAAATGGTAACTACGATTACTTGTGTGTGTATGAATTTTAAATTTAATTTTCACCTTTTTCAATTTTATTTAATTTTTCAAGTAAATTTACAAAGTAGTTAAAAATGAGTAAAAAAAAATTCAATTATTAGAAAATTAGTTGAAATAAGGTAACATTTGTAAGAAAAATAGTTACTACGATTGCTTGGGTGTGTATGAATTTTAATTTTGACTTTTTATATATTTTAAAATTAATTTTTTTAAACAAACGCCCTCAATAAAACATTGAGGGCAGGGGGATATTTATTATTATTGTAAATTTACCTGAAAAATTAAATAAAAATAGAAAATTATGCAAAATTTGAATTTAAATTTATACGTATCCAGAAAAACATGCCCACTATTTTTGTGATGAATGTTATATTTTCTTCTAATATTCTTCCCCGTAATAGAACATGGAGTTGTTAGACCCCGCTTCTTCTTCTCTCCTTAGAATCATTACTTACATTGCTACTACTACTACAACTATTTTTAGTATTCTTATAGTGTTAATAGTGAGTGAGTACGATTACTTGAGTGTGTATGAATTTAGAGCATATGGTACAGGGTTTAGGATTTAGGGTATATGATTTAGGGTTTAGGGGTTAGGGGTTAGGGTAACCCGTAAACTTTAAAATTTCTAATATTTTTCTTATATAACCAAAATCTTTGAATCACTTTGTAATTGATAAGTTGATTAGGCATGATGCGTACCATTTTATTTGATATATGGTGCTATCTATAACATCGTCATTGTTTAAAGCTTTATTTGAGTTGTTGGACAATGTTTCTTATTCTCTCGCAAGTATCCGTACCTCCATTGCTACTACTACTATTTTTAGTTGTCTTGTAGTGTTTGTAGTGAGTATGATTACTTTGGTGTGTATGAATTTAAATTCAAAATTTTCCTTTTCTTATATTTTTATTTAGTTTTTCAAAGTGACTGTCCGTAACGAAACATTAAGGTGTTGGACCCTGTTTATTCTCCTCGAATCATTACTTACATTGCTATTACTACTACTATTTTTAGTTGTCTTATAGTGTTAATAGTCAGTGAGTACGATTACTTGGGTATGTATAAATTTAGAGTATAGGGTATAGGGTATAGGATTTAGGGTTTAGGGGTTAGGGTAACCCCTAAACTTTAAAATTTCTAATCCTTCTCTTATATAACTAAAATCTTTGAATCTTTTGTAGTTGAGAGTGTTTATAGTGAGTATGAGTATGAATTTTAATTCAAATTTTTCCTTTTTACAATTTTTATTTAATTTTTCAAGTAAATCTACAAAGTAGTTAAAATGAGTGAAAACCATTCAACAATTAGAATATTAATGAAAATGTTATGGATTAAAAAACGTGCTTGGTGAATTTAATGCTAAGGTTTAATGAGCTTCGAGCTTTAATGGCTGCACTCGTGTATCCGGACTAAATTGGTCCTCACAAGATGCCTACGTATCTCAAATCGTTATTGAGAATCAAGCCAAAGACGTAGTTCTGATTGTAGGATCAGGGACCTTATATAGGCGTCTGGAGCCTAGTATTTATGGTATGTTTGGGAGACTTAAAGGATAAGTCTTCTTTTTGATATTGGATAAGTATTGTATTTCTTGCTGAAGAATTCGTTTCCTTGTTGATAAAGGTTATGACTCATTGATTGCCTTTAATTGGGATTCCAGATCCTTCTTTGACTAATTTTCCATAATCAAGGCTCTTTTCATGAGCTGTATATTTTCCCTACTCATTAATTACGAAATTAATGAATAATTAGGGTGTCGGTCCTTAAATACCGGCCTTTTAATTGAATCAGCAATTATATTTCTATAATTACTTTTCTGTCCATATCATTTGCCCCCCAACTTCTAGGAAAATCAATCTCGGATTATCGTAGAAGTTATTTTATTCGGGATTCACGAAATTTTCTTCCGTATTGTGACCTGGTTTGACGAACATATAGTTCTAAATCAATTTTAAAACAGGAATCGGGATTTTTCATCAATTCCATAGAAGATAAATCAATTTTTGATTTTTCAGTTTATTTTCGACCAGGATCCTGGTCGAATTCGACCTTGATTTTAGCTCCTGGTCGAACTCCTTCGACCAGGATTCTGGTCGAAATTTGCTTCCATTTTGCATCCTGGTCGAATGATTTCGACCAGGTTTCTGGTCGAATACTACTGTCAGTTTGCCTCCTGGTCGAATGCTTACGACCAGGTTTCTAGTCGAAGTAAAGCCTCATTTCCCCTCCTAGTCGAATGATTTCGACCAGGATTGTGGTCGAACAGGACTTCCATTTTGCATCCTGGTTGAATGATTTCGACCAGGTTCAAGGTCGAACATGGCTTTCATTTTGGTGCCTGGTCGAATGATTTCGACCAGGAACATGGTCGAACGTGACTTCAACTTTGGTGCCTATTCGAACTCATTCGACTAGGATTCTGGTCGAATACTTGGTTCGTTACAGACTTTTAGGGCCCGCATATATTGGGCTCCATTTGGGCCCAAGGATTTTATTTTAGCAATTGGGCCTTCATCTTTTTATTGGGCCTTTAGCCTTTTTTAATAATTGGGCTTTTAGCCTTTCGACGAGATTTTTGGTCGAATACAAGAGCCATTTTGGGCTTTATTCGAACTTATTTGATCAGAACTTTGATCGAAAATGTGGTTTGTTTTTTGTAATGGGCTTAGTTGGGCCCAAGGTTTTTCACTGTTCAAACTCAGTGATTTGGGCCTTTTATGGGTCGTACCGGCTAATGCCGGTTGCCCTTCCTTCAACCGGCCCATTTACCGGCTGTCATCCTTATATAAAGGTGAGTTCTCATTTGTTTCCATTCATTCTTCACATTTTATTTTCTCAAAGTTACTCTGCCAAATTCTTTCCAAAATTTCTTACAATTTGCTCTGCTAGGGTTCTGTCGCAAGGCGATTTCCGGCGAACTTTTCCGTTTGAATTTCACCGTTTTTCTGGGTTTTCGCTTGAAGATTTGAAGATTTTCTTTGAAGATTCTGAGTTTTTTGTTGAAGATTTCTGGGTTTCTTTGAAGATTTCTGGGCAATCTTTCTTGAAGATTTAAAGACTTTCTGGGTTGGAAATGGCTGACCGAGCTTCCCAACGTCTTCAAAAGATGAATTCTGCTTCAAAAAGAGGTACCCCAATTCCTATTCGTTCAAAATACATGTCTTTGCATGATATGGTTAATGAACGTGGGGATGAATACCCGTCAGTATCTGCTTTAGATTCGTATGATTGTAGCAATAGATTCCATGAAGTAGATATGATAAAAGATTATAATAAGATGTATAGGGTAAAGGCCCCCTTAAAGCTTGTTCCTGCCAGCCCTGGTGACCGTTCATGTCACTGGCGGTCAAATGCTTTGTGTATTTATAGGGATGCCATAGTTGCTGGCCTTAGGTTCCCTTTTCAAGAGTTTATTCCTAGACTTTTGGCAGATGTCCAAGTCAACCCTTGTCAATTACCTCCAAATGCCTGGAGGATAATTAATTGTTTCATGGTTTTACGCCTTCGTAAAAACTTCCCTCTTTCTGTACCTTTGTTTAGAAAGATCTTTCAGTTTAAAAATAGCTCAGCCAACAACTTGGGTTGGGTATATATATAAGCCATAGGGTAGGCTTCCCTTTCATTTTTCACCCCAAATCGATCCCAGATAACAACCCGAAATGGAAAAATGATTTTATGTATCTTGTATGGGAAGGAGGGGACTGGGGAACCCTTTTTCGTAAGTCTTTTGGGAGAGTTTCTGATGGTAGTCCCAGTAACATTGTCTTGAATGAGGAGGAACTCCATGCCTACTCAGAGCTCATTAAGGATAATGGGACTACCGTGGCTTGGGAGCTACTGGATGAGTTTGTCCTCAAGTCTGTTGGGCTCTCCACTGTTCATGATAAGGGTATTTTTACTTATCCCTTTTCATTATGTCTATTTTTCTTTCCTTATGATTTTCTGCTAACCATTTTCTGGCTTTTCTTGCAGCTACGGCCTTTATCAACAAGACCAATGAGCCCAAGGATGTAGAGACATCCAGGATGAAAAGGGCTAGTATTGGAGATGATCCAAGGGGGAAGGCCAGTGCTCCTAGTTTCCTGATCCCTTCTGTGGATGAGGTGGACATTCCTGTGTCTGCCAAGTCCTCAGTATGGCGCCCCAACTGGGGTATTAGGAAGAAGGACACCATTACTGGGGTGTCCAAACATGCTGTGGACTGGTCGTACCACTCTCTTACCCCTTGTGATTACAAGGATTTCGTTGCAGATTCCACCCTTGAGGGTGCTGAGCATCTAGGGGCTCAAGCTATTGCTGCGGTAATTTTCTTTACCTTAGCTACTTCTTTGAAGTTTTTGCTTATATTTTTCTAACTTTTATCTTTTGGCAGACCAATGCCAACTTTCAGGGGGTATTGTTTCAAGCTAAGGCTTGGCGTACCTCCTCTGAGGCCAACAGGGTCAAGCTGGAGAGGTCTGAGGAGGAGGTGAAGTCTCTTAAAGAGACTCTTGCCAGAAGGGAGAAGGAGCTTGCTGACGCTCAGGCTGATATTGTTGAGCTGAGGAAAGGCAAGGATGATTGCATCGATGAGTACCTTGACTCTCAGGAGTACAAGGACTTGATCGAGAAGCATGACGAGATCCTTTTCCCAGTCCAGCATACTTCAGGATGGGAGGATGCTGTTCAGGCTATCTTGGCCAAGCATCCTGGAGTCTTTGATGCTGCTGACTTTCCTGCTCCTCACCCTCCTACTCCCTTGGAGCGTATTTTGGCTGGAGTTGACGACATGGAGGAAGATGCTAGGATTTTAGTTCCAGAGCATTCATCACCCCTCAGTGACGCTTCCGCTGATGGTGCTGAGGATGCTGGTGAGCATTCTTCCAGCTCTAGTTCAGGGGAGGAGACAGATGCGGGAGTCAAGGATGGTGACGCGCAGCCGTAGTTTGTAGTTTACTTATGGCCATTCATGGCTTTGTATTTTCTTTCTATGTATTTCCAGCCTTTGGGCTTAACTTAAACTTTTGTAAGTTTAGTTTTATTTATATTTTGTGGCCATTCATGGCTTGTGTTGTTTTCTTGCCTTTTGCACGTTTAGTTAGCATTTTGTACATATCTATTAGTATGCAACGCATTCAAAACATGATGAGTAGGAGTATATAATTCATAACTTTGAAGAATGGGCTCAACCCTTACATAGTACTCAAGTTTTTTTATAAAAAAACTTGGGTTGGTTTTATCAAACCTTATTTCCAGTAGTGAATCCACTTAGGAAACACGTTAAACATAATAAACTTTCAAGTTGGAGGCATGCCAAGTCCTTGGCACCTCATGCCCTTCAAGGGTTTCTAGCTTGTAAGAGCCTCGACCAAATACGTTCTTGACGCGATATGGTCCTTCCCAATTTGGGGCCAACTTCCCTTTTTGTCCAACTCCGGATGCTTCAATTTTTCTGAGAACCAAGTCCCCTTGACGAAAGAACCTTTCTTTAACCCTTAAGTTGTAGTAGAAAGAGGCTTTCTTTTGATGTTCAACTATCTTGGCGTTTGCTTCATCTCTAACTTCATCAATTAGATCCAAAGCTAGCCTCAAGCCTTCTTCATTTTCTTCTGGTTCATAAGCCTCAACTCTTGGGGAGGTGTGAGTAATTTCCACCGGGACCACTGCCTCTGCTCCATAAGCCAATAGAAATGGAGTTGCCCCGGTGGTGACTTTGCAAGTAGTACGATATGCCCAAAGTATAGGGGTAATTCGTCTACCCAAGTGTTTCTGGAGCGTTCAACTCTTTTCTTTAGTCCATCAAGGATGATTCGATTTGCAACCTCAGCTTGCCCATTTGCTTGAGGATGGGCGACAGAAGTGAAGCGCAACTTGATATCGTTTTCATCACAATACTTCTTGAACTCATCGTTGTTAAACTGAGTTCCATTGTCCGTGACCAGGACTCGTGGAATTCCATATCTGCATATCACATTTTCCCAGAAGAATTGCATCACTTGCTTGGTGGTTATCTTGGCTAATGGCTTAGCCTCAATCCACTTGGTGAAATAATCAATTGCTACTATCAAGAACTTTCTTTGAGCACTTGCCATAGGAAATGGCCCGAGTATATCCATTCCCCACATAGCAAAGGGGATAGGTGAGTTAATGGATGTCATCATCTCTGGTGGTTGCCTAACCACTGGTGCATGTTTCTGGCACCGCTCACATTTCTTGACGTAGCTTTTAGCATCAGCAAGTATGCTTGGCCAATAGAAACCTAGACGAGTGACTTTATGAGCCAGGGCTCTGCCCCCCAAGTGTTGCCCACAAATCCCTTCATGCACTTCCTTTAGGGCCAATTCTGCCTCTTGAGGTCTCAAGCACTTTAAGTACGGAATAACAAAAGATTTCTTGTATAGGATTCCTTCAATTAGGGCATACCTTAGTGCTCTGACGTATAGCTTTCGTGCTTCTGAAGTGTCGTTGGGCAGCCACCCAGTTTCCAGATGAGCTTTGATGGGATCAATCCAACAACTGGTGATACCAATGGGGGCTACCAACTTTCCATTGATGCTTGGGGTCTTCAAGACTTGGAAGTATACACTCCCGGCATAGTTTTCAATTTCAGAAGAGGCAAACTTAGACAAGGCATCAGCCTTCATATTTTCCTCCCTTGGAATGTGCTCCACATAGCATTCATCGAACTGAGTCATAATGGCCTTGACAAGTTTTAAGTACTTGGCCATGACTTCATCTCTGGCCTCAAACTCCCCATTTACTTGGGAAACCACTAGCCTCGAGTCTCCACATACTTTCAGAGTTTTGACTCTCAAGGCTCCAGCCAGCCCTAAGCCAGCTATCAGAGCTTCATACTCAGCCTCATTGTTTGTCGTCGGGAAGTCAAGTTTTAGTGCATACTCTATTAGGAATCCATCAGGACTTTGTAGCACTAAACCAGCTCCACTTGATTTTGTTTTTGATGCTCCATCAAAATAGAGCACCCAACATTCTTTGAAGGTCATTTCCTCATCTTTCTTATCTTCCATAGTTACTTCCTGCCCCCCGACTTCTTGGTTGTCAATGGTGCATTCAACCATGAAGTCAGCAAGTGCTTGAGCTTTTATGGCCGTCCGAGGCTTATACTTGATATCGAATTCTCCCAATTCAATGGCCCATTTGATCAATCTTCCACTAACTTGAGGGCTATGCAAGATGTTTCTTAGAGGTTGATCAGTCAAGACCTCTATCTTGTGAGCCTGGAAGTAGGGGCGTAGCTTTCTTGAGGCCATTATCAAGGCTAAGGCAAACTTCTCAACCATTGAGTAGTTTATTTCTGCCCCATGTAGAATCTTGCTCACATAGTAGATGGGTTTCTGAACCTTCACTTCTTCCTTTACCAAAACAGCTCCAAGGGCTGTGTTAGAAACCGCCAAGTATAAATAGAGAATTTCTCCTGGCTTGGGTTTTGCCAACAACGGTGCTTCAGCCATATATTTCTTCAGGGCCTCAAAGGCCTCTTGACTTTCAGTTGTCCATTCAAAATTCTTCACTTTTTTGAGTGCTTTGAAGAAGGGTAAACACTTCTCTCCAGACTTGGAGATGAATCTTCCCAAAGCAGCCACTCTTCCCGTCAGTTTCTGGACATCCTTGACAGTCTTTGGTGGTTCCATGTCTAGAATCGCTTTGATTTTGTCGGGATTAGCCTCGATTCCTCTCTTGGAAACCATCAGGCCTAAAAACTTTCCCGAGCCTACACCAAAGGCACACTTGGCTGGATTCAACATCATCTTGTGGTGTCTTAGCACTTCAAAAGCCTCTCGGAGGTGCTCAATGTGATCGGCCTTATCAAGGCTCTTGACTAACATGTCATCTACGTAGACCTCCATGGTTTTTCCAACCAGGTGCTCAAAGATTTTGTTCACCAACCTTTGATAGGTTGCTCCAGCATTCTTAAGCCCAAAAGCCATGACTAAGAAACAGAAGACACCAAAGTCAGTGATGAACGACACTTTGGCGATGTCATCTTTGTGCATCTTGATTTGATTATATCCGCTGAAGCCATCCATGAAACTTAGCATCTCATGCCCAGCAGTGGCATCTATCAAGGCATCAATCCTAGGTAAGGGGAAACAATCCTTAGGACATGCATCATTCAAGTCGGTGAAGTCGACACACATTCTCCACTTCCCGTTAGCTTTTTTGACCATCACAGGGTTAGCTAACCATTCTGGGAATTGGATTTCTTCAATAAACCCAGCTTCTAAAAGCTTATTTACTTCTTGCTTAATGGCTTCAAGCCTCTCTGGAGCAAAACTTCTTTTCTTTTGTTTCACTGCCTTCCTTTCTGGATCCACATTCAATTTGTGAGATATCAATTGGGGATCAATCCCTGGCATGTCAGCCGCTGTCCAAGCAAAAACGTCATTGTTCTCTTGAAGAAAAGATGCGAGTTTGCCTTTCAATGGTTCGGGCAGTAGTGCCCCAACATAAGTCACCTTTTCTGGTTCATCCGGGACTAAGGGAATTGGGATTAAATCCTCAGCTGGTTTCCCTCTTCGGTCCTCATTGTCACTAGTGTCCATATCTTCAATGGGGAGAACCTGCCCCCCAACTCCATCAGGCCTCAACGCGGCTACATAACAGCTTCTAGCCATCTTTTGGTTTCCCCGTTCTTCACCAATCCCATTCCGAGTGGGGAATTTGAGTTTTAGGTGGTAAGATGAGGCAACAGCCTTAAACGCATGAAGACCCGTCCTTCCCAGGATTGCATTGTAGGTTGAAGTCGCTTTTATAACTATGAAGTTCAACATCTGAGTAGACGTATTCGTTCCTTGCCCCATGGTCATTGGGAGTTGGATAGTGCCTTCCACCTTTGATTCCACTCCATTGAACCCATATATGGGCATATTAGAGGGTGTCAACTGAGAATCAGTGTAACCCATCTTGATGAAAGCATCGTGGAACAATATATCTACTGAGGCTCCATTGTCGACTAGGACTCTCTTTGTTTCGGAGTTGCCTATCACAGGTACTATGACAAGAGGATCATCGTGGGGGAACTTCACCCCTTCCAAGTCTGAATCATCAAAACCTATTGACACTTCTGTTCGTGCACGCTTCGGTGCTTCTCCAACGACGGTCAGTACATCTCGGGCATAAGCTTTTCTTGAGTTTCGGGAGGACCCAGCAGCAGTTGGTCCTCTAAATATCATGTTGATCACGGGCCCTCGGGGCTTGGGATTTCGATCTTGATCGTTGTCCCTTCTATCATAATCCTTTCTTTCATAGTTCCCCCTTTGGCTCCCTTGGCTTCCATCCTTAGTGAACTTGCTGAGTTTTCCTCTTCGTATTAGAAACTCGATCTCATCTTTCAGTTGTCTACAATCATCGGTGTCATGACCGACTTCTTTGTGGAACCGACAAAACTGATTTTGGTTCCGTTTGGACAAATCAGCCCTCATTGGCTTTGGCCATTTGATATCTTCTTCCTTGGCTATCTCCATCAGAATTTGACTCCTGGGAGTATTCAGTCTTGCATATTCCGTGAATTTTGGCCCAAAATTGTTTCTCTTGGGGGGAGAATCGGAGTTCTTTGATGTTCTGGGGAACTTTTCCTTGACGTCGTACTTCTGAGTTTCTTTTCTTTTCTTTGAGTTTCCACCGTCGCCAGCGGTGGGTTCATACTTTCTCATGCTTTCCTCAGCCTTAATGTATTTTCCGGCTCTATCTTGGAGCTTCAACATGCTCTCTGGTGGATGTTTAGCCAACGACCTCCTGAAGTGGTCATCAGTGGTTCCTTGTTGCAGGGCTATCATAGCCACTTTGTCATCTAAGTCCGGGACTTTCAAAGCCTCCCGAGTGAATCGATTGATGTAGTCCCTTAGGGCTTCATTCTTTCCTTGACGTATTGCCATGAGTGATGCAGAACTTTTCTCATGCACCCTTCCACTAATGAACTGATTGATGAAAGCCTTGCTTAGTTCCTTAAAGGACCCAATAGAGTTGGGAGGTAGACGGCTATACCAACGTTGGGCCATGCCTGCCAAGGTTTGTGGAAACGCCCTACACTTGACCGCATCGTTGGCTGGCTGCAACAGCAGTGCATTGGAGAATGTCCTTACATGATTCGCGGGATCTCCCGTTCCATCATAGGCTTTGATCGAAGGCATCTTAAACTTTCTGGATATAGCCGTTTTCATGATGTCTTGAGTAAACGGTGGTGTAGGATCATCAGGATCTCCTAGGGGCAACAGAATACTAGGATCACCCCTTGGGGCTTCAACCCTCTTGGTCCTTCTTGGTGGATCCAAGTTGATTATCGGGATTCCTTCAGTCGTTCGGCCCCGAGATTGGGCGGCCTCTTCTTCAACAAGGAGTTTTTTGAGCCTTGCAGTCTCTGCCTCATGGGCTGCCAGTTTCTCCCTAGTAGTTTGGGGTTGCTCCCGATTTGTCTGTGAAGAACGTCTCCTTCTAGGGGCGACATCCTCCCCAGTTGTATAACCCTCATCCTCAGTGTATGGGCCAGAGTAATCTTGAATGAGAGGGGTCTGACGAGTTTGTTGATTTTGGGGTCCCAGACCTTGAATATAAGGGGGCACATATGCCTCATGGTAGATTGGATTAGTTCCACTACCGCCCGCCATGGGTCGAGGGGGCATGCCATAGCTTGGCATCCCCAAAGTCTGATTCGCGTATTGAGGGAGATCAGTAGTATGGAGTTGAAGGCTCCTTGGTGCACTCATGAGCAGCGGGGAGGTCGTGATTGGTTGCTGGTGAACGGTCTCTTGTGGATTAGATCCATGAATGACCATCTGCAGGGGATTCGTCCCTTCAACCGAAATCGGGATTTCCGGTCCTTGAGTGTTAGTGGGGATATTCGCCCCTTGTGTGCCGGTAGTTGGCGGTGGCTGATCAGCCTCAGAGGTGATAGGGTGGTCATCGGGAGTTTGAGTATCCCGAGCTGTTCTTCGTGTGTTTGCCATGGTTGATGTTGTCTTCCCACAGACGGTGCCAAATGTTATGGATTAAAAAACGTGCTTGGTGAATTTAATGCTAAGGTTTAATGAGCTTCGAGCTTTAATGGCTGCACTCGTGTATCCGGACTAAATTGGTCCTCACAAGATGCCTACGTATCTCAAATCGTTATTGAGAATCAAGCCAAAGACGTAGTTCTGATTGTAGGATCAGGGACCTTATATAGGCGTCTGGAGCCTAGTATTTATGGTATGTTTGGGAGACTTAAAGGATAAGTCTTCTTTTTGATATTGGATAAGTATTGTATTTCTTGCTGAAGAATTCGTTTCCTTGTTGATAAAGGTTATGACTCATTGATTGCCTTTAATTGGGATTCCAGATCCTTCTTTGACTAATTTTCCATAATCAAGGCTCTTTTCATGAGCTGTATATTTTCCCTACTCATTAATTACGAAATTAATGAATAATTAGGGTGTCGGTCCTTAAATACCGGCCTTTTAATTGAATCAGCAATTATATTTCTATAATTACTTTTCTGTCCATATCAGAAAATAAGGTAAAATTCGTCACAAAAATGGTAACTACGATTAATTGTATGTGTATGAATTTTAGATTTAATATTCACCTTTTTTCTACTTTATTTAATTTTTCAAGTAAATTTACAAAGTAGTTAAAAATGAGTAAAAAAAATTCAATTATTAGAAAATTAGTTGAAATAAGGTAACATTTGTAAGAAAATAGTTACTACGATTTCTTGGGTGTGTATTAATTTTAATTTTGACTTTTTATATATTTTAAAATTAATTTTTTTAAACGAACGCCCTCAATGAAACATTGAGGGAAGGGGGATATTTATTATTATTGTCAATTTACCTGAAAAATTAAATAAAAATAGAAAATTAAGCAAAATTTGAATTTAAATTTAAATTTATACATATCCAGAAAAACATGCCCACTATTTTTGTGATGAATGTTATATTTTTTTTAATAATCTTCCCTGTAATAAAACATGGAGTTGTTAGACCCCGTTTCTTCTTCTCTCATTAGAATCATTATTTACATTGCTACTACTACTACAACTATTTTTAGTATTCTTATAGTGTTAATAGTGAGTGAGTACGATTAATTGAGTGTGTATGAATTTAGAGCATATGGTACAGGGTTTAGGATTTAGGGTATATGATTTAGGGTTTAGGGGTTAGGGTAACCCGTAAACTTTAAAATTTCTAATATTTTTCTTATATAACCAAAATCTTTGAATCGCTTTGTAATTGATAAGTTTATTAGGCATGATGCGTACCATTTTATTTGATCTCTGGTGCTATCTATAACATCGTCATTGTTTAAAGCTTTATCTGAGTTGTTGGACAATGTTTCTTATTCTCTCGCAAGTATCCGTACCTCCATTGCTACTACTACTATTTTTAGTTGTCTTGTAGTGTTTGTAGTGAGTATGATTACTTTGGTGTGTATGAATTTAAATTCAAAATTTTCATTTTCTTATATTTTTATTTAGTTTTTCAAAGTGACTGTCCGTAACGAAACATTAAGGTGTTGGACCCTGTTTATTCTCCTCGAATCATTACTTACATTGCTATTACTACTACTATTTTTAGTTGTCTTATAGTGTTAATAGTCAGTGAGTACGATTACTTGGGTATGTATAAATTTAGAGTATAAGGTATAGGGTATAGGATTTAGGGTTTAGGGGTTAGGGTAACCCCTAAACTTTAAAATTTCTAATCCTTCTCTTATATAACTAAAATCTTTGAATCTTTTGTAGTTGAGAGTGTTTATAGTGAGTATGATTACTTGGTCGTGTATGAATTTTAATTCAAAATTTTCCTTTTTACAATTTTTATTTAATTTTTCAAGTAAATCTACAAAGTAGTTAAAATGAGTGAAAACAATTCAACAATAAGAATATTAATGAAAATAAGGTAAAATTCGTCACAAAAATTGTAACTACGATTAATTGTATGTGTATGAATTTTAGATTTAATATTCACCTTTTTTCTACTTTATTTAATTTTTCAAGTAAATTTACAAAGTAGTTAAAAATGAGTAAAAAAAAATTCAATTATTAGAAAATTAGTTGAAATAAGGTAACATTCGTCAGAAAAATAGTTACTACGATTGCTTGGGTGTGTATTAATTTTAATTTTGACTTTTTATATATTTTAAAATTAATTTTTTTAAACGAACGCCCTCAATGAAACATTGAGGGCAGGGGGATATTTATTATTATTGTAAATTTACCTGAAGAATTAATTAAAAATAGAAAATTAAGCAAAATTTGAATTCAAATTTATACATATCCAGAAAAACATGCCCACTATTTTTGTGATGAATGTTATATTTTTTTTTAATAATCTTCCTTGTAATAAAACATGGAGTTGTTGGACCCCGTTTCTTATTCTCTCATTAGAATCATTACTTACATTGCTACTACTACTACAACTATTTTTAGTATTCTTATAGTGTTAATAGTGAGTGAGTACGATTACTTGGGTGTGTACGAATTTAGAGCATATGGTACAGGGTTTAGGATTTAGGGTATATGATTTAGGGTTTAGGGGTTAGGGGTTAGGGTAACCCGTAAACTTTAAAATTTCTAATATTTTTCTTATGTAACCAAAATCTTTGAATCTCTTTGTAATTGATAAGTTGATTAGGCATGATGCGTACCATTTTATTTGATCTCTGGTGCTATCTATAACATCGTCATTGTTTAAAGCTTTATTTGAGTTGTTGGACAATGTTTCTTATTCTCTCGCAAGTATCCGTACCTCCATTGCTACTACTACTATTTTTAGTTGTCTTGTAGTGTTTGTAGTGAGTATGATTACTTTGGTGTGTATGAATTTAAATTCAAAATTTTCCTTTTCTTATATTTTTATTTAGTTTTTCAAAGTGACTGTCCGTAACGAAACATTAAGGTGTCAGACCCTGGTTATTCTCCTCGAATCATTACTTACATTGCTATTACTACTACTATTTTTAGTTGTCTTATAGTGTTAATAGTCCGTGAGTACGATTACATGGGTATGTATAAATTTAGAGTATATTGTATAGGGTACATGATTTAGGGTATAAGATTTAGGGTTTAGGGGTTAGGGGATAGGATAACCCCTAAATTTTAAAATTTCTAATGTTTCTCTGATATAACTAAAATATTTGAATCTTTTGTAGTTGATAATGTTTATAGTGAGTATGATTACTTGGTTGTGTATGAATTTTAATTCAAATTTTGCCTTTTTATAATTTTATTTAATTTTTCAAGTAAATCTACAAAGTAGTTAAAACGTGTGAAACGAATTCAACAATTAGAAAATTAATGAAAATAAGGTAAAATTCGTCACAAAAATGGTAACTACGATTACTTGTGTGTGTATGAATTTTAAATTTAATTTTCACCCTTTTTCTATTTTATTTAATTTTTTAAGTAAATTTACACAGTAGTTAAAAATGAGTAAAAAAATTCAATTATTAGAAAATTAGTTGAAATAAGGTAACATTCGTCAGAAAAATAGTTACTACGATTGCTTAGGTGTGTATGAATTTTAATTTTGACTTTTTATATATTTTAAAATTAATTTTTTTAAACGAACGCCCTCAATGAAACATTGATGGCAGAGGGATATTTATTATTATTGTAAATTTACCTGAAAAATTTAATAAAAATAGAAAATTATGCAAAATTTGAATTTAAATTTATACGTATCCAGAAAAACATGCCCACTATTTTTGTGATGAATGTTATATTTTTTTCTAATATTCTTCTATTTTTAATTATTTGTTTAAAAACAACCGCCCTCAATGAAACATTGAGGGCAGGGGGATATCCCCCGGAGGATCTGGACCAATATCCATATGTATAACGTTATTTTATTTTATTTTTTGACACAAAGAGCTAAAGCTCAAGACATTAAAAATCACTCCTCACTTACAAATACAAGAATGTAAAATTTCTCAAATTTAAGAGAAAATTTACACTATGGAGTCCGGAGATTACATAAGAGAGAGGGATTACCATTAGATAATCCTACAAGCACTTACGAAATATCTAATGATGTGACTCAACTTAAACCCTTTTTGTGTCGTTTGTAATTTAGAGTAAATAGGGTATCGTTCTACGCCAAGGATCAAGGAATCACTTCTCTTCTATTCTGCTAATAATATCAAAGATGGATTTGGTTTGTTATTTTTATCTAATAACTAAATTAACTAGTAAACAAGGGAAAATTTGTTTGTAAGCAATTCCTGAAACATGTTGGAAGGCATGTAGATCCACCCTAAACCCATGACACAATTCTGAAACTCCTATGATATGTCTGAAAGATACTTACAGAGAACTTTCCATGACCACATAGAAACAAGTTCTGCTATCCGTTTAACCCCATGAACCACATAGAAAGGTTAAAACGAATTACACACTAATACAATTAATCCCATGACCACATAGAAAGATTAATTGAATTTATAGAGATAGCAATCACAAAACATATTTGGATGACCATATACCATAGTTAATTCATGTATCTCTACAAGCATTGACGTATATATAAGCACAATCAAGAACACATCTCAGAATATCAAACTTGCACAATTGTCATAAGATTTAGGGCTTCAAAACAGCCATCCAACAATAATATCTAGCCAACCATAATCATAATAAAAGTCATAAAATACAAGTATAGAGTAAGAAGAGTTATCCCTATGTTGAAATCTCCAAGCATAAAGTCCTCCTTCTCCTCCTCTTGGCTTCTCCCTTGGTGGCTATGGATAAGTGTCTATTATGTCTAATGATGATAACCTAATTACAAAAGTATTATTTTTATTGTTCCAAGGAATATATGGCTTTCCAAAATTGAAAAGGTTTTTATGGTCAAAATTCGTAGTTGACTTTTCTCTGCTGTTTCTGAACTGCTCCAACTGGCATATGACATCTGGCCCACTCTAGAATGAAAGAAAATTTCGTTATCTTCGCGTGGGCTGTTAAATCACCGAAATCCGATATGCAGAACTCAAAATACGGCCCAAACAATATGTATTGCTCGTGTAGCCCAATAAATCCGAATTTTCTTCTTATTTAGCTCTGTTAGGCTCAAGACATGTCTGAATACCACTATTAACAAGCCTACACTATGTGACTATGTCACATTACATGACCTAGTGAATTCTATCACTGGGGTATAGTATAGGTCTGTAAATATACTTGTCTTGTTCTCATGAACATTAGCTTGATCATGTATGCTCAAAGTTATAATGAGCTTAGCAAAGTTTCTTGCATCTAGATTGTATATAGGCCATTAAATAATTGTCCTGGTAGAAGTTCAGAAGTGTTCATGCAGCAGGATAGAGATGAATAAGGCTATGAAGAAATAAGTTGCAGAAATTTGTCTAAGGCATTATATAGCAAAGTCAAAAGAAAGCTATGTCGTGAAGTCACCAATATCCATGTCGTGAAGTACTATATCGCATAGTCCATTTTGTACTATGTCGAGAAGTCCTCAAGAAACATGTCGTGAAGTGTTGAAGTCAGCAAAGTCAAAGGAGCCTAGATCGTGAAGTCCTCAGAAGCCTTATGTCGCATAGTCATCAAATGACCTATGTCGCATAGTCGTCAAATGACCTATGTCGCATAGTCGTCAAATGACCTATGTCGCATAGTCGTCAAATGACCTATGTCGCATAGTCGTCAAATGACCTATGTCGCAAAGTCTTCAAAGGCTATATCGCGTAGTCCTCACAAGGGAGATCGCGAAGTCAGGATTAAAGTGGAGTTCAAGATATCAACACTTAGCCGTTTACAACAAGACAAATCAAGGTACAGAATCAAGAATCAAAAGAGACAAATACTGAAGCATTTGTTCTGGCAAGGTGGTCCAAAGAACAGATGGCAAATCTACAGCTAAACTTGGAGAGAAAGATAAGAGACAAGCAGCTACAGAAACGGGAAAGACTCCGAAAAGCAGGTGGTCCTTCCTGACACAGTTAACGTCTTATGGCAGGACAAGTTGGACTTTCAGCAAGGGGTAACTGTGTAAAAATAGGTGTGTGCACTAGTTTGTATAGGGCATATATATATCATGCACATCCTATTGTTAGCTGTAAGAGAGATACACATAGTTTTTATCTAAAGCTCTTTTCTCTGTAAGCAAGCAAGTTCAAACTGTTCTTGTTTAGAAGCCAGAAATTCGTTTGTGAATTTCCTGGAAAGCTGTAGTATTTAATTTGCTTATACAAAGTAGATTAAAGTGATTGTGTGTGTTGTTTAATTTCCGCATATTGCATAGCATAATTATATACAGTCTTTTACTTAGTTTTCAAGAATCAAAAAATATATCAAACTATCCATTCACCCCCCCCCTCTGTCTAGTTTCTAGGTGATATTCATTGCTAACAAGTGGTATCAAAGCGTAGGCTGTTAACGTACAAACAGGAAAAGATCAAGAATGAGTTCACAGAAACTAAGCAGTATCAAGATTCCTCCCTTTAACAAGGAGCACTACAGTTTATGGAAGAAGAAGATGTTGCTTTTTATCAAAGCTTCTAATCCTATGTATTTAGACATACTAAAGCATGGTCCCTTTGTTCCATTGATTGAGATTGGTGAAACAACAGTAGGCACTGAGATAATACCAGCAAGGCATGTTCCTAAAGATCCCTCAAAATACACTGATCCTGAAAAGGAGAAAGTAGCACTGGATGGACATCTCCAACTTATCATCTGTGAATCCATGGATTTCAACATGTATGGCACTGTTGCTCACTGCAGTAGTGCAAAGAAGATGTGGGATCTCATAGAAGTGCTCTGTGAAGGAACTACTGAAGTAAGAAAGAACAAGAAGCAGATTCTTGTCTCACAATATGAAGCCTTCATGGCACAGCCAAAGGAGGGAATCACAGAAGTGTTTGAGAGGTTCAACAAGCTGATAAATGAGCTCAAACTCTATGACAAGCACTATGAGATAGAAGAGCTTAACATGAAGTTCTTACTAACTCTGCCAGACCATTTAGAACCAAGAATCTCTTCCCTCAAAGAAAGAGATCTAACAAAGATTGGTTTTGATGTCTTGTATGGTGTGTTGAAGACATATGAGCTAGAGCTGTTTCAGAAGAGATCTATTCAAGCAAAACAAGGATTAATGGCCAATACCTCTTGTGCCCTTATTGCTGACAATCTAGGTCAAAGAATGGAATCTCTGAAAGTCAGTCAAGTCAAAATTGAGGAACTGGAAAATGATGACACTGGTGATGAAACTCAGATTGTTTGTGATTTTCCTGAGGAGGATGAGTTCTACAGCATAGATGAGCTGGACAAGATGGAAAATAAATCTTTTGCTTATATGGCTAGGAGATATCCTAACATTAGGTTCAAGAGGAAGCAGCCATTTAAGTCTAGATTCAATGGTGGGAATGCTGGTGGTTCAGGTAGCTCAAACTCCTTCAACAAGGGAAAAGGGATTGCTGGTGCAGGTAAAGGAGGATACAAATCTGGGAGTGTGGATAGGTCCAAAATAAGATGCTATAACTGCAATGAACTTGGGCATTTTGCCACTGAGTGCAAAAAGCCTAAACAAGTCAAGAAGGACAAAGCATACTTAGAGCTTGAAGCTAAGTATGAGGCTCTACTCAAGAAACAACAGGGCAAAGCTTTTATTGCTGAGGGAAAATGCTGGGATGACTCTGATGAAGAAGAAGAACAAGAGTACTCAAACTATGCCTTGATGGCATTTTCTGATGATGGTGATTCAAGTCAGGTACCTATTCTTACTTCTCTTGATATGACTCCCCTTCAATATAAGCAAACTGTTGAAGATATGAGCACTGAGATGTTTAATATTCATACTAGCATGGTTGTGAACCTGGATGGTTTGAAAAAGGAGGTTGAGTATCTTAAAAACAAAGTGATTTGTGCTGAACAGATAGAGAAAGCCCTTAGGGAACAATTGCTGAAACTGAACTGAAACTAAGAAGCTTTAAAAACTCCTCTGAACTTATTCAAACCTATCACAAGGAACACACTGGAGACTGCAAGGTTGGAGTTGGTTTTGACTATGAAAATGACAAGGGAAGGAAGAAGGTCAAGGGCAAAGAAAAGGAAACTTTTACAAACAAAAATGCCCCAACCATTCTGTCAAGTGTTGAACAGCCCATCTTCAGAAAGAGTGCTGTTGAGTTTGATGAGGAACTACTGATCATCAAGCAACAGCTACTTGAAGAAGATGAGGCTGCTAAAAACACTTCTTCTTTTCCTGAACTTGTCAATCAGAAAGAGACCAAAGACAATCTTGTCAAGAGTCCTAAAGCAAAGAAAGAAGCTGTTAAGAAAAAGAAACAAAACAGAAATGGTAAAGTTGGTGTTAGCAAGGGAAACAACTATGCTTATGTGCCAAATGCTCCCAGGAAACAATGTCAAAAATGCCTATCTGTTAATCATTTGACTCATAAGTGTAGTAAGCCTGAAATTGTTGAAGTTGACAACCTGAGTAACCATTCTGCCAGCATAAATTCTAGTCATGATTCTTTCTGTGGTAAGCCAAACTGCATGACATGTTATGTGACTGTGATTGCTAATTGTTTATCTCTTAAACATAAACTTGACTCTGCACAATCTGGTGAATCACACACACATATGCATTCTCACAGGACAGGGTCCCCAATCAAGGTTGAGAGGGTGAAAACTTCATGTGAGCCTAAGAGTGTAAACTCCAAAGCCACAGAAAAAGTGAAGTCTCCTACTATGAGAAATGCAATTTATGACAGAAGAATTGTTAATCAAAATGTTTCTAAAACAACTGGACCCTACCAAGTGTGGGTACCAAAAACAACTTAGTCATTTTGTGAATGCAGGGCAACAGGAATAAAAGAGTCATATGGATCTTGGACAGTGGATGCTCAAGTCACATGATTGGTGATATAGCCCTGCTATCACATTTTGAGGAAAAGGCTGGCCCATCAGTAACCTTTGGAAATGACAACATTGGTTATACAATGGGATATGGCAGTGTTAAATCTGGAAATGTCATTATTGAAGATGTAGCATTTGTTGAAGGACTGAAGCATAATCTCTTGAGTATTGGACAATTTACCAACAGAGGTTTCAAAGTGGAATTTGATGAAGACCTTTGTTCAATCTCAAAAAGGGAAAGTGGTGAAGTTGTTCTAACTGGTGTGAAGAAAGGAAGCTTGTTTGTAGCTAATCTCAAGGCTGCAGATAAGGGAGAAATTTGCTGTTTCTACACTAAAGCCACGAATGAGGAATTCTGGCTATGGCACAAGAAGCTGTCTCACTTGAATGTTCAGGCAATGAACTCTCTAACCAAGAGAGAACTTATCAGGGATTTGCCTGCCTTGGAGTTTGTGCAAGATGGAGCATGTGAAGCTTGTCAGAAAGGAAAAATTAAAAGATCCAGTCACAAGAACAAGTTGCTCAATACAAACTCAAAACCTCTGCAGCTAATTCACATGGACTTATTTGGCCCTATGAATGTAATGTCCCTCTCCAAAAAGAAATATGCTCTAGTGATGGTAGATGACTATTCAAGATATACTTGGGTGGAATTCCTATTCTCCAAGGATGAAGCACCCCAAGTCATAATAGAGCATATCAAGAGAGTTGATAAAGAAGCACAAAGCACTGGTTCCTCTGTAGTTGCTTTGAGAAGTGATAATGGGACTGAGTTCAGAAATTCAACATTGTATGAGTTTTGCAAAGATAAAGGAATTTCTCAACAATTCTCAGCTCCTAGAACACCTCAACAAAATGGAGTAGTTGAGAGAAAGAATAGAACTCTCATTGAAGCTGCAAGGACAATGCTGCTGGATGCAAAGCTACCCACTAGCTTTTGGGCTGATGCTGTTAACACAGCATGCTATGTGCAAAATAGAACATTAATCAATAAGAAGTCTGACAAAACTCCTTACTCATTAATGACTGGAAAAAGAGCATCCTTCAAGCACCTGCATGTGTTTGGAAGCAAGTGCTTTGTGATGAAAGATACCTCTGAGCATGTTGGAAAATTTGATGCTAAGGCATTTGAAGGTATCTTCATTGGATACTCTCTGGAAAGGACATCATACAGAGTGTTTGTACCTGAGCAACACAAAGTTATGGAAAGCATGGATGTTACTTTTGATGACAAGAAGACTCCTGGACTGAAAACAAGTGATCAAGACAGTGTGCCATTGAGATTTGAGAATCAAGGTTATCTTGAGGATTCTGAAAGTGAAGATGAACCCCCTGTTCAAACTGTTCTAGAGAATGAAATCCTTGAAGTTGATAATCTTCTTCAAACACCTGTGCAAGGGTTCACAAACACAGGGGGAGAAGAAGAGAATGCACCTGTCAACCAATATGAGCTTGGAACAGATCAAGGAAATGAACAGGGGCACACAAGGAAATGGGACAGAGCCCACACTAGGGATCAAATCATTGGAGATCCTAGTGAGGGAGTTAGAACAAGAAGGGCAACATTAAATACATGTCTGTATAGCTGCTTTCTGTCACAAGAGGAACCTAAATTAATTGAAGAAGCTTTGAAGAATTCTGATTGGATTGTTGCCATGCAAGAAGAGTTGAATCAATTTGAGAAAAACAAAGTATGGGAACTAGTACCTCCTCCAAAAGAAAAGAATGTTATTGACACCAAATGGGTGTTCAGAAACAAGATGGATGAAGAAGGAGTGGTAATTAGAAACAAAGCAAGGCTGGTTGCCAAAGGATATTGTCAGCAAGAAGGCATTGACTATGATGAGACATTTGCACCTGTAGCTAGACTGGAAGCCATCAGAATCTTCCTGGCTTTTGCAGCTCACTCAGATTTTAAGGTGTATCAAATGGATGTGAAAAGTGCATTTCTCAATGGTGACCTTGCTGAAGAAGTTTATGTGTCTCAACCACCTGGCTTTGAAAGTGAAGACTTCCCAAACTTTGTGTATAGACTGCTCAAGGCACTCTATGGACTCAAGCAGGCACCAAGAGCCTGGTATGAAACTCTATCTCAATTCCTTCTTGAGCATCAATTTACCAGGGGTACAATTGACAAAACCCTATTCTTCAAGAAGCATGGAAATGATATCATTCTTGTTCAAATCTATGTGGATGATATCATCTTTGGCTCTTCAAATGAAAAACTCTGTGAAAGGTTCTCTAAGTTGATGCAAAGCAAATATGAGATGAGTATGATGGGAGAGTTAACCTACTTTCTAGGCCTGCAAGTACATCAAAGGGAGGATGGCATCTTTATAAACCAATCTAAGTATGTCAAGGATCTTTTAAAGAAATATGGTTTAGAAGAGTCATCCCCAGCTAAAACTCCTATGTCTACTGCAATCAAGCTAGATGAAGACAAGAAAGGCAAGAGAGTTGATATCAAGGTCTATAGAGGAATGGTTGGATCCCTACTCTATCTCACAGCTAGCAGGCCAGACATCATGTTTGCCACATGCCTTTGTGCAAGGTTCCAGTCTGATCCCAAGGAATCTCACATGATGGCCATCAAAAGGATTTTCAAATATCTGAAAGGGACTCCTAATCTTGGGCTATGGTATCCTAAGGGCACTGGGTTCAACCTGGTTGGTTACACAGATTCTGATTATGCTGGATGCAGAATTGACAGGAAGAGCACCTCTGGAAGTTGTCAATTCTTAGGTCAAAGGTTAGTGTCCTGGTTTAGTAAGAAACAACAGTCCACAGCAACATCCACAGCTGAGGCTGAATATATTGCTGCTGGAAGTTGCTGTGCTCAATTGCTTTGGATTAGAAATCAACTCATGGATTATGGGCTAGTGTTAGAACACATTCCTCTAATGTGTGACAATACTAGTGCAATATCCATAGTTGCCAATCCTGTTAATCATTCTACTACAAAGCACATTGAGCCGCTAGTAGCCAGGGATTTCATGCTAGTTGTCAATAAAGGCTAGGCGTCAAATGGCTAGTAGCCGCTCATTGAAAAGATGAGTAGTCTAGGGTGGGATGAGAAAAAGGCAAAGTGCACTCATTCCGAAATTAAAAAAAAAAGAAAAAAAGAAAAAGAAAAAAAAAAGAAGTTGTTTTAGTTGTTTTATGCAGAATTGATCAGGTTGAGCTCTTTAATACTCGAGCAATTAAGTTCTAGGGGACTTTGTGCCTAGTGACCTAAGACTTTTCCGGTCTGGGATCCACTAACCTAACGCTCGCTACATGGGTATTATTGTATAAGCCTTTTGGGGTCTCAACCATTGCACGGTCAAATAAGCATGTGTGTCGTAATAAAGCATGAATTCCTGTCTAGCTCAAGTGGATTTTGAGGTGTCTTTAAGTGGTTTCTTGTGTCTAGCGTTCATTCTGTTTGTAAGCTTGTGGTTGTTTTGGCTAAGAGTAGGTATGGTCTTGATTTAGTTTGGGAGTATATTGGTGAGCATCGCACACACGCACGTTTCTGTGTTTGTCTCGTTGGTCGATGGGAATTTGGTCGAACTCTGTTTGGAAGACTGTGTTCTTTGAGATGTTGGCTTGTTGATTGGTTTTGGTTGGTTTGAAGGGATCGTTGCATTTTCATATTAGTTGCATACATGTATTGCATTGTTAGTTGCATGAGTAGATGGATTTTGTGGGTACATTCGCTATAGGCCCTCACGAGACCTTACTCGTCCACTAGGGCTGCCTAGGGGTTTAAAGGGCTTGTTGCATATGCCAAATGCAACCGTGATCACCTACGGAAGTGGTACTAGTTAGTTGTAATAAATTGTTTGTTTATGCTCGAGGACGAGCATCGGTTTAAGTTTGGGGGTGTGATAAGTGGGTATTTTATTCACTTAGAACGTGTCCGTATGGCTTAAAACGAATGTTTGTACTCGAGTTGTGGTCTTTTTGATCTCTTTTAAGGGTATTGTGCAGGTATATTTATCACAGGTGTACTAGGAATGAAGCGGAGCAATCGGAATGCAATTTGGAGCTAAAACGAAGAAAATGGAAAAATTCGTCTTCCTGGACAGAAGGCACGGCGCGGCAGCGCCGTGTTTGAGCTTGCCTATGGCGCGGCAGCGCCGCTGGAAAAAGGAGCAGTAATTATCTGGCGCGGCAGCGCCGCTATCCTATACAATCGTGGCGCGGCAGCGCCAGTCTGTCTGACGAAATTTCCTGTTTTGAACCCGATTTGCTGATTTTTCGAGTTGAAGTCAAATTACAATTCAGTACGACTTGTTTGCACCTGGAGGCATATATAAAGAGAAGAAAACCCTAGAGAAGAGGAGACACATACCACATATTATCTACGGAGTTTTAAAAGCACGAAGAAGCAAGGAAGAAGATAGTTTTCAATTTATTCTTGTATTCTTTCTAGCTTGTGGATGCTTGGTTTGGGTGTATTCTTTAGAACCCTTGATAATTATTACAATATTAATTCGTTTTCTTCAATCATGTTTACATTAGAACCCATGGTGAGGATTAGTTTGATTATGAACTAACTCGTTATCATGGGGTTTTAGCGGATTTATTCATGAAGTTTATTTGTTGAATTTTCTCGATGCCTATAGTGTGATTGATGCGATATCCTATCATGGTTGTTTTAATTCGTTATAGGAGAGTAGCTAACTCCTGTAATTGTGTGTTAATTCTTATTGAAGCGAAAGTGGATTTAAGAATTTAGAACTTGCCATGCTAGCATAGGTTTATGCGTGAGAATATCATTCATAATTAATGTCGTAACTCTAACCGTTTTATGACGACTATGTGATCAATTGAATGCTTGTACTTCAACCATTATGTTTTCAATCTTTATAGACATATATGGACTAAGCATAATTGGGAGACTAAGTGATTTCTATCTTTATTGTGGATATTATTTAGGATGGTATTTGTGCAACGAAAGTTGGTTTATATCAGTTTTGTGTGTTCGATCAGGTATTAATAAATCACATGAAAGGGCTAGAGAATTGAAGACTATAGATGGATTGTTTAATGAAGTTAAAATTCCATGTTTTATTTGCATAAGTAATTCGACATAAATCTCAGTTCAAGTAGTTGATAATTAGTTATAATTCTTAGATTAATTATAGTGATAACAAAAATCCACTTTGTTATTTGTTTTAGCATCGAATAATAATCATACATTAGTGAGTGAATTACTAGACAAACAACGAGTCCCTGTAGGAACGAACCTTATTTGCTATCTGTATTACTTGAGATCACGTGCACTTGCGTGTTGAGTTTGGTCGTAACAAGTTTTTGGCGCCGCTGCCGGGGACTTCGGTTTTATTTGTTTAGTTTCAGTATTTACCATCAGTGGTCATTAAAGTTCGGTGACTAGGACGTTCTCATCAATTTTCTTGTTGGTGAATTTCAGGTACTTATTGAGAGTGTATGCGTACACGAGCTCGAGCACGTAGAGAAGAATTAGCAAGAAGGAAACTTGACTTTGAGAACATCAGTGTAGAAAACAATCGTGAATCAAAAGAAGATATGGCAGATGAAGCACAACCAGCGAAGGCTTTGAGTGAATTTTCTCAGCCAAAAGTGGAGGACATTCATACCAGCATTGTTCGTCCAGCTATTGGGGCTAATAATTTTGAGCTTAAGCCAAACATCATTCAGATGATTCAGAATACGGTTCAGTTTGGGGGTAGTCCTGCTGAAGATCCCAATGCTCATATTAGGGACTTTCTTGAGATCTGTGATACCTTCAAATTCAACGGAGTTACAGATGATGCAATCAGATTGAGGCTATTTCCCTTCTCTCTTAGGGATAAAGCCAAGAGTTGGTTACATTCTATGCCATCAGGTTCTATTAAAACATGGGCAGATTGTGCTCAAAAATTCTTGACGAAGTATTTCTCCATGGCGAAGACAGCAGCTTATAGGAATTCTATTTCTCAGTTTGCTCAGCAACCCCAGGAATCTTTGGGGGAAGCTTGGGAAAGGTACAAGGAGATATTGGCACGTTGTCCTCATCATGGGATGCCGGATTGGATGGTAATAAGCAATTTCTACAACGGATTGGGAGCTCAGTCAAGGCCTATGCTTGATGCAGCTTCTGGAGGAGCACTGTGGGCAAAAAGCTATGAGGATGCCTATAATCTTATCGAGATGATGGCGGCCAATGAGTTTCAGAATCCTACTCAACGCTTGCCACCTGCTAAAGTGGCTGGAGTTCTTGACTTGGATGCAGGTACTGCTATTGCTGCTCAACTCAAAGCGTTGACAATGAAGGTAGATTCCCTTTCTAATCTTGGGACTAACCAGGTTGCTATGGTGTGTGAATTGTGTGCAGGGGCTCATGACACGAATCTGTGTGCTATCTCAGCTGAATCAGCACAGTTTGTTAGTAACTTTCAGAGAACTCAGCATCCAGCACCTAATGTGTATCATCCCAACAATCGGAATCATCCTAATTTCAGTTGGAGCAACAATCAGGGTGGTGTTCAGCAACCACAAAATCAGCAGTTCAATGCAAGACCATATAATCAGAACTATCAACCACCACCTTATGCTCCAAGGCAACCATTCATTCCACCGGGATTTCAACCATCTCAAGGGAATTCATTGAATCAGTCTGAGAAGTCTGAATTGGAAGAGCTTCGAATGATGTACAAGAGTCAGGCGGTGTCGTTGAAAACTTTAGAGAATCAGATTGGGCAACTAGCCAATGCATTGTTGAACCGTCAACCAGGAACGCTTCCGAGTGACACAGAGATGAATCCAGGCAAGAAAGATCACAAGGAACAGGTCCAGGCAGTAACCTTACGATCGGGGAAGATTCTACAAGGTCAGAACGAAGAAAAATCAGCCGAGGAAAAAAATGAGTTTTCTGACCAGAATGTGCGGCGCGGCAGCGCCGCTCCCCAGTATAAAAACGGCGCGGCAGCGCCGGACCCTCTGGAAGAAAAAAATAATTTTGACGCTGGGGTCGATTCTGTTCCTGATTTGGTACCTAATGCTACTCTCTCGACTCATGTAACTGGGAAGAGTGATAATTCTCAGAAAGTAGTAGAAGAAAAGGTGTTTCCACCTCCTCCATTCCCAAAATGAGTTCAAAGGCAAAAGTTTGACAAGCAGTTTGCTAAGTTCTTGGATGTCTTCAAGAAGCTTCAGATTAACATACCATTTGCAGAGGCCCTTGAGCAAATGCCGAGCTATGCGAAGTTTATGAAGGGCATTCTTTCGAAGAAATTGAAACTTGAGGAGCTAGAGACAGTTGCATTGACGGAAGAATGTAGTGCCATCTTGCAACAAAAGTTGCCACCTAAGTTGAAGGACCCTGGAAGCTTTACCATACCATGTACTATTGGAGATCTCTCATTCAGCAAATGCTTGTGTGATTTGGGTGCAAGTATTAATCTCATGCCCTTATCAGTTTTCATGCAGCTTGGTCTTCCAGAACCAAAGCCAACTACTATGACTCTGCAACTTGCGGACCGTTCAGTTACTTATCCTCGAGGAATAGTTGAGGATGTTTTGGTGAAGGTCGACAAGCTTATCTTTCCAGCCGATTTTGTAATTCTGGACTTTGAGGAAGACAAGAAGATTCCTATTATCTTGGGAAGACCGTTCTTGGCTACTGGCCGAGCGTTGATCGATGTTCAGAAAGGAGAGCTTACAATGAGGGTTCAAAATCAGAAGGTCACTTTTAATGTGTTCAAGGCTATGAAATTTCCGACAGAGGAGGAAGAGTGTTTTAGCTTGAAGATGGTTGATACGGGTCAGAGAAAGGAGTTCGATCAGCTGTTGAGCAAAAATTCGGACATGCACAAGTTCGAGCATCACATCAGTGATTCCATTGACAATTCTTCCATTCGAGATCTTTCGAATGTCAAGCTTGGAAAACTTCCACCACATTTGAAGTATGTCCTTCTGAATGATGAGTTGGTGATTTTTAAAGAGTGTGAAGATAATGTGTTGAGAAGGTGGAACAAGGATGATGAGGTAAAAGAGTGTTCTTATCAATCGACGGAGAAGCATAAACACCTTAGAGGTGTAAAGAAGAAAAAGAAAAAATCGATTGGTGGAAAAGTCAAGGTGAAGTTTGATTTGGAAAAGATGTGGGAAGAAAGCAAGAAGGTTATCAAACAATGGGTGAATGGTCCTTCTGCTAAGGACAAGTCAAATGCGATCTTCGAGCCACCATGATTTGATTCACATTTGTCCGGCTAAATGACATTAACGACAGCGCTTCGTGGGAGGCAACCCATGTGTTAGGTATGTTTCTACTATCTTTTTATTACCTTCAATGAGGACATTGAATATTGTAAGTTTGGGGGTGGTAATTAAGGAATATTAGTGTGTGTGTGTTCATGTAGGATTCATATTGCATGTGTAGTTGTAGTTTATTCGTAGTTTTACATGTTCATGTCATATAGGGCATTCTGTTTGCATAGTTTTTATTTATTATGTGAGTCCATTTTAGTTGCATGCATATTTCATGATCCCGTAGGATTTGACTATTTCCGTTGGTGAGTTGATGTTGATTGGAGTGTGGTTGTGATGAATAGAGGGTTGATTAAGTTTCTAAGTATTGACTTGCATGCCAGAAACAAATCTATTTCATAAGTCTCATTGGTTGCTTTTGAATTTGATCAGACCATGCTTGTTTGGTGTTAGAATTTAACCACTTGTTTACATTTAGAATGTTGGCTAGATTCTAGAAAACGAAGGAGCACTTATGTATAAGTTTGGGGGAAACCAGGGATTTCATGCTAGTTGTCAATAAAGGCTAGGCGTCAAATGGCTAGTAGCCGCTCATTGAAAAGATGAGTAGTCTAGGGTGGGATGAGAAAAAGGCAAAGTGCACTCATTCCGAAATTAAAAAAAAAGAAAAAAAAGAAAAAGAAAAAAAAAAGAAGTTGTTTTATGCAGAATTGATCAGGTTGAGCTCTTTAATACTCGAGCAATTAAGTTCTAGGGGACTTTGTGCCTAGTGACCTAAGACTTTTCCGGTCTGGGATCCACTAACCTAACGCTCGCTACATGGGTATTATTGTATAAGCCTTTTGGGGTCTCAACCATTGCACGGTCAAATAAGCATGTGTGTCGTAATAAAGCATGAATTCCAGTCTAGCTCAAGTGGATTTTGAGGTGTCTTTAAGTGGTTTCTTGTGTCTAGCGTTCATTCTGTTTGTAAGCTTGTGGTTGTTTTGGCTAAGAGTAGGTATGGTCTTGATTTAGTTTGGGAGTATATTGGTGAGCATCGCACACACGCACGTTTCTGTGTTTGTCTCGTTCGTCGATGGGAATTTGGTCGAACTCTGTTTGGAAGACTGTGTTCTTTGAGATGTTGGCTTGTTGATTGGTTTTGGTTGGTTTGAAGGGATCGTTGCATTTTCATATTAGTTGCATACATGTATTGCATTGTTAGTTGCATGAGTAGATGGATTTTGTGGGTACATTCGCTATAGGCCCTCACGAGACCTTACTCGTCCACTAGGGCTGCCTAGGGGTTTAAAGGGCTTGTTGCATATGCCAAATGCAACCGTGATCACCTACGGAAGTGGTACTAGTTAGTTGTAATAAATTGTTTGTTTATGCTCGAGGACGAGCATCGGTTTAAGTTTGGGGGTGTGATAAGTGGGTATTTTATTCACTTAGAACGTGTCCGTATGGCTTAAAACGAATGTTTGTACTCGAGTTGTGGTCTTTTTGATCTCTTTTAAGGGTATTGTGCAGGTATATTTATCACAGGTGTACTAGGAATGAAGCGGAGCAATCGGAATGCAATTTGGAGCTAAAACGAAGAAAATGGAAAAATTCGTCTTCCTGGACAGAAGGCACGGTGCGGCAGCGCCGTGTTTGAGCTTGCCTATGGCGCGGCAGCGCCGCTGGAAAAAGGAGCAGTAATTATCTGGCGCAGCAGCGCCGCTATCCTATACAATCGTGGCGCGGCAGCGCCAGTCTGTCTGACGAAATTTCCTGTTTTGAACCCGATTTGCTGATTTTTCGAGTTGAAGTCAAATTACAATTCAGTACGACTTGTTTGCACCTGGAGGCATATATAAAGAGAAGAAAACCCTAGAGAAGAGGAGACACATACCACATATTATCTACGGAGTTTTAAAAGCACGAAGAAGCAAGGAAGAAGATAGTTTTCAATTTATTCTTGTATTCTTTCTAGCTTGTGGATGCTTGGTTTGGGTGTATTCTTTAGAACCCTTGATAATTATTACAATATTAATTCGTTTTCTTCAATCATGTTTACATTAGAACCCATGGTGACGATTAGTTTGATTATGAACTAACTCGTTATCATGGGGTTTTAGCGGATTTATTCATGAAGTTTATTTGTTGAATTTTCTCGATGCCTATAGTGTGATTGATGCGATATCCTATCATGGTTGTTTTAATTCGTTATAGGAGAGTAGCTAACTCCTGTAATTGTGTGTTAATTCTTATTGAAGCGAAAGTGGATTTAAGAATTTAGAACTTGCCATGCTAGCATAGGTTTATGCGTGAGAATATCATTCATAATTAATGTCGTAACTCTAACCGTTTTATGACGACTATGTGATCAATTGAATGCTTGTACTTCAACCATTATGTTTTCAATCTTTATAGACATATATGGACTAAGCATAATTGGGAGACTAAGTGATTTCTATCTTTATTGTGGATATTATTTAGGATGGTATTTGTGCAACGAAAGTTGGTTTATATCAGTTTTGTGTGTTCGATCAGGTATTAATAAATCACATGAAAGGGCTAGAGAATTGAAGACTATAGATGGATTGTTTAATGAAGTTAAAATTCCATGTTTTATTTGCATAAGTAATTCGACATAAATCTCAGTTCAAGTAGTTGATAATTAGTTATAATTCTTAGATTAATTATAGTGATAACAAAAATCCACTTTGTTATTTGTTTTAGCATCGAATAATAATCATACATTGGTGAGTGAATTACTAGACAAACAACGAGTCCCTGTAGGAACGAACCTTATTTTCTATCTGTATTACTTGAGATCACGTGCACTTGCGTGTTGAGTTTGGTCGTAACATATAGGTCTCTTAATATACTTGTCTTGTTCTCATGAACATTAGCTTGATCATGTATGCTCAAAGTTATAATGAGCTTAACAAAGTTTCTTGCATCTAGATTGTATATAGGCCATTAAATAATTGTCCTGGTAGAAGTTCAGAAGTGTTCATGCAGCAGGATAGAGATGAATAAGGCTATGAAGAAATAAGTTGCAGAAATTTGTCTAAGGCATTATATAGCAAAGTCAAAAGAAAGCTATGTCGTGAAGTCACCAATATCCATGTCGTGAAGTACTATATCGCATAGTCCATTTTGTACTATGTCGAGAAGTCCTCAAGAAATATGTCGTGAAGTGTTGAAGTCAGCAAAGTCAAAGGAGCCTAGATCGTGAAGTCCTCAGAAGCCTTATGTCGCATAGTCATCAAATGACCTATGTCGCATAGTCGTCAAATGACCTATGTCGCATAGTCGTCAAATGACCTATGTCGCATAGTCGTCAAATGACCTATGTCGCAAAGTCTTCAAAGGCTATATCGCGTAGTCCTCACAAGGGAGATCGCGAAGTCAGGATTAAAGTGGAGTTCACGATATCAACACTTAGCCGTTTACAACAAGACAAATCAAGGTATAGAATCAAGAATCAAAAGAGACAAATACTGAAGCATTTGTTCTGGCAAGGTGGTCCAAAGAACAGATGGCAAATCTACAGCTAAACTTGGAGAGAAAGATAAGAGACAAGCAGCTACAGAAACGGGAAAGACTCCGAAAAGCAGGTGGTCCTTCCTGACACAGTTAACGTCTTATGGCAGGACAAGTTGGACTTTCAGCAAGGGGTAACTGTGTAAAAATAGGTGTGTGCACTAGTTTGTATAGGGCATATATATATCATGCACATCCTATTGTTAGCTGTAAGAGAGATACACATAGTTTTTATCTAAAGCTCTTTTCTCTGTAAGCAAGCAAGTTCAAACTGTTCTTGTTTAGAAGCCAGAAATTCGTTTGTGAATTTCCTGGAAAGCTGTAGTATTTAATTTGCTTATACAAAGTAGATTAAAGTGATTGTGTGTGTTGTTTACTTTCCGCATATTGCATAGCATAATCATATACAGTCTTTTACTTAGTTTTCAAGAATCGAAAAATATATCAAACTATCCATTCACCCCCCCTCTGTCTAGTTTCTAGGTGATATTCATTGCTAACAAGCTCTAATCCTTTCCAATTTAGAATTCCTTGCTTCCTACAATAAAATATTAAAATATAATTAATAAAGATCCAATTAAATGCAAAATATAACTAATATGGGAATAAAAATCATCTAAAATATATGCAAATATATGTTCTATCAAATATCCCCACACTTAGTGTTTTGCACGTCCTCGGGCAAATAGAAAGAATAAAATCTAATCTAACTAACAAACACCACTTTCGTAGATGACACGATTGCATTGAGCATATGCAACAAGCCTTTAAACCCCTAGGCAGCCCTAGTAGGACGAGTTGTGTCTCGTGAGGGTTTATAGAAGACATACCCACAAAATCAAATATTTTCAATCACCAAGTCTCAAACATGCAACAATTCAACAATTCATAGTACGCCACATATGCAAACCTCAATCACACAACAACCTGAGAATATCTGAAAGTACACCACTTGTACAGAATCATCCAAGTATGCACAAATGTCTGGATAGACAAAATATCATGAAATAAACATCAAAGTTGCCTTTAATAAGAAAGCACGCTATGGATACAAAATCTCACATCACTCTCAATTCACACAAGTGTTTAGGTGCAGTGTATCACTCAAGTTCAATCAAAATAGACATGTGCTACCATATGCTTGGTTGTCCACCAAATCTCCACTACTTTGTATACATGCAAGCACAAATCAAAAGGTCTTTGTTAAAGGTTGTAATGTGGTTTAGGGACAGGGTAGGAATTCAAAGAAAAGGCTCACAAGTGGCTAAACTTGATAAACTAAAAGAGCATCATGTTCACTTTTCATTCTAGCACTCAACATGAAAATATAGATCATGTAAAAGGTGATCAGGCTTTCACAAGCATTAAACCCATAAGCACATGATTATGTACTTTCCCATTTTCACATTGCGATAAACAATGAAAAAAAACTCTCTTTTCTTCTTCTTCCTCTTATTTTTTCTTTGTTTTTTTTATTTGCTTTTCATTTTTTTTTCTTTTTTGAGATTTGTTTTTTTTTTTTTCCCGGAAGAACGAAGATCAAGTAACCACATCATATTAATTCCCACCAAAATATCAGACTTTAACCAAGACATCCCCGCACTTGAATATTCACCCACCCTTCATGTCTATCAACAACGGTCATCTCTATCATGTCTTTGTCTCTGTTTGACTCCAACATTCGACTACTCCACCTCTTCAACGTTCGACTACTCCAACGTTCATCTCCCCTTTCCCCTATAAATACTCCCTTCTCTCTCACATTTTCTCCACCCGCTCTCTCTCACACTCTCTCTCTCTCTCACTGCTCTCTCTCTTTCACTGCTCTTCTCTCACTCTCACTTGCTAGTTGCTACTGTGAAGGTTTAGAAAACATGTTAAAGCATTATTATGAAGTGTTAGGAGTTTCATATAATCATGAATTATATGTAAATAATTGTTTAAACTTGTTGTATCGTCTTGTAGATATGTATGCTTCAAAAACTCAAAGTTCTATACCACCTAAGAGTAGTAGTACTATTAGTAGGTTTAATATTACTATTTCATCTATACCAACCAAAAAACAAAAATGTAAAATTTCCACTTCATATTCCGTACCTGCTTCTGCTTTTAGTATGATTAGCGAATTTTTTTCTTATAATTATGAGTTAAATGATGATTTTGAAATACTAACAAGGTGGAAGAAACACGAGTTACAATTTCCGGTTTTAGAATAAATTATAAAGGATATTTTAGTAGTCCCCGCTTCTACAATTGCGTCTGAGTCCGCTTTTAGTGCAGGTAGAAGAGTGTTAGACGAGAAGAGATCAAGTCTTACGCAAGACGTGGTAAAGATTTGTGTTTGCAAAAAATATTGGGATCAAGCCGCAAAAAGACAACAAGGAAAAAAAGAAGATGATTCAGATGGCGAAGACGATCCATGGATGAAAATGGATACTTCAGATTCTAACACCTCAACTACCAACGAACAACAATAATAATAAATCAAATAGTGGATAGGATTTTTTTGTTTTGTATTTTTAAAATTTGTTTGGTTTGTATATTTTTAATATGTTAATGCGGTTTGTTCCGTCTTTTTAGAGAGGAGTCCTCTCAAATTATTTGTAAAATATTTGTTTAATTAATAAAATTTATAGAGGTGCCGTCCTCTTTTATTGCAAAACAATTCGTATAATTTTAAATAAATATTTAATAAAATATAAAGTTTTTAAAAATAAATATTTGAACTGCCCGCCCGCCAAATCGCCCAAGACCCGCCTGTACATTCACGAGTCGGTCTTTCCTGAACACGGAACGGCCCGGAACGGCTCACCACCGGGAACGTGTCGGTCCTGTTCTCCTTCAACGCCAACTCGGCACTTAAAAAAACCAGCACGGGTCGGGCACCAGCACGGCTCGACCGACCCGCCCGTTTGGCCACCTCTACTCTCGACACAATCAACATTGTGCGGGAATAAAACAAATTCCAGGCTCCATACCAAAATTCGCTGGCCCAATACCAGGTTGGTGGATATAAGCCGCATGTGATCATGGCTCAACGCAACACAAAATTTTATATAAAAAATACAAGTTACCAAATTTCATGATGCAGAATAAGTACAATGTATTAAATTTAGCCTTATTATTTTAATATGATCATAATATATTTAAAACAATTTTGTAACTTTTATTTAACTTCGTAACGTAATAATAATAATAATAGTAATAAAAATAATAAAAATAATAATAGTAATAATATTAATTTCTTATCATAAAATAATAATAATAAATAAATAAATAATAATAAAAAGACTCTTCTTTCTCAATTAATTGAACCGACTTAAATTTCAAGATACCACACACCAAACTTTAACGACGGTGAGAACTAAGAAGACAAGACATCGAAAAAATCCTAACCCTAATAAAGCAAACTCCAAATTCGAATCAGATTTGAAATAGGATCAAAGAAACTGATCCAGAAAAGTTTAGATATCGTAAATCTCTCAAGTATTGGAAGAGCTTGTCAGGCTGCCTACTTTCAGTTAGTGAAAGGCATATATCTAGGCCTATTTGTAAACACCGAGGATTCTACTCAACTTTAATTAAGATGTAATAAGTAAATAATAAAAATCAATTGTCACAGGAATCTCAGAAGGTTATATCTGTCAAAGTTTGAAGATTAAAGTCATCTACAGACTTGAAGTGATTCTACATTGAAAGAAGCTCAATTTATTGATCAAGCCTCAATGAAGTATTCAAGCTCAGTGGATTTATTAAAGTGTCAGAGATTTCAAGTGGTGACAGAAAAAGATACTGATTAAGGAGTTCTTGAATGAGAAGGAAGTGAATCACTGCTTAAAGTTAAATGGATAAAGAACATACATTGTCGTTAGTCAATCATGAACCAGACAGTACATCGAGTGTCAACGTACTATTGTGTTTGTTATTTATCTAAGTTTTAAGTGATTCTGGAATTAATTGTGAAGGCAACTAATTCTATTTATTCTCTTATAAATAATTAATATTATTAAGTATATTATTTATTAATTTAATTATGCAAAGAATTAAATTAATACATAATTTATTTAGTTAATTATTTAAATTAGAATAAAAATGAACTAGGAAGACTTAGATTTAAACTAGGAAGACTCACAAGTGAGTCTTCCCGATTGTCTTCCTAGAGTAAATGTAAGTCTTACCGATTGTCTTCCATGTACAAATGTCTGTCTTCCCGATTGTTTTCTAAGTGTAAAATCATTGTGTTTGTTTAAGTCTTCCTAATGCAATTCTGTAAAATAGTATTGCACGTGGGTTGGATTAAAACAAAAAGAATGCAGTGTGTTTTATATATAAAAGACAAGGCAGTTGACATATTTTGTATCAATTCATACAGAAGCAAAAAGAGACAGCAACAAATATTTCATTCTCTCTGTCTTTACTTCTCTCAACTGTCAAGCTACAAAATTCTGCAGGAGTATTAATTCTTGATTGTTCTTCAACATTTAATTCATAAGAATTGTATCTCTTGTACTACTTTGACTTTCTAGCGGATCATAATCCCTAGATTTTATATCGAACTACTTTTTAGTATTCGATCCTTTTTATTACAAAAATAGATAAATTCATGTCGAATTTATTCTAGATTTGTTTTATTAAGTTCTTTGTAATCAGTGATCAAAATTGTAACACCTCTCAAGTTTAATAGAGTTTCTATTTAACTTGAATATTGTTTCAGTTTTTATTCCGCACTAATTTGTTCTAAACAGTTAAATCTTTTAAAGGACAAATTCGATAAAACGGTATAGTTTGTATTCAACCCCCCTTCTACAAACTTATCAGGACCTAACAATTGGCATCAGAGCCTTTTGATTGATATACTAATCAAAGATCCAATTGTTTGAGATTTTTTTCTTAACTCTGAAATTTTTATTGTTCTAAAAATCTCAAAAATGTCTACAACTCAGAAAGTTGGTACTGTCAAAATCCCAATGTTCAGCAAGGAGCATTATTCTATGTGGAAGAAGAAAATGCTCCTATTTCTTAAGGTTGCAAATCCTAAATACATTGATGTGCTGAAGAAAGGTCCCAAACTCCCTATGATTATTGAGGAAGAGATAACAGTGGATAACGTTGTTACTAGGCCTGCTAGTATGTACCCTAAAGATCCCAAGGAGTACACTCCTGATGAGAAAGAGGATGTTACCTTGGATTCCTGTCTTCAGTTGATCCTTATTGAGAGCCTTGATCCTATCATGCATAATCATGTCCTAAATTGTGAAACTGCCAAACATATTTGGGGAACCATAGAGATAATCAATGAGGGGACAGAGGAAGTTAGGGAGAATATGCTGGAAATTCTCACTTCACAATATGAGCATTTCAGATCAAACCCTGGTGAAGGTATCTCTCAGGTTTTTGAAAGATACAACAAATTAATCAATGATCTGAATCTCAATGGGAAGCACTACACCAACAAGGAGATTAACAAGAAGTTCCTTCTTACCCTACCACCTCATTTGGAGCACAAAATATCTGCCATTAGAGAAGCAAGAGATATGAATGAGATTGCTTTGGAGAGATTGTATGGTGTGCTGAAGACCTATGAGCTGGAGCAGATTCAACAAAGAGAGCTGTATGGAACTGGGAAGATTGTTGGTACCTCTACTGCATTGGCTGCTGAAGTCCCACAGAGACTGGAAGTGAAGGCTGTTCAACCTTCCAGTTCTCACATGAATGTTATTGATGCTGAATATGGATTAACATCCATTGATCAATCTGGTGGTGACTTCTATTCTTTAGAAGAACTTGATCAGCTGGAGGATGGTGACTTGGCTTTGATAGTCAGGAAATTTGGGAAGTTTAGATTCAAGAGGAATCCCAATCTTAAGTTCAGACCCAGATTTCAGAGAGGTGGATCTTCCTCTTCAAGTGGCACAAGGGGTGGCTACAAAACTGGAATTGTGGAAAGGAGCATAATCAGATGCTACAATTGCAATGAGTTGGGTCACTTTGCTACTGAGTGCAGGAAGCCAAAGCAAGTGACCAGAAACACATTTGATTCTAGCAAGAAGAACAAGATTGGGAAAGCATATGTTGCTGAGGGAAAGAGTTGGGATGACACTGACAGTGATGAAGAAGCAGGTGAGATGGAGAACCTTGCTTTAATGGCTAAAGAGGAAAGCACTTCATCCAGATACATGTCAGAGGTAACCTTTACTGACACTGAAATGATTTATCATCTTGGTGGCACCATAAGTTGTGCACGCACTGAAAATGATAGAATAAATCTTTTAAACACAAATCTTGAAAAGGAATTAAAAGAATTGAAACTTGTGCATGTTAATCAGGATGAACTTACTGAGAAAATTGCTTTTCTTGAGAATAGGGTTAAATGTTATATTCAACTGGAAACCATTCTCAAAGCTCAGATTAGTGAGCTTAAAACCAAAGCTAATGCCTATTACAACTCTTGTAAAACGGCTAAAGAAATTTTCAATAAACAAGCTATTGGTAATCATGTCAGTATAGGTTATGATTATAATGAGGCTATTGGATTGCTTGGTATTAATACACCTTGTAGAGTCAGAGAAGAAGGAAAGGTTGTTCCTTATATACTTAAGGGTATTGAAACACCCTTCTGTAAAGAATCCATAGCAAATCCTATGAATGAATACTCTATAATCATTGCTGAAGAGATTCGTGAAGAAGATATGGCTTTGGAAGTTGAACAGTCCAAAAAGTGTATATCTGATATTCCAGTCAAAGTTGCTACAACTGAAAAGACTAAATCAGATATTCATAAGTTGGATCAAAACAACTGTAAATCTAACATGCCTGTTGTTAATTCTTCTCATAAAGCATGTGGTGTGATTAATTGCATGTCTTGTGCTTTCAATGTTATGTATGCTTATTTTAATAGTAAGCATGTATCTAGTGATAAGACTGCACCACGTCAACATGTTAATAATAAGAAGCATGTTAAAGCAAAGACTACTAGTCCTCCTCAGACTAGAGTGGATTCATTTATCCCTAAGCCTACTCAGAAATGTGTAAAGGCTGGCTATAAATGGAAACGCTCTTATGTGAAAAAGGATGAAGTAGTTTTAATTAGAAATGTTGTTTTGCCTGACAAAGGCCAGTTCTTTAAGTATGCCGGACCCAATCAATTTTGGGCTCCGAGGAAGGACTAATCAATCTGATATTGCAGGGAGTTAAACAGGTAAACCGTGTTATGTGGATTCTTGACAGTGGCTGTTCAAGGCATATGACCGGAGATAGAGCCCTGCTATCAGATGTGGTTGTGAAAGCTGGCCCAGTAGTTACCTTTGGAGATAACAGCAAGGGTATTACGAAAGGATATGGCTGTTTGAAGTACGGAAATGTTATCATTGAAGATGTTTCATTTGTGGAAGGTCTGACGTTCAATCTTCTCAGCATCAGTCAGTTCTGTGACAGAGGATATGCTGTTTCCTTTGAAAGAGAGAAGTGTCAGATCACTCACAAGAAGAATGGAAAGCCTGCTCTTCAAGGAGTAAGGAAAGGTGACTTGTTCATAGCTGATCTGAACTCGGGATTCAAAGATGAAGTTAATTGTTTTTATGCTAAAGCTTCATCAGATGATAGTTGGCTATGGCACAAGAAGATGTCTCACCTTAACTTCAAAACCATGAACTCTTTAGTCAAGAGGGAATTGGTTAGAGGTTTGCCTCAGATGGAATTTACACAGGAAGGTCTGTGTGAGGCATGTCAGAAAGGAAAGTCAAAGAAAGCTTCTCACAAGGGCACTGACACATCATCAATAACTGAACCACTTCAGCTACTGCACATGGATTTGTTTGGTCCAGTTAATGTGATGTCTATGTCAAAGAAGCAATATGCACTTGTGATTGTTGATGATTTTTCTAAATATACTTGGGTTTTATTCCTACGTTCCAAGGATGAGACCCCATTCCTGGTGATTGGCCACATAAAGTTGATTGGGCTGGATTCGAGATTCCCTGTTAGAGCCATAAGGTCAGATAATGGTACTGAATTTAAGAATGCCATTCTAAATGACTTTTGTGCTGATAAAGGAATAACAAGACAGTATTCTACCCCTAGAACTCCTCAACAAAATGGAGTAGTGGAAAGAAAGAATCGTACATTGATTGAAGCAGCTAGGACTATTCTAAGTGAGTCCAAACTTCCAATGTACTTTTGGGCTGAAGCAGCGAATACCGCTTGTTATACTCAGAATCGAACTTTAATCAACAAGGACTTAATGAAGACTCCGTATGAGATCATGAACAACAAGAAACCAACTGTCAAGTACTTTCATGTATTTGGAGCAAAATGCTTTGTGATTATAGATGACAATGTTAAACATGGCAAGTTTGATGCAAAGGCACAAGAAGCTATTTTTGTTGGTTATTCCAGAAGATCTTACAGGGTCTACGTGGTTGGCAGTCACACAGTAAAGGAAAGTGTCAATGTTACTTTTGATGACACTAAGTTCCCCAGTATCCAAAAAGAAGACTCATCTGAAAAGCTGAAGTTTGATAACTTGCCAGACTCAGAATCAGATGATGAAGCCCCACCTGAAGTTATTGCTGGTGATGATAATAACAATGATGATAATGATCATGGTGATGCTGGTGGAAACACTGGTAACAATGGAGATACCACCAACACTGGAGAAGAATCATCAAGGCAAACAAGCAACAACTCAGGGGGAGCAAATGAAGGATCAACTAGTCACTCACAACATCAAAGTGAATTTCAAGGTGAATCATCAAGATCAAATCTTCCAAGACAGACTGTTTGGAATAGAGCTCATCCTTTTGAGCTGCTCATTGGTGATCCAGATGTTGGAGTTAAAACTAGAAGTGCTTCTCAGAATGAATGTCTTTTCTCAGCATTTCTATCTAAAATGGAGCCAAAGAAAACTGAGGAAGCACTGACTGATCCAGATTGGGTGATTGCTATGCAAGATGAACTCAATCAATTTGAACAATAGCAAGTCTGGAAGCTGGTACCCAGGCCAAAGAACAAGAAAGTAGTTGGTACAAGATGGGTATACAGGAACAAGCTAGATGAGGATGGCATTGTTACAAGGAACAAGGCAAGACTGGTTGCACAAGGGTATTCTCAAGCTGAAGGCATTGATTATGATGAAACCTATGCACCAGTGGCTAGACTTGAGGCCATCAGGATGTTCTTAGCATTTGCTGCTTATTCCAATTTTAAAGTCTATCAAATGGATGTTAAGAGTGCATTCCTGAATGGTGAACTTGATGAAGAAGTGTATGTGGAACAACCCCCTGGCTTTGAAAATCAGGAGTTGCTGGACTTTGTGTTCTTTCTCTTCAAGGCTATCTATGGTCTCAAACAAGCCCCAAGAAAATGGTATGACACTCTCTCTGGTTTTCTTTTAGAAAATGGTTTTGTTAGAGGTATCATAGACAAAACTCTTTTTTCAAAGAAACACAAAAGTGATATGATATTAGTCCAAGTCTATGTGGATGACATCATATTTGGGTCTACTAATGATAATCTCTGTAAGAGATTTGCTGAGCTAATGCAGAGTAAGTTTGAAATGAGTATGATGGGTGAGCTGAAGTTCTTTCTTGGATTGCAAGTAAGTCAAAGGTCAAATGGTATATTTATTTGTCAATCCAAGTATCTCAAAGAACTCCTCAAGAAGTATCACATGGAGGATTCAGCATCAGCAAGGACTCCATCTTCAACAGCCATCAAACTTGGAGCTTCTGACAAATCTATCAAGGTAGATGTTACAAGCTACAGAGGTATGATTGGCTCCTTACTCTATCTTACTGCTAGTAGACCAGATATTATGTATGCTACATGCTTGTGTGCAAGGTTCCAAGCGGACCCTAGAGATGTTCATCTCGTTGCTGTGAAAAGAATCTTGAGATATCTTAAGGGTACACCTAATCTAGGTATCTGGTACCCTAAAGATTCTGGTTTTAATCTTGTTGGATATACAGATTCTGATTATGCAGGTAGTGTTGTGGATAGAAAGAGCACCTCTGGGAGTTGTCAATTCCTAGGAGGTAGGTTGATTTCCTGGTATAGCAAGAAACAACAAACAGTTTCCAATTCAACAGCAGAAGCTGAATATATTGCTGCTGGAAGCTGTTGTGCTCAGATCTTATGGATACGGAATCAATTAAAGGACTATGGCTTTGCATTAGACAAAATTCCCATATTTTGTGATAATACAAGTGCCATAGCAATCTCCAACAACCCTGTGCAGCACTCGAGAACGAAGCACATTGATATCAGGTATCATTTTATCAGAGAGCATGTCATGAATGGAACTGTGGAGTTACACTTTGTACCCACAGAAGAACAGACTGCAGATATATTCACTAAATCTGTTGACGAATCCACATTTATCAAGTTAGTTGGTAAATTGGGTATGTTAAACAGTCTTAGTGATTAATAATATCTCTGTCATGTTTGTTCTTTAAAATTCATTTTCTCTTGTCATTTAACTGATATTTTCTGCCAATTCTCATTTAATAGTACATGCTTGTGTAGTTAAATAGCTCTAAATATTTTATTTTCTTTAAAAATATTTTTCTCATATTTTTTTTAAGTAGAGAAATGTATTTTTATTGAAAATATATTTATTTAGAATTATTTAGGTATTTTTCAGATTGTAAATATTGTTGTTTGAATTTTTCTTTAAGTTTATTTTAATTTTATGCATTTCTAATATTCTGCATATTTTTCTAGGATTTATGGAATTTTCTGTGAATTTTTCTAGAATTTTATATATTTTTCATGCATTTTTATAAGTTTTTCAGCATTTTCTGTAAATATTCGAATTAAATTCTGAATTTTTCCTAAGTCTTCCCAGTTTTACACTAGGAAGACTACTGGGAAAACAAGGAATATTTTCTTTTTGTTTTTTGTTTTTTCCTTTTTTATTTTTTTATTTTAAGTCTTTTTCGAAGTCTTCCCAGTTTTACACTAGGAAGAATATCGGGAAGACTATGGCTTAATAGTTTAATTTCTGTTTTTTTATTTATTGTATTTTCCGGAAGACTTTCTAATTTGAACTAGGAAGACTACCGGGAAGACTATCCTAAGTCTTCCCGATTGTCTTCCCAGTTCAAATTTAAAAAAAAAAAAACAACGGTTCTTATTCTTTTTCAGTTTATGTTTATTCTAATATATATATATACATTACATACAGTACATAAGCATTCCTTATCAGTTTTTGTTTGTCTTTTCAGTTTTTGAGAACCCCCTTTCGAATTCTCATTTTTTTTATGCAGAATCACTGATCTTCAAACAACCTTGCTCAAGTGTTTACTTAGCAAATCATTTCTGTTCTCTTAAAATCAAATCTTTTAAGTCGAAGTGCTGCTTTTTTTTTTCTTTCTCATTTCGACTAGAAAGTTCTTGATTTGCTTAAGTAAGTTGTGTGTTTTTCTGATCAAAGAGGGTTCTGTGTGTGTGGTACTGTGTGTTCTGGTTCTGTGGTTCTTGAATTCATTTGCCCAATTCAGTTTTTGCATTTCAAAAGTTAAGTTCGAATTTTTAGGATCTAAAATTTGAAAATTAATTAATTTTGATAAAATTTAATTTTGTGGATGTTGGTAATTTTAATTAATTCTAAAAATCCCTAAAATTTTATTTTTATTTTAAATTAATTAAATTTTTATTGTGTTATTTAAAATGGATCCTAATAATTTTGAACTTGTGTTAAATAATTTTGTTGGGTATTTTGATCCTGCTAGGTGTAAAGTGGAACGTTTTAGACCGTGGACTCATTTTTTAAATAGCAATACATGTGTTAGTTATGCTATTTGTGCCAATGCACTTCTGAAAATTGATCCATTAAGGATGTCGTGTTCAAGTGCTGTTATTGCTGAAAATTCAAAATCTTTTACTTTCAATATTCTCAATCAGCAATATACAGTTACTTTTGAGTTATTTTGTGATGTGTTGCATTTTCCAAAGGATAGATTTGATCCATTACCCACTGATGATGAGTTAACACAGTTCTTTGTGAATATTCATTATCAGGGTCCCTTTCAAATGGTTAAATTGTCAAAAACTTTTGTTGTAAGGGAATGGGATCTGTTCTTTGATACTATAGCTAGGGTATTTGGTAATTGCACAAAAACAAACTTTCATTGCATTACCAGTCTTAATCAGTACATTGCCTATGCTATAGTATTTGGTCGTAGATTGAACTTTGCTGAAATTCTGTGGAACCTATTGCTTATCAGGCTTGCTCACTCTAGGAGAGATTCTGATAATGGTGAGAAAGTTAAGTGTTCGTATCCTCGCTTTCTAACTCTTATCATTAATCATCTTCTCACTGCTGAGCAGGTAGAACTGTTTAGAGAAGCTAGATTTGAAACCTCTCCAACCACAGACACCAAATTCTACACCAGACTTGATGTCTCAGCCAAATTCCAAAATATACCTGTTCTTGTTTCACCATTGATGAGTCAATTCATTAATCTTCCTATCTTTGGTGAACAAGTTCCCGAACCACATCCAGTTCCACTGCAGGTAGTTATTCCTAACTCTGGTTCTTCTTCTGGTACTTCAATTGAAACCCAAGTGGTTGTTAGGGCTGACCCAGAGATTGTAGAACCACAGTCTCTGACCCAGGTCATAGAGCCAAACAGAGAGTCAAACACTCCTGAAACACAACCTGAGCCTAATGTACAAACCAGTTCAAGAAATGTTAGTGATATACCTGAAATGAGTGTTCCCACAGCTCTGTCTCCACCCTTAAAGAAAAGAAGAACCTATAGGGAGATAACTGTAAGCCCATCTGTATCCTCTCAAAAGGATATGGACATTGATATGGCCACTACACAGTCTCTGGAGACATCCTCTCAACAGGATGGATCTATTGAAATTCGCCATCGGGCCATGGCATCTTGTACTGAGTCAAGCACACTCCCATTACTCACAATGGGAGAAGATATCCATATAGATGACACTCAGGACACCATGCCAGGAGAGCACTTTACTTTTGACTTTGAAACAGAGCCTACCATAGTTACGGTAGAAGTGCCTTCACAGGCATCAGAGGGAAAATCTGATTCTTCGCCACCAATAATAGAATCATTTTCTCCCCTCCCAGAGGGAACATCTCTGGCTCCCCTAAGGGATTTTTCACTCGCAGTTTTTACTGGAGAAAGTGAAAGGCAACCCGATGAGTCTGTCCCTGAAGAAATTCAGTATACAATGTCAAATATTTTGACAGACTCATTCAGGGATCGGGAATTGCGAACTCCCATTACACCACCACTGACCTCTCTTGAAGGGGCTAGGGTGATTTTTCCTGCAGGTACATCTACTGAGAATCTTGACAGACAGTTAGTGGTGAGAGATATGAATCAAACACCGAGTGAAACACAAGCACGTGAGTTGAGTGAAACACCACTGAGAGCAATTGAGGTGAATGCACACACTGACACAAACACTGCTTTGTTGAACCAACTAGCTGATCTACAAAGGAAGTTACAAGAAACCCAGGCTGAGAACAATCTTCTGAAAGCACAAGTGGTTGCACACTCTACCACCACTGTATCAAATCAGCTGGGTACTGTGAAAGATGACCTGGAAGGATTGAAGAATAGTCTACTCCCGAAGCTGAATTCAATCCAACAATCTCAAGTACTGGTGGCTTCAGACATCTCTGATATTATAACGTCAAATGCTCAGATATCGGAGAGTGTCAAGGAGATTGCTTCTATTTCTACCAAGGTTGACTTCATTCTGCAAACATCTAATGAAAACCAGAGGTTTAATGAGCAAAGGATATCTAGGATTGAAGGAGGAATGGAGCATCTTAATGAAGGGATGAAGCACCTATACAACATGATCAAGGAATCACATCAACCTACTGTAGAGCAAAGAACATTCTTTGAGGGAGATGATGATGAGGATGATGATGCTGATGAAGGAAGAGATAGAAGGGAAAGAGGAGAGATAAGGAGAACAACTGAGGTGAATCCTAGGGCTTCCACAGCTCAAACTGTAGAGGATTCCTCAACTAAGGGGGAGAAGGAGAAGAAAGGAGAAGCAAGAGAAGCTGGAGAAGCTTCTGGAGGAGATAAGGGAAAAGGTAAACAATCCCTGGAGGATACTGTCTTTGACGATGCCTACTACTACCAAGGTGAACAGGATGACTTCCAATTTGACACTTCTGGTGATCTGAGGAAGTCCATATCTGAAGAAGCTTTTGGTGAGGAGGAGGTTGAGGAGGCAGCAAACTTTGAGGATTGGGAGGATGAAGCTGATCTATATACACCTGACCCTTTGTTTCAAAAGGAGTTGAAGAAACAGCAAGCAGAGCTAAGGAGAAAGGAGGATGAGAATGCCAAGGTCTCCGACATCATATCTCAGAAGCTAAAGATTCAAAAGGCTGAACATGAAGACAAACAACGTCTTCATAGTATTCATGTCAAAGAAAGGAGATTGGATGTTAGGATGAAGCAAGGAATCAAATGGGATAAGGCAAGGGAGATGTTTGATATCCCTCAGAGAGGCACAAACAATGATGCTACTTTTCTGAAGCTGCTTGAGAAGATCAGAATTATTAATCCAGACAACTCATTATATATGAAGGCATTGAAGGAAGATATCCTAAGGATTACGTCTGCATTTGATCAAGTGAGGCAAGAACTGTTCATCTATGTCTCAAGTGCGCTTGAAGGGTCATTCACCATTTCTCTTGACCTCTTACAAAGAAGATCTCTATCTGAATTGTGGATTCTGATGAGTAAAGTAAAGAGATCTTCTTGCTTGAATGAGCTTCTATATGACCGGCTTAGAGATTCTGCTATGAAGGCCAGTCCTCAAGTTGTACATTTTCCTTATGAAGTCAAAATCTACAGAGGTACAACTTTAGAGACTGTGAGGCTGGATCCTGATTCCATGAAGCTACAGACTGCTATGCAACTGGTGAAGTTGGAGAATCTTCTTAGAACTTCTGGGTATGCTTCTGTAGAGAAGTCTGAAGTTGCTGATATGATTTCAGACTACTGCACGGAGAAGATTCCAAGATATGCTCAGATGAAGAATAGATTGAAGAAGATCACCACTCAACCAGTAATGCCAAGTGGTGTGGTTTCTGAAAGTGATCGTGTCCTTGACAAAGATCTTCTAGTCACCTTGCAAGAAGCTGAAGAAGGTGAAATTAGAGACTAAAGGCATGATGTAGTTAGCTCAATTTGTAAATGTTATATGTTTAGAGCTAGGTAAATCAAGATAGGGAAATTTATCATTTGTTCAGGCTAGAGGAACATCTATCTTGTATTTATCTTTATTGTTTGAATCTGGATATTGTTATATTTAATCCAGAACTTTTTATTATTTGCTTGGCTCTTAAAAGTCTTATCTTTTCTTGTTTTAGTTGAGTTATCCTCTAGAGGTATTTGGTTGTTATTGTCTAACAAACAAATAGGGGGAGATTGAAAGGCATATATCTAGGCCTATTTGTAAAAACCGAGGATTCTACTCAACTTTAATTAAGATGTAATAAGTAAATAATAAAAATCAATTGTCACAGGAATCTCAGAAGGTTATATCTGTCAAAGTTTGAAGATTAAAGTCATCTACAGACTTGAAGTGATTCTACATTGAAAGAAGCTCAATTTATTGATCAAGCCTCAATGAAGTATTCAAGCTCAGTGGATTTATTAAAGTGTCAGAGATTTCAAGTGGTGACAGAAAAAGATACTGATTAAGGAGTTCTTGAATGAGAAGGAAGTGAATCACTGCTTAAAGTTAAATGGATAAAGAACAGACATTGTCGTTAGTCAATCATGAACCAGACAGTACATCGAGTGTCAACGTACTATTGTGTTTGTTATTTATCTAAGTTTTAAGTGATTCTGGAATTAATTGTGAAGGCAACTAATTCTATTTATTCTCTTATAAATAATTAATATTATTAAGTATATTATTTATTAATTTAATTCTGCAAAGAATTAAATTAATACATAATTTATTTAGTTAATTATTTAAATTAGAATAAAAATGAACTAGGAAGACTTAGATTTAAACTAGGAAGACTCACAAGTGAGTCTTCCCGATTGTCTTCCTAGAGTAAATGTAAGTCTTACCGATTGTCTTCCATGTACAAATGTCTGTCTTCCCGATTGTTTTCTAAGTGTAAAATCATTGTGTTTGTTTAAGTCTTCCTAATGCAATTCTGTAAAATAGTATTGCACGTGGGTTGGATTAAAACAAAAAGAATGCAGTGTGTTTTATATATAAAAGACAAGGCAGTTGACATATTTTGTATCAATTCATACAGAAGCAAAAAGAGACAGCAACAAATATTTCATTCTCTCTGTCTTTACTTCTCTCAACTGTCAAGCTACAAAATTCTGCAGGAGTATTAATTCTTGATTGTTCTTCAACATTTAATTCATAAGAATTGTATCTCTTGTACTACTTTGACTTTCTAGCGGATCATAATCCCTAGATTTTATATCGAACTACTTTTTAGTATTCGATCCTTTTTATTACAAAAATAGATAAATTCATGTCGAATTTATTCTAGATTTGTTTTATTAAGTTCTTTGTAATCAGTGATCAAAATTGTAACACCTCTCAAGTTTAATAGAGTTTCTATTTAACTTGAATATTGTTTCAGTTTTTATTCCGCACTAATTTGTTCTAAACAGTTAAATCTTTTAAAGGACAAATTCGATAAAACGGTATAGTTTGTATTCAACCCCCCTTCTACAAACTTATCAGGACCTAACAGTTAGGCTTTTTGTGTCAGATCTATTACACTATGGATGAGTTGGTGAAGAAAACAGTAAGGGTTTAAGTTGAGGATGAAGAAGAATGTGAAACTAATGAAACAACTACATAGGTGTTGAAGGAAAAGTATTTAGTTGGGTGCTTTTACACTACAAGGGGTGTTTCGATGAAACTAGTTGAGACTCTTCTTGGTCGTGTCTGGTTTCGGTACAAAGGATAGAAAGTTAAAAAGCTGCATCAGGAGGAAAATAAAATCATTATTGGTGTAAATTGTAAAATGGCGAGTATGGTAAAAACACTTTTAGAGAAGGGTCTATGGGTGTTCAATGTGGGTTTGTTGATTCTAGATCGATGGCCGAGATCGGGGAAATGGTAGGCTGCGAATTTAAGCAAGGATCAATTACGGGTAAGAGTTTTGGATATTCCAGTAAGGTTACGATCTACAGGGAAGGTGATAACAATTGCGATGGATAATATGGATAACATTGAAGAAGTTATGCTTAGTGGGTTTGTGAGGTTTAAAATAGAGAAAGATATAAACGAGCCTTTAATTTCAGGCAGATTTGTTCCTGGTGAAGATATAAGAGAATGGGTGCAGTTCAAATATGAGAAGCTTCCTTACCTATATTTCTAATGCGGAAAAGTTACACACGAGATAATAGATTGCATAGAAGAAATGGTTATGGTAAGAGAAGATGAAGAAACTGGAGTTCAAGCATTGGGAGGATAGGATGGATGAAGGTTGGTAATAAGATTAGGAATTGTTTTGAAGGGGAAAAGCAGAAAGCAATTGATAATCAAATGGGAGAAAGAAAATTTGCCGGTGATGAACATAAGATGGCTGCCAGAACTTCCGGGGAGGAAGATGACGTGACAATGAGAATAATGCAAGACATGGGGGACATACACGGTGCTCGAGGAAAAAAGTTGTCGGTGATTGGTAGGTCCCAAAACATAAATGAATGTAATATTGAATGTCAAAAAAGAGATTGGGCCATGTCAGGTCTTAACCAGCCTAATATATATAAAAGAATAGGGAATCGATAAACTTAAATTAAAAATTTGGCAGATGAATAATAATATAGATAATGAGAATGGGGGCACCTGTCACACTTTTGGGTCAGTCAATCCAGGAAAAAAATGGGTCAAGTGACATTAGATTTTATTATTTTTCAAGAAGAGTCCAGTGGTATGCCGAAAGGGACATATATTAGAACCATAACACGAGAATCAAGGGAAGAAATACATGTGACTAAAAAAAGGGGAAATTGGGAGGGAGAAGAAGGAAAAGAACGAGAAGGGGGAATACAAACACTAAGAGCCTTAAGTTGGGTGATAATCAAACCTCCTCTGATAATTGCGCAAGTAATATAAATATCAGGAAAGATGATTTGCAGTTCCAGGAGGGGTCAAATGGAAAAGCATAGGGGAAGAAGGAAAATTTTAAAGAACGGAGAAAGGTTAATTTCGTTAAGAATAGAAGCAATCGACAAATAAGGGTGAATGAAGACAATGAAATTATCAGAAAAGAGGGTACTCAAGTTTCCAGTACAACTAATAGTCACAGTGACATCTTTGTTATAGATGGGAATGTTTCTCCTACTGAAGATTCAATTTCATCCTCTACTCTCTCTAAATCGGCGCACCCTGTGGAGCATGGTTGCCGAGAGAAATGTTAGTCCTAAGCTGGAACGTACAGGGAGTGGGGAAACCCTGTATGTTTAATGTGCTCAAATCCCAAATACAACAATATAAACCAGATTTAGTTTTTTTGTGTGAAACAAAACAGATTTCATGGCAGTTTGAGAATATGAAAAGAGCCTTGGGTTTTTCTAATGGTATTGGTGTAAGCAGAAAGGGTTTAAGTGGTGGTCTGGCTTTACTTTGGAAGGAGGATGTTATAGTGTCATTAAGATCATATTCTATGACTCATATAGATGCTTTTGTGTCTGGGCTGAATATTCCACCTTGGAGATTCATTGGCTTCTATGGAAACCCGGATTCAGGACTTCGAGTGCATTCTTGGAATCTTTTGAAGAAATTATGTTTTGCCATTGAAGGTTCGTGGTTATGTTGTGGAGATTTTAATCAAATTTTAAGGCATTTTGAAAAGAAGGGAGGTAAAGAGGCTCCTAGCTATCTAATGAACAATTTTAGGGAAACTGTTGAAATTTGTAATCTAAAGGAAATCAGGGTGGAGGGCAGTACATATACTTGGTGTAATAAACAAGAAAAACACCTTGTGTTTGAAAGGCTAGATAGAGGTTTTTGTAACTCTCAATGGGAAGATCTATTTCCGATAACTGTGGAAAAACATCTTCAAAGATGGGGTTATGATCATTGTCCAATATTGATTGAGTTTGCTGTAACCGTGGAAGGTTTGGACTGTGGAAAGAAAAAACAAAACACTCGTTTTCACTTTGGGGTTGCGTGGAAGATGGAAGAAGAATGTAGAAAAATTATTGAAAGAAGTTGGGATATTCTTTGTGTTGATAATAATCTGAATTTACTTGCCAAAAAATCATCCAGATGTAGGAGGGCTCTGGATAAATGGAATAAGGAGAAAAAAGACGCTCTTATAAATAGGGACATTAAGGTCAGAAAGCAATTGTTAAAAGATCTCAGCTCCGCAACTGATGAAAAGGTGTAACACCCCAGTCCCACATCGAGTAGATTGAGACACTTTGTTCAATATATAAGCAAGAGTAATACTACTAAATGCACCAACAAATCATGATCTTCTGGGGGCATGTAGTGGGCTAGTTGTTACCCAAGTTGGCTGCATTTGGGCCAGTATGTTTCGGCTTATCCGGACTCGGATTTGGGACTTGACCCGATTTTCGAAAAAGGCTCGAGATTTGACCCGGGCTGTCAGAGCCGACTCTCAAAAACTTGTTAATGCAAGTTGCCGGAGGTGGGGGACACAAAGGCTGGTGGTATTATCCCATAATGGATAGAGGTCCGGAGGTGGGGACACGAAGCTAGCCGGTATAATCCCATAATGGCTAGAGAGGTACGATCTGGGACTGGTGAGGCTATCCGTTCAGGCCTGACGAGGACGTCATGAGGAGTTTAACTAGGGGAGTTTGTAACTCCCCAGTCCCACATCGAGTAGATTGGGGTCACTTTGTTTAGTAAATAAGCAAGTGTAATACTACTAAATGCACCAACAAATCATGATCTTTTGGGGGCATGTGGTGGTCTAGTTGTTACTCAAGTTGGATGCATTTGGGCCAGTATGTTTTGGCTTATTCGGACTAGGATTTGGGACTTGACCCGATTTTTGAAAAAGGCTCGAGATTTGACACGGGCTATCACAAGACGGATGGAGGAAATGGAAATATATTGAAAATGAGCTGAATGAGCTTCTACTGAAAGAAGAGAAGTATTGGAAGCAGAGGAGACGTGTTCATTGGCTTCTTGAAGGAGATAAAAATACTAGTTTCTTTCACAATAAGGCTTCACCATGGAGAGGTAAAAATGAGATAAAAGGCATTCTGGATACAAATGGCTGTTGGTAGAAGGATTTGAAAATAGTGGAAGGTATTTTCACTGATTATTTTAAGGGATGTGATCAGTAATGAGGTAGTTGAAGTTATTCTCAAAGTTTTGAATGAGGATGTTCCTATTAGGATCATTAACAAGACAACAATTGCTCTGTTAAAATGCGTAGAATAAGTTAATTGTAGATTTATTAAATTATGTTCAAGTGTTTATTCATATATATATTCACAATATATATCTCCCACTATTTTATCAAATAAATAGCCCTAATTATTAATTCGGAAAACATTTCTCTAAATCTTTCTAGTGAGCCAAGATCCATATTTCGTCATGCTTAAGGTCAGCTTTGGATTTACTCCCAAAACATGATTTATTTAGGTAGACAACTCTTGTCAATTATATCATATATAACTCTTGGAAAGTTTGGTAGAAAAACATTTGTTCACATTTATCTAATAAATCATACCAAACTCCATGCCTCTTAGTTCACAATCCTATTGTGGTAACTTAGTTAACTCTAACCCAATGGTCTAACAGTTAAGTATCACATTTACTTCATCGCGTCTTACCACGATAGATTGGAGTGCTTCGCTTTGGCGAACCCACTCTTTATCGATCTAGATCTTGACGAGTGTTGCCCATTGGAAGGCATCTAATTGACTTAATATTTTAACTTTAGGGATTTCTTATTATTAATTCGACCATGATCCCATCATCAAGATATTCCCAATTTTTTCTTGAACTAAGTACTTCAAATCAAAATTCATCAATGGTTTGATTTCCAGTCCGTCGGAGGAGACATAGTGGTCTCACTTAAAACTCGTCTTTCTTACAAGCGTTGCTTGTTTTTGTCAAAATTGTCCCACATCAGAAATTTGAAAATTCATACTTATTTCCGTGTTTCATAAACACAGGAATCTCATGTTCATTTTTGTTCAATTTTAAAATCTTGAATCATTACAGATTTTATCTTGTTTAGCAAACATGGCATGGGTGTCGTATCTAATACATACATTTTTAATCTAATTAAAGCACACATCTTTATAATTACGCATATATATATCAACATCACATGCATCATATATATAAAGTCCATAATATAAACGTGCTTGGTTATGGCCCAATCCTATGTGATTTTTCCAAGCTAAAGGAAAAATCGAGGTCGGTCTATGGTGGTTACAATATATATAAAAAAAATAGTTGCATGCTTCCTTGTAAAAAAACTCCTTTGTATGCCTCCTTGGGATGCCTCCTTGTCTTCACATCTTCAAGTCTTCAATTAAATTACATAATATGAAAGAATCTAATCTAAAGAACTTACAAGTGGAACTTGAGTTACATTCGAGAAATTATCATTACAAGAATAAACGACATGCAAGTCGTATTTAAAAACCATATTCAAAAACCTCTAACCTATGGGTCTTAAAGCCATAACGATATACCATACTCAATTAACAGTTAAGAACATCTTAGATTTCATCAAGTCATCATACCATATCATATTTCTCATGATGCAATCAAAGAAATCATATAAGGCATAAATTAAAAAAACCGAAATCATATTCTAAAACAGTAAATCGCAGTTTTCAGGGCCTAAACGATGTCAAATGGCCAAAAAGCGACTTGGGTTATAGCAAAGCAGTGAGTTTTACTTGTGACGATTTTCCCTTTCCGAAAAGGTATTATTCGTCGAATTCTGACACCGTGAGATCGAAAATCACTATTCACCACAGAAACAATTTTCTGCATATAGTTTGCTTTCGGAATCAAACGAAACAATTTTGATCGACCCTTAAGCCTCTGTATCACATATCATATAAATACAGACCTCACCAGCTTCAATATATGTGTCAATAAACATCATAACCATCTGTTTATATATATATAAACAGAACAACATGCATAACATACAAAATTGCATACTAAACAGTCATGGCAGATTGTAAACATGCTATTATCATCAAAAACAGTAAACATATAAATGAATTAAAACTTTTCGCAAGTAGCTCTGATACCATTGAAGGGTTTCGGGCATGAAAACACAGCGGAAACATCGCTTAAAACAGAAAAATTAATGAAACCCTCCGCAAGATCCATGCGAAAAACAATATTTAATTCATGGATTAGAATAAGTTTACCTTTTTGAAGCTTTACTAATTAAAACAGATGGAGGACCTTGTTTGTTTGATCACCACGTATCCCGCCTTGAACGATCTACGCGCTAGAGGTATCCACACGAACGTCCGATTGTCCAACAACCAACGGAGATTGGTACTAGCCAAGAAGCAGCCTCAAATCTCTCTCTCTCTCTCTAGCCTCTCCTTGATGTAGAGCAGCTAGGGTTTTTACAAAAACGAGTTCAGATAATTAACCCTAAAATAATACATCTTAATGTATTTATATGGAGAGAGGTTTTGGGCCTATACCTAATCTGATTGGGCTTCCAAAACCCAATCTGATTATTAGTAGTATTTTAATTATATTATATTCAAATTATTATATAATTAATCAAGTCCTACTTAATTAATTCAATAATTCAATATAATAATAATGATTCATTTAAATTCGAAATTTAAATAAAACTCCGTTTAAAACGTTCTTTGTGTGTGACCCTTTAGGTTATTATTACGTTGGCAATAATTTTAATATCTTATAATAAAATTATAAACAATGAGCGGTATCTAGTAATACATCATTGCTACCCAAGTAATCTATACTATTATATTAAAGACGAAATATTGAAAGTTTTGTAGTCTGGTCATGAAAGTTTTTGTAGTCTGATCACTCCATTCATAGCCGTTAGATATCTCTGATCAAATCAATGAAAACCGTTAGATAAAATATTAAAATTATTATATAGAATATCTTTTCTAAAATAACATAATAAGGTTATAATTGCTAATAACTAACTCATTACCACTTTTAGCCAAATTGTATATTTTTTTTTATATTTTCTAACTAAAATTTCTACTTTTCTATTTTTCCTAAATAAACCTCTCATTTTCCAAAAATATCACGAATAGTTCTATTTAATAAAATAAAATAATAATATTATAATTATTAATCACATGCAAATCATTACTTTTATATTTTAAAATTCAACGAAAACATGTTACTCTCTATATTTCTTACTAAAGCCCTTCTTTTCCAAAATATCAAGGGCAAACCGTTACTTATTTATTTTAAAATCTATTTTAATACTTTTAATTATTTAAAAATGTTTAACACGCCTACTTATTTTTTTTAATAAATACAATTAATAAAATATAAAATATAAATAATAAAATTAACAATTATTAAAAATAATCCGTGCATCGCACGGGTTTTAAGCTATATTATTAAAGACGAAACATTAAAAGTTTGGTAGTCGGACGGACGGACGGACGGTCGGTACTTGTGATTTTACTTAATTACCTTTACTTATTTTTAAAAAAAACTATCACTAAATAATAACATTATTTATAATCAATTACCTTTTCAGCTAAAATACATTATCTTTCTTATTTTTTTCTAACAAAATCCTCTATTTTTCTAAAAAAAACACGGGCGATTATCTTTTTTAACAAAAACATGTTACTCTTTCTATTTTTCCTTAATAAAACCCCTCATTTTTCAAAAATATCACGACAAACCCTTAATTATTTATTTTAAAATCTATTTTAATATTTTTAATTATGAGCACTTTTTTAGCTGAAACGTGTTATTTTTCTATTTATTTATTTTTTAAAGAAATTATTATTAAATAATAACATTTTTATAACCAACTATCTTTTCAGCTAAAATACATTGACTTTTCTATTTTTTCTAACAAAATCCTCTCTTTTTCTAAAAAAATCACGGGCAATTACCTTTTTCAACCAAAACATGCTACTATTTCTATTTTTCCTTACTAAAATATCTCATTTTCCAAAAATATCCCGGGCAAATCCTTACTTATTTATTTTGAAACCTATTTAAATATTTTTAATTACGGCACTTACATTTTCAGCTAAAACACGTTACTTTTTCTATTTTTCTTTACTAAGACCTCTCTTTTTCCAAAAATATCACGGACAAACAATTATTAATTTATTTTAAAATCTATTTTAATACTTTTAATCATTTAAAAAAGTTGAACACGTCTACTTATTTTTTTATCAAATGTAAATTAATAGAATATTAAAACATAAATAATAAAATTAATAATTATTAATAACAATCCGTGCATCGCACGGGTTTTAAGCTAGTAATAATAATTGGTGATCCAATTAATGTTCCATGTAATATAATCCTTTTAACCTTATATTATAGATTAAATTTGAGGCATGGTTTGTGTCATCCTCTTTGTTGCCCAGTAAATAACAATTGTAGAAGGGGGGTTGAATATAATTGTATAAGATTCTCGACTTAATCAAGTATATAACACAAATATGAAAGAACAATAACAGCTTTATTAAATCTGATATAAAACTGTTACAAACTCTCTCAAGAAATTCTGATGTTCTTGAGAGCTGCTAGTTTACACAAATACTCGAGTGTATGATCGTTTATGTTCTCGTACATAAATCGAAACCTAAACTATGTTTATATACTACACAGCTTCTCTATCAACGATAAGTCCTAATCAATTACAAAGATTGAAACCTATCCATAAATGATAGCTACATTCTACAAACCAGGAACCGATAAAATAAACTTCCATGTTTAACTAGACTCCAAATATAACTCGAAGTAGGAATCCTAATCAGCTTCCAGTCCTGATGATCAAACCTGATCCCAGTCCTGATATGTATTCTGATCCTGACGACCATGCAATCCTGATGACGTCAGCAATCCTGATCAGTTGAGTCTAGCTCCTGGCGATCATTGAATTCTGATCTAACAATCTCCCCCAATCTCATACTTTGTGAAATAAAGTATAGATTCCTAAGATTCAATGATGTCAAAAACATATATACAAAATGTACAAGTATTTGCAGAAACAATTTATCTGTTTAAATTCTTTGATAGAACATATTCATCTTCAAGAAGTTGGATAACAAATTTTCTTCTTTTTCTTCAAGAATTTGAATCAGTCTTTCCTTAAGATTTCTGAGTTCTTCATCTTCCTCATTAATCTGGTAGATAGCTGCTCTGAGATTCAATATGGAGCTTCTCTGAAGACTATGCTCTTCAAGCAAAAGATAAGCAATTTACTTCCCATCAGGATTGAGAGTAAGTTGTGTCATGCCAAAAGTTACTTCTTTAACAGCAGTACCCCTTTGCATTTCCACATCCTGACCTCTTTGATTTAAGTACATGGGAGTATAATTACCATTGAAATTACTGTTTCCATCCAGTCTTCTTCTTATTGTTGACAAAATCATGTCACTCCACACTTTGCACATTTGATTCTTCAATCTCAAAAGATAATGAACATATTTCAGTTCCTGTGTAGTTTTCATCAGCAGATCTTGAATAGATAGAATCTTCACACTACCATCTTTCATGAAGTACAGAAGCTTTTCTTTCTTGTCAAAACCATCATGACAATCTATAACTATATCAACAGTGTAACGCCTTAGAATTTTTGACGTGTAAATTATTACCAGTATGTGAATACGATTAATTTTATTTTTTATATATGTGCGTGATAATTGTTTAATAGGCTCTTTGTGCTAATTAGAGTAGCCTTAAATTTATTTTGTTAATAAGAGTGGTTTAAAATTATTTTACATTTATTGCTAGTAATAACAATTGAAATTTTATTCTTGAAATTTTAGTTAACAATGATGATCTTGGTATAATGTGATTTATGTGTAAGCTCATATTTTAGTCATACTTATTTGAGATAAAAATAATTATTTGATATAGTCCTATAATTTTGAAATTTCTTTATGTGCCATAATTGTTACGTGCTTAAAATATGAATTACATGTGTGGAGAATAATTAGTTAATTGTGAATATGGTTTCTATATTTTATTTAAGTGCTCTAAGAATTTATTTGGGTCATATAATATTTATATTAAATTTAGAGAATGCTTTAATTATTTAATTAATAGCATAAAATATTTCTTAACATTATTGTATTTCTACTTTAGTTTTAAACTCATGATTTAAATTTTATAATCACTTAATTATTTTAATTATTTATTTTGAGGGATGCTACACCTTCTAGATTATTTATTTTCAGTGGGTAATTTATTTATTTACCTAGGGAGTACTAAAAGTTTATTTAAATTTTTTTTTTAAGATAAAAAGGCATTTTATTTGATTATTTCTATGTAAATGCAATTTTAATTATCTAATCTACAAAAGTTATTTGTAGAATAATATTTCTACTTGATCTAGAATTGGGATTATGAATTTACATAATAGCCCTTGATTTTTATCATGTTAGTATTTTATTTAATTGGGCATTTTTGTCATTTAATAATTTAATTCCCTAAATAACCAAAAAGTAGTTACTTTTATTTTATTTCCCCTATAAAACCCCCAGCCCCCACGCCTCACCCCCACTCCCGTTCTTTTTTTTTTCTTTTCCTCTCTTCTCTCCCGTGGCTCTCTTCTCCCAACCCCTCTCCTTGTTCTTCATCTTTTTACAAGATTAAACCCACCAAAACTTGTGATTCTCTTATCCAAATTTCAAGTGTGAGTAACCAAAACACTCCTCTCTCAAATCTCTACAACCCTCTTGTGTCAATATCAAGTTTTGATTCAATTTTGAATTTAGGAATTTTCGGATTTTCATTCCTCTTTGTGTAAAACTTACATGCAATGGTTGATTATTGGTAATAGGGATGATTCTCGGTGAGATCCATCATTTTGGGCTCATCCGAGAAGAACCCGACCATCAACAATGATCTTAGTAAGTTGATTGTCTTGTATGTATACATGTAAGGCTTGATTGTGTGTATTTTTGCTATTTTGAGTAGTAAAAGTAATTGCATGTCTTTGCTTTTGTGAAATTTGGTGATTTTAGTAAAAGTTTGATAATGGGTTTTAATTCTTTTTAGCATGTGATTGATATTTGAAGTTGGATAATTGGTAATTTTGGTTATGTTTGATTGCATGTTGATTTTATAGTAAGATTCAAATATGGGTAGTTTTTAATTTTGTAATTGATGTTGTGATTTGATCTTGATGTATGTTGTGAATTGATTATGGCTTAAAGATGGGAGTTAAGGTGGAAGGAAAAGTGATGATGAGAAAGGAGAGAGGGGAGCCGAGAGAGGGAGGGAGGCCGAGAGAGGTGAGGGAGAGAGATTGAGGGAGCCGAGAGGAAGAGATGGTGAGAGAGATCGAGGGAGTAAGGAAACGAGAGTTGGATTCTTAAAATATGATTTCATTTGTGTGATTTAAAATATGATTTTGAGTGAGTAGATGGGTGATCTTTCAAAGTGTGTTTGTGTGTGTGAGTTCTTTTTAAAACTATGTTCTTGAGGAGATTTTCACAAAGGGAGTGTTTCATTTTTGTAAAATATATTTCGTGTAAGCGTGTCTTGTTTTAAAAATTATATTTTTACGTGTGAGTGCTTCTTTCAAAAATATATGGTGTGTGTGAGTATGTCTTTTTCTAAAATGGTGTGTTCTTGTGTGAGAAAGGTGAGTATGAGAGATGGAAGGATATGAGTGTGTGTTGTTCAAGTGCGTGTGTTTAGGTGTGTTTAGTTTTGGTTTAGGCCAAGAGGCCGAGAGAGAGTGAAGGGATAGAGAGAGAGGCCGAGAGGCCGAGAAGAGAGAAATAAAGAGGGGGAGAAGGAAGTAGAGCGGAGAAGATTGGTTGAGTTGGTGGCGTCGTATAGTAGTTTGTTAATTGATGATCTTATGTGGTATACATGGTCAATTATGTGTTAGTTGCTTAATTGTATTTTAATTGGTATAAGACGTCGCTATGATGTAATTTGAATAATTACATATGTATTGAACCAATATGGTTGTCTTTAATTAGAATTAGCATTGTTATAGTAACTTGAATCTAGACTTGGTTAGTCAACTATAAATTGGTCGTAAGTTGTTAGGTATTGGTTAACTAAACATGTTGTGAGTATAAGTGGCTTTATGTGATCAAGTGTTATTTATGGTCAAAGGGAACTAGATAGAAATGTTAGAAGTCTTTATCTTGAGGCCTTTCATCAATATGTTGAGGAAAGTCATGTGACGTCATATGGTACGTGTTAAATGATTAAAGGTCGGTTATGTCGTAAAGGTTGAATGTGTTGAAAGTCTATATGGTCATTTTGACTAGAATTGTTGATGTCATTAAGCAAATATGTGTTAAGTGACTACATGTCTAAGTGTTAATTAAAGTTGCGAAGACACTATGTGCTTCTTGATTGTATATATATATATAAGTACATGTGATTGTAAGACGATGGGGTAGAAGTACTTAGAGTTACGTAAACAAAGCTGAGGTACTAAGTGATAAAGACTAAGACAATATTATACCTTTATATAGGTACAAGTAGGAGGCCAGGAAAGGAGCCCGTGTATGTAAAGTCAGAGTGGTGTACAAGTTATTGAGTTAGTATCGGCTTTTGAGGCAAGTGTCTATTCCCTCCACTTATTTTTCAAGTGGTAGTTTTCTTAAATTATGATGTGAATGTTACCTTTGAATTCTATTGCAAGTATACGTTAAACTCTTACTTGTCCTTTATTTATCATTATGCAATCGATTTCCATACCATGTTACTGTGTTCTTTTTCACCTTAATCTATATAAAAACCTACCATTGTTCCTTTACCTTTGCTTTGTTCATATAAGCCTCTTTCCTTGACTTATACTTTGTTGACCTCTGTTAACTTTTGAATACCCGGAGCATACTTATTCCTTTGTTCACTTACTTACCATGCCTTTCAATTGTTCATTCTTTAAGCCCCTGCAATAAAATCTTGAAATAGCCTATGCCCTGAAATGAATATCGGAAATGTTAAAAGCCTCTTGTTCATTTAATCCTTTTGAATTACTCATGAATGGAACAAACTTTGGCCGTGGCGGCGGTCCTGGTTACTTATGTATGTATTTTAAGGCCAATGTGTGCCTATGGATCCTGAATGTTAGGACCTTGTGAAAACATGGTCTGGAGCTTTATGTGGCTGATCACCCGTATAGCTCGTACCGTCTTATCGGAAGTTCCAATTCAATTGCTTAATCTTATTCTTTGAATAGAAATGTATATCTTGAAACTTGTTACCATTTGAATATCATTTGATTACCAATTGATTACCATTCGATTATTAATGAATTTCTAGTTGATGGATTTATCAAATGAAAACTGCTTACATTGATTTCACTTGCTGGGCAATTTTTGGCTCACTCTTGTTTTTATTATTCCCTAACCTTTCAGTTAGGAATGGAGTATGCCGTTTTCGAGTAACCGCTAAGAGGACAGTGAGAAGGCCTGATACGAGAATTTAGGCTCCATGTTGCCAGACAGATAGAATTCATGTTAGTTCTCACCAACGGTTAGATGGTGGCTTATGGTTTGTAATAAAACTGAATTAGATGTTGTAATAAACTTTGATATTTTAGATTCTTGTTTCATACCATAACCTGTGATCGATCCTTTGTTGAGGGGTCATCTGTATAATTATGTTTTATTCAGAGCGATAGTGGCACCAAATCCTGACCCCAGATTTGGGGCGCCACAGGTTGGTATCAGAGATACAGGTTATTGGTCACTGAAACAAGAATAGGTAGAAGAGTCTAAGATAGGAAAAACAATGAGAAAACTCACATAGAGTTTTAGTTAGGATCTATGAATATAGTTTTGACCAATAGGATAGGTTCGCTCTAGGACTTAAGCTTCCTAGGTAAGATAGGATTTGTAGATGTAGGTGACCTTTAGGATGAGTATTAGTAGAATTAAGATAACCCTTTTACCATTTAAGTATCTTCTTGGTTTATTATTGTGTGGTTATAGGTAATGGCTGTTTCGAGAGATTAACCTTCATATGAGATTCCTTTTCCTAAGCCAGAGTCGTCAATATCAGTATCAGTGCATGCACCCTACAAAGTGGAGATTTCCATTACCCCTTGGGTAAATTTATTTTCTTATAGTATAGCTACATGTCAAGGCAGAGTTATTTCTTACGTGTAGAATGAAAGGGATTGGAGATGGATGGAATATTGAACGAATTATGGATTATGTGTGGATGATTGAGTAAGTATTTGAGATATTGTTATAACAGGGCATAGTCCATTTTACGAATAGGTCATGCCGAATTTTTTGTAGAAATATTAACTTAAGTTACGCACTTCCATGTTATATCGTATTCCGACATATCGAGAGAGTATACGCTGGAACCATCTGAAGATCGGGTCACGGACGAGGAAACTAATTCGAAGCTGGAAGAGTCAATCGGAGCGTCAGAGCTACCAGTTCAGAAGGCATCACCTGTAAATCTTTATGTACTTTCCGAATTTCATCTGCGACTTCGGCTACATCGCGAACGCTATAGGAAACATCGCGCAGAGTTCCGAACCAAGTATAGTTAGAGTCGATTGAGAGTAGAAGCTCTAACATAACGTCTAGAAAGACTTAGATAGATTCCTTGCGATATGATAACGATTTTATCCCCGTGATAGGGACATTCATCCAGAGGAGCGGCTAAAGTGTAAATTCCTTCTTTATACAAGATTGCACAAGTTGATTTACTAGCGGGACATACCTACAAGCTCAGACTAGAAATTTACTTCCCTAAGAACTACCTACATGAGACAAGGCGTGATTACCTCCATTCGTTCGATGTAAGGATAAGTCTGTTCACAACTAGTCATTGATTTTATTCAATTTACCTTTTTCAAAGATTCAATTTTTCACTTCTATTATTTTATTCTTTACGAAATACCTCTATTGTTCAGGGGCTACTTGATCCAATATTATATAAACTTTTGAAACTCTTAAACCTTTCATATATTCCTCTTAAATTTTTTTGATCCTCCTTGTTGTAACTAAGATGAACAACCCTATATATATAGGGGATTCAGGGACTTTCTATCTGTGTGATAGGATTCCGGTGGGACGCCACTGGTTGAGTGTTTGTCATGGAAGTACTAAAGGTTGGCCACCTTCTGTACTGTGTTGTTTAAAATGACAAATGCAACCTGATAAAGTTCGATGATCATCTTGATCTCTTAGTTAAATTCTTTTTACCAGAAATTCTTACTAAACATGCTTGTCATATATCCATATTTGTTGACACCTTCGTATCTATTGGTTCATTTTGTCGGAAACTCTTACGACTCTTAGAGGTATCAAAGATTGGAAGTCGCAAAGGCGAAAATGACGGCATTCTGAGTGTTAAGTTGTACCTACATTGACTGGAAATTTGTTTTGATCGAGTTTGGGAAATTGTTTTAAAAGGAGGACTGAACGTCGAGTCAGATTGTTCATTAGACTTACAACACGATTACAAGATTTATTATTACCAAGAATTTGGTACGGATAAGGAGAAGGTAACAAGGATATACCAATACTAATCATGATGAAGTATGAAATAAAGTGATATTGGAGAGGCATTGGTTATTGTTTATAGAGGACTGTTATTCTACTTGTCGGGCAAGTATATATATAAGCACCTGTTTATTCTATACTTCACTTTGAATATGGTAGTTAGATCATTACAAGGTTTTGAACGTCTTGAGACCACTTATTGGATGTAAACTTTAGAACTGAAGCAGGATAAGTTGAGCATAGCGTAATATGAAGCAAAGTTTATATAGCTAGCCAGGTTTGTGTTTGAATATGTGAATATCGATGAGAAGAGAGTTAAGAAACTCCAACATGAAGTAAGGTCATGGATTAGGCGTAAAGTTATTGATTACAAACAGAAGAAGCTAGAAAAGGGAAGGCGGAGACACGAGAAGAAGACCAATAATTAAGGAATTTTCAGAACCGTTTCAATATAAGGCCTGAGTATCAGTCAAATAGGAATGTTGGATATAGAAGACTAGAAACTGGAAGTGATGGGCAAGGGAACCGTCCATAAGATTTGGATCAACAATGACCTATGAGACCTTCGATACTAGAATATAGAACTTGTGGAAATAAACAACTGGGATTTTGTAATAAGATCAATGTAGTACGTTACAAGTGTAATCAGAGAGGACATTACGCCAATGAGAGCTATAAACCGAAGGCTAGAGTTACGTGTAACAAGCGTGGAGAGATGTGACGTTTCTTAAGAGATTGCAATCGTTAAGCCCAGTAAGCAATATGTTAAGGATGAATGGACCACCATTTACTAAGCAACCAAGGACAAGAACCCTTAATATGACCATGAGCGATATAGTGAAAATAAGGATGTAGTTACAGATACGTTTCAAATAGATTACGGAAATGCCAAAGTGTTAATTTATTTTGGAGCTACCAAGTCATTTACCTCTATAAAATTTGATCATAAACCGCGTTGTACGATTCAACTATTAGGTAAAGCTTTGACTATAAGAATATCTAATCAGGAGCGTATATCCATTCATCTAGCTTTTCCTCACTGTGAGATTTATATGATAGATCACCATTTTCTTAGGATTACTTGATTCCCGTCAAGTTAGGGAGATTCAATGTAAATTCTAAGAATGGATTGGTTAACAGAGTATGGGAAAATGGAATTGCGAGCCACTGATAAAGTAGAAGTTGTGCTCCTAGGTCAGAAACAAACAAAGAAATTCTAACTTGTCATGTAGGGAAGGAGATTATTGCGCCAATGTTGTCAAGTATATCTAGCACATGTGGTTAACACCAGTAAAGAGACACCTAAGGGGAATAGATTCCAGTGGTTGATAAATTTCCGGAGATATTTCTCGACGATCTTTCTGGTTAACTCCCAAAATGGAAATAGAGTTTGTTGTAGACTTAGCACCCGGATTAAAACGAATTTCAAAGGCACCATATAGAATGGAACCAGTAGAAATGTAAAGGTTAGCAATTCAATTGCAAGATCTTAGGAAAAAGTGGATTTAAATTGATTTTGTGTGTGTAAATTTAAAATGTACTTTTGTGTGTTTTCAAAATACGATTTTAAAAGTGTGTGTGAAATCTTTCATGAAGGTGTTGAGGTGTGGGTGTTGTTTAAAGAAAGTAGTAAGTTTTTATAAAGAAAGAGTTTTCTTAAAGGTATACTTTTAGGTAGAAATCTAAAAATGGGATTTTGAGTGAGTAGGTAGGTGTACTTTCAAAATGTGTTTTTGGGTGTGTGTGTACTTTAAAATGTGATTTTGGTGTGAGTTGTTCAAAAACATGATTTTCTAAAGGTGTGAGTGTGTTATTCAAAAATAAGATTTTATGAGTATGATTTAAAATACGATTTAAAAATGTGTGTGTGCGTATTCTTTTAAACGTGTTCTTTTCACAAATGTGACTTTGTGTGAGTGTGTGTGTCATTCAAAAACATAATCTTGTAAAAGTGTGAGTGTGTTATTTCAAAATATGATTTCGTATAAGCAAGTGTTTCACCTGTTAGAGAGTTAAAACCGAACATCAGAGATTTGGTGGACTATTACAACCATTAGAAATTCCTGAATTTAAGAATGAACATCTCATGATGCCATTTGAGTTATGATCGACGGATTTACCAAGTTGGTACCTTTCTTTCCCATCAACGAGAAACTTTCATTAGATAAATTGGTTTATCGACTATAAAGATAGTAGTGAGGCATGTGATTCGAGTAATAATCGAATTTGACCAAGACCCGCAAGTTTATTCAAGATTTTGGAGAAAGTTGTTGGCACGTTCAGAAACCAAGTTGAACATGTGTACCATGTATCATCCTCAAACGCATGGTCAAAGTAAATAGACTATTCAGACAATCGAAGACATATTTAGAGTTTGTATGATGAATTTTGAAGACAATTGAGATGATCGGTTGACATTAGTGGAATTCTTTTACCGCAATAGCTATCACACGAATATTGAAATGCCTGCTTATGAAGCCTGGTACGGAGAAGGATGTAGATCTTCAATAGGTTGAAAAGAAGTTGATAAATGCACGAGATTGGAACCAGAGTTAATGTATCAGAAGAAAGAACTATTGAGCTCATCCAGAAAGGGATTAATAGCTACTCGGAATCGACGAATATAATATGAGGATTAAACCAGGGAATGTATAGATTATAGAGTAACAGAGTCAGTCCTATTAAAAGTGTCACCATCGGAAAAGACTAACGAGATTTTGTAAGAAAGGAAAGCTTAGTACAAAATTAGTTAGACCCTTTTAAGATATTGAAGTGCGTGGGTAAGATTGCGTATGAGCTAGCCTTATGCAACACATCCATAGTGTATTTCACGTGTCTATGCTTAAGACGTAGTATTTCAATTCTAACGATAGAGATTCAAACTTATTTGTACTATGTTGAGCAAACAGTAGAAATTTTAGATCGGAAAGAGAAAGTGCTTAGAGATAAAATAGTTTTACTAGTAAGAGTGTTGTGGAGAAACCCCAGGGTTGAAAAATCAACTTGGGAGTTCGAAACTAAAATGTTAGAAAAGTACTCTCAGCTGTTTACATAATAGATTCTGAGGACAGAATCCTTTTAAGGGGGGAAGGTTGTAACGCCTTAGAATTTTTGACGTGTAAATTATTACCAGTATGTGAATACGATTAATTTTATTTTTTATATATGTGCGTGATAATTGTTTAATAGGCTCTTTGTGCTAATTAGAGTAGCCTTAAATTTATTTTGTTAATAAGAGTGGTTTAAAATTATTTTACATTTATTGCTAGTAATAACAATTGAGATTTTATTCTTGAAATTTTAGTTAACAATGATGATCTTGGTATAATGTGATTTATGTGTAAGCTCATATTTTAGTCATACTTATTTGAGATAAAAATAATTATTTGATATAGTCCTATAATTTTGAAATTTCTTTATGTGCCATAATTGTTACGTGCTTAAAATATGAATTACATGTGTGGAGAATAATTAGTTAATTGTGAATATGGTTTCTAAATTTTATTTAAGTGCTCTAAGAATTTATTTGGGTCATATAATATTTATATTAAATTTAGAGAATGCTTTAATTATTTAATTAATAGCATAAAATATTTCTTAACATTATTGTATTTCTACTTTAGTTTTAAACTCATGATTTAAATTTTATAATCACTTAATTATTTTAATTATTTATTTTGAGGGATGCTACACCTTCTAGATTATTTATTTTCAGTGGGTAATTTATTTATTTACCTAGGGAGTACTAAAAGTTTATTTAAATTTTTTTTTTAAGATAAAAAGGCATTTTATTTGATTATTTCTATGTAAATGCAATTTTAATTATCTAATCTACAAAAGGTATTTGTAGAATAATATTTCTACTTGATCTAGAATTGGGATTATGAATTTACATAATAGCCCTTGATTTTTATCATGTTAGTATTTTATTTAATTGGGCATTTTTGTCATTTAATAATTTAATTCCCTAAATAACCAAAAAGTAGTTACTTTTATTTTATTTCCCCTATAAAACCCCCAGCCCCCACGCCTCACCCCCACTCCCGTTCTTTTTTTTTTCTTTTCCTCTCTTCTCTCCCGTGGCTCTCTTCTCCCAACCCCTCTCCTTGTTCTTCATCTTTTTACAAGATTAAACCCACCAAAACTTGTGATTCTCTTATCCAAATTTCAAGTGTGAGTAACCAAAACACTCCTCTCTCAAATCTCTACAACCCTCTTGTGTCAATATCAAGTTTTGATTCAATTTTGAATTTGGGAATTTTCGGATTTTCATTCCTCTTTGTGTAAAACTTACATGCAATGGTTGATTATTGGTAATAGGGATGATTCTCGGTGAGATCCATCATTTTGGGCTCATCCGAGAAGAACCCGACCATCAACAATGATCTTAGTAAGTTGATTGTCTTGTATGTATACATGTAAGGCTTGATTGTGTGTATTTTTGCTATTTTGAGTAGTAAAAGTAATTGCATGTCTTTGCTTTTGTGAAATTTGGTGATTTTAGTAAAAGTTTGATAATGGGTTTTAATTCTTTTTAGCATGTGATTGATATTTGAAGTTGGATAATTGGTAATTTTGGTTATGTTTGATTGCATGTTGATTTTATAGTAAGATTCAAATATGGGTAGTTTTTAATTTTGTAATTGATGTTGTGATTTGATCTTGATGTATGTTGTGAATTGATTATGGCTTAAAAATGGGAGTTAAGGTGGAAGGAAAAGTGATGATGAGAAAGGAGAGAGGGGAGCCGAGAGAGGGAGGGAGGCCGAGAGAGGTGAGGGAGAGAGATTGAGGGAGCCGAGAGGAAGAGATGGTGAGAGAGATCGAGGGAGTAAGGAAACGAGAGTTGGATTCTTAAAATATGATTTCATTTGTGTGATTTAAAATATGATTTTGAGTGAGTAGATGGGTGATCTTTCAAAGTGTGTTTGTGTGTGTGAGTTCTTTTTAAAACTATGTTCTTGAGGAGATTTTCACAAAGGGAGTGTTTCATTTTTGTAAAATATATTTCGTGTAAGCGTGTCTTGTTTTAAAAATTATATTTTTACGTGTGAGTGCTTCTTTCAAAAATATATGGTGTGTGTGAGTATGTCTTTTTCTAAAATGGTGTGTTCTTGTGTGAGAAAGGTGAGTATGAGAGATGGAAGGATATGAGTGTGTGTTGTTCAAGTGCGTGTGTTTAGGTGTGTTTAGTTTTGGTTTAGGCCAAGAGGCCGAGAGAGAGTGAAGGGATAGAGAGAGAGGCCGAGAGGCCGAGAAGAGAGAAATAAAGAGGGGGAGAAGGAAGTAGAGCGGAGAAGATTGGTTGAGTTGGTGGCGTCGTATAGTAGTTTGTTAATTGATGATCTTATGTGGTATACATGGTCAATTATGTGTTAGTTGCTTAATTGTATTTTAATTGGTATAAGACGTCGCTATGATGTAATTTGAATAATTACATATGTATTGAACCAATATGGTTGTCTTTAATTAGAATTAGCATTGTTATAGTAACTTGAATCTAGACTTGGTTAGTCAACTATAAATTGGTCGTAAGTTGTTAGGTATTGGTTAACTAAACATGTTGTGAGTATAAGTGGCTTTATGTGATCAAGTGTTATTTATGGTCAAAGGGAACTAGATAGAAATGTTAGAAGTCTTTATCTTGAGGCCTTTCATCAATATGTTGAGGAAAGTCATGTGACGTCATATGGTACGTGTTAAATGATTAAAGGTCGGTTATGTCGTAAAGGTTGAATGTGTTGAAAGTCTATATGGTCATTTTGACTAGAATTGTTGATGTCATTAAGCAAATATGTGTTAAGTGACTACATGTCTAAGTGTTAATTAAAGTTGCGAAGACACTATGTGCTTCTTGATTGTATATATATATATAAGTACATGTGATTGTAAGACGATGGGGTAGAAGTACTTAGAGTTACGTAAACAAAGCTGAGGTACTAAGTGATAAAGACTAAGACAATATTATACCTTTATATAGGTACAAGTAGGAGGCCAGGAAAGGAGCCCGTGTATGTAAAGTCAGAGTGGTGTACAAGTTATTGAGTTAGTATCGGCTTTTGAGGCAAGTGTCTATTCCCTCCACTTATTTTTCAAGTGGTAGTTTTCTTAAATTATGATGTGAATGTTACCTTTGAATTCTATTGCAAGTATACGTTAAACTCTTACTTGTCCTTTATTTATCATTATGCAATCGATTTCCATACCATGTTACTGTGTTCTTTTTCACCTTAATCTATATAAAAACCTACCATTGTTCCTTTACCTTTGCTTTGTTCATATAAGCCTCTTTCCTTGACTTATACTTTGTTGACCTCTGTTAACTTTTGAATACCCGGAGCATACTTATTCCTTTGTTCACTTACTTACCATGCCTTTCAATTGTTCATTCTTTAAGCCCCTGCAATAAAATCTTGAAATAGCCTATGCCCTGAAATGAATATCGGAAATGTTAAAAGCCTCTTGTTCATTTAATCCTTTTGAATTACTCATGAATGGAACAAACTTTGGCCGTGGCGGCGGTCCTGGTTACTTATGTATGTATTTTAAGGCCAATGTGTGCCTATGGATCCTGAATGTTAGGACCTTGTGAAAACATGGTCTGGAGCTTTATGTGGCTGATCACCCGTATAGCTCGTACCGTCTTATCGGAAGTTCCAATTCAATTGCTTAATCTTATTCTTTGAATAGAAATGTATATCTTGAAACTTGTTACCATTTGAATATCATTTGATTACCAATTGATTACCATTCGATTATTAATGAATTTCTAGTTGATGGATTTATCAAATGAAAACTGCTTACATTGATTTCACTTGCTGGGCAATTTTTGGCTCACTCTTGTTTTTATTATTCCCTAACCTTTCAGTTAGGAATGGAGTATGCCGTTTTCGAGTAACCGCTAAGAGGACAGTGAGAAGGCCTGATACGAGAATTTAGGCTCCATGTTGCCAGACAGATAGAATTCATGTTAGTTCTCACCAACGGTTAGATGGTGGCTTATGGTTTGTAATAAAACTGAATTAGATGTTGTAATAAACTTTGATATTTTAGATTCTTGTTTCATACCATAACCTGTGATCGATCCTTTGTTGAGGGGTCATCTGTATAATTATGTTTTATTCAGAGCGATAGTGGCACCAAATCCTGACCCCAGATTTGGGGCGCCACAGGTTGGTATCAGAGATACAGGTTATTGGTCACTGAAACAAGAATAGGTAGAAGAGTCTAAGATAGGAAAAACAATGAGAAAACTCACATAGAGTTTTAGTTAGGATCTATGAATATAGTTTTGACCAATAGGATAGGTTCGCTCTAGGACTTAAGCTTCCTAGGTAAGATAGGATTTGTAGATGTAGGTGACCTTTAGGATGAGTATTAGTAGAATTAAGATAACCCTTTTACCATTTAAGTATCTTCTTGGTTTATTATTGTGTGGTTATAGGTAATGGCTGTTTCGAGAGATTAACCTTCATATGAGATTCCTTTTCCTAAGCCAGAGTCGTCAATATCAGTATCAGTGCATGCACCCTACAAAGTGGAGATTTCCATTACCCCTTGGGTAAATTTATTTTCTTATAGTATAGCTACATGTCAAGGCAGAGTTATTTCTTACGTGTAGAATGAAAGGGATTGGAGATGGATGGAATATTGAACGAATTATGGATTATGTGTGGATGATTGAGTAAGTATTTGAGATATTGTTATAACAGGGCATAGTCCATTTTACGAATAGGTCATGCCGAATTTTTTGTAGAAATATTAACTTAAGTTACGCACTTCCATGTTATATCGTATTCCGACATATCGAGAGAGTATACGCTGGAACCATCTGAAGATCGGGTCACGGACGAGGAAACTAATTCGAAGCTGGAAGAGTCAATCGGAGCGTCAGAGCTACCAGTTCAGAAGGCATCACCTGTAAATCTTTATGTACTTTCCGAATTTCATCTGCGACTTCGGCTACATCGCGAACGCTATAGGAAACATCGCGCAGAGTTCCGAACCAAGTATAGTTAGAGTCGATTGAGAGTAGAAGCTCTAACATAACGTCTAGAAAGACTTAGATAGATTCCTTGCGATATGATAACGATTTTATCCCCGTGATAGGGACATTCATCCAGAGGAGCGGCTAAAGTGTAAATTCCTTCTTTATACAAGATTGCACAAGTTGATTTACTAGCGGGACATACCTACAAGCTCAGACTAGAAATTTACTTCCCTAAGAACTACCTACATGAGACAAGGCGTGATTACCTCCATTCGTTCGATGTAAGGATAAGTCTGTTCACAACTAGTCATTGATTTTATTCAATTTACCTTTTTCAAAGATTCAATTTTTCACTTCTATTATTTTATTCTTTACGAAATACCTCTATTGTTCAGGGGCTACTTGATCCAATATTATATAAACTTTTGAAACTCTTAAACCTTTCATATATTCCTCTTAAATTTTTTTGATCCTCCTTGTTGTAACTAAGATGAACAACCCTATATATATAGGGGATTCAGGGACTTTCTATCTGTGTGATAGGATTCCGGTGGGACGCCACTGGTTGAGTGTTTGTCATGGAAGTACTAAAGGTTGGCCACCTTCTGTACTGTGTTGTTTAAAATGACAAATGCAACCTGATAAAGTTCGATGATCATCTTGATCTCTTAGTTAAATTCTTTTTACCAGAAATTCTTACTAAACATGCTTGTTATATATCCATATTTGTTGACACCTTCGTATCTATTGGTTCATTTTGTCGGAAACTCTTACGACTCTTAGAGGTATCAAAGATTGGAAGTCGCAAAGGCGAAAATGACGGCATTCTGAGTGTTAAGTTGTACCTACATTGACTGGAAATTTGTTTTGATCGAGTTTGGGAAATTGTTTTAAAAGGAGGACTGAACGTCGAGTCAGATTGTTCATTAGACTTACAACACGATTACAAGATTTATTATTACCAAGAATTTGGTACGGATAAGGAGAAGGTAACAAGGATATACCAATACTAATCATGATGAAGTATGAAATAAAGTGATATTGGAGAGGCATTGGTTATTGTTTATAGAGGACTGTTATTCTACTTGTCGGGCAAGTATATATATAAGCACCTGTTTATTCTATACTTCACTTTGAATATGGTAGTTAGATCATTACAAGGTTTTGAACGTCTTGAGACCACTTATTGGATGTAAACTTTAGAACTGAAGCAGGATAAGTTGAGCATAGCGTAATATGAAGCAAAGTTTATATAGCTAGCCAGGTTTGTGTTTGAATATGTGAATATCGATGAGAAGAGAGTTAAGAAACTCCAACATGAAGTAAGGTCATGGATTAGGCGTAAAGTTATTGATTACAAACAGAAGAAGCTAGAAAAGGGAAGGCGGAGACACGAGAAGAAGACCAATAATTAAGGAATTTTCAGAACCGTTTCAATATAAGGCCTGAGTATCAGTCAAATAGGAATGTTGGATATAGAAGACTAGAAACTGGAAGTGATGGGCAAGGGAACCGTCCATAAGATTTGGATCAACAATGACCTATGAGACCTTCGATACTAGAATGTAGAACTTGTGGAAATAAACAACTGGGATTTTGTAATAAGATCAATGTAGTACGTTACAAGTGTAATCAGAGAGGACATTACGCCAATGAGAGCTATAAACCGAAGGCTAGAGTTACGTGTAACAAGCGTGGAGAGATGTGACGTTTCTTAAGAGATTGCAATCGTTAAGCCCAGTAAGCAATATGTTAAGGATGAATGGACCACCATTTACTAAGCAACCAAGGACAAGAACCCTTAATATGACCATGAGCGATATAGTGAAAATAAGGATGTAGTTACAGATACGTTTCAAATGGATTACGGAAATGCCAAAGTGTTAATTTATTTTGGAGCTACCAAGTCATTTACCTCTATAAAATTTGATCATAAACCGCGTTGTACGATTCAACTATTAGGTAAAGCTTTGACTATAAGAATATCTAATCAGGAGCGTATATCCATTCATCTAGCTTTTCCTCACTGTGAGATTTATATGATAGATCACCATTTTCTTAGGATTACTTGATTCCCGTCAAGTTAGGGAGATTCGATGTAAATTCTAAGAATGGATTGGTTAACAGAGTATGGGAAAATGGAATTGCGAGCCACTGATAAAGTAGAAGTTGTGCTCCTAGGTCAGAAACAAACAAAGAAATTCTAACTTGTCATGTAGGGAAGGAGATTATTGCGCCAATGTTGTCAAGTATATCTAGCACATGTGGTTAACACCAGTAAAGAGACACCTAAGGGGAATAGATTCCAGTGGTTGATAAATTTCCGGAGATATTTCTCGACGATCTTTCTGGTTAACTCCCAAAATGGAAATAGAGTTTGTTGTAGACTTAGCACCCGGATTAAAACGAATTTCAAAGGCACCATATAGAATGGAACCAGTAGAAATGTAAAGGTTAGCAATTCAATTGCAAGATCTTAGGAAAAAGAGGATTTAAATTGATTTTGTGTGTGTAAATTTAAAATGTACTTTTGTGTGTTTTCAAAATACGATTTTAAAAGTGTGTGTGAAATCTTTCATGAAGGTGTTGAGGTGTGGGTGTTGTTTAAAGAAAGTAGTAAGTTTTTATAAAGAAAGAGTTTTCTTAAAGGTATACTTTTAGGTAGAAATCTAAAAATGGGATTTTGAGTGAGTAGGTAGGTGTACTTTCAAAATGTGTTTTTGGGTGTGTGTGTACTTTAAAATGTGATTTTGGTGTGAGTTGTTCAAAAACATGATTTTCTAAAGGTGTGAGTGTGTTATTCAAAAATAAGATTTTATGAGTATGATTTAAAATACGATTTAAAAATGTGTGTGTGCGTATTCTTTTAAACGTGTTCTTTTCACAAATGTGACTTTGTGTGAGTGTGTGTGTCATTCAAAAACATAATCTTGTAAAAGTGTGAGTGTGTTATTTCAAAATATGATTTCGTATAAGCAAGTGTTTCACCTGTTAGAGAGTTAAAACCGAACATCAGAGATTTGGTGGACTATTACAACCATTAGAAATTCCTGAATTTAAGAATGAACATCTCATGATGCCATTTGAGTTATGATCGACGGATTTACCAAGTTGGTACCTTTCTTTCCCATCAACGAGAAACTTTCATTAGATAAATTGGTTTATCGACTATAAAGATAGTAGTGAGGCATGTGATTCGAGTAATAATCGAATTTGACCAAGACCCGCAAGTTTATTCAAGATTTTGGAGAAAGTTGTTGGCACGTTCAGAAACCAAGTTGAACATGTGTACCATGTATCATCCTCAAACGCATGGTCAAAGTAAATAGACTATTCTGTTAGGCCGAATACACAATATATAATCAAGTAGGTATGAGAATAACAATCAAGAACACAGATTTGTAAATCAACAAACTGAATTATATTAAATAATTCTCTCTTAGTGATGTTAATGAATCACAAAGAGCTACTAGGTTACAAGAATAATATATTCAATGTTCGCGTTCCTTTTAGGAATAACCTATCTGTGTTTATATAGTACACAGCTACATACAATCCTTATCTAATTGATACTCCTATAAATTAGCTATACAATTCATATCAATTAAGGATTGCTTCAGTCTTCTATTCCGTTTCCTTAGCTGTATCAATATATTCTGCTTCTTTCCATCTTCAGAATATATTGCTTCTAGAATCTTCAATTCAACACCGACAGCTAACTCAACTATCACCCTGTCAGACTTTAAATAAACTCTGACCGGCTTCCTTTAAACTCTTCACCCTGTCAGAGTTTAATTAAACTCTGACTGGCTTCTGATAAACTCGGATCAGTACCTGTTGCTTAAACACTGATAAACAAACGTCAGCAATTATATCTAACAATCTCCCCCAACTTGTTCATAATAAAATGTACAAGTTAAACATATAATTGATGATGTCAAAAACTTTTAACAAATGCAGTGTTTAACATATAACAGAGTTTAATTTAAAACAGAGTTTAAATTTGACTTAGAATAGAAAACATAAAAACTTACAGTCAGACTTTACTTGATTTCTTGAATATCAGGCACTGTCCTGATATAGTCTGATAGCAATTTCTTTTCAGCTCTTTCTAGTTCAGCAATCATAATCTTTTTCAGCTCCTTCATTTCTGGTTCATCTTCACCAATTTGATAAATGGTAGCTCTCAAAGAATATATGCTGTTTTTGTTCATTTCATTGCCAAGTCTGATATAAAAAGGTTTATCAGACTCTAGATTGAACTCAAGAACCTTTTTATTTAGTGTAGTTCTGAACCTAGCACTATTCCTTTTCATTTCTACCAACTTTCCATGTGCATCTCTGTATTTCGGAATGTATGCACTTGATACTCCAGCTCCACTCAAAACTTTGGATTTCATCATCCTTTCCTTCAAAACTCGAGCAGCATCATAAGTACTTCTATTCTTTACTTCAAGTAGATATAGAACATACTCTAGCTCTTCCCAAAGTTTTAACTGGATATCAAATTCACCAAATCTATACACTCTGCCATCAGCCATAAAATATAACAAGAATTCCTTTTTGATTCCTTTGTGAAAAATCTTCTGTACAGATTCTAGTTTGTCAAGGCCTTCTTGAGTAATTCCAACTCCAAATTCTGCCAATGAAAACTTGTCTTGAGATCTGTTATTAGTTCTTCTCTCTCTGTGTGAACCCAGTCCAGATTTATCAAAGGCTTCTTTTCCCAATACTGTTCTGGTTTCTGAAAAATTCACAGCTTCAAGCTTTAAGTCTTCAAGAACTTTTGGTTTGCTGAATCCTGGAAGTTGTGTAGATTTCTGTACAACTTGAGCAGCGTCAGAGGTTGATTTGGCTAATCTTGTTTCAACTTGAGCAATGTCAGAGGTTGAATTATCTTTCTTCTCTAGGTAAGGCTCTTCAATCATTATACCTTTACCCTTATCAGAGTTTCCAATCACAGGTCTCCTTGTATATTGTATACTCTGTTGTGTATTCTCTTTGATAGAAATACCAACTTCTTTCTTTCTAGGAGCCTTGATTTCCTTTTTCTTGTAGATTCCAGCTTCAAGATTTTTCTTGTGTTCCTCAGCAAGCATCTGCTCTTCAGCCTGGATATCTTCAATAGTTACATTCTTTCCATGCTCTTTCATGAATATCTTAGTAGCAATCTCTTCATCAGTAGATGGATTAGTTGAAACAACTAAACGCTTGAGTTGTGAAGTAGATTGACCACCAGAGTTTATCGTTTCAGAGTTTATTTGTCTACCAGAGTTTACTCTTGACCTGCTTTGCCTTTGAACAACAACCTTTCTTTTATTTCCTTTGCTTCCCCCATCAGTAGAATCATCCTTCTGTCTCAGAGCTTGAATGTCTTTGCATTTGTCTTTAGGCACATTCTCCCCCTTTTTGACATCATCAGAAAGAAGTACTGATGTCAGCAATTCAATGGCAGTAGAAATAGAAGACAGTTGAGTAGACATTGTAGTCTGATTTTCCTCAACTTTCCCAAGCCTCTTCTGAATATCATCAGAGTCCTTAGCTTGCTTCTTGAACATGGAAGTGTAGTAAGTCCTATCATTCTTCAGAGTGAGATCTCTCAGACCAACTTCATTCCTCAAAGCAGTGACTTCCTTATGAGACTCATCAAATCTGTTGTGGAGAGATTTAATTTGAATCACAGTAGCCTTCAGACTTGTAAGAATATCAGGAGTTGAAATCGTCTTTACAGAATCATCAAGAAAATCAGCAGCCCTCTGTGCTGAAAAGATACAATCCGCAGCAGCCCATCTATTGTAGTACATATCTTGAAAATGCTCAGCTGTAGCGCGATTGACCTCTCTTAGCTCATCAGAGTTTTCTTGACTCTCAAATAACTCCTCTTGAGAATGATCAGAACCATTATTATCATTATCATTCTCTGCTGTATTTTCTGCAGGAATATTCTCAGCATCAAGTTCTGGAATCTCAGAGTTTGCAGTATGCAGGAACTCTACTTCTTTTGTTACAATCTCAACAACAGATTGTTGTAGAGCTTCAAGAACAATAACATCCTCAGAGTTTACAACAAACTCTGCTTCAACAGGAACATTCTCTGTTGCATCCATATCAGCAACATCAGGATTTGTAGCAACAGTTTTTGTAGCATTAGCATCCAAAGACTGATCGACTTCCTCACCCTTCTCAATTTCCTGGTGAGTAACAGATAGAATCTCTGTGTGGGTAGCCAAAGAATCTTCAAGAATAACTGTGTCTTGATCAGCTTCCACACCCTCTGTTTCATCAAAAACTTCAAGATGATCAGAGTTTACAGAGTTGTGTGCTTCAAAATCCATATGACATCCCTGTGGCTCAAAAATCTCAGCCTCAACATTTTCTGTAGCCTCCTGAACAAGAATTTCAGGAGCTTCATCTGCAGCTTCACGTGCAGCTTCCTCAACGACATCAACATTGGAAATCTCAAGATTATCAGCAACAGTTGAAGAGATATTCTCAGCACCAAACAACTGTGCTGCTACCAATCGTCGTTTTCTCTGATGAAGAGTTTCTTCATCAGTTTCAGTCTCTTCATCAAGAATAGCAGACTTTGCCCTATTGGCTCTTCTTTTTTTTCATTCTTTTCTTCTGAGGCATATCATTAGCATTTGATGCCCCAGCTTCAGCGTTTGATGGCTGCACCCTTGCACTTTTAACAGCCCTCAATTTTGATTGCTTTGACCTCTGTGATGGAGACACAGAAGGTCCAGCTTCAGCATGTGCAGGTGATTGTTGTAGTTGGGAATTGATCAAAAATTGTTGCACATACGCAGGCAACATCAAAACACCAACATCTCCTTTCTTGGTATCTTTATTAGTAAGATCAGAGAATATTCGTTTGTGCAATTTAAAAGAAGGAATCACATCATTCTCTAAAATCTCAATATCAGGACAGCAAAGGTTGAATATTAACTGACAAAATCTAGAGAAATAAACAACATTCCTATTCTCTAGCATTTTCTCACCAATATTATGTAAAACTAACCTAGCAACATCAAAATGACCTCCATAAAGAAGAGAATACCTGATTTGAAGACTATCAGTGGGAATCGCATCCCAGTTGGTACACTTCTTCCCGAACGCCCTTGTTATACAGTCGAAAAAGAAACTCCATTCCTTTCTCAAGAGCGGTCGCTTCAATTGACCAATCTTTGCCAATGATCCAGAGTATCCAATTTCCCTCATCATACGAACTAACTCAGGATCGCCAACAGAGATTGTAAAAGAATTGAAATCCTCAAGTCCCAACGCATCACGAACAGTAGTTGGAGTAACTACAAATTCGTTTCCTTCAAATTCAAAAACAATAGACGGAGACCCAGTCTCTCCTCCATTATCATAAGTACCTGTCTGCCAAAAAGTTCTGATGTTTGATGCAGACAGCTTCGATGGTGCGGTTAGGGCAGTACCAATATCAGAGTTGAACAAGAAACTCTGAATCAAATGAAACGCCTCCGGTGCATTTTCATTTGCCAAAGGAGCTGAGTAATTGTTAGGAACAAATTCTAACCCAGAAGCAACAAAAGATGTGGTGGCCATTCGAAGATTTTGATTCGAAAGCTTAACAGAGTGTATGTGTAGAAAGGCGTTTGTGAATATGCGTGTGTGACAAAAGATGTGTATGAGTAAGATGTGAAAATTTTAAACGAAGGTGTGTGTATTGTATAAAAAAATAAAATGTAAAATTAAAAACTGAAGAGTTTTTAATCATCAATACACAACTGTCTTACTCCATTTACTGTGTTAGTGGGACACGTGGCAATCGTACAGACGCTGACAGCTGTATTGAACAACTTCCAACACATACGTGCAGACGAGAAGACACCGTGCATCACATAACGGCTAAAAAAAAATCAATAATAATAAAATTATCGATTTGTATATCTCAGAAACATAATAATAAAGTACTTAGGAGCTCAACAGTCAGAAGAATAATGACTGTCTTGGAACTCCGCACTTTACTGTTCCCAAGCTTCGAACCACGCAAAACCTTTCAGTTGCCCTGTTGGATGCTATAAAAACTGAAGCATTCGTCCAACAGGCAATACACAAAAAAAAAATTACCATACATCAAATGGCAGGAATCTTTGAATTCATGGATGTAGAATCCTTCTTAGATTTGAACTGGCGTCAACAAGCAAACTACATCATTGATGAGTTTCTTGTGTTATCATTTCTGAATGATGAAGGGCTCATAGCTGATGATGAAATAGCGGAAGGACCTATCTCCAACCCCTATGTGCACATCATCCGTCCTGGACCATATGATGTGCCCATCCTTGCAGATGATGAGGCTGTGGAGATCTGTATGATGCTCTTTTATCAGAGCTACTTGAAGGGTTCAAAGAAGAATGTCTTCTTGGAGTCCTGCAAGCTGCAAGCCAGAAAGAGAATGCGAGAGAATGATGATGATGAGTCAACATCAGGGGGTTGTCAAGCTTTGAAAATCCCAGATGTTGTAATATCCTGTTAACCAAACAAGTAGCTAGACAAGAGTATAATGTTGTCTGATTGTAAACAGAGTTTGAATCATTTAATGAGAAAAATTCATTGTTTTGTTTTACATTTCAGTATCTCATAGTAATTGTAAAGTGAAAGAAATGATATCACTTTGAACAATAAACTAACATACTCATCAGCGCTACTAATCACCATCAGAACTGATCAAAACACACTCTTTCTCTTCTCTGTTGAATGTAAAATTAATCCGTTACAAATCATACAATTTTGAAAAACAAATGTCTAATCTCAGAATTATAATATGCCTGAAACATAGAAATTATTTTAATCATTAAAGATTAAAACAAATTTACCTCGGCATATGTCACACAATACATCAGTGTTTACCATTTGTCCTTCTTTGTCAATAAACTCTGCTCTCAATCTGTACAGGTGTGAAAATATGTGTGTGCAATAGCAGAGTTTACTGTAATAAATATTTAAATCATCTCAAAGTGTATAAAATCCACAAACTAAAGTAGTAAAAACTAGTTGCCTAAACTCTCACGTATAACATAAAATCTGATTTTATATCTAAACTCTGTTTTCTGATATCCTTTCATTTGGATATATCTTTTGTTTTTCACCCCCTTTATAGATATGTATATATTTTTTTTTTATTATTGTTTTTTTTTATTTTTCCAGTAATCAGTGGTTGGCACTAGTCACCAAAAATCAATGATTTTAGCCCTTATTTCATACAATAAGTTCCTGGATCTTCCTAGGCACAACATGATCTCAAAGGAATTTGTGCTCTTTTTGGCATCTTTTGATCTGAGGGTGAATTTTTTTTTTTTTTTTTTTTTTTTTTTTTAAATGAGAATCAGAGTTTAGACTTTTCATCAGTAAATATAATTAACTTATGAGAGAAAATGCAAACAGCTAATACAGACTCAGTATATAGGATCAATAAACTAAGAGATGGTATAAATACAGAGACAGTATCATGCTGTGTTAACTTACTGCACATTATCGAGATCAGAATCTATACAACTCTTAAGGATTCACAGTTACTTACTGAGAACTATGCTTCATACAAATTTCTTCATTGGTCCACATGTTTCAGACAAAAATGCAATCAGAGTATGACATTAAACTGTAACTTTCAGAGTATGACCAACAGAGTTTAGCATCAGAGATTTCTTTCAGAGTTTATCATCAGAGTTTAACATGCTGGTTCACATAACAGTTAACACATGTAAGAAATCATGAACATAAAAAGTGAGTCTAACCCGTATCTCTAGTCAGAACCAGAGATCATTCCAAGTTCATTTACCAATCTTGTAAAAGTAGCTTCACTCAAAGGTTTGGTGAAGATATCTGCAAGTTGTTGGTCTGTAGACACAAAATGAAGCTCAATATTTCCTTCTTCCACATGTTCTCTGATAAAATGATACCTTATGCTGATGTGCTTGGTCATGGAATGCTGTACTGGATTACCTGTCATAGCAATAGCACTTTGGTTATCACAGAAAATAGGTATTCTAGAGTACCTTAACCCATAGTCCAGCAATTGATTTTTCATCCATAATATCTGTGCACAACAGCTACCAGCTGCTATATACTCTGCTTCTTCAGTGGATGTAGAAATTGACTTCTGTTTCTTACTGTACCAAGAAACCAATCTGTCACCTAAAAATTGACAGCTTCCACTTGTACTTTTTCTGTCTATCTTACAGCCTGCAAAATCTGCATCAGAGTAACCAATTAACTTAAACTCTGATTCTCTAGGATACCACAAACCCAGGGTTATGGTTCCTTTGAGATATTTGAAGATCCTTTTTACAGCTGTTAGATGAGGCTCTCTGGGATCTGCTTGAAATCTTGCACAAAGACATGTTGCATACATGATATCAGGTCTACTTGCAGTAAGATACAGTAGAGACCCTATCATTCCTCTGTAGTTAGTCATATCTACTGAGGCTCCTGTGTCTTTGTCAAGCTTCATTGCTGTAGCCATGGGAGTTGTAGCAGATGAACTATCAAGCATACCAAATTTCTTTAGAAGATTTCTGGTATACTTTGCTTGATTGATAAAAATCCCATCATCTGTTTGCTTGACCTGTAAGCCTAGAAAATAACTAAGCTCTCCCATCATGCTCATTTGGTACCTGGATTGCATAAGCTTTGCAAACTTCTTACAAAGTTTGTCATTAGTAGATCCAAAAATAATATCATCTACATAAATTTGAACTAACAGCAAATCATCACCATAATTGAAATAAAACAAGGTTTTATCAATTGTTCCTCTTGTGAACCCACTTTCTAAAAGAAATTGAGCAAGAGTTTCATACCATGCTCTTGGTGCTTGCTTTAGTCCATATAATGTCTTGTCAAGCCTGTAGACATAATCTGGATGCTTGGAATCTACAAATCCTGGTGGTTGTTCAACAAACACTTCTTCTTCAAGCTTCCCATTGAGAAAAGCACTTTTTACATCCATCTGAAAAACTTTAAACTTCTTGTGTGCTGCATAGGCCAGAAAAATCCTTATGGCCTCCAGTCTTGCAACTGGAGCAAAGGTTTCATCATAGTCAATTCCTTCCTGTTGTGAATAACCTTTTGCCACAAGTCTAGCCTTGTTTCTTGTAATCACACCTTCACTGTCAGTCTTGTTTCTGAAAACCCACTTTGTACCTACAATTGATCTATTCTTTGGTCTAGGTACAAGTGTCCAGACTTCATTCCTTTCAAATTCATTTAACTCTTCTTGCATTGCTGTTATCCAATTAGCATCTTGAAGAGCTTCCTCCACTTTCTTTGGTTCTGTTTGAGACAAGAAAGCATGATACAGACACTCATTATTTGTTGCACTTCTAGTTCTCACACTAGCATCAGGATCTCCAATTATGAGATCAGGTGTGTGTGCCTGTGTCCACTTTCTTGCTGTTGGTAAGTGGTTTCTTGCATCATTATTGAATTCTCCCCCTTGATCCATGCTCTCCTGATTCATATGTTGACTTTCTGCAGCATCTGAGGCTCCCCCTGAATTGGATGGCTCAGAGTTTGAACTGTCAGAGTTTGAATCAGTTTCCTCAACTGACTCATTTGCTGTATTTTGTTGAGCTTCTTCACGCTCCCCCTCAACTGGTCTTCTATTTTGTTCAATTTGAGAATTTCCAGTTTCTTCAGTATTTACCAGTAGAGGATCAGAGTATGCTTCGTCAGAGTTTGTCAACCCTGCTTCATCAGAGTTTACATCATCAGAGAATAGATCTTCATTTTCAAAACATAGTTGATCATATCCATCCTTGTCTTCAAGTCCAATTATTTTCTTGTCATCAAATGACACATGTATGGATTCCATGATCACCTTAGTTCTCAGATTGTAAACTCTGAATGCTTTTGTTGACAATGGATAGCCAACAAAGATTCCTTCATCAGCTTTTAACTCGAACTTTGTCAACTGTTCAGGATGAGTCTTCAACACAAAGCATTTGCATCCAAATATGTGAAAATATTTCAAATTTGGCTTCTTATTCTTCACCATCTCATATGGTGTTTTCCCATGCTTGTTGATCAATGTTGCATTTTGAGTAAAACAAGCAGATTGAACAGCTTCTGCCCAGAAGTATGTTGGTAATTTTGCTTCATCAAGCATAGTTCTGGCTGCTTCAATTAAGGTTCTGTTCTTTCTTTCAACTACACCATTTTGCTGTGGAGTTCCAGGTGCAGAAAATTCTTGTTTCACTCCTCTTTCCTTGCAGAAAGCTTCCATGATTGAGTTTCTGAATTCAGTTCCATTATCACTCCTTATAATTTTGACTTTGTGCTGTGATCCTTTGTCCAGTAGATTTACATGATCCATCAACGTTTGAGCAGTTTCATCCTTCTTTGACAAGAAATACACCCATGTATATCTAGTATATTCATCAACAATTACTAGAGCATATTTCTTTCTGCCCATGGACATCACATTCACTGGTCCAAAGAGATCAACATGTAGAAGATGATAAGGTTCCACTACTGATGATTCAGATTTGCTCTTGAAAGATGACTTCCTTTGCTTGGCTTTTTGACAAGAATCACACAAGCCATCTAGACTGAGTATAGATTTTGGAAGTCCCCTTACAAGATCCTTTCTTATTAGCTCATTGATGTTGTTCAAATTGAGATGAGAGAGCTTCTTGTGCCAGTTCCAACTCTCTTCATTTGACATTCTGGCTGTCAGACACACTGTTTTTCCATCAGAGTTTGTTACCAAACTTGCTTCATAAATGTTGTTGCGCCTGTGTCCAACTAGAACAACTTTTCCAGTAGATTTACTGATAACTTCACAGTATTCACTATGAAAATCTACATGGTTTCCTCTGTCACAGATTTGACTCACAGATAGCAGATTATGCTTGAGTCCTGAGACTAGAGCTACATTTGTGATGATGACACTTCCAAGATTGATATTGCCATATCCCAGAGTGTGTCCTATGTTGCCATCTCCATAGGAAACCTTTGGGCCAGCCTTCTCCTTAAAGTCTGATAGCAGGGCTTTATTTCCAGTCATATGTCCTGAGCATCCACTGTCTAAGATAAGTGTGCTCTCTATTATACCCTGCAATCACAAACAAACACTAAGTGTTAGTTTTGAGGATCCAGACTTGCTTGGATCCTTTGTCTTTCTTAACAGTGTTAGCTTTTGCAGCGGAATCTGTATTATCAGAGTTTAAACTAACATTATCAGATTTTACACTAGCAGAGTTTGCTCTAACCCATTTCAAATTGGGTTTTAGCTCATAATAGTTGTGATAAATAGCATGATAACTCTTGCAAGTATAACTGGAATGCCAAGTGCTCCCACAGTGTTTGCATAAAGTTTGTGGTTTAACTCTTACATAATCACTCTTTACTCCTGATGTAGAAGATAAAGAATTAATATGTTTGTTCTTAGTACAAAATCTAGCAAGATGATTAGAACTACCACAATTGTAACATGTTTTCCTTGAAGCACCAGCATTAGGCATATGATTATTTCTGTTATTTATGCCTACTTTTCCATTCCTATTTTTCTTGGACCCTTTTGGTTTCATGGCAGATTTTACCTCTTTCAGTTTATGATTAAACTGTTTCCCTGTCATCAAACCAACATTAACCTGTTTTTCACAAGTTTCTCCTGGCTTTCTAACAGCTTCTCTTTCCATAAGTTTTTCTGTTATAATATTTTCCTGTCTTTCACAGGCTTCATCTGATTCCATATCAGCTTCTCTTATTACAACAGATTTTAACTTATTGGCTTCTGGAACAAATTTCACAGGTTTAAGTTGTGGTTTTACCTTAACCTTGTCTTTAAACCTAAGTTCATCATTTTCACAATAACCTAAACCTACAGAATCAGTCTGAAACACTTGATGAGTGTCTCTTCCAGAATCTGTCCAAGTCTTGATTATTTTTCTTTCTTTTTCTAAATCAGATTCTAGTTGCTTATACCTTTTAAGCAACTCCTGTTCAACATAAACAGCATCATCTCTTTCTTTTTGAATCTGCTTCAATCTTTCAAGTTCTCCTTCAAGAAACTTGTTTCTATCTTTAAGACTAAGATTCTCAGATTTAATTCTTTCATTCTCTAAAGTCTGATCCCTATAGCTAACATGAACACTTTTCAGATATACTCTTAACTCAGATATATTATCAGTATCATAAGCATAAGTAGTTAGGGGTACCTTATTTTCAGAAGATTCAGTCTCATCTCTGACAGTTGCCATAAGAGCATAGTTTTCTCCATCATCAGAGTCTGAAGTATCTGCCCAGTCTTTGCCTTTAGAGATGAGTGCTTTCTCAGATTTGCCTTTCTTGCACTCTGGAGCATAGTGACCCATCTCCTTACATTTGTAGCACTGGATTTCAGATTTATCCTTCTTTCCAGACTTGGTATCCCTTCCATCAGACTTTCTGAAATTCTTCTTCTCAGAATTTGAATCTCTCCTTGAGAATCTCTTTCCTTTCTTGAAGTTCTTGAACCCCATCTTCTTGAAGGTCTTCACCATCAATGCAGCCATTTGCATCATCTGTTCTTCATCATCCTCAGAGTCAGAAGCTTCATCAGAGTTTGAATCATCATCAGAGTTTGATGGCTCACTCTCAGATTTTATGACTAAAGCCTTTCCCTTGGCTTTCTTCCTTGATGATTCCTTCTTAATGGGCTTCTCCTCGACTTTGAGAGCAACAGATTTTGTCTTCTTGCTGGATCTCCTGTTTCTTTGTTCTATCTCAAGTTCATGAGTCTTTAACAATCCATAGATCTCATCAAGATCTGTATCAGCAAGATCATAATTATCTCTGATTGTTGTTGCCTTTAAATCCCACTTTTCAGGTAGAGATAACAGAAACTTGAGATTAGACTCTTCAAGTTCATATTCCTTATCTACCAGAGACAGATCGTTCAACAGTTTGCAAAATCTGTCATAAGTCTCAGTCAAGGTTTCATTAGTTCTTGAATCAAAGTGCTCATACTCCTGTGTGAGTATTGTTTTTCTGTTCTTCTTAATAGCACCTGTTCCCTGGCATCTGACTTCTAAAGCATCCCATATCTCTTTGGCAGTTTTGCAGCCAATTACTCTGTTAGACATAACATTATCTAAAGCACTGTGGAGAAGATGTCTAACCTTTACATCCTTTGTAATTGATGAGATATCCTCAGGAGTCATATCTTTCTTTTCCTTTGGAACAGTCTTTTGTTCTTGACCATCAACAACAGGGGACAATTTAGTTGGCATATGAGGACCATCATTGATTCTGTCAAGGTATTCTGGATCTGTAGCCTCCAGAAACATGGTCATCTTAACCTTCCAAATCGGATACTCTACTGGCCTGAGAATTGGAACCCTGATTGTTTCATATCGACTCACAGAATTGGGCTTAACCTGTTCAGCCTTAGGAGCAGTTTGATTTTCTTCAGACATGATTAATACTGTGTTTGAATCGTAAAACTGTATATATTAAACAGCCTTGGCTCTGATACCAATTGTTAGGCCGAATACACAATATATAATCAAGTAGGTATGAGAATAACAATCAAGAACACAGATTTGTAAATCAACAAACTGAATTATATTAAATAATTCTCTCTTAGTGATGTTAATGAATCACAAAGAGCTACTAGGTTACAAGAATAATATATTCAATGTTCGCGTTCCTTTTAGGAATAACCTATCTGTGTTTATATAGTACACAGCTACATACAATCCTTATCTAATTGATACTCCTATAAATTAGCTATACAATTCATATCAATTAAGGATTGCTTCAGTCTTCTATTCCGTTTCCTTAGCTGTATCAATATATTATGCTTCTTTCCATCTTCAGAATATATTGCTTCTAGAATCTTCAATTCAACACCGACAGCTAACTCAACTATCACCCTGTCAGACTTTAAATAAACTCTGACCGGCTTCCTTTAAACTCTTCACCCTGTCAGAGTTTAATTAAACTCTGACTGGCTTCTGATAAACTCGGATCAGTACCTGTTGCTTAAACACTGATAAACAAACGTCAGCAATTATATCTAACATATTCAGACAATCGAAGACATATTTAGAGTTTGTATGATGAATTTTGAAGACAATTGAGATGATCGGTTGACATTAGTGGAACGCAATAGCTATCACACGAATATTGAAATGCCTGCTTATGAAGCCTGGTACGGAGAAGGATGTAGATCTTCAATAGGTTGAAAAGAAGTTGATAAATGCACGAGATTGGAACCAGAGTTAATGTATCAGAAGAAAGAACTATTGAGCTCATCCAGAAAGGGATTAATAGCTACTCGGAATCGACGAATATAATATGAGGATTAAACCAGGGAATGTATAGATTATAGAGTAACAGAGTCAGTCCTATTAAAAGTGTCACCATCGGAAAAGACTAACGAGATTTTGTAAGAAAGGAAAGCTTAGTACAAAATTAGTTAGACCCTTTTAAGATATTGAAGTGCGTGGGTAAGATTGCGTATGAGCTAGCCTTATGCAACACATCCATAGTGTATTTCACGTGTCTATGCTTAAGACGTAGTATTTCAATTCTAACGATAGAGATTCAAACTTATTTGTACTATGTTGAGCAAACAGTAGAAATTTTAGATCGGAAAGAGAAAGTGCTTAGAGATAAAATAGTTTTACTAGTAAGAGTGTTGTGGAGAAACCCCAGGGTTGAAAAATCAACTTGGGAGTTCGAAACTAAAATGTTAGAAAAGTACTCTCAGCTGTTTACATAATAGATTCTGAGGACAGAATCCTTTTAAGGGGGGAAGGTTGTAACGCCTTAGAATTTTTGACGTGTAAATTATTACCAGTATGTGAATACGATTAATTTTATTTTTTATATATGTGCGTGATAATTGTTTAATAGGCTCTTTGTGCTAATTAGAGTAGCCTTAAATTTATTTTGTTAATAAGAGTGGTTTAAAATTATTTTACATTTATTGCTAGTAATAACAATTGAGATTTTATTCTTGAAATTTTAGTTAGCAATGATAATCTTGGTATAATGTGATTTATGTGTAAGCTCATATTTTAGTCATACTTATTTGAGATAAAAATAATTATTTGATATAGTCCTATAATTTTGAAATTTCTTTATGTGCCATAATTGTTACGTGCTTAAAATATGAATTACATGTGTGGAGAATAATTAGTTAATTGTGAATATGGTTTCTAAATTTTATTTAAGTGCTCTAAGAATTTATTTGGGTCATATAATATTTATGTTAAATTTAGAGAATGCTTTAATTATTTAATTAATAGCATAAAATATTTCTTAACATTATTGTATTTCTACTTTAGTTTTAAACTCATGATTTAAATTTTATAATCACTTAATTATTTTAATTATTTATTTTGAGGGATGCTACACCTTCTAGATTATTTATTTTCAGTGGGTAATTTATTTATTTACCTAGGGAGTAATAAAAGTTTATTTTAAATTTTTTTTTAAGATAAAAAGGCATTTTATTTGATTATTTCTATGTAAATGCAATTTTAATTATCTAATCTACAAAAGTTATTTGTAGAATAATATTTCTACTTGATCTAGAATTAGGATTATGAATTTACATAATAGCCCTTGATTTTTATCATGTTAGTATTTTATTTAATTGGGCATTTTTGTCATTTAATAATTTAATTCCCTAAATAACCAAAAAGTAGTTACTTTTATTTTATTTCCCCTATAAAACCCCCACCCCCCCACGCCTCACCCCCACTCCCGTTCTTTTTTTTTCTTTTCCTCTCTTCTCTCCCGTGGCTCTCTTCTCCCAACCCCTCTCCTTGTTCTTCATCTTTTTACAAGATTAAACCCACCAAAACTTGTGATTCTCTTATCCAAATTTCAAGTGTGAGTAACCAAAACACTCCTCTCTCAAATCTCTACAACCCTCTTGTGTCAATATCAAGTTTTGATTCAATTTTGAATTTGGGAATTTTCGGATTTTCATTCCTCTTTGTGTAAAACTTACATGCAATGGTTGATTATTGGTAATAGGGATGATTCTCGGTGAGATCCATCATTTTGGGCTCATCCGAGAAGAACCCGACCATCAACAATGATCTTAGTAAGTTGATTGTCTTGTATGTATACATGTAAGGCTTGATTGTGTGTATTTTTGCTATTTTGAGTAGTAAAAGTAATTGCATGTTTTTGCTTTTGTGAAATTTGGTGATTTTAGTAAAAGTTTGATAATGGGTTTTAATTCTTTTTAGCATGTGATTGATATTTGAAGTTGGATAATTGGTAATTTTTGTTATGTTTGATTGCATGTTGATTTTATAGTAAGATTCAAATATGGGTAGTTTTTAATTTTTAATTGATGTTGTGATTTGATCTTGATGTATGTTGTGAATTGATTATGGCTTAAAGATGGGAGTTAAGGTGGAAGGAGAAGTGATGATGAGAAAGGAGAGAGGGGAGCCGAGAGAGGGAGGGAGGCCGAGAGAGGTGAGGGAGAGAGATTGAGGGAGCCGAGAGGAAGAGATGGTGAGAGAGATCGAGGGAGTAAGGAAACGAGAGTTGGATTCTTAAAATATGATTTCATTTGTGTGATTTAAAATATGATTTTGAGTGAGTAGATGGGTGATCTTTCAAAGTGTGTTTGTGTGTGTGAGTTATTTTTAAAACTATGTTCTTGAGGAGATTTTCACAAAGGGAGTGTTTCATTTTTGTAAAATATATTTCGTGTAAGCGTGTCTTGTTTTAAAAATTATATTTTTACGTGTGAGTGCTTCTTTCAAAAATATATGGTGTGTGTGAGTATGTCTTTTTCTAAAATGGTGTGTTCTTGTGTGAGAAAGGTGAGTATGAGAGATGGAAGGATATGAGTGTGTGTTGTTCAAGTGCGTGTGTTTAGGTGTGTTTAGTTTTAGTTTAGGCCAAGAGGCCGAGAGAGAGTGAAGGGATAGAGAGAGAGGCCAAGAGGCCGAGAAGAGAGAAATAAAGAGGGGGAGAAGGAAGTAGAGCGGAGAAGATTGGTTGAGTTGGTGGCGTCGTATAGTAGTTTGTTAATTGATGATCTTATGTGGTATACATGGTCAATTATGTGTTAGTTGCTTAATTGTATTTTAATTGGTATAAGACGTCGCTATGATGTAATTTGAATAATTACATATGTGTTGAACCAATATGGTTGTCTTTAATTAGAATTAGCATTGTTATAGTAACTTGAACCTAGACTTGGTTAGTCAACTATAAATTGGTCGTAAGTTGTTAGGTATTGGTTAACTAAACATGTTGTGAGTATAAGTGGCTTTATGTGATCAAGTGTTATTTATGGTCAAAAGGAACTAGATAGAAATGTTAGAAGTCTTTATCTTGAGGCCTTTCATCAATATGTTGAGGAAAGTCATGTGACGTCATATGGTACGTGTTAAATGATTAAAGGTCGGTTATGTCGTAAAGGTTGAATGTGTTGAAAGTCTATATGGTCATTTTGACTAGAATTGTTGATGTCATTAAACAAATATGTGTTAAGTGACTACATGTCTAAGTGTTAATTAAAGTTGCGAAGATACTATGTGCTTCTTGATTGTATATATATATATATAAGTACATGTGATTGTAAGACGATGGGGTAGAAGTACTTAGAGTTACGTAAACAAAGCTGAGGTACTAAGTGATAAAGACTAAGACAATATTATACCTTTATATAGGTACAAGTAGGAGGCCAGGAAAGGAGCCCGTGTATGTAAAGTCAGAGTGGTGTACAAGTTATTGAGTTAGTATCGGCTTTTGAGGCAAGTGTCTATTCCCTCCACTTATTTTTCAAGTGGTAGTTTTCTTAAATTATGATGTGAATGTTACATTTGAATTCTATTGCAAGTATACGTTAAACTCTTACTTGTCCTTTATTTATCATTATGCAATCGATTTCCATACCATGTTACTGTGTTCTTTTTCACCTTAATCTATATAAAAACCTACCATTGTTCCTTTACCTTTGCTTTGTTCATATAAGCCTCTTTCCTTGACTTATACTTTGTTGACCTCTGTTAACTTTTAAATACCCGGAGCATACTTATTCCTTTGTTCACTTACTTACCATGCCTTTCAATTGTTCATTCTTTAAGCCCCTGCAATAAAATCTTGAAATAGCCTATGCCCTGAAATGAATATCGGAAATGTTAAAAGCCTCTTGTTCATTTAATCCTTTTGAATTACTCATGAATGGAACAAACTTTGGTCGTGGCGGCGGTCCTGGTTACTTATGTATGTATTTTAAGGCCAATGTGTGCCTATGGATCCTGAATGTTAGGACCTTGTGAAAACATGGTCTGGAGCTTTATGCGGCTGATCACCCGTATAGCTCGTACCGTCTTATCGGAAGTTCCAATTCAATTGCTTAATCTTATTCTTTGAATAGAAATGTATATCTTGAAACTTGTTACCATTTGAATATCATTTGATTACCAATTGATTACCATTCTATTATTAATGAATTTCTAGTTGATGGATTTATCAAATGAAAACTGCTTACATTGATTTCACTTGCTGGGCAATTTTTGGCTCACTCTTGTTTTTATTATTCCCTAACCTTTCAGTTAGGAATGGAGTATGCCGTTTTCGAGTAACCGCTAAGAGGACAGTGAGAAGGCCTGATACGAGAATTTAGGCTCCATGTTGCCAGACAGATAGAATTCATGTTAGTTCTCACCAACGGTTAGATGGTGGCTTATGGTTTGTAATAAAACTGAATTAGATGTTGTAATAAACTTTGATATTTTAGATTCTTGTTTCATACCATAACCTGTGATCGATCCTTTGTTGAGGGGTCATCTGTATAATTATGTTTTATTCAGAGCGATAGTGGCACCAAATCCTGACCCCAGATTTGGGGCGCCACAGGTTGGTATCAGAGATACAGGTTATTGGTCACTGAAACAAGAATAGGTAGAAGAGTCTAAGATAGGAAAAACAATGAGAAAACTCACATAGAGTTTTAGTTAGGATCTATGAATATAGTTTTGACCAATAGGATAGGTTCGCTCTAGGACTTAAGCTTCCTAGGTAAGATAGGATTTGTAGATGTAGGTGACCTTTAGGATGAGTATTAGTAGAATTAAGATAACCCTTTTACCGTTTAAGTATCTTCTTGGTTTATTATTGTGTGGTTATAGGTAATGGCTGTTTCGAGAGATTAACCTTCATATGAGATTCCTTTTCCTAAGCCAGAGTCGTCAATATCAGTATCAGTACATGCACCCTACAAAGTGGAGATTTCCATTACCCCTTGGGTAAATTTATTTTCTTATAGTATAGCTACATGTCAAGGCAGAGTTATTTCTTACGTGTAGAATGAAAGGGATTGGAGATGGATGGAATATTGAACGAATTATGGATTATGTGTGGATGATTGAGTAAGTATTTGAGATATTGTTATAACAGGGCATAGTCCATTTTACGAATAGGTCATGCCGAATTTTTTGTAGAAATATTAACTTAAGTTACGCACTTCCATGTTATATCGTATTCCGACATATCGAGAGAGTATACGCTGGAACCATCTGAAGATCGGGTCACGGACGAGGAAACTAATTCGAAGCTGGAAGAGTCAATCGGAGCGTCAGAGCTACCAGTTCAGAAGGCATCACCTATAAATCTTTATGTACTTTCCGAATTTCATCTGCGACTTCGGCTACATCGCGAACGCTATAGGAAACATCGCGCAGAGTTCCGAACCAAGTATAGTTAGAGTCGATTGAGAGTAGAAGCTCTAACATAACGTCTAGAAAGACTTAGATAGATTCCTTGCGATATGATAACGATTTTATCCCCGTGATAGGGACATTCATCCAGAGGAGCGGCTAAAGTGTAAATTCCTTCTTTATACAAGATTGCACAAGTTGATTTACTAGCGGGATATACCTACAAGATCATACTAGAAATTTACTTCCCTAAGAACTACCTACATGAGACAAGGCGTGATTACCTCCATTCGTTCGATGTAAGGATAAGTCTGTTCACAACTAGTCATTGATTTTATTCAATCTACCTTTTTCAAAGATTCAATTTTTCACTTCTATTATTTTATTCTTTACGAAATACCTCTATTGTTCAGGGGCTACTTGATCCAATATTATATAAACTTTTGAAACTCTTAAACCTTTCATATATTCCTCTTAAATTTTTTTGATCCTCCTTGTTGTAACTAAGATGAACAACCCTATATATATAGGGGATTCAAGGACTTTCTATCTGTGTGATAGGATTCCGGTGGGACGCCACTGGTTGAGTGTTTGTCATGAAAGTACTAAAGGTTGGCCACCTTCTGTACTGTGTTGTTTAAAATGACAAATGCAACCTGATAAAGTTCGATGATCATCTTGATCTCTTAGTTAAATTCTTTTTACCAGAAATTCTTACTAAACATGCTTGTTATATTTCCATATTTGTTGACACCTTCGTATCTATTGGTTCATTTTGTCGGAAACTCTTACGACTCTTAGAGGTATCAAAGATTGGAAGTCGCAAAGGCAAAAATGACGGCATTCTGAGTGTTAAGCTGTACCTACATTGACTGGAAATTTGTTTTGATCGAGTTTGGGAAATTGTTTTAAAAGGAGGACTGAACGTCGAGTCAGATTGTTCATTAGACTTACAACACGATTACAAGATTTATTATTACCAAGAATTTGGTACGGATAAGGAGAAGGTAACAAGGATATACCAATACTAATCATGATGAAGTATGAAATAAAGTGATATTGGAGAGGCATTGGTTATTGTTTATAGAGGACTGTTATTCTACTTGTCGGGCAAGTATATATATAAGCACCTGTTTATTCTATACTTCACTTTGAATATGGTAGTTAGATCATTACAAGGTTTTGAACGTCTTGAGACCACTTATTGGATGTAAACTTTAGAACTGAAGCAGGATAAGTTGAGCATAGCGTAATATGAAGCAAAGTTTATATAGCTAGCCAGGTTTGTGTTTGAATATGTGAATATCGATGAGAAGAGAGTTAAGAAACTCCAACATGAAGTAAGGTCATGGATTAGGCGTAAAGTTATTGATTACAAACAGAAGAAGCTAGAAAAGGGAAGGCGGAGACACGAGAAGAAGACCAATAATTAAGGAATTTTCAGAACCGTTTCAATATAAGGCCTGAGTATCAGTCAAATAGGAATGTTGGATATAGAAGACTAGAAACTGGAAGTGATGGGCAAGGGAACCGTCCATAAGATTTGGATCAACAATGACCTATGAGACCTCCGATACTAGAATGTAGAACTTGTGGAAATAAACAACTGGGATTTTGTAATAAGATCAATGTAGTACGTTACAAGTGTAATCAGAGAGGACATTACGCCAATGAGAGCTATAAACCGAAGGCTAGAGTTACGTGTAACAAGCGTGGAGAGATGTGACGTTTCTTAAGAGATTGCAATCGTTAAGCCCAGTAAGCAATATGTTAAGGATGAATGGACCACCATTTACTAAGCAACCAAGGACAAGAACCCTTAATATGACCATGAGCGATATAGTGAAAATAAGGATGTAGTTACAGATACGTTTCAAATGGATTACGGAAATGCCAAAGTGTTAATTTATTTTGGAGCTACCAAGTCATTTACCTCTATAAAATTTGATCATAAACCGCGTTGTACGATTCAACTATTAGGTAAAGCTTTGACTATAAGAATATCTAATCAGGAGCGTATATCCATTCATCTAGCTTTTCCTCACTGTGAGATTTATATGATAGATCACCATTTTCTTAGGATTACTTGATTCCCGTCAAGTTAGGGAGATTCGATGTAAATTCTAAGAATGGATTGGTTAACAGAGTATGGGAAAATGGAATTGCGAGCCACTGATAAAGTAGAAGTTGTGCTCCTAGGTCAGAAAAAAACAAAGAAATTCTAACTTGTCATGTAGGGAAGGAGATTATTGCGCCAATGTTGTCAAGTATATCTAGCACATGTGGTTAACACCAGTAAAGAGACACCTAAGGGGAATAGATTCCAGTGGTTGATAAATTTCCGGAGATATTTCTCGACGATCTTTCTGGTTAACTCCCAAAATGGAAATAGAGTTTGTTGTAGACTTAGCACCCAGATTAAAACGAATTTCAAAGGCACCATATAGAATGGAACCAGTAGAAATGTAAAGGTTAGCAATTCAATTGCAAGATCTTAGGAAAAAGAGGATTTAAGTTGATTTTGTGTGTGTAAATTTAAAATGTACTTTTGTGTGTTTTCAAAATATGATTTTAAAAGTGTGTGTGAAATCTTTCATGAAGGTGTTGAGGTGTGGGTGTTGTTTAAAGAAAGTAGTAAGTTTTTATAAAGAAAGAGTTTTCTTAAAGGTATACTTTTAGGTAGAAATCTAAAAATGGGATTTTGAGTGAGTAGGTAGGTGTACTTTCAAAATGTGTTTTTGGGTGTGTGTGTACTTTAAAATGTGATTTTGGTGTGAGTTGTTCAAAAACATGATTTTCTAAAGGTGTGAGTGTGTTATTCAAAAATAAGATTTTATGAGTATGATTTAAAATACGATTTAAAAATGTGTGTGTGCGTATTCTTTTAAACGTGTTCTTTTCACAAATGTGACTTTGTGTGAGTGTGTGTGTCATTCAAAAACATAATCTTGTAAAAGTGTGAGTGTGTTATTTCAAAATATGATTTCGTATAAGCAAGTGTTTCACCTGTTAGAGAGTTAAAACCGAACATCAGAGATTTGGTGGACTATTACAACCATTAGAAATTCCTGAATTTAAGAATGAACATCTCATGATGCCATTTGAGTTATGATCGACGGATTTACCAAGTTGGTACCTTTCTTTCCCATCAACGAGAAACTTTCATTAGATAAATTGGTTTATCGACTATAAAGATAGTAGTGAGGCATGTGATTCGAGTAATAATCGAATTTGACCAAGACCCGCAAGTTTATTCAAGATTTTGGAGAAAGTTGTTGGCACGTTCAGAAACCAAGTTGAACATGTGTACCATGTATCAGCCTCAAACGCATGGTCAAAGTAAATAGACTATTCAGACAATCGAAGACATATTTAGAGTTTGTATGATGAATTTTGAAGACAATTGAGATGATCGGTTGACATTAGTGGAATTCTTTTACCGCAATAGCTATCACACGAATATTGAAATGCCTGCTTATGAAGCCTGGTACGGAGAAGGATGTAGATCTTCAATAGGTTGAAAAGAAGTTGATAAATGCACGAGATTGGAACCAGAGTTAATGTATCAGAAGAAAGAACTATTGAGCTCATCCAGAAAGGGATTAATAGCTACTCGGAATCGACGAATATAATATGAGGATTAAACCAGGGAAGGTATAGATTATAGAGTAACAGAGTCAGTCCTATTAAAAGTGTCACCATCGGAAAAGACTAACGAGATTTTGTAAGAAAGGAAAGCTTAGTACAAAATTAGTTAGACCCTTTTAAGATATTGAAGTGTGTGGGTAAGATTGCGTATGAGCTAGCCTTATGCAACACATCCATAGTGTATTTCACGTGTCTATGCTTAAGACGTAGTATTTCAATTCTAACGATAGAGATTCAAACTTATTTGTACTATGTTGAGCAAACAGTAGAAATTTTAGATCGGAAAGAGAAAGTGCTTAGAGATAAAATAGTTTTACTAGTAAGAGTGTTGTGGAGAAACCCCAGGGTTGAAAAATCAACTTGGGAGTTCGAAACTAAAATGTTAGAAAAGTACTCTCAGCTGTTTACATAATAGATTCTGAGGACAGAATCCTTTTAAGGGGGGAAGGTTGTAACGCCTTAGAATTTTTGACGTGTAAATTATTACCAGTATGTGAATACGATTAATTTTATTTTTTATATATGTGCGTGATAATTGTTTAATAGGCTCTTTGTGCTAATTAGAGTAGCCTTAAATTTATTTTGTTAATAAGAGTGGTTTAAAATTATTTTACATTTATTGCTAGTAATAACAATTGAGATTTTATTCTTGAAATTTTAGTTAGCAATGATAATCTTGGTATAATGTGATTTATGTGTAAGCTCATATTTTAGTCATACTTATTTGAGATAAAAATAATTATTTGATATAGTCCTATAATTTTGAAATTTCTTTATGTGCCATAATTGTTACGTGCTTAAAATATGAATTACATGTGTGGAGAATAATTAGTTAATTGTGAATATGGTTTCTAAATTTTATTTAAGTGCTCTAAGAATTTATTTGGGTCATATAATATTTATATTAAATTTAGAGAATGCTTTAATTATTTAATTAATAGCATAAAATATTTCTTAACATTATTGTATTTCTACTTTAGTTTTAAACTCATGATTTAAATTTTATAATCACTTAATTATTTTAATTATTTATTTTGAGGGATGCTACACCTTCTAGATTATTTATTTTCAGTGGGTAATTTATTTATTTACCTAGGGAGTAATAAAAGTTTATTTAAAATTTTTTTTTAAGATAAAAAGGCATTTTATTTGATTATTTCTATGTAAATGCAATTTTAATTATCTAATCTACAAAAGTTATTTGTAGAATAATATTTCTACTTGATCTAGAATTAGGATTATGAATTTACATAATAGCCCTTGATTTTTATCATGTTAGTATTTTATTTAATTGGGCATTTTTGTCATTTAATAATTTAATTCCCTAAATAACCAAAAAGTAGTTACTTTTATTTTATTTCCCCAATAAAACCCCCACCCCCCACGCCTCACCCCCACTCCCGTTCTTTTTTTTTCTTTTCCTCTCTTCTCTCCCGTGGCTCTCTTCTCCCAACCCCTCTCCTTGTTCTTCATCTTTTTACAAGATTAAACCCACCAAAACTTGTGATTCTCTTATCCAAATTTCAAGTGTGAGTAACCAAAACACTCCTCTCTCAAATCTCTACAACCCTCTTGTGTCAATATCAAGTTTTGATTCAATTTTGAATTTGGGAATTTTCGGATTTTCATTCCTCTTTGTGTAAAACTTACATGCAATGGTTGATTATTGGTAATAGGGATGATTCTCGGTGAGATCCATCATTTTGGGCTCATCCGAGAAGAACCCGACCATCAACAATGATCTTAGTAAGTTGATTGTCTTGTATGTATACATGTAAGGCTTGATTGTGTGTATTTTTGCTATTTTGAGTAGTAAAAGTAATTGCATGTCTTTGCTTTTGTGAAATTTGGTGATTTTAGTAAAAGTTTGATAATGGGTTTTAATTCTTTTTAGCATGTGATTGATATTTGAAGTTGGATAATTGGTAATTTTGGTTATGTTTGATTGCATGTTGATTTTATAGTAAGATTCAAATATGGGTAGTTTTTAATTTTGTAATTGATGTTGTGATTTGATCTTGATGTATGTTGTGAATTGATTATGGCTTAAAGATGGGAGTTAAGGTGGAAGGAGAAGTGAGGATGAGAAAGGAGAGAGGGGAGCCGAGAGAGGGAGGGAGGCCGAGAGAGGTGAGGGAGAGAGATTGAGGGAGCCGAGAGGAAGAGATGGTGAGAGAGATAGAGGGAGTAAGGAAACGAGAGTTGGATTCTTAAAATATGATTTCGTGTGTGTGATTTAAAATATGATTTTGAGTGAGTAGATGGGTGATCTTTCAAAGTGTGTTTGTGTGTGTGAGTTCTTTTTAAAACTATGTTCTTGAGGAGATTTTCACAAAGGAAGTGTTTCATTTTTGTAAAATATATTTCGTGTAAGCGTGTCTTGTTTTAAAAATTATATTTTTACGTGTGAGTGCTTCTTTCAAAAATATATGGTGTGTGTGAGTATGTCTTTTTCTAAAATGGTGTGTTCTTGTGTGAGAAAGGTGAGTATGAGAGATGGAAGGATATGAGTGTGTGTTGTTCAAGTGCGTGTGTTTAGGTGTGTTTAGTTTTGGTTTAGGCCAAGAGGCCGAGAGAGAGTGAAGGGATAGAGAGAGAGGCCGAGAGGCCGAGAAAAGAGAAATAAAGAGGGGGAGAAGGAAGTAGAGCGGAGAAGATTGGTTGAGTTGGTGGCGTCGTATAGTAGTTTGTTAATTGATGATCTTATGTGGTATACATGGTCAATTATGTGTTAGTTGCTTAATTGTATTTTAATTGGTATAAGACGTCGCTATGATGTAATTTGAATAATTACATATGTGTTGAACCAATATGGTTGTCTTTAATTAGAATTAGCATTGTTATAGTAACTTGAATCTAGACTTGGTTAGTCAACTATAAATTGGTCGTAAGTTGTTAGGTTTTGGTTAACTAAACATGTTGTGAGTATAAGTGGCTTTATGTGATCAAGTGTTATTTATGGTCAAAAGGAACTAGATAGAAATGTTAGAAGTCTTTATCTTGAGGCCTTTCATCAATATGTTGAGGAAAATCATGTGACGTCATATGGTACGTGTTAAATGATTAAAGGTCGGTTATGTCGTAAAGATTGAATGTGTTGAAAGTTTATATGGTCATTTTGTCTAGAATTGTTGATGTCATTAAGCAAATATGTGTTAAGTGATTACATGTCTAAGTGTTAATTAAAGTTGCGAAGACACTATGTGCTTCTTGATTGTATATATATATATAAGTACATGTGATTGTAAGACGATGGGGTAGAAGTACTTAGAGTTACGTAAACAAAGCTGAGGTACTAAGTGATAAAGACTAAGACAATATTATACCTTTATATAGGTACAAGTAGGAGGCCAGGAAAGGAGCCCGTGTATGTAAAGTCAGAGTGGTGTACAAGTTATTGAGTTAGTATCGGCTTTTGAGGCAAGTGTCTATTCCCTCCACTTATTTTTCAAGTGGTAGTTTTCTTAAATTATGATGTGAATGTTACCTTTGAATTCTATTGCAAGTATACGTTAAACTCTTACTTGTCCTTTATTTATCATTATGCAATCGATTTCCATACCATGTTACTGTGTTCTTTTTCACCTTAATCTATATAAAAACCTACCATTGTTCCTTTACCTTTGCTTTGTTCATATAAGCCTCTTTCCTTGACTTATACTTTGTTGACCTCTGTTAACTTTTGAATACCCGGAGCATACTTATTCCTTTGTTCACTTACTTACCATGTCTTTCAATTGTTCATTCTTTAAGCCCCTGCAATAAAATCTTGAAATAGCCTATGCCCTGAAATGAATATCGGAAATGTTAAAAGCCTCTTGTTCATTTAATCCTTTTGAATTACTCATGAATGGAACAAACTTTGGCCGTGGCGGCGGTCCTGGTTACTTATGTATGTATTTTAAGGCCAATGTGTGCCTATGGATCCTGAATGTTAGGACCTTGTGAAAACATGGTCTGGAGCTTTATGTGGCTGATCACCCGTATAGCTCGTACCGTCTTATCGGAAGTTCCAATTCAATTGCTTAATCTTATTCTTTGAATAGAAATGTATATCTTGAAACTTGTTACCATTTGAATATCATTTGATTGCCAATTGATTACCATTCGATTATTAATGAATTTCTAGTTGATGGATTTATCAAATGAAAACTGCTTACATTGATTTCACTTGCTGGGCAATTTTTGGCTCACTCTTGTTTTTATTATTCCCTAACCTTTCAGTTAGGAATGGAGTATACCGTTTTTGAGTAACCGCTAAGAGGACAGTGAGAAGGCCTGATACGAGAATTTAGGCTCCATGTTGCCAAACAGATAAAATTCATGTTAGTTCTCACCAACGGTTAGATGGTGGCTTATGGTTTGTAATAAAACTGAATTAGATGTTGTAATAAACTTTGATATTTTATATTCTTGTTTCATACCATAACCTGTGATCGATCCTTTGTTGAGGGGTCATCTAAATAATTATGTTTTATTCAGAGCGATAGTGGCACCAAATCCTGACCCCAGATTTGGGGCGCCACAAACAGCTAGTAAATTGTTCAGGTTTTCAGAAGTTAAAGTACCTCCAATTTCAGTTAAGGAGTAAGGATCTACATATGACATATTTAGATATTCAGGATCCCTGTGTCCAGTACCTCCTCTTGAATTACTTGTCAATTGCTTCAGATTTGAAAACATCTTTAACCAGAGTGCTTTTGATCTAACCATATCAGATAAATCAACAACACTTGAAGCACTTGTAATAATTCCTCCAGTCTGAAAATTGATAGGTGTATCACACCTTAGTGTACTTATGTGTTTCCACTTCTTATCTTTTTCCTTTTCAAAGGCATAGCTTCTTTCCAGTAAAGATTCTTGTCTGCTTGGGTTCCTCCAGTTTCTTTCATTTGAACGTTTAAGCCTTTGTTTATAGAGATTGAAATCTCTATTTGTTTTTCTTGTGATTTCTCTTCTTTTGGCTTCTTCTTCTTCATCTACTTCCTTGTTGTGAGAGTCAACCACAGTAGATAAGATTATCAAATCAATCTCTTGCAGAATTTCAGAATCATCAGGATCTTGAATATTATCAAGAACAACATCAGGATTAGATTCTTCAATTTGATTTGTATTGCAGAGAGTTGATTTTCTCGATTTTTTTCTCAATTCAGGTTCTTCTTCGATATTTCCATCATCACCAAAAGTAGATCTGTCAGGAAGTACTACTAGAGTTTGAATAGGTTCAGGAATTTCTTCAATTCTTAACCCTCTAGACCTTGTCTGTCTAGGTACTGTTTGAGTTGAAGAACCTCTTCTACTTCTTCTAGCACCTCTCCTACCTCTGCTTCCTCTACCTCTAGTAGAAACAAAATAGCTTTCCATTATCTCTTTTTGTTGTCTCAAGAATTCTTCATTTGAGAGATCGGGATATTCTTCACTTGCTGTAGAGAGTGCTTTTCTGGCAAATAATTGTAGAACTCTTTTATCAGTATGATAAAGAGTAACAATTCTACCATCCTTTGTAGTAAACTTCTGGAATAAATTTGATGCATCTTCAGGATTATCAATAAAAATATCTTCATCACCTTCAGGAATTGTAGTAAGAGTATATACATGACCAGGTGTCAGGATTTGTTCTTCCGTCAGGATCTGAGATTGCACCAACGTTCTTACTGTCTTAACTCCAGAATCAGAAACATGAGTTGACTGTGTTGTTTGACTTTGAGAAGTTTGAATTGTAGACTTCATAACAGCAGCATCAGAGGTTTCTCCTTGTATCACTTTGTCACTACCATCATCTCCAGTATCATCATCATTATTCCTTAATACTAGATCAGGTGTGCATTTTGTCTGAAGAACCTTCTCCCCCTTTTTGACATCAGGATTTGACAATAAATTCAAAATTAAGGAAAGAGAGGCTTGTATATCAGTTACCTTAGTATCCAGAGAATCAATCCTTCTATTGATGGAGGTTTGTTCAGAAATGACAGATTTCACTTGGGATTCTACTACCCGTAGCTGAAAAGTAGTAGGCACCTTTGTAAAATTTTGAGAAATATCATTCCTCACCAACTCAGTTGAGTTCTTGATAGAATCAATCTCACTTTTTAGGCTTTTGGATAACAGAGTTGTAGCCTTCAGATGATTCTTCAAGTCTTGATTCTCTATAGATTGCACTACATCATAGGCATGTTCCAAAGCAGAAGAATAACTTACAGATTCAGCAGATCTGTACCATGAATTGTTCCATTCATTCTGTCTAAGTGCCTCAGCAGGATTAAAGGAAGGAATAGAAAAATCTTGTCTCTGATCTTTCCCAGTGGAAGCTTTGCCAGCCATATATGTACTTGATGAACCAAAATTAGTTCCAAAACTAACTTTGAGTGCTGTAACAAGCTGTTCCTTCTCTTTTCGATTCTCATCATTATCACTATTATCAGAGTCATCATCATCAGTACTATGAGTAACATCAGGATCAGGAATAGCTATACCTTTCATTTTATCCTGTGAATCTGTGATAGGATAATCCATTGGTCTTGAACGAAGTGGCTGTATCAGGATAGGCTCAGCATCAGGAGCACCACTAGCGTCAGGATGAACACCGTCAGGATTTGATATACTTGCATCAGTATTTGCTACCAATGGTTCTTTTGGAGCTTGAGGTTCAGAAGCTGCTTCAACACTTTGAGTCAAAGGTTCTTGTGTGATTCCCTCATTGACAGTGTCCTCGACCAATCTTTGAACTTCATCTGCACCAGAAATCCCTTGAGCTGTGTCAGGAAATTTCTCAGAAACTGTAGCTTGGCCTGCATCTTCACTTTGAGAAGATGGTTCTTGTGTAGCTGGAATGTTGATGTCTGCATTCTCCCTTTGAGAAAATGGTTCTTGTGGGACCATTCCACTAGCTAAGCCTTCACCCAAACTTTGATTGAGTGGTTCTTGTGTGGCTGGATCATCAGAAAGAGCTGCTGAACCACTTTGAGGTTCAGGTTCTTGTGGGCTTGATCCTTTCAGTTTCTTCTGTCTCTAATAGACTAACTCTTCTGCCTTCCTTAGCTTTTCCATTGGATGTTTTATCCCAAGATTGGAAGCAGCAGCACCATACTTCTCCCATGAAATATCAACATGTCTTTTTTGTTGGAGAGTCCTGTGCTGGAGAGTCTGAAATAGTAACCACTTGACTTGGTGCAACATCAGGAATACTAACATCAGGATTTGCTTGAGCAGTAGAAAATGATTGCTCATTCAGAATAGAAGTGTCCTGTACATCAGTATCCTGCTTCTTTTCTAAAGGAATTTGATACCTGCCCTTAGTTAATCTTCGTTTCTTCTGTGGTGTAGACAATGAAACCACATCTGCAGTAGCAGTATCAGCAACTTCCTTATTCACATTCATTATAGAGGATATAGGTAAGTCATCCTCTGAATCAGTCTCATCCCTGAGAACTAATTTTCTTTTAACAGAAACAACCTCAACACCTTTTGCAGCTTTCTTCACCAGGACCCCTTGTACACCCCCTTGTAACTTCTTTTTAGTGAGTGGTGTAGAGGAAAAATCCTTTGAACCTGATTGCCTTCCTGACACATCAGTTCTAGCTGACTTCTTTGATTTTTCAACTAAAGTCTTTTGAGAGACAATAGAGGTGGCAGTTGACTGTTTAGACTGTTTAGGATGAATGTTTGGGTTAGGAACAAGGTGTGATTGGCCTTGCCCCATAGCATTAGAAATTAAACCATAACGAGTAGGCATTTTCCTATGTAAGAAAAACCTAACCTCATCAGGAATAAAAGCATTTCCTATAAAACCATTTGCCTTATCATTGTTGACTAAGGACTTAATATTATTCTCAGTAATTCTACAGATAGGTAGAACTACAGCATTCTCAAAAACAACATTAGGACACAAGTGATTAAAGATCAACTGTAAAAATCGAAGAAAACAGACAGAACCTAACTTATCTGATTTCCTATCACTTAAAGCTTTCAAGATAAATGACCCATAATCAAACACTGTAGAATGGATAAGAGAGTACCCAATTTTAAGAGATCCTGATGGAAGAGCATCAAAATTTGATGTCTTGTTCAGGAAACAACGGTTGATCGTATCAAAGAAGAAATTCCATTCCTTCTTAAGCTTTGTCCTAAAGAGATTGCCATATCTCTTTACTTCACCATTGTAGCCCAACTTTGTAACAAACTCAAAGAGAGTAGAGTCTGAAACATTATCAGGAATAGCATCACCAAGAACATGTAAATGCAGGGCTTCCTCCACAATTGCAGGAGTCACATAGTGAGTAATTCCATTATATTCAAAACTCATCAAGATGGTGTCAGAATACCCTTTGTCAAAAGTAACTGAGTTCCACACCTGCATTACAGACTTAAAAGAAACATTTGCAGGTTCTGTTAAAGCAAACTTCAATGGGCTTGAAGATAGAAAATCTTGAATTATATGAAACTCATTGGGTAAATCTTGATGATTTAGAATAGCCACAAAATTATTAGTGGCAAAAGTAACACCACTAATCACTGTTTGTTTGTTCATGAATGATGAAGACGCCATTGTAATTCTTAAAAATCTTGAGAATTGATGTTTAAAAATAGTTAGGGTTCGTGAGCACAGAGAGAGAGATAGAAAATCGAAAAACTGATGATGAGAGAGTAATTAATGATTTAGAATAAGTAAAAGTATTTTGTTAGAACAAAACTTTACTCTCAATAACATGTGGCAAGATATGATTTGTGCACAAATAATTAGTGGACAGATTACGTGTGTAATTTAAATGAAACTGCACCGCTTTTTATGTGTATGTATATGTATATCTATATTAGTGCAACACACGCGCTCATACAGTTGTCCTACTAAAACTCAACCGTCCATCAGCAGATACTGACGAAAAATTAGGCACAAATGAAACAATGAAATACTTACCTGAACATCAGGATTGACCAGTTGACTTCCTGTCAGGATTGAGCCCTATCAGGAATAGATAAAAAATACATACCTTTCTGAATAACCATCAGGATTTGACAGTTATCAGGATTTCCTCTCTGTAGCTTTCCTCAGAAATTCTCAAAGTTCATCATTCCAAGTTCATTCACCAATTTATTGAAAGTAGCTTCAGGTAGTGGCTTGGTGAATATATCAGCTAGTTGTTGATCAGTAGGAACAAAGTGAAGTTCAATTGTTCCTTCCAGAACTTGTTCTCTTATGAAGTGATATCGAATACTGATGTGTTTAGTAAGAGAATGTTGAACTGGATTTCCTGTCATTGCAATAGCACTTTGGTTATCACAAAAAATAGGGATTTTTGAGTATGACATGCCATAATCTAACAACTGATTTCTCATCCACATTATCTGAGCACAACAACTTCCGGTAGCAATGTACTCAGCTTCTGCAGTTGAAGTGGAAATGGATTTTTGCTTTTTAATGAACCATGAAACTAGTCTTCCACCCAAAAACTGACAACTTCCTGAAGTACTTTTCCTGTCTATTTTGCATCCTGCAAAATCAGCATCTGAATAACCACACAACCCAAAATCTGATTCCCTTGTATACCAAAGGCCAAGTGAAGAAGTGCCTTTGAGATATCTGAAAATTCTTTTGACTGCAATCAAATGGGGTTCTCTAGGTTTTGCTTGAAATCTTGCACACAGACAGGTTGCAAACATGATATCTGGTCTACTTGCAATGAGATACAATAAAGAGCCAATCATTCCTCTGTAGTGAGTTACATCTACCTCAGCACCTTGATCAGGATCAAGTTTGGTAGCTGTAGCTATGAGAGTTGTAGCAGGAGAACTATATTGCATGTTAAACCTTGTCAATAAATTCCTTGTATATTTAGACTGATTGATAAAAATCCCTTCATCAGTCTGTTTAACTTGAAGACCAAGAAATAACTCATTTCTCCCATCATGCTCATTTGATATCTTGACTGCATAAGCTTGGAAAACTTTTCACAGAGCTTATTGTTTGTTGACCCAAAAATGATATCATCAACATAAATCTGAACTAACAACAAGTCCTTACCATGATTCAAATAAAATAGAGTTTTATCAATAGCACCTCTTTTGAATCCACTTTCCAGTAAGAATAGAGCTAAGGTTTCATACCATTCTCTTGGAGCTTGCTTTAGTCCATAAAGTGCCTTATCCAATCTGTAGACATGATCTGGATATTTAGGATCAATGAAACCAGGAGGTTGCTCAACATAGACTTCTTCCTCCAGTTCTCCATTTAAGAAAGCACTTTTAACATCCATCTGGAAAACCTTGAATTTCTTATGAGCTGCATAAGCAAGAAATATCCTGATGGCTTCTAATCTTGCAACATGAGCAAAAGTTTCATCATAGTCAATTCCCTCTTGTTGAGAATACCCCTTTGCAACTAGTCTAGCTTTGTTTCTGATTATTACTCCATCAGAATCAGTCTTGTTCTTGAAAATCCACTTTGTACCAACAATTGATCTATTCTTTGGTCTTGGTACCAGTTTCCAGACTTCATTTCTTTCAAATTCATTCAGTTCCTCTTGCATTGCAGTAACCCAATCAACATCTTTAAGTGCATCTTCAACTTTCTTTGGCTCCTCCTTGGATAGAAAGTTATTGTATAGACATTCATTCTGAGTTGCACTTCTTGTTTGAACACCTGCATCAGGATCTCCAATGATCAAATCAGGAGTATGACTTGCAGTCCATTTCCTTGCTGGTGGTAAATCAGTCCTTGAAGTAGATGCTCCCCCCGGATTGGTGTTATCTTGATTTGAAGAATTTGCTTGATTTGAAGCTCCCCCTGAATTATTGCTATCTCCTCCTGATAAGTTATCAAGATCATCACTTGAATCAGTATCTGAAGAATTCTGTCCTGATGATTGAGTTGACTCTGAACTTGTAGCAGAATGTTGTTGCTCCCCCTCAACATTAGCACTACTAGAAGTATCACTATTGATTGCATCATCAGTATTAGCACCATTAGTATATGGTGTGTCATCGGGATTTGGTGACCCATCAGGATCTGATGAATTGATAGCTTCTGATTCACTTTCTTCAGGTTCCTTGGTAGCTTCATTTTCAAAAATCAATCTATCATGAGAGTCTTCATTGATTCCAGTTATCTTCTTGTCATCAAAAGATACATATATTGACTCCATGACAGTTCTTGTTCTCAAATTAAAAACTCTGAAGGCTCTTGATGCAGGATAGCCTATGAAAATTCCTTCATTAGCCTTTGTTTCAAATTTCCCTAGCTGTTCAGGATGAGTTCTGAGAACAAAACATTTACAGCTAAACACATGCAGATGCTTCAGACTTGGTTTCTTCTCCTTGAGTGACTGATAAGGAGTACTACCATGCCTGTTTATTAATGTGAGATTTTGAGTATAGCATGTTGTGTTGACTGCTTCTGCCCAGAAATATGTAGGTAATTTAGCTTCTTCCAACATAGTTCTGCCAGCTTCAATAAGAGTTCTATTTTTCCTTTCAACTACTCCATTTTGCTGGGGTGTGCCAGGAGCAGAGAATTGTTGAATGATTCCTTTGTATTTGTAGAACTCTTCCATCTTTGAATTCTTAAATTCAGTACCATTATCACTTCTCAGTATCTTGACTTTGTACTTTGTGGTTGTCTCAATCATTCTCACATGATCCAACAGAACTTCAGGAGTCTCATCTTTTCTGTGCAGAAAATACACCCAGGTGAATCTAGAATATTCATCAACAATTACAAGAGTGTACCTTTTCTTACTGATGGACATGATGTTGACTGGACCAAATAGATAAAGATGTAGCATGTGATATGGTTCTTCAATAGAGGATTCTGATTTACTCTGGAATGATGTCCTTCTTTGTTTTGCTTTCTGACATGCATCACAGAGTCCATCAGGTGTATATAATACTTTTGGTAATCCTCTCACTAAATCTTTCTTAACCAACTCATTGATATTGCTGAAGTTGAGATGAGAAAGCTTCTTGTGCTAATTCCAACTTTCATCTACTGATGCTTTACTGATCAGACAGGTAGGAGAGCCATCAGTATATGATTGAATGTTGGCTTCATATATGTTACCATGCCTGTAGCCAGTCAGAGCTATCTTTCCTGTTGCTTTACTGACTACTTCACAATGTGTGGAATAGAAGTTGACATGATAACCTCTGTCAGTGATTTGACTAATACTCAACAGGTTGTGTTTTAGTCCCTTCACTAGAGCTACTTTTTCAATGATGATATTTCCAATGATTATATTGCCATATCCCAAAGTTTGTCCAATGTTTCCATCTCCATAAGACACAGTTGGGCCAACTTTTTCCTCATATTCTGATAACATGGCTTTGTTTCCAGTCATGTGCACAGAACATCCACTATCCATGACTAACACATTTTTCTTTTTACCCTGCATCAGAATTCCAAAACACTAATTAGAATGTTTAGGAACCCACACTTGTTGGGTCCCTTTGTCATGCATTTTATTAACATTCACAGCAGAAGACTTTCTGACCTTAGCAGTCCTGGCAGGATTTACTCCATCAGGATTTGCTTTGTCAGTATCAGTTATTAACAAAAGCATGTTTCAAATTGACATTCTTAATGCTACCAGAGTTTGCACTATTTTTATCAACCTTAGGCAATGGATCATAAAAGTTATAGTACAACTCATGATAATCTTTACAAGTATAAATAGAATGCCATATACTACCACAATGAAAACAGGACTTCTGTGGTTTATAAAATACCGATCTATTCCTAACATCAGACTTAGAAATATCAGCAATCTTCTTCTTACTCTTCTTACAATCAATAGCAAGATGATTAGAGTTACCACAGTTAAAACAACACTTTCTAGGTGCATTTGGGATATCTTTGTAACCATTCTCTTTATTGATCCCAACTTTACCATTCCATTTTCTCTTAATAGTAGCTTCCTTTTTCTTATCTGTCACCTCACAGATTTTATCCTTAAGCTGTTTCTGAGACAATAGTCCTACATTCTTAGTGACTTTATTCATGACAGGTTTAGACTTTATAATTTTAATTCCTTGAGTAGAGGTAGATCCCTTTTAAAAAGTAGAATTGGAATCCTTACCAAAAACAAAATTAACAGGAGTAATCTTAGATTTGGTTGCATCTATAACATGTCTATAGGTCTTTGGACTGACTGTCTCATCAATGACAATTTTCTCTTTCAATTTCTTATCCTCATCTGACTTATATCCTAGACACTCTTTCCAATTCTTAGAGGTATTAATCTCATGAAATTTCCTACCAGAGTCTGTCCAGGTTCTGATTTTCTCATTAGTATATTCAAGTTCCTTTTCAAGAGAAGTACATTTAGATTTCATCTCTAAGTACATGTGTTTAGCATTATCACATTCTTTTTGTACTTCTTGCATACGAGAAAATTCAGCTTCTACTATGTCATTCCTTTTTCTAAGTTCAGACATCTCAGATAATATCCTAGTATTTTCAGCAGTTTGACTTCTAAAGCTAATATGTAATGACTTTAGAAAACGTCTTAACTCAGAAGCATTATCAGTATCAAAATCAAAGATAGTATTTAGTACCTTATTATCAGGAGTAGCAGTTACATCATCATTGGCCATTAGAGCATAGTTGACTACCTCAGTATCAGATTCTGAGGAAGAGTCCATCCATCCAATCCTTGCTTGATGTGATAAGTGCCTTTGTCTTCTTGCACTCAGAAGCAAATTGACCCATACCATTACACTTGTAGCATCTAACCTTTGACTTGTCAAATTTGCTACCCTTGCTGTCCTTTTTGATATACTTGTCTTTGTTTGCATTGAAGGCCTTTTTCTGAAAGTTGCCTTGTCTTCTACTCTTCCTGAACTTCATCCTCCTGAAGTTTCTGACAATCATAGCAACCATCTCTTCCATGTCCGAGTCAGAAGAATCATCATCAGTATTGGCATCAGGATTGCCATCAGTATCTGATGAAGAGTCATCAGGATCTGACTCAACTATTCTTGTTTTACTTCTAGAGACCTCCATAGTTTTTCCTTTTGATTTAGCCTCTGCTTTCAAAGCAATTGATTTTGCCTTGCTGCTTTTCTTGTTCTTTCTCTGTTGAATTTCAAGATCATGAGTTCTTAGCATCCCATAGACTTCATCAAGAGACACAGTGTTCAGATCATACTGATGTCTAATGATCGAGGTCTGAGTGTCCCATTCTTCAGGTAAAGCTCTTAGAAACTTGGTGTTTGAATCTTCAGTTTCATATTCCTTGTCAACTAAAGATAAACTGTTCAATAGTGTCAGAAATCTATCATATAGATCAGTTAGGCTCTCATCAGGTCTTGCATCAAATTGTTCATATTCTTGAATCAAAAGAGCCCTTCTGTTTTTCTTGACAGATGCAGATCCCTGGCACTGAGTTTCCAAAGTATCCCAGATTTCTTTTGAAGACTTGCATGCAATCACTCTGTTTGACATGACAGCATCAAGACTACTGTGCAAGATATTCTTTATCTTTGGTTCCCTGAGTACATGAGCTTTTTCTTCTAGAGTCCATTCACTTTTAGCCTTGACCACATAATGTTCAGGTACAGTATCTGTTCGTTCTACGAACTTTTTAGGTATATATGGTCCATCACGAATCTTGTCCAAATAGTCAGGATCCATAGCCTCCAGGTACATCAGCATCTTTACCCTCCATGTTGGATATTCTGATTTCTTCAAGATGGGAATCTTCATGCTTTCATACTTGGTTGTCGACATCTTTAGATCGTATCTGATTCAGAATTAAATCAGTTTGCTCTGATACCAATTGTTGCCCAGTAAATAACAATCGTAGAAGGGGGGTTGAATACAATTGTATAAGATTCTCGACTTAATCAAGTATATAACACAAATATGAAAGAACAATAACAGCTTTATTAAATCTGATATAAAACTGTTACAAACTCTCTCAAGAAATTCTGATGTTCTTGAGAGCTGTTAGTTTACACAAATACTCGAGTGTATGATCGTTTATGTTCTCGTACAAAAATCGAAACCTAAACTGTGTTTATATACTACACAGCTTCTCTATCAACGATAAGTCCTAATCAATTACAAAGATTGAAACCTATCCATAATTGATAGCTACATTCTACAAACCAGGAACCGACAAAATAAACTTCCATGTTTAACTAGACTCCAAATATAACTCGAAATAGGAATCCTGATCAGCTTCCAGTCCTGATGATCAAAACTGATCCCAGTCCTGATATGTATTCTGATCCTGACGACCATGCAATCCTGATGACGTCAGCAATCCTGATCAGTTGAGTCTAGCTCCTGACGATCATTAAATTCTGATCTAACACTCTTCATCGTTTAATCCTGGTTTACTTGATCAATGAGTAGACTATTAAACAAATCACTATTTGAGCATGGCCATGCATTTCATAGTCTCGCTCAATCAAGAGGCCAATAATATCACTCCTAAAATAGGAGGGTTAAATCCTATATCTATCATTCATATTTCTCATATGATTCATAATATACCCAATGTCCAGCTTTATCATTGTCCGGTCAAAGATAACTTTGAGTAGAATCAAAGTATATTAATTCTCATATAATAATATAATGATTTCAAGTCTAGGGATCATTACACCATTATCACTGTGAAAATTACTTATGACACTTGATAACATTTACCATGAAGAATTCACACGGTGGGTCTATCCAGTGCCATGTTTTTCTAACATGCACTTATGTCTTTGACTTTAGTATCACCATACTAATGACCAATGAGATGTGGTCATCTATCAACAAACATACTAGTCTTAATGCATTATTATTGTCCTTAAATAATAATACTCGACTAGGGATCTTTAAGATTATAAACACTATTCATATAATCTCATTTCTAAGTCACATACTTAGAGATATAGAATTCATGCTTATATTCCAAGGACATTTATTATTCTAATATTTATATCGCAGTTAATAAAGACATAATAAAGAAATAAAGAAAATCCATAGAACATATTTATTAATAATCAAAATGTCTTTCCCAAGAACATTATAGTATTGTCTCTAGGGCACAAATACTAACATGGAGGTCCTTTGATATAATCACCATGTATCCCGCCTTGCGATATACGTCTCTATTCAGTCCACATGAACGCTCGATCGTCCAACGATCACCGGAGTTGGTACCAGCCCAAAAACTGCCCTCGAAATTCTCTCTCTCTCTCTCTCTCTAGCCTCTCCTTGATGTGGAACAGCTAGGGTTTTTTTTATAAAAAACAAATTGTAAGATTAAACCCTAAAATAATACATCATTATGTATTTATATAGAGAGATGAATGGCTGAACCCTAATCTAATTGGGCTTCCAAAACCCAGTCCGATTTTAGTTGTATTATTATTAAATTCAAATTATAGTATAATTAATCAAGTCTCATTTAATTAATTCAATAATTTAATATAATAATAATTATTTATTTAAATTCGAAATTTAAATAAAGCTCTGTTTAAAAGGTTCTATGTGTGTGACCCTTTAGGTTATTATTACGTTGGCGATAATTTTAATATCTAATAATAAAATTATAAACAATGAGCGGCATCTAGTAATGCAACATTGCTACCCAAGTAATAATAATAATTGATGATCTAATTAAACCTTTTGTGAATAATGTTCCATGTAATATAATCCTTTTAACCTTATATTATAGATTAAACTCGAGGCATAGTTTGTGTCACCCTCTTCGTCATTTAATCCCGGTTTACTTGATCAATGAGTAGACTATTAAACAAATCACTATTTGAGCATGGCCATGCATTTCATAGTCTCACTCAATCAAGAGGCCAATAATATCACTCCTAAAATAGGAGGGTTAAATCCTATGTCTATCATTCATATTTCTCACATGATTCATAACATACCCAATGTCCACATTTATCATCACCTAGTCAAAGGTAACTTTGAGTAGAATAAAAGTATATTAATTCTCATATAGAAATATAATGATTTCAAGTCTAAGGATCATTACACCATTATCACTGTGTGAATCACTTATGACACTTGATAACATTTACCATGAAGAATTCTCACGGTGGGTCTATCCAGTGCCATGTATTTCTAACATGCACTTATGTCTTTGACTTTAGTATCGCAATACCTATGACCAATGAGATGTGGTCATCAGTCAACAAACATACTAGTCTGTATGCATTATTATTGCCCTTAAATAATAATAATACTCGAATAGGGACTTTTAGGATTATAAACACTATTCATATAATCTCATTTCTAAGTCACATACTTAGAGATATAGAATTCATGCTTATATTCCATTGACATTTATTATTCTAATATTTATATCGTAGTTAATAAAGACATAATAAAGAAATAAAGAAAATCCATAGAACATATTTATTAATAATCAAAATGTCTTTCCCAAGAACATTATAGTATTATCTCTAGGGCACAAATACTAACACCTGGATGTACATCAGAATCACAAAATGCACTAAGCATGAGTTCAAATTCAGATTTGTTAAAAATGAAGTAGGAGTAGAAATCAATGCAAGGTTTTTCAAATAAAGCAATGGGTAGATGTAGACCTTTGTTAATGGAATTATGATCAATAAAAATGATTTTTCTGTCAATGATGGTGGTGAAATGCAAGACTCCATCTATACCTTTAGTGATCCTCATATTACAATAAAACTCACCCATGAGATGAACATAAAATAATCTACCTAACCTAGACAACATCCCTGTTAGTATTAGTGCCCTAGAGACAATACAATTGTACTTCCGGGAAACACTATTTTATTATTTAATAATAATTATGTTCTATTGATTATTCAACAACAATTATTATGTCTTTATTTACTGCGATATTAATGTTAGAGTAATAAATGTCCTTGGAATAACGAACACGTATTCTATATCTTTAAGTATGTGACTTAAAAATGAGATTATAAGAATAGTGTTTATATTCCTAAAATATCCCTAATTAAGCATTATGAATTGGGACAATTATGATGCATAAAGATTAGTATGATCGTTGACTAAATGACCACATCTCATTGGTCATAGGTATAGTGATACTAAAGTCAAGAATATAGGTGCATGTAATATTCTACATGGCACCGGATTGACCCACAGTGATATTCTACATGGTAATAAAGTCATTAGAATAGCTCACAATGATAATGGTGTAATGATCCTTAGACTTGAGATCATTATATTTCTATACGAGGATTAATATACTTTGATTACATTAAAAGTTACCTTTGACCGGGTGATGATAAAAGTGGACATCAGGTATATTATGAGTCGTATGAGAAATATGAATGATAGATATATGATTTAACCCTCCTATTATTAGGAGAGATATTATTGGCCTCTTGATTGAGTGAGACTATGAAAATGCATGGCCATGCTCAAATATTGATTTGTTTTAATAGTCTACTCATTGATCAAGGAAACCTGGATTAAATGTTGAAGAGGATGACTAATAACATGCCTCGAGTTTAATCTATAATATTTGGTTAAAGGGATTATATTACACGGAAACATTAGTCACGAAAGGTTTAATTGGATCACCAATTATTATTATTACTTGGGTAGCAATGATGTATTACTAGATGCCGCTCATTGTTTATAATTTTATTATGAGATATTAAAATTATTGCCAACGTAATAATAACCTAAAGGGTTACACATAAAGAACGTTTTAAACGGAGTATTAATTAAATTTCGAATTTAATTGAATTATTATTATTATTATTATTGAATTATTGGATTAATTAAGTAGGACTTGATTAATTATATAATAATTCGAATATAATAATTAATAATACTAATAATCAGATTGGGTTTTGGAAGCCCAATCAGATTAAGCAAGGCCCAAAATTCTCTTTTCAGATAAATACATTATGATGTATTGTTTTAGGTTAAGTTGAAAATTCGTTTTTCAGAAAAAACCCTAGCAGCTCTGCATATTAGAGAGGCTAGAAACAGAGAGAGAGAAGGTTTTGAGGGCGGTTTTATTTGGCTAGTACCAACTCCGTGATCGTTGGACGATCAAGCGTTCGTGTGGACTACTTTGGCGACGCAGATCTTGAACAAGGGTTGCGTGGTGGTTACAACAAGGACCTCCAAGTTTCTGAATATTATAAGCTCGATTAAGGTATGATTTCGTTTCTCCATAATCAGCCATGTCTTGTACACGGATCCTAGGGTTAGGGTTTCAGATTATTATTGTTTTTACGATTGTTTTCGCTGCGTTTGTTGCCCCGAAACCCAACAATGGTATCAGAGCTACGTGTATAAGGGGCTGATTTGGTTATGTGTTTACTGTATTCGATGCATGTATGCATGTTTTATGAATCTGCCTTGATACATTTATGAGATATATCGATTATAATATGTTATATCGCTTATATATGATACTGTTATGCTTAATATAGTGATATGATTGATTAATCTGCCTTGATATGATTGATTAATATGCTTAATATAGTGATACCAGCTCGACCCCAGCCAGGGGCTGCCGCCCCTTGGACCCTGCCAGGGGGCTGCCGCCCCCGGACCCCCGCTGTATTATTTTTGTGTTCGTAATTGTGTATATGAGCATGGTGCTGGTTATGGCCTTAAGACCCGTAGTTTAATGGTTTATGGTTTTGGTTTTATAAATACGACTTGCATGTCGTTTTCTTCATTCTTGTAATTGTTTAACCTCGAATGTAAATCGAGTTTTATTATGTAAGTACATTAGTATAGGTTTGGTGTATGCAGCCTGGAGTATATATAAGTATGCAGGTAAAATTTTTATTTGAAAAACCAGAGCAAAGATATGTGCAGACAAGATGCTTATCCGGATTGTGCATGTATTATGGAGTTATGAGAGTATAAAAGAATAAACCTTGTATTCATGTTTTTGTTCTTATACAAGGTCCACTGCACATAATAGAAAAGAAGGACAATGCATTTAAGGTTTGGAAATTTTAGACAGTACATGTAACAGACTCTAGAATGCAGACCTATACAAAATGTCATGAAAGATGCTCATGGACCCACCAATGATGTCACTTCAGTTTGAAACTATGCAGATTTTACTATAAATAGATGTACCCATCTTAACTCTTATACAAATGATTGATTTGATGTAGACGGACTTTGTAAAACCCCTAGATCCGGGGTCGGAGATCCAGGTTGTCACAATCACATACTTTCCCAAGTAACAATGATCACCTTCAATTATTAAACCTTACATACCATGACCCCTCCAAGTTATTATACCACACAGATTATAGTCTCAGAAACAATAATTAAACATTACCATAAAGCCATTAAATCCATCAAATTTAAATTATTACAGAACGAATGTTATTCTCCCAAAAGGTAGTTACCGATAGTGCCTCTATGTGAAACAATATCAGAACCAAAATGTTTGCTTGATTTAAAGTCTTACATAAGTCATACGTAAATATAAGGCGAACCAACCAAAGCTGGAACCCTATCTGGCTACATCCATCTACCTGGTGTGGAACTCTGACAAACAGCCTATGGTAGTACTGCGTGTTTCCCACGCGCTTGCGAACAGTGGTCCTTAGCCTGACCATGTTGCTAATCTGTTGTGTTGTGATATATATAAAGAAAGCAAGAGTGAGCAATATAGCTCAGCATAATAAAAGTAGTTGACACCTAGCTTTAACCTTTTTGAAAACTTTTAGGTCATCTAGTTGACCACGACTACAAGTATCAAAATACCATTATAAATCCATTTTCGTCAAAACACGCTATAGTTCCAAAGACTGTACAAGGAATATCATTATTCAATCACTGTCACATTATCGGTAACTCAGCACCTAGGCTTTCGTTACAATGTGCAGTACAATTCCAATTGGAAGAGGGGGACATTCTGGAGCACACCAAGATACACGATGATCAGTCGCTGTATCGCAAAACATTTCTTTCTACTAGTAGTGGACGATATCGTAATACGATTATCACCCAAGCCAACTGTGGGTTGTCATTAGCGTCCCGGTACCTGAAGTACCTCAGCTAAAGTTGCGTCCCGGCATTCGTAGTACCTCTGCTAAGTTTACATGTGCGTCTCGGTACTCGTAATGCCTCTGCTTAAATAACACCTCTAGTCCCTTGATGAATCCTATCATTATATCCGGAACCGAACTTAATCGTCGTTCCCCAAGCGTCATGCTAGCTCGTTGATAGGTTTAAACTCATTACCATGCTTACTTTCGGAAATGTTGAGGAAGTAATAACAATATGTGGGTTGACTCTTGTCAACTGACAAGGAATATGTCATGAACTTTTTAAAATCACAACCTGGAAGTTAATCGGAATTTTCTGAAATTATCGAGATTGAAATACTTTGATTGGATAGGATAGTCATCCCCAGATATGAGTATTCTCGAGGAACAGAGGAAGTAAACCATTTGCTCGACTCTTTGAACTGGATTCCCAATTTTTGATGAGTTAGGAAATATTTAATTGCATTTGAATATTTTAATAACTCGGAAATAATATTTGGGAACCCCTGCTATTTTTAAATAATTTTTCCGAAGGCCAGAAAATATTGTAAATAATTAACAAAGGTCTTAAATAATTTTTAAATAAGGTTTCATGATTTTTAAATCATTTAAAACATTTAATAAATATTTAAATAATATTTATTAAGTAAATAAACAATTTGGAATATTTAATAAATATTTAAATAATATTTATTAAATAATAAAAAATTAAATAAATCTTTTTTAAATGAATATTCAAAATAATATTCATTTAATTAAATAAATATTCAATAATATTTAAAATATCCAAATCATATAAATATTGGAATATTTTAAATTGATATTTGAAAATAATCTGTCTACCGCAATCTCCGGGTTTTCATGACAGTGTTTATAAAATATCTCCGACTCCCGGTCTAAGTTGAAATACGAAAATACGCTCTACACCTAGAGCCTTGTATACTCCGGCTTATATCTATATCCTATATAACATATAAACCAAACGTTTGATATTTGAAAGTTCGTACGATAATTAAAGCAATTCATGCATTTATACAATCATATCACAACAACAATAGTTTAAAAAAATAGCCGAATACTTAAACTTCGGGTTTGAAAACTTGCCTGGTAGTCTCGGGGTGGTCGGGTCTCGGGAATTGGGATGACGATCTATGAATAGTCATTAAACATCCGATTAGTCCCTTTAACGATTCAATTATACTACGACACCATATAATAACGAGACTTCTTAACGACACCTTAATTATCCCGTACTAGCCTCTTACAAGTTCATGTTATCCACTCATCACTTATAGTTCATAATGATTTTCAAAATCGAATCCTTTTTAATCATAGTTCAAGTTCACGTCGAATTATCCACTTAAGAGGTTTTCCACTTGTGCACCTTCTGTTCAAACATTTTTATAAATTCGAAAACTCAGTATTTTCACTCAATTCGTTTTAGGTTAGCTTCCTTACTGTCCAGGCCTCCTACTCTCAAATTTTAATAATTTTACCAGTATGTTAAGGGGTCCGAATTCAATTTACAATCCAGTGTCTTGTAGTAGCTTTTGTCTCTTGAATCACTTACACTAAAATGACCATAACTTTTAAACCACAATTCATACCAACATGAGATTTATATGTATTGAAACTAAAAGACAAGATCTTGACAATTAGGGTCAGTGGTTTTTGAGAACACAAACATTTCTGGTCCTAATTTGGGGTACAAGACAGTCCTTAGTTCTAGTGGCCTTTACAAGGTTCATACTTGTCACAACTTTAACTTTTAATCAAGATATTCCATCAAACAACTTTTAAATCACCCATACCTCATCTTACATCCTAGGTCAGTTTATAAACATCAATAAATCATCAAGAACATGCATCTAAGATCAAGATTTACCAAGATACACTCATCCACTTACAAAACCTTCAAGATCCAACACCTTACTTACTAATGAAACCATATTGACTCTTAATTCAAACATATCAAGAGTGAGTGAGGGGTATACCTTCCTTGAAGCTCTAACAACTATAATCCTTGCACACAAGCCTTAGAGAAGCCTTATGGAATCTTAAATCACCTTAATCTTTCAAGATAAACCAAGAACACACTAAAAGTTACTATTCATCCTTAACTTTGAAAAATTATTTAACCATGCTATACTTGATGGTTTGCTATGAAATTTAACACATACCTTGCTTGAACTATGGGAATGCTTGGGATTTAATTTGGGTATTTATTGGTGGTTGGAAGTGGATGAAGAAATTTCTTCTTCTCCTTTATTCTTTCTTGGCCGAGAGCTTCCAATGGGGGGGGGGGATGGATACTTCTCTTTTGTGATATGTGTTTATGTGTATAATTATTATATGGATGAGGCTAATAATGCAAAAGTTAATCCAAGGCCATACTCCTAGGACATAGGTTAGTACAATAATACTTCCTTTATCCTCTTTTTAAGGAAGTATGGTCTCCCAATTTACTACTCACATTTGGTTAGTTTGTACTTGTAGTTTGCTTTCCTAATTATCTAGTTTGCATGGAATCTTGCATGTATAATACTTAGTTTATTCATTGTCCAATCCTTGTCACTTAATCCTTTATGCAAGTTCGATAATTTTCCTATAAAAGCGTTTTGTCGCATAGAGATTTCTATCGTCATTCTCATGCACTTGATTTTGATAATCTCTTTAAATTCCATAATTTCCTTGCCGTGGGATTTAATTTAACCTAGGTCTTCCATTATCCTCAATGTCCCACGTTTTTATAAATGTTCATTAGAAGTGAAAATCTTCGCATTCTGACGACTTTTGCATTCTCTTCATTCCTTTGTACAATAATACTACGTTCACAAAAATATAAACATTCCATCATTCATATAATGTGATCTCAAAAGTTTTTCACAATTCCCAAAATCACTATTCATAATAATTTTTAAAATGTTACAAAAATCAGGGTTCTTACAGACTTACAAAGTATGCATGCTTTTTATAGTCAAAATACTCCATTTATCACAGATAAGGCTCTACACAAGCCCAAATGCACCAAATAATGTTACAAACTTAATTAAACACATACAACACATAATTTAAACATCATGGCCACATCAGGACCATGTAATACCAACAATTTATTTAGTATTCTATGGAACCAAAAAAAATTCAAGACACAAACATTATCCTAAATTATATGTGGTCGTATCACACCAGTGATCCAAATACTGAGATTCTCTAAGGGATTCTCAGCCAGGTCTTTGTGTGAGGGCATGTGTGTGTTTGTGTATTGCTAATTAGTCACTTATCACATAATTTTTGAAAAGGTTCACACCCAGAACAAACTGTAGAAGTAACACAGTCTAGCTTGTACAATTAAAATCAAGAGACTTGGTCTCATATATCTATGTTCTCGAATAATTAAGATGAACTTAATATCAAAAGAATCTAAACAATCTTTACAGCAAGTTTAGTTCCAAGTCATTCAATCACATAACACACAGGATTTAAACATGATAAGTTCGAATATAAATCACTTAATCACTTAATCAGTCACACACATATACGAGCTCACCTATGAATTAAAGTTTAAAAGTTAAAGTGTTGAGTTTTTAAGATCATTCCTGAGCCTATGGCATCAAAAAGTCTTATAGGACTCACCATTTTTGCGACTGAGTTCATCTGAGTTTCCTTCTTCGATTCTGAGTTAATTCAGTGAGAACAATCTTTGAATCACCCAAAATGATGCCCCCCCCCCCCTTTTTAAACTAAATTCTTGAGTCAAATCATCTTAATACTCCATCGAATCCTGCATGCAACTTCTCAATCACAACCGTTAGGGTTTTGATTAAACAATATCAAAATCGAAATCATATTGAATTCTATATGTATACGAACACACACATATAAATAAACTGTCGAATTCGATTGTTTTCAGTAATCTTATGAAGAAGATTATTGAGTTTAAACATCGAATCCATTTCGATTTGACCTGCCCAGTATCAATTCGCATCAATTGATTGTGCTAATTGATGTAAATGACAAGAATCGACTCAATTTTGTGTTAAAATCAGATGATTTAGACAGAAATTAGGGTTTGTACTTAGGGACGATATAGAAAGGCGAGAGAGAACTCGAGAGAGAATTTGGGGAAACAGTGTTAGTAACATAACATAGAATGAAATGAAGATATATTTTAGGTATATATATTTTTGTGTTTCAACGGCTCAGATTGACTCATAGTATAGATCAACGATCAGGATTGCTAGGGTTTTTATGAACTGGACCAGGTTAGGAGTAATGGGTCGAGTTTAAGCATAAAAATGGGTCAAATAATGCCCGAATTTTTTGAAAATATTTATAATAAGTTTTGAAAATAAATTTTGTGAAAAGTAGTAATTTTTATATATAATAACATATTATTAATACGAAAATTAATATATATTTTGATACTTTTTATGTGATCATAAATATCAATTTCTTATCTCAAAAATATTTTTGATAGACAAAAATATTTCCTTGATTAGCTTATCTTTCGATAAATCTGAATATATTACATTCATGTAAAATTCGATCGACAAATTTCTTTATCAACAAATCTGGATTTTAGAGAATATATAATAATTCGATCGAAATGATGACTATTCAGGGAGATGAAATATGATAAATCTTTTCACAAAATATATAAATATAAATATTATTTATATCAAAATCAAATATGCTTAATAATGCTTGCCATCTAGCAAAAATCTGTTTTGATGCAATATTTTGAACATCTTTTTCTAAAATATATTTTGCTGACTGACAATCAATTCTAACTAAAAATTTTTGATTTAAAAGTTCATGCTGAAATTTGTTGATGCATAAAACTAGACTCAAAATTTCTTTTTTAATGGTTGAATAGTTGTGTTGGGTGGTATCCCAAGCGCCTGAATGAAAACAAACAATTTCTTCATGAGAAGAGGGATCTATTTTTTGTTTGAGAATTCCTCCAAATCCAATTTCAGAGGCATCAGTTTCTACAATTTTAAATGCAGAAGGATTTGCTATACCAAGGCAGGGAAGTGTCTTGACATACTTCTTAATATCTTGGACAATTGAAGTATGGATAGAAGTCCAAGGAGGGGGATTACTCTGTAACCGTTCAAAAAGTGGTTTACATTGTTTCCTAAGATCTTTATAGAATTCTCCTATATAGTTAAGGGATCCTAAAAACCTTTGGAGTTGAGTTTTATCAAGTATTTCATCAGGAAATTTGCTGGCGAACTCAATTGCTCTATCTATTGGTTTAATTTTACCATACTGAATGGTATGACCTAGAAATCTTACTTTTGTTTGAAATAAAGAACACTTACTAGGTGAAAGTACCAATCCATTGGTCTTTACTGTTTTGAAAAAAGAATTTAAATGTTTCCAGTGTTCTTCAATAGAATTGGAATAAATAAGAATATCGTCAATATAGACAATTGTAAAATGACTAAATGGGTTGAATATGTTGTTCATAATATTCTGAAATTCACTAGGGCCATTCTTAAGTCCAAATGGAAATACATTCCATTCATAATGTCCAAAGGGAGTAGTAAAGGCAGTTTTATACCTACCTTCTCTACTGATTTGGATTTGCCAAAATCCACTCTTTAGATCAAATTTACTGAATATAACTGACTAGTTTAATCTGTTTATTAAATCTTTTTTATTAGGTAAAGGATATCGAATCCATTCAAGTACTTCGTTTAATGGTTTGTAGTTGATTACTAGTCTTGGTGCTCCTCTTTCTTTTTCAGCGTTTTTTATTAACATAAAAGGCTGCACATGACCAAGGTGATTTACTATTTCTAATTAATCCTTTGCTTAGTAATTCGTTAATTTCTTTTTTACAATATTCTAGCTGTTCATGATTCATTTGAATAGGTCTAGCTTTTGTTGGAATTAAATGTTCTTTAAATTCCTTTGCATAAGGTAAATTAACTATATGTTTCTTTCTATGCCAAAAGACATGAGGAACATCTGAACATACTTCTTTTAATAAAGTCTTATTAAATTGTTCAATTTTATTTTGGAGTTTATTATCGGTTAATTGTTCTTCAATTCTTTTATATTTAATTTCATTTTTTAAATGTTTTAAATGGTTCTTTTTATTATTTAATATTGAAAGAGTCTTAGTAACTCATTGTTCTTGGATAGTTTTTAAATCTTTTTCCTCTGGTTCTAGGATAAAATTGAATGTTACTGTTTGACCTAGATGTTTACTGACTAATCCTTTAGTTGAAGTTGTAAAAGGATAGAGTAAATAGATAAAGGGTAGCCCTAATATAATTTTATCAGTCATGTTTGTTATTAAGACAAAAGAGGTATTAAAGCAAATATTGTCTTGACAAATATGAACATTAGGTAATTTGTATTTTATATTCATTTGACTACCATTGGCTGAGCTTAGTCTTTCATTAGTTTTTTCATAATAAGTTGTTGGAACTAGTCCTTCTTGAATACAATTTAGATCAGCTCCTGTATCAATAAGGGCCGATGTTTCAATAATAAAAGTTTTATTAATTATTAATTTTATGTTAGTATACCATTTTTGAATGGTAATATCTTTTAAATTTTTTAATGAAAGTCCTTGTTGTTTAATAACTTCGGATGCTTTGTCTTCTAGATCTTCTTCTTCAGAAGAATCATGGATTAATAATTTTGAATTAGTTTTAATCTGTTCAATTTCTTCTTTTAATTTTGGAATTTCTTGTTTTAAATTAGAAATTTCTTTCTTTAAAATATTTACTTCTTGATTTAAATCTATCAATGTTATTTCTTTAGCTGGGTTTTTAAACCTTTCAAGTGTCTTATTAAGACTAAATTTAGGTTTTTCATTTTTCTTATTAGTTTTGGTATCTTGTGTTAATAAAGTTTTTAGTTTATTAACATATTGTGTTTTTAGTTGGGGGTCTGTTATTTTACTAATTAATTCTATTAGTAAATTGGTTTCTTCCTCTTGAATTTTTGATAGTACATTTAGGGTTTTGGTGCAACAATTATCTGTACATCCTATAGTAATGTTTGCTTTACTATTATCACTATCTGTGTTATTAGTACTGGTTGATTGAGAAAGTATATCTATACAATGTTCGCTATTATCACTAGATTCGTTCTCAATTTTCATTAATTGAAGGATTAACTCGGTATCTTCATTTGAAATATGTAGTTGGTTAAGTTTATCTTTAACTCTACATTCTTTTTTATAATGACCTGGTTTGCCACATTTGTGACAAATAACTTTACTCTTATCAAATTTCTTAGTAAATGTTTTGTTATTGTTAAATGTTTTCTTTTTAAATTTTTGTGGTTTTTTGTAATATTCTTCTTTACTTTCTTTTTTAAAATATTTATTAAATTTCTTATATTTATTATGGTGTTTAGGTTTATTTCTGGAAGGGGCTATGGGTGGTAACCCATATTGCTCACAAAAAGTTCCTAATTCATATTTAGCTTTGTTTTTATCTTTATTAACTTGTTTAGTGATTTTGTGATCAATACACATTTTTAAACCTTTTTTTTGTATGACACTTATTATTTCACCGTAAGTTAATTCGTCGTAATTTATAAATCCTAAATTTTTACTTAATTCTTCACGAATTTTATGTGCAAATAAATTAGGTAATCCATTAACAAATTTTTCTTTCCAGAAAGATTTATTACTATCTTCCCTCATCATAACTCTAGACATAAAGACGTCTTTATACCATCTGAAATCACTTAGAGTTGGACAAGTTAAGTTACTGAGTTGATCATGGATTCTCTCAGTAATATTACTGGGAGTTCCAATGAAATGTTTTATTATTGTATAAATTAAAGTATTAACTCCATCTGATGGGATGTCTATACCTTCAACAAATATTGGTTGACCATCATTATCTAATTGGATAGCATTAATTATTCTAAACCTAGTTTCTTCAGTGAGATGTTTTTCCCACCAAGATCTTAAGGTTCCTGTGAAACCACTAGCTAAAATGTCAACAATTTCACTTTGGTTTAAATGATTATGTGTTGTTATATAACAGTTAGCTACCATTGACATATGGTGTAATTTGTTTAATATTTCTTGCTCACTAAGACCGTCAATATTCCATTCATAAATCTTTTTAGCTGAAACAGAAAATTGATTATCTAAATTCCCTTCTTCAAATTGTAAATCTGGAGGAGTTGGTCTAGGATACCAATTCTTAGTTTGGGTTGTGGGATTAGGTTGGTTTAGTTTTTTAAATTGATTAAGACCAGTACTAGTAGAATCATCAATTTCGTTAGAGCTTTCATGAAAGCCTAGGACTCTTATAGTTTTACTGGATTCTGGTTTGTCTAATTTCTTAAATAATTTATCGAATGTTTTAATAAGTTCTTTATCTTTACTAGGAAAGCTTAAATTTTCTCTTTTACTAGGTAAATTTATTAAGGGTTTTTCTTCATATTCTAGGTTGTTTTCTTTAATGAGATTTGGATCTAAATATTGTTTAATATTAGGATCTTTAATCTTATCTTCAATCTTATCTAATTGTTTACCTAGAGAAGCTAGATACTGATTAGTGAAATTATTTTGTTCAATTAATTTCTTTTCGTTATTCTGTCCATCGGACATTTTAAATGGCGAAGCTATGACTAAAGTATCTTTTACTGGAATTATTATTGTTTCTATTGGAGGATGACTAGATGAGATTTTAGACTTATCTTCTTTAATCCACTGTGTCTTAGTAATTGTATTGCATTTACCATAGTACTTTTCATACCAAGAATAAAAAGTAATATTAATTTTTTCTTTTGTTACGAAAATCTTCCATTTATTAACTATTTTATCCCTGTCTTTATGACTATGATTTTCTCTAAATTGGTGTCTTTTTAACCTATTTTCTTTTGAATTGAAATCTTCTGTTAAGAATTTCCAATTGATTTTAACTTCTTTATTAATAGTTCTTAACTGATGATTAATAGGTTTAGTTTCAAAATCTGATTGTGTAGGAGATAATTGTTCATTATCGTCTTCAGATTGATTACTAGATTGGTTATAAAAGGGGTGACTAGTTTGTCCTTCATTGATGATACCTTTTAATTTTATATCTTTAATATTTGTTTTACTGAGTAGTTCAGAATCTTGTCTAGATGACATTACTTTACTGAGTAAATCAGAATCTTTTCTAGATGAAATTACTGACTGATTACCAATTTCTTCTAACATAAGTGGTTTTCTATAATTATCAAAACTTATTCTAACAGTTCCATCTAAATATTGTTTTATGTTATCTAAATTCATTATTCCACTTGTTAATGGTGTCTGCGGTATTTCATTGTCTAAGACCCATTGACTAGGGAGGTTAATATCTTTCCAAAGTATTGTTTTTGGTACTTGGATATTAGCATCACTAGTACTACTTTGAATTAAAATAGTTTTGTCTTTTGGACATTTACTAAGTGCATGAATATTTAAATTAGTTTTCATTGTTTTATAATAAATTCGATAAATCAATGCAAGTGGTTGAGATCCCTCAATCATTTGAGTGATTTCACCAGCTGTTTTAATATTTAATGTTAATGCTTTTAATAAGTTGGGGTCATTCAGACTTAAAGTAAAGTCTGGAAAGCAATTAAAATGGACTGGTCCATTATGGAGGCTAGATTCCATGATTCCTAATATACTAGGGACATAGTTTAAATATCTTGCATCTCTTAAACATAAAAGAATGCTAGAGTTAATTCCTTTTACTGATAATGGTTTTACTGCTACTTGTATTAATCCTACGTGAATAAAATTATAATTTTTCTTTTTATATTTTCTTATAATTTCATTTGTTAATAGAGAACAGCTTTCGTGTTCTTTGTTGATAGCATATATTTTTTCTACAGTTTTTACATTATAATTGGTTTTAAAATTATCTGTAAAAGTTGACTGATAAATTTGTTTTGGATCTATACTGGGTATATTCCAATTACCTAAATCTTGACTAATATTTTCATAACTATGTTCTTCTTGGTTTATAAAATCTGGGATCGACGTCATCGGTGACCTCGAGCTAACTGAGGAACTAGACCTAAAGAGTCTATTCATTAATCTTGTTTTAACTGGTTTTATTACCTAAAGGGATTCTGGGAATATTAGTTCATACCTTCTTGCCTTAAGTACACTCATACCTAAGTCTAACGCCCTTATCCAACACTACTCTAACCTGAGACTTACAAAGGATTTCCTGGCAACGACACTAGGTGGTCTACAGTAAGAGTGGTGACTAAATTAGCAGAATAACTAAAAGATAATAAGAAACAGTTGTAAACAGTAGTAATGAACGGAAAACACAGTCGGAACAGTTACTCAATAACCCAATGATTACCGGGTGGCTTTGATACCAAAAGGGGTGGAAGCAGAAACAGAAAAGAACAAGAGAAATTTTACTAACCAGGAAAGTAGCCGGTATGCATATGATGAACGGAATGTAGAGTGTGAACGGAAAACCAGGCAAGGAGCCGGTATGTAGATGATGCAGTAGATGCAGGGGGAATAACGAAAGGGACCTCACAGTTGAATATAAATTTAAAACAGGTTTACTTATTTATAAATATAAATATTATTTATAAATATATATAAACCATTATTTTGGAATTTCCAACATTCCTAAATCCAAACGGAGTTTAGCGAATCTTTCGGAATTCAATGGTTTAGTGAAAATGTCAGCGAGATTGTACTCAGTTTCAATATGAGTCATTTTCATGTCGCCTTTATTGACATGATCACGAAGAAAGTGGTGTCTCACATCTATATGCTTAGATCTTGAATGTAACACAGGATTTTTGCTAAGATCAATAACACTCGTGTTATCGCATAAGATTGAGATCACCTCAAATTTAATATTATAGTCAGCCAATGTTTTCTTCATCCACAAATTGTAAGCACAACATTTAGCGGCTGCTATATATCCAGCTTCAGTTGTGGAGATAGATACTGAATTTTGTTTCTTAGAAAACCAGGAAACCAAGCATCCTCCAAGAAACTGACATGTACCACTAGAACTTTTTCGATCGACTAAATGCCCGACATAGTTCGAATCTGAAAAACATACTAAGTCAAATGGTACTCCTTTTGGATACCAAAGACCAACATCAGTGGTTCCTTTAAGATATCTCAAGATCCTTTTCACCGCGGATAAATGAGATTCTTTTGGTGCTACTTGAAATCTAGCACACTTACAAACATTATATTATATATCGGGTCGACTTGCGGTTATATAAAGAAAGCTACAAATCATACCACGATATTTATTTGTGTCTACGGGAATCCCCTTGGGATCTTTTGTTAATTTCTCGGAAGTAGACATAGGAGTAGAGATGGGTTTGGCATTATCCATTTCAAATTTTTTCAACATCTCTTTACAATACTTAGATTGAGAGATATGGATACCTTCATTAGATTGCCTTATTTGCAATCCTAAAAAGAAATTTAATTCTCCCATCATACTCATTTCAAATTCCTTACTCATATTTTCATAGAATTCTTTACATAGTGCACCATTGGTTGAACCAAATATGATGTCATCTACGTATATTTGTACGAGCAATATATCATCTTTTTCTTGCCTCGTAAATAAGGTTTTATCGGCAGTTCCCATTTTAAAATTGTTTTCTAGTAGGAATTTGCTCAACTTTTCGTCTTGGAGCTTGTTTTAAACCATTTAGAGCTTTGTATAATTTATATACATACTCTAGATGTATTGCATCTTCAAAACCGGGAGGTTGTTTTACATAAACTTTTTCTTCCAAAATCCCGTTTAAGAATGCAGATTTCACATCCATTTGGTATACTTTGAAATCCTTCTGGCACAAGTAGGCTAATAGCATTCAAATTGATTCAATTCTTGCTACGGGTGCATAAGTTTCATCAAAGTCTATACCTTCCATTTGGGTATAGCCTTGAGCGACTAATCTCGCTTTATTTCGAACAACGGTTCCATTTTCATCTAATTTATTTTGAAATACTCATTTATTTCCAATTATGGAAGTATCTTTGGGTTTTGGAACAAGTTGCCATACTTTGCTACAAGTGAATTATGTTAATTCCTCTTGCATAGCCGAGATACAATCCTCGTCAAGCAAAGCTTTTTTAGCGGTCTTAGGTTCTATTTGAGATAGAAAACTAAGATGATTCATAATATTTTGAACTTTTGACCGCATTTGAACTCCTTTGCTTAAGTCTCCAAGGACATTGTCCAAAGGATGACTTTTTATCGTTGGAATTTCTTTAGGAAGTTCAATTTCTGTTTCGATCAATTCTAATGGATTTCTAGGAATCGGGGTCCCGAGATCTATATTTTCGAATTGTCAAATAATATTTTCAACATCAACTTGTTCGACATTTTCTTTGTCAACAAGATCTTTATATCTCGAGGGTGGTTTACTTTCATTAAAAGCTACATTCATTGATTCATCCACCACAAGAGATTTAAGATTACATACTCGATAAGCCTTGCTATTTGTTGAGTATCCAAGAAATATACCTTCATTTGATTTAGGATCAAACTTAATAAGGTAATCTTTGGAATTTAATATAAAACACTTACTTCCGAATACTCGAAAATAACTTAGCTTCAGAGTTTTGCCAAAGTAAAGCTCGTAAGGAGTCTTTTGCTTTATAGGGCGTAGCAAAACCCGATTAAGAATATGGCAAGCGGTTGACATAGATTCGACCCAAAAATATTTAGGTCGACGCGATATTCATTAAGCATTGTGCTAGCCATTTTATTGTAATGTTATTTTTTTCCTTTCAACTACTCCGTTAGATTGTGGAGTGTAAGGAGCGGAAAAATTATGTGTGATACCATGTTCATCACAAAATTCTGTAAAACTAGAATTATCAAATTCTTTACCATGATTAGTCCATATATAGACTTTGGTATTATTTTATTGGTTTTGAATCTTTTTGCACAAAGAAGAGAAAGATTCAAAAGCATCGCTTTTAGCATTGAGAAATTCCGTCCATGTGAATTGTGAAAAATCATCAACGATTACCAACGTGTATGAACAACCTCCGAGACTTTGTATAGGAACCGGACCAATAAGATCCGTATGTAATAGCTCGAGAGGTCTTGAGGTTGATACCATGAACTTAGCTTTGTGAGATGCTCGAATTTGTTTGCCAATTTCGTAAGCTTCACAAGTATGATCTTTTTGATAGTTCAACTTTGGTATACCTCGAACGTGATCTTTTGTTGATATATTCTTAATCAACTTCATGTTTTCACGTCCTAATCTTCGATCCCATAGCCATGGATCATCGTTTGTAGTGATTAGGCATACGTTCTCATGTTTGCTCATGTCACATGTGTAGACATTTTTGTTTCGAGGGCAAGTGAGAACCAACTTTCCATTTTTGTCTAAAATAGAACAATGAGTAGTATAGAAAATTACCTTGTATTCATTGTCGCAAAGTTGACTTATCGAGAGTAGATTGTACTTTAATCCGATGACTAATTGAACCTCGGATATTTTGAAATGATTGTTCCCGATGTCTCCGATACCGACAATGTTACCTTTACTACTATCTCCAAATGTGACACTTTCGGTAGTGACCTTTTTAATGTTGTTCAAGAGTGACTTATTACCGGTCATATGTCTCGAACAACCACTATCAAGGTACCACATGTCTTGTTTCGCGGAAAGACACGCCTACAAAAATAATCAATTAAATTTATAGGTACCCCTTTGTCTTGAGGGTCCTTGGGTTAGTGTATCATAGCTAGCATTTGAATTTGCATAAAAGAATCTAGGCATAGGATAAGCATTGTTAGACATGTATAGATTCCTAGGTGTATTGTATCTAGCATGATATTGTGTGTTTCTGCCATTATCATAAAGTCTAGAGTTAACATGATGTATAGTATTTCTATCGTGAGTAGCATATCGAGAGTAAACATTATGATTAGGTACATGTTGAGTTCTAGGTGCATGACCACTAATATTGGCATAATGTTTTCTATTTTGAAACATAAAAGGTTGTTGAAACCTTTGTTGCTTTTGATCATTATAAGCAACATTGTTGAATGGTACATATTTTTCAACCTTTTGGTATGGTTTTGATCCTTTACGAATCCATACATGCTTCCCCTTAATTTCACCACTCTTATATTTGCAATATTGAAACATATGTCCATTTTTGTTGTAATAAGAACATTTTAGTAATGGCGGTGTAGGAGAATTCATTATCGGTTGTTGATCTTTTTGAACAACTCGCTTTGGTTTAGCGTTCTTATCATATCCCAAACCTTCACGATTAAAGGAATTCTTTGAATGTACCATTTTATTTAACATCTCATTGCCTTTAGTAAATATTTGAATAACAACTTCAAGATTTTCTTTTTCTTTGACTAAGGTATCAATCTTGTTGTTAAGGAATCTTTTTTGATCCACAACTTGAGAAGTGAGCTTATAGTTTTCTTCTTTTAACCTTTGAGCCTCTATTTCAAATTCTTTTTCTTTTGGCTCTTTGGTTTGATATAGCTCACTCTCTTTTTCAAGATTTTTTTCTTGAGATTGAGATGTTAAGTTATGTTGAACTTTTGATTCATTTAGAATCTTTAAGTTCATTAGATCAACGTGAAGTTTACAAATGTTATCATTTAGTTGTAACTTCTCGCTTTCCATCTCTTCAACTTGAAGGATTAAAGCCACGTTTTCTATTTCAAGCTTGAGAAAATTTTCCTTGAATTTATTGTCCTCAATTTTCAAGTGATGATTTTGATCACTTAGGGATGTAATTTCATCCTCATTTTGGACTTTTAAGTCCATCATCCGAGTGAACTCTTTACTTTGAGTATAATGCATCTCCTCGAGTTTCATTTTCTCGGACCATAATAAATGGAGCCTTCGATCAACATCTTTATATTTATTGTTGATTCCAACTACTAGCTCAATTAGATCATACCTACTCATATCTACCAAATTTAAATTTGATTCATCTAATTGAAGTTTATTTGTAATGTAGTTGAGATTAGAAGTAATTACCTTTTGATGAGAAGTGGAGGCTTCCGTTGAAGTAGGTTTATCTCCGATAGCCATTAAGCATAGATTGACAACTTCTTCACTTGCTTCCGGAGCTTCTTCATCTTCACTTAAATCCCAATCATTTTCGGCCACGAGACTTCGTCCCTTTGAAAGTTTAGGACATTCCCTTTTGTAGTGACCCGGCTGTTTACACTCGAAACATACATCTTGTGTTTCCTCCGAGATTTGTTATTTTGGTTTTGGAGGAGTGTAAGTGGGATTGTTATTATTGTTGGCATTATTATAGGCATTTTGTATTTTGTGTGTCTTTGCCTTTGTTGTAGCTCGTTGACGGAAAATTACTCTTATAGTTTGGAGTATAATTTTGAGAGTAATTAGGCCTTCCGTTAGAGTTAAAAACTCTTTGTTGATTATTTGATTTGAGGAAGCCTTTTCCGTATCTTTAAGCTTTGCTTTGAAGCACACAACGAAGTTGTCTCGTGGGTAAAGCAATTTCGCTTTCATCGAGATTTTGGAGTTCTTCATTCAACTATTCGTCATTTTCATTTTCAATGATTAATATAGCTTTTAAAGCCATATTTTTCTTTTTGTCTTCCACTTTGGGAATGACCTTATCCGGTATATTATCTTCTTCGTATGCACGAAAGTTTCCGAATAAGTTATCGATGTTATACTCATTTAGATTATGCATTTCTTTGATTGTAGTTAATTTAACCTTCCAACTAGGAGGTAAAGACTTAAGAACTCTTCGGTTCTTTTCATTCCGAGTATAACTCTTTCCGAGTTGAGATAATTCATCGATAATACGAGTAAATCGTGTTTCCATGTCGATGATATTTTCTCCTTCGAGGAGTTTAAAGTTCTCGTATTCTTGGATCAAAGTATCCATTCGAGAATCTTTTATGTCGGTGGTTCCTTCATAGGTTACCACTAACTTGTTCCACATTTCTTGTGCCGACTTGCAATTGTTTACTCTTTTATATTTTTTTTCGAGAAGTGCACTTGTGAGAACCATTTCCGCCTTGGCGGCTATATTCATCATAATTTCTTCCTCTTGAGTGTATTCACTAACCTTCTTTTCAACGGTAACTTCATCGACCGTTTTGGTAGGAATTATAACTCTATCTTCTATGGCCATCCAAACTTTGACTCCTTGAGATCTAGCATAGATGTGAAACTAGAGCCGGCAATTTCGTACACGACACGAAAACGACACGATAATAACGGGTTTGGTTTTACCTTTTCAGTACACGAACACGAAAATACACGAACACGAAATTACATGAGCGAATTTCGTGTCGGTTTTGGATTTATCCTTAGTTACACGACACGAAACGAAAATACACAAAATAATTAAATAATTAAATAAATATATTAAAATTATATAGATACATATTATCATAAATATTGTATATATAATTTTTATAAAAATAAAATAGAAAATAGTTTCAAATTTAAGTTTAGCAAGATTTGACTGCACTTGGAACATTACGGCTTATTGACTTAATACTCAAATAGTAAAATTTTAACTGAAACTTTTAAAATTTAATTTTTTTATTTGATTTATAATGTTTTTAATTTTATTTAAAATTACACGAAACACGACACGAAAAGTACACGACACGCAGATACACGAACACGAAATGACACGAATTCTTAACGGGTCGGATTTGGGTTAGCATTTATGTACACGAAACACTAAAGTACACAACACGAAAGTATACGAAAAGAACGAATTGACAGCTCTATGCGAAACCTCGTTTTCCACTTTGCAAAGTTTGTGCCATCAAATAGAGGAGGTTGCGAGCTAGATAGACCTTCGCCGTAACCGATGGTATTTAGATACGCCATTTCGGATCACTTTTTGTTGCGCTTGTAAATATGAAAATCACTTAACAAACACGTTAGAAAACACCACGTTGATACCAATTGTTAGGTCCCGTAAGAGGGCTATTTTAAGCTAGAAAGGGGTTGAATAGCTTAAATACTAATTTAAAAATTATTATGGCGTTTTAAAAATATTTATCCCTTTTAAAATATTTTACTGAGTTGTTATGCAATTAATAAGTGCGGAAATAAAAGACAAGGGAAGAAAATACCACACGAGCGATTTTATCCTAGTTCGCGATGGCGTAACCTCTAATAGATTCGCACACCCCTACTCTAGTCCCCGAGCTCATCTCCGGACTAAAGATTTCCTTTAAAAATAACCTCGCTCCTTTAATAGGCGGAGAAGCCTTTACAACTTACAAGATTGGTCTTGGAGCGTAACTTCCCGTTACCTCCTCAAAATCGTTGTAAAAACCTACACAACTTATCTTAGACAGCAACTCCCGGCTACTTCTTCAAAGTTGATGTAGAACCTTGGTGTAGACTATGACTTCCTTAACTTTTGCCGGTCTTGGATCTTAGGTATTAGATCTTGGATCTTAGGTATTAGATCTTGGATCTTTTCTCTTCTTCATGGTGCAAAGACGACTAACTCCCCGTTAGTACGCCTAAGACTTGGGTCTTAGAACGAGAATCACCTCACTTCACTTCATCATACTACAAAACTAAGAAGACAATATCTACGAAACAAATATGATATATAACAATTAAGTTTGGACTAGTATGTTACGGTACTAGGCCAAGAGAGTATATAATATTCGTATAAAAATATTAAATACACTTATAAGTATACTTTCTTTGATATTAAGTTATAATCAAAGTATACTTTTAATTACTCCAAATAAGATACAAATATTTGTGGAGTAATTCTTGAAGTCCTTTAAAATAAAGCTATACAGAGCTTAAGGCTTCGTAAGTATTCTTTCTTTCGATATATATAATTAGTTAGATTGAAGAATACTTTTATCACAATACTCCGTTAAGATGAGATTAAGTTGTAACTCGGAGTTTGTTGATAAATAAAGTCCTTTAAGCTCGTTGGCTTAAGACTTTAATAAGATAACTCCTCTTTTTAAATACTTGAAGAATATCTTAAAAACTTCATGCACGAAATACAATATTTAGCCACGATAAATAAAAGTAAGTGCGATAAATAAAACAAGTGGCTAAACTTGTGCTTTTGAAGTTTTAACAAAGTACGCATTAGTCAAATTATCTAATAATCCCATGAAACACTAAAGGTGCTAGTTGGGAAGTTCAATAATAATATGCGTTGTAAGTTTAATCTCTTTTAGAGATAACGTACTTCGTTTGATACGAAAGTATACTTTAATCGAATATATTCCCACGAAACACTAAAGGTGCTAGTAAGGAAATCAATTATACTTTTCGTAATATATTTGATCTTGTCAAATATAATCACTCTTTTAGAGATTAATTACTTTTTTTTATCTTTCTTTAAATATAAACTTTCTTTAAATATAAACTTTCTTTTTAAAGATCGAGTACTTTTGTGAACTTTGTCACCTTTTTGCTTTCTTTAGCAAAGTATAAATATTTCGAACCTAGTTCGAATCTTTGGTCTCTTTTAAAGATCCAAGAGAAGAGCTTAAGAAGATATATAAAAGTTAAGAACAAAGCTCAAATATAAATAAAGACGAAGCTAAAAATTACCACTTTTAGAAAACGATCGAAAAAGTTCGTCAGAAAAAATCGTCGGAGGTTCGGCCAGATTTTGGACTATGAACGAACTTTGGGTAGCCCTTCGGGAGACCAGAAAGTAATGGTGGATGAACTAGCAAGGTGGAAGTAAGCTCGGTTGGTGGAACAAAACTTGAATAACAAAAACCTTGAATATATGATAATATATTTATAAGAAAGAAGGTTTTTGGGAAGAAGTATGTGTGTAGAGATTTGAGAGACTTTGAGAGAGTGTATACTTCTATTTTTCCAGCAAGGTGCAGCTCTAGCTTGTAAGAAAAATGAGTGTGGGAGGGTTGGTATTTATAGAGAAAGTTGAAGAGGGTTGGACGAGTATTAGGTAGAATGAATGGTGGAGATTAAAGCATTTTTAATGGTGAAGATGATGAAGATGTGGCTCATTCTTAGTCTGACATTGTACCTAACTCAACTTTGTCTTTTAACACTCATGGCACAACACTTTTAAACATATAATATAATATTACACTTATACCGATTAATAATTAAATACGTAACACGTATCGTTAATTAAATAATCAATATATTCCATAAATGCTCAAAAAATAAATCTAAAAATATGGAGTACTTAGAAATATTATAAAATGCATACCTGCAAAGTTTGGTCAATTTTGGTCAATGTTGACTTGGTCAAACGTGGGACCGTCTGTCTCGGTTTTCGTGCACGGACCAAGTCATTCTAGAAAGTGAAAGTATTTTATTTGGATTTAAAATGATTAAATCAGCTTTCGTCTCCGAATAAAATACGATTAGTCTTTTGATGAAATAGATAAGCCTTTTGACCAATGTTTTGGCTAGAATAAATACTAAAAATATATTTCCTAAAATAAAAAATATTTAGAGAGTGTAGGAAATATTTTTGAGTATTTAAAATAATTTTCTCCGAAACATAATGAATTTGAGAAACTAAAGAAAAATTACTTTAAATATATCTAGCATGATATAAAAATAGGTATTAATAATCTATGAGTGAATATTAATATTTTGAGAGTGAAACTCATTTTAAGGATGATGAGAAATATTTTTGCCATGAACGAAAAATATATTATCGAATAAAAATTGTTCGTTTTCAAATGTAGCATGAGTTCTCTAAAGAATATTAAATCTTTAATATTCCTTTTTGAAGCTTGTTGCCTTATCAATATTGCAACATAGATCTAAACAATATCACAACTTTGATATTTCTTTTTCGATCTTACTGCCTTATAGATATATTCCTTAATATATATATATATATATATATATATATATATATAGAATTTTCACAAATAAAGGAATATCTCTTATATTTATATTTAAAATATAAATATAAATATGGTTGAAGATAGATTTTGATGACAATTCTTGCTAATATGATCAAGTCACTTTTGAATAAATCAAATAAATTAATGATTTAATGGAGAGGATCTACGTGTATTTAAATTTTATGTTTAAATTGTACAAATACCAAAATAAATATTATATCGAAGATATCTTTTCACGTTATTATAATTAAATCCTTATATATAATAAGCGTTATGGGGTTCTTATTCAAAACTTCGGTAGTTCGGTCCCTGTATGACAACTGTATGACCAAAGTAATAAGGACCGTTAGATATTAAATAGATAGATGAGAACCATTAGATCTGATATTAAAAAGTATATTTGATTAAGAGTAGGATAATATTTAAATACTAAAAAGTGTATTTTGATAATTTAAATCAAATATAATTGGGTTTTCTATATTGAATAAAATGCTCTATTTAAAAATTCGTAACTCTTTTTTCTCTTCAATTAATGGGTAGTTTTAATTAGATAATATTAATAAATATACACAAAATATATGTGTTTTGCACATGTTAATGCAACATGAAAAAATTTATCCAAAAATATATCTTTAAATATTTTATCCATAATTCTTATCGTCACAGTACATACCATAGAAAAAAAAAATAAGAATCGTTAATTTTTTTTTAAAAAAAGATGAGAATCGTGAGATGTTCGAACTCCATCAAGAACGTATTAAATATAAAAATTAATATTTTTATCTATAAATATACTAAAAAAAATCCAAAGACGATAGTACTATAAAAAGTAAGAATCATTGGATATTAATATAAATGAATGAGAATCATTGAATAAATAGATAGATTAATTTTTTCAAAAGTCTAAGATTCGAAATTCGTCAACAATATATTAAACATGAGAACCGTTGAATAAATATATAAATTAATTTTTAAAAGTCTAAGATTCGAAATTCGTCAACAATATATTAAACAAATTGTATATTAGAATTATAAATATTAATAAAATTAAAAAATTAAAACAATTATGAATACTAAGAATAAAATTGTGAATTAATATAATAAAAGTATTAAAAAAATATCCATGCACTGCACGGGTTATAAGCTAATTATATCTTTATATATAATAAGCGTAAGGGAGATCTTATCCAAAAGTTAGGTCATGTACCGCCAAACTAATAAGGACCGTTGATATTAAAATAGTTGAATGACAACCGTTAGATCTAACATTAAAAAATGTATTTGATTGTTAGTATAATTATATTGAAATACTAAAAAGTTTATTTTAATAATATAAATCATATATGTGTAGGTTTTTTAAGTTGAATAGATTACTACAAATTGTATTTGATTATTCGTAGAATTATATTTGAATAGTATACTTTAATAATATATAATATACTTTAATAATCTATACTATATTATTAAAGACAAAACTTTAAAAGTTTTGGTCGGTCGGTCGGTATTTGGGTCGATTTATGAGCCTATCTATAATCAATTTATTTATAACCAATTACCTTTTCCACCTAAATTGCATTACCTATTTTATATTTTATAACTAAAATAACTCATCTTCTAAAATTAACACGGGCAACGTGTGTGTGTCTATATATATATATAATGGTAAAAAAACACATTACCTATTTAAAATTAATTAAAACACATTACTTTTTCTATTTTTTCAAACAAAATCCTCTTATTTTCTAAAAATATCACGGGTAATTACTGTTTTCAACTAAAACATGTTACTATTTATAATCATTTACTTTTTTCAGAAAAATAAATTACGTTTTCAACTTTTTTCTAACAAAAATCCCCTCATTTTCCAAAAATATTACGGGTAATTACCTTTTTCAACTAAAACACGTTATCTTTTTCTATTTTTCCTTACTAAAACCTCTCATTTTCCAAAAATATCACGAGCAGCCTTAATTTATTTATTTTAACACCTATTTTAATAATTTAAAAAAGTTTACTTATTTTAATATGCCTACGTATATCATTTAACATATGCAATTAATAAAATATTAAAATATAAATAATAAAATAATAATTATGAAAAATAATCTGTGCATAGCACGGGTTTTAAGCTAGTATAAATAAAATATAAGTAGGTTTTTTAAGTTGAATTGAATACTAAAATGTGTAATTAAATACACTTTAAAAAATTATTTTAATAATATAAACTAAATATTAGTAGGTATTCCAAGTTAAATAGAATACTAAAAAATGTATTTAAATACATTTTTTGATACTAGATTTAACGAATCTGTGTTATCTATAAAATCTAATGATGCTTATCGTTTTGACGACACATAATCAAAATTTTGAATAAATCTCTTTTACATGTAAGTAAGTAATACGTTTGTGAGAGATTTTATCCAGAACTAGTTTACTAAGCCGCGCTTCGCAGCGGCTTTATAATAATATCTCTAAATTTTCTCAAAAAATATTCTACAAAATACGTTTTTAAATAAAATAATATTTTTAATATAAAATTAAGTTTTGTTTTGAATTATATATATATATATATATAGTTCTAGATCATTCAATCAAAAACTACAATTATACCTTCACAACTATTAAAATCTTCACTACCTCCAAATCTACTCACAGTAAGAAAAAAATCAAAAAATATGACATCCTTTTTGTTGCCGGGAGATTTTTTTTATTAATAATGATCTCTTTTTGTCAAAACAAATAACAACAAAAACAACAACCTCTTCCTTTAAAAAATAAATTAATTAATGACATCTTCTCAATGTTTCTTATTTTCGTATGACTTTTGTTATAGATGTACCGATTTATTGAATTTTGTTAAAAATGCACACACTAAATAAATTCTTCAGTCGAATAAATCTTAACATGATATTTTCGAAATGCATACATGTTAGGAATGAATATCACCTAGAAACTAGACAGAGGGGGGGTGAATGGAGAGTTTGATGGATTTTTGCTTTCTTGAAACTAAATGTAAACTGTATATGATTATGCTATGTAATATGCAGAAAGTAAACAACACGCACAATCACTTTAATCTACTTTGTATAAGCAAATTAAATACTACAGCTTTCCAAGAAATTCACAATCGAATTTCTGGCTTCTAAACAAGAACAGTTTGTACTTGCTTGCTTACAGAGAAAAGAGCTTAGCAAATAACTATGTGTATCTCTCTTACAGCTTACAATAGGATGTGCATGATATATATAAGCCCTATACAAACTAGCGCACACACCTATTTTTACATAGTTACCCCTTGCTGAAAGTCCAACTTGTCCTGCCATAAGACGTTAACTGTGTCAGGAAGGACCGCCTGCTTTTCGGAGTCTTTCCCGTTTCTGTAGCTGCTTGTCTCTTATCTTTCTCTCCAAGTTTAGCTGTAGATTTGCCATCTGTTCTTTGGACCACCTTGCCAGAACAAATGCTTCAGTATTTGTCTCTTTTGATTCTTGATTATGTACCTTGATTTGTCTTGTTATAAACGGCTAAGTGTTGATATCGTGAACTCCACTTCATTCCTGACTTCGTGATCTCCCTTGTGAGGACTACGCGATATAGCCTTTGAAGACTTTGCGACATAGGTCATTTGATGACTATGCGACATAAGTCATTTGACGACTATGCGACATAAGTCATTTGACGACTATGCGACATAGGTCATTTGACGACTATGCGACATAAGTCATTTGACGACTATGCGACATAGGTCATTTGACGACTATGCGACATAGGTCATTTGATGACTATGCGACATAGGTCATTTGATGACTTCACGATCTAGGCTTCTTTGACTTTGCTGACTTCAACACTTCACGACATGTGTCTTGAGGACTTCTCGACATAGACCAAAATGGACTATGCGATGTAGCACTTCACGACATAGATATTGGTGACTTCACGACATAGCTTTCTTCTGACTTTGCTATATAATGCCTTAGACAAATTTCTGCAACTTATTTCTTCATGGCCTTATTCATTTCTATCCTGCTGCATGAACATTACTGAACTTCTACCAGGACAATTATTCAATGGCCTATATACAATCTAGATGCAAGAAACTTTACTAAGCTCATTATAGATCTGAGCATACATGATAAAGCTATTGTTCATGAGAACAAGACAAGTACATTTAGAGACCTATACTATATCCCAGTGATAGAAATCACTAGGTCATGTACTGTGATATAGTCACATAGTGTAGGCTTGTTAATAGTGGTATTCAGACATGTCTTGAGCCTAACAATCTCCCCCAAATTGTGAGTAAGATCCTTAGGCACAATTTCATGTCTGATAACAAGCCTAACTTACATAGGAGGAAATTAAGTAACAGAGAAGACAATTTATGAACATTGAGATCAGGAATTTGATTACATAGAAAAATTTGAAAGCTTACAGACTATCTTTGTTGATCAGCAGCTTCAGCTTCCAATTGCTTCTCTTGAAAATCATCATAAATCTTCTTTTTCCTTATCTCTTCTCTTCTTTTCATGTCTATGATGGCTTCTTGAAGTTCTTCTCTTGAAATCAGTTCTTCAATGAGAGGTGAGCCTTTCAAGTCATCAATTGCAGCCTTGAGTGCACTTTCTACATAGGAGTCCAGAAACTCCATCCTTATTTTGATTTGGCCTCCATTTGAGTTTTTGTACTCCACAATGTAAGGATTTTGTTTGACCCTGCACAGCCCTTTCTGCCTTAGCTCTTTAGCCCTCTCCTCCATCTCAGCCATTTCTTTCTCTCTCTGTATGTTTTTCTCTTCATTCTCTTTCCTCATGTTTTCTTCATAATCAGCATGCATTTTCAAGTACCTGGCAATATCTATCTTCCATGTCCTTTCTTCTTTTTCTTCAAAATTCAGTAAGGCATTTATCCTTTCAAGCTCATACTTATTGAAATATTGCCAGCCTCCTTGCTTCATTATCCTTTCTCTTCCATCAGTGTACTTGATCTCTAGATGATATAGCTTCACCTTGACTTCAAAGATTCTTTGAGCTCTCAAGAATGCTAGGGCATCTTCATCCTAGTCTTCATCAAGAGGAAGCACTTTGATCCCTACAACATTAGTGATTATCCCATTCTTCTTTGTTATCCTTGTCCTCTTAGCTGCCCTCTTGATCTTCATGTGCTTCACTTGAAGTAGCTTTGTGGAGCAGGGAGAATTAGTTTTCAGTGCCACATCACTTGGGAGTAGCTTCATTCCTTTTCCCTTCATCCACTGTAACACTCCACCAGCTGTGACTTTGTGGAAGTGTCTTTTTATGTTCCTTTTGTGGCTCCTTCTTTCTTCTGTGGCAATTCAGGTTCAGAAGTCTTAGATAATGATTTTGGAGGACCATTACTAACAGTACCCACCCTAGACTTAGAGTCTTGTGTTGTGGTTAAAGTACTGCTAGCAATGTCCTTGACTTGCTGAATTCCACTCCTTGTTCTCTTGACTGTTTCTTTTGTCCCCTTAGAATCCCTCTTGTCATCATCAGCACCTTTAGTCTTCTTTGAGGATTTGCTCCTGCTACTTTCACTTGGTCCTTCCTTATCACTCCTTGAATGAGATCTCCTTCTGTAGGTTTTCTCCTCACCATCATCCTCACCATCCTTCTTCTTGCTCTTTTCTTTGACAGATTCAGGAATGACTCCATGAATCAGAAAAGATTGTAGAGTGTGAATCATTTCTAGTTCCTCAACTGTCCTAACTCCTCTCTTGGCTCTCAGCATTTGTAGCACCTGATTGATCTTTGCATTGTTCTTCATTTTCAGGTCTGAGGGAATGACAAGTTGGTCAATGCTGTTATCTTGAGATAGACTTTGGTAGATAATTGTCCTTGGTTTGGAGATAACCTCATGCAATCTTTGATTTTGATCTATCTTCAAGTCATTGTATAGACTTTCATTGTTCACTCCATGCTTTTCAATCAACTCCAGAATGATTGACAGCTCAGTAAATCTCAGTCTTTCTAGAGTTTGAAATGATAGATGCCATAAGCAATTGTCCTTGCACACCATGATAACCTCTCTTAGATGAACATCCCTGATTTTCTTTACTGCAACTGTGAAGTACTTGATGCTTTCCTTGAGCTTCTCTCTGTAGCCTCTTGCATCTTCATGAGCATTTCTGTAGATGGCTTTCAGAAACTCCAGGAAGGCCTCATCATGATAGATGTTTGAATTGGCAACTTCCTGTAGCTTGGCCTTTGTGATAACTATAGCTTTGACATGTTGAGCATTAGGAGTATGTTGAGCAGGTTGAGTAGCTGAAGTGTCTTTGGGCATCGTGGATGGATAGTAGGTGGTTGTGATTGTGCTTTTCTGACCTTGTGCACTTATAACCTCTATAGGGGGTAGGATTATTGGTTTGATTGTTTCTTCAGAAATTTTGCCCTTAAGCTTCTGTTGCTTGGCAGGTACTCCCCCTTTCTTTTGCAGAATGACCTCCTTTTGTTTCTCCCCCTTAGGCTTGGAATCAGACAAGATGTCTTGAGCTTCCCCAGGGATAGGCAGGTTCATTTGTCTCATCATAGAAGTCAACATTTGTTGTTGCACCAGCAGGATATTGGAGGTATTGTTGCCTTGGTCATCCAGCTTGTCATTGAGCTGGTTTAGAGATTGAGCAAGTATCCTGTTTTCATCTTTCAGAGAGGCCACTTCTCTTTCTAGACCATCCACCTTGGAGAATAGCTGTTGAGACTTGAAAGAATTTAGAGATTGATCCTTGATCTTGGCAAAGTCAAATTTGGAGATGTTTGACATAGGAACTTCATCCACCAATTTGTCACCATATTGATTCTTCCAAATCACATTCAGCATTGCATTAGAGTTGATGTTGGCCTTGACTTGATTTTCCAATATAGTAGCCAGTTTCTTGATGTTGTCAGTGACCATGGCTAGAGAGATATCCATCATGTTGACATTAGAATTTGTTTTCTGGATTTCTTTGAGGATGTCATCCACCTTGGGAAAATCAGAGAGATATGAGTTTCTTAGCTGAGTGAGGGATCTTTCTGTCTCCTCCTGGATAGAATAAATCTCTGATTGAAGCCCTTTCCCAAGATAGTGCAGAGCCTTGAGCTGATTCTTGTAGACATCATTTATAGCATCATAAACTGCAGCAGGAGAGAGATCCTTTGCATTGGAGCCTAGAGAGGTGAGATAATTTTCTCTCAGAAAAGCCAGGGCATCCTTGAGTTTGATAGACCTCTTAGCATCCAACCAGGCATCCACATTTCCCTTTGGTTCAGCTGCATCCACTATTTTCTCCTGCTGAGCTGCAACATCCTCCTTGTGGCAAAGAAGAATAGCCTCATAATCAGCATTTGGCAAGTTGGAGGTGAGGAGGTGTTGAGCTATTTTTGAGAACTCATCAATCTGTGCCACATGTAGATCTTGAATGGCTTCTTCTGTCATTTTAGAAGGCACAGTTGATGATCCTGAAGGCCTGTCATGTTGCACAGGCTTCAGCCATTCTGACAGAGTGGCATGAGCCAAGTGAGAGCTAGTGCTAGGCACTTCAAGGGATGAAAGTTTTTGAGTCTCCTCCAGCCTTGGAATGGCTGTAGAGTCTGATGTTGTCTCCATTGAAATGGGATGTGTTACAACATCAGCCCTATTTGTCTGTGAAGACAGTTCCACATCCCTAAGGATGGGAGAATTTGGCATAGAGTCTCCAGTGAAAACTGGTGAATCCTCCATGTTTGTGTTGGTGTCATTAGGATATGCCCCAGCATGCATTCCCTGACCAACTAGATGTGGTTCCTGGGTGGTGAGCACAGTGTCATGCACCATGTCACTTGAGGTTGGCTCAATCACAGTGTTGGATTGTGATTGATCAATTGCAGAAAAGTCATGTGAATGACTGATCTGTTGAGAAGAAATGTTAGATGTAGATTCTGGAAGAGAAGTGTGGTGTGGATTGAATTTTGGCAACTCCCCCTGAGAAATAGGAGGAGTTTCAAGTGTGATGTGCTCTCCACTCAATGTGTCAGCATCCTTATTTCTCCTAGGATCAAGAGTGAGTTCTTGATCCTGTGCAGACTCAGTACAGATTGTAGTGGGGAGACTACTCTTTTCAATGCCAATAACCTGTTGGGAGGCCATTGACAGTAATAGGTGTACCCCTTTTTCCACATCTGAATCCTGTTGGGAGGATCCAGTGGTAGGTTTGGATTTGGATTTCTTACTTTGTCTGGTGAGAGGTGACTCAGGATTCTCACTTTCTAACTCTTCAGTTTCTTGAATCACTTTTAGGGGTCTCTTCTTAGTCTTCTTTTTAGTAACATCAGTCTTTTGGGAGACTGATGCACTTGGCTCCCTAATTTCTACAGTTGTGTTTGCAGTGGGGTTGCTGGATGGGATAGGAAGGCTAGGGTTAGACTGTGCAGCTCCTTCAGTCTTAGCCTCCCCTGTCCAGGAAAGTTCATGGTATATGGGCTTATCAAGTGGATAAGACTCAAATGTGTCCTGCATATGCTTGGTCACACTTAGAATCACATCCACTTGATTCCTTGTGTCCAATGAGCCAAATAGTACTTTGGACATGGACTTGGAATAAGCCATTTTAGTTTTATCTATACCCTCCAATTCATGGATATTTGCATCAAGAAAATTTAAAATAACTTGAAGGAAATGAGGGTAAAAGATGTCATTACCTCTACCACGAACGGTCATGCCTAACCTCTGAGCCAATTCCTTGAGAATTATGGCTCCCACATTGATCTCCTAGTTGTTGGCCAGGGAGTAGGCTAGCTTCACAGCAATGTGACTGATATGGTCCCATCCTGTCTTCCTGCAGAGGAACACCTTCTGGAGTGCGTCAAACAGAAATGACCACTCCCTTCTCACAAACTTCTTATTTAGCTTTCCAGTATCTATCTCATCAGCATACAGAATGAAGGTCATGAAGTCTACGATTTAAGCATCTGTAGCTTCTTGGTCATGACCCTCCACCTTGAACCCCAAAGCTTCATTGATTTCCTTTTCACCAAACTGGAAGTGTTTGCCTCCAATTGAACAACTAACCTCCTGGAATGAGGTTCCATCTTCCCTAGCCATAGTTGATACCAACGCCGTTCTCCAGAATCCTTCCAACACATCGATATACAATGTAGGGTTCAGGGTTAGGGCTTGGCGTAGGTAGGAAGTGTTCAAGAACCGTACAAAACACTTGTACCTTGGGTTAGCCTCAGCCTCAAAGGGAATGGTGAGAAGATTTGTTTCTTTGGGAATGTTTAAAGGGCTTGAAGAGGAAGCTGTTTGAGATTTGGGTGCCATTGAAATTGAGATTGAGATTGAAGAAGAGAGAGAAGAGTTTAGGTTTTAGAAATTGAGAGCAAATGACAAGATGAAAAGTTGTGAACGGTCGACAAAAAGTATTTATATGATAGAGACACTGCGATATGGAGTTATGAATATGTACAGACTAAATGTATGTCGCGAAGTCTCAAAATGACCTGTACCGCAAAGTCCTTGCAAAGTATATCGCAAAGTCCTGAATTAAACTATGTCGCAAAGTCTTGAGGATATCAGAATTTGGATGACTTTGCGATATAGTGAAAATACCTTGTCTAAAACTCTCTTTTTGATTATTTTTTTTTGTCAGACTTAAATCAAAAATTGAAATAAAGTAAATTTAAATCAAAATTCTGTCAAATATGGAGACTTGTCGATATAGTTATTCTAAGTCGCACAGTCATTAAAATGAACTATGTCGCAAACTCATGAAATGAACTATATCGCAAAGTCTCACAATTTTAACAGTTTGCGATATAAGTCTATTTGATTTGTATTATGTCGTGAACTCTCAAAATCATCTATATCGAGATGTCTCAAAAGCTCACAACTCCTCAACCAAATATGATTCGAAAAATATGCAGTAAAATACTGAAATATTTATAGATCATATCTCAGCTAATTTTCACTCCAAATAAATAGAGCATTTATATACAGTGAAAATTTACTGCTGCAACAATTAACTAGCATACTTACTTAGAACAACTAAATGAAGGATTGAGCATTCCAATTTCACTCACAAGTCTGTTGAAGACAGCTTCATTCAGAGGCTTAGTAAATATGTCAGCTAATTGTTTCTCAGTTGGAACATAAGAGACTTCTATGGTACCATTTGCAGCATGTTCCCTAATGAAATGGTACCTGATCTCAATGTGCTTTGTAGTAGAATGATTAACATGATTGGCAACTATGGATATTGCACTAGTATTATCACACAATAGAGGAATCACTACACCAAAAATGACCTATTGCAACCCGACAAAAGTGTATTGTTAGACCCCAAAAATGTTACAGTAGATGTTTATGTAACGTTTTGGCCAAAATTCGGCGTTACATTTACTGGCGTTGCCTATGGCCTCTATTGCAACATTATGTCCACTTATTGCAACACATTTATTAATATTACAATAGCACTTTTTTGTAACACTTTGATTTGTTTTAGTAACATTTTTAAGGTGTTACAATAGACTAATGCAACACCTTCTTGCAACATCTATTGAGTAAAAATGTTACAATGTTAGTTCATTGTAACACTTTGATGCAACATTCTGATACCTTTTGCAATACATTAAGGGTTTTTTGCAACAATTATCTGCAACATTTTTATCCCTATTGTAATATTTTTTAGTATTAGTGGCAACACTTACTTGCAACACTTTTTATGAATCTAGATTATAATGTCCTGTTTGAAACTTAAATATACCATGCACAAAAGCATATACCAAACCAAAACTGATATTTCAACTTTCCCAAATGGAAAATCCAGCAATACACATGTCAATAAACCACATACTTAATAAACTTTTATCACAATATCATCTAATATGTCTAAAGTCGAAACACATGTCGACTTACACCACAATATTACATTAAACTTAGTTTTTCATGTCAAAATACAAACATGTGAATCAATGTAGTCTCTTGGCTAACTACTATACCTACGACTAACTGATCTACAGAGGTTAAAGGGTAATACTATGTGTTGTATTCAAAATATATAACTATTGCACATCTGAATCAATGTAGTCTCTCGACTAACGTCCTGCGGCTACCACCAGCCGATTTTGACTCTCTTGGCTGCTTGTATAAATTCGACAATCCCTTGGACCTCGTCAACATGCTGCATTTGCAACTGCAAGCAACAACAAGAAATATATGATGTACCATGCCGACCATTCTTTAAACAAGGATTCTCCAGGGTAATTCAAATTACCTTAATCTGCATTCTATCAGGCCAGAAAAGATGAATTTATCAACATACTTTTATGATGCTTTCAAAATCTGCTTAATCTAAAAATAAGTAAAATCCAAAAGTCAGATACTTAGCATCCAGGATGCTGTCAGCGTCTCACATGTCTAGGTCCTTTGCCTTACCATGACAAAGGCCTATGCTAGTCACATGTGGACAGTTCCCATGACAGCTCTGTCATTGATATCGTGTAAACTAATGGCCCATGCTAGTCATACTAGTCCCTTTGATAAAGAGAGCATAAGAATGAAAGATTTACCAAAGTATCAGAACAAGCTTCATACTGGAGCACAGGAGGCTCTCAACACTACAACTACAAAAATAAAATTTCATTTCCGCGAGTTTTAACAATTAACAGGAACCAAATAATTAATTTTATCATCTACTTGCTATAACTTGCCAATCTAAAATCATGTATAATATCAATATGAGAAAACATGAATTTCAGAATTTTACTCAGAAATTTCATTCCAGAAGAACAGGTTAGGCCTACTTTTTCAATTGTTACGAAAGTTATAAAGGAGAATAGAATACTAACCAAGCATATAGAACAAGTCAAGTCAATGTCCATCTTGACAGAATCAAGGAGGTCACAGGAGAGAGATGGTTTTCCATCGTCGAAGACAAGGGAACAGCCTTCAAAGAATGCAGCCCCCTTCCTTTTCTTGGCCTTTGTTTCCCTTAAATTAATGTGGAAAGCCATAAGTTCACACAGCCAGGGGGACTGAAGGATCTCGATATGCATTTTCTGGACTTGTGATTTAAATACTTGGCCTTGATTTGAATAATGAACCTGCATCAGACAGGAACCGAGATTAACAATTGTAATGAGTAATTATAACGGTTGTTTTAAAATATATAAATTAATATAATGGAGAGCTTATAAACATACCTTATCATATTTTTTCAGTATTTTACGCATGGCAGTGGCATTGATCAAAGCATAACTGACCAAATCCTTTCCTTCTTGAACTAAAGCAACATGGTTCCCCTGTATTTTGTATTTGAACCAGATAAAGCATTTGCTAACACCTGAAGCTAAATGCAATTCCAGCAATTTTTGTGCACGCTCATTGAAGCTACCAATGCTAGTCAGTAAACTAATGGGAACACAGATCCAATAGCAGCAACAATCATCAAACTCGGTGCATATAGGCCACCAACAAGCTCAGTTTTGGGTGATTGCAAATTACTTTATAAGCGACTCATTATGGGCCTGTTACTATATCCCCTCTCCCTGGTCAGTAAATCGCGGTTAGGCAAGGAAAAAACTCTATATCCTATGCATAGGTCACTAAAAAATGCAGAAAACTTATAATTTTTGTGAAATTTACATTGAACCATGCAAGTACTATGAAAAGTTCATGTTACCAGACAAGCATCTGAAGTAGAATCAGGATTAAAACACCTCAATATCTTGTTAATCAGGTTTAAAAATATTTAAGAGAAATTTGAGTGGTTTAACAAATGTGTTTTAGGCTTGCAATAGCCCATTTATGGTGTAGTGTTGACATATAGTTATGATGTGTATAATTAGACAGACATCTTGGTACAAGTATATACCTCTTACATAAACAGGATGCTGCAAAGACTATAGATTGAATTAACACAAATGACACAGTTAAGGTTACTTATGTCAATTGTGTTCCACCACCAACAGTTCATGATGTAGTACTTGTATATAGTGGTTTTTAAATCATAAGGTTGCAGGCTAATTTTTTTGTGGTAATAATATTGACAGAAAAATTTCCCCGTCATTTGATCATCCGTTTACCTCATACTGCTTTTAAGATCAAAACACATGCTGGTGCATTCGTTGCTGAGGTAGATATCAGTTGGAAATTATATGTTTTTTCTAGACATACTGGAGCAATAAGATATGATTAAGCTATTATGTGCATTCCTGTTGTACTGTGCATTAGATCATTGTTACAGTTTATTAGTATCTGCAAGCTTGATGGCTTCGTACTCTTATCTCTTCACGATGTAGAAAATTATGCTACTTCGTTTGTTTTTAAATCTTCTAATGTTTGTGGGGTGTATTCTGCTTTGAATATAAATGACATCAATAACTTATTAAACATTTTCAGATATGCTCACGGATCCAAAGGGCAATGGAAAGTGATAGAATATAAGAAAATTTGCTTATTTGTAAAGATTCTAGCTCATCTGATGCTCCTTGCCAACTTTTTATTGATACCGCTGTCTATTCTAGAAATCGTTGCTTTCGTCTACCATTATCTTCTAAAGCAGGGAAGAGTTCTGTGCTTCTACCTACTGGGCGTTTCAAATGTAGGGACATGGCATGATACTTGACTTATGACTTGAGTTTTATTCACACTTTCTTGGAGTTCCCCAACAATTGGGGTCTGGGGAGCTTATTTTTATTGTGTTTTTACATTCATAAAGTAATTAGTCAGTTAGTACTCGATGTTTTGATTATTAAAACTTGTCATCTTAATCTCTATGTTGGATATACTCCAGGCCCTGTCCAGACATATAAATGTATTATGTGTTATGTCAGATACTTACCCTGTCCAGTAGCTATGAAGACTGCAGAGACGATATTGGCAGCATGCGCATTGAAACCACCAAGAGCACTAGCAACATTTGAGCGAGTAAGATTCTTGAGCATATTAAGCTCTACAAGGGCAGCAACAGTGGTTTTCAGCACATTCTTCACAACATCCTCAGTTATGGTTGCCTCACATACAACAGATTTTCCTCGACCCTCGTTCCAATTGACAACAGCTAGTTTCTTATCAGAACAAAAGTTACCTGACCATTAAGAGAAAACAACAAATTTTTAATAACAAGATCAACACTACAAAGTAATTACTCCACTCAGTAAAGGATATTCCCTTTTGCGTCCATTTTTACTTGCTCGATCACGAAGATGATTAAGCCGCAAAGTTGTCATGAAACAGAATTACAAACCAAGACATCATTGAGCCTCACGGATTGGAGTGCTAATGCTTTCTCCTATATCTTACCCTACCACAAAATATAATTTTCAGCGGAGAAATCAAACAGAGAAACAAAATTGATTTCTTGAACAGATGATACTTCAACACCCAAACTTACTACAATCAAACGTTTTACAAGCCCACATTTTATAATCTGCCTTAACCGTCTACATTCATCCTGAAAAGGAACCAAGTTATGCCTATTTCATGCTAAACAATTAAAAGACGTGGAGTTTCATGAACCATAGAATTCACCTGACTTTCCAAAACAACTCCGCCTTCAATTTCTTTTAAATTGTTTTCTCGCAAAGTAGTTCCGCTCATCATGAAAACATAATATCATAATCATCATAATCACCAGGTGTTATATACTTATCTTTTTCTGTACCAAAAAATAAATACTTAATCATCAGAACTATACATATTCTACAAACACCAATGCATACAAAAAAGATACAATCTTTAGAAGTTCAAATTCTCCATATATTCATCAATTCCAAATACTGTAATAACTCATATATAATCTAATTTAATAAAATAGAACAAAATTGGGTATGTTACCTCTAATTGAAGCTTTAATTAAAGCTTTACTTTAATTGAAGTTTTGGGGGTTTTGAAGTCGATTTTAGGGGTTAGGTTTTGAAATCGATTTTGGGGGTTTTTGAGTTTTGAGTGAGGTGTGAGATATGAGTGAGGTGAGAGAGGGGTGAGGCCGAGAGAGATGGTTGGGAGAGAGGTGAGAAGGGTTGCGACGGAGAGAGAGAGAGAGAGAGAGAGAGAGAGAGAGAGAGAGAGAGAGAGAGAGAGAGAGAGAGAGAGAGAGAGAGAGAGAGAGTTTGAGAGAGAGAGGTTGGGAGAGTGTTTTAGATATGAGAGTAATATTTTTGTGTAATAAAATTTTGGTACTAAAATTGCCCGCCCAGTGAAAAAATCAAACTCCCGCCTACATATTTTGGTCAAATTGATCAAAAGCGTATCATGTTATTGTAACGCTTTTCTGAAGTATTGCTATAGTTCTAAAATTTTCAAAATGCTTCTTCGACTTGCAACACTTTCCCATTTAAAATAACATTTTTTGAAAGTATTACAATAGATATGGACATTTTTTGTCTATAGCAACATTTTATGCAACACAATCATATGATGGAGTTGCAATAGGTCATTTTTGGTGTAGTGAATGTGTTCTAACACTAGTCCATAATCCATGAGTTGATTTCTAATCCAAAGCAATTGAGCACAGCAACTTCCAGCAGCAATATATTCAGCCTCAACTGTGGATGTTGCTGTGGACTGTTGTTTCTTACTAAACCAGGACACTAACCTTTGACCTAAGAACTGACAGCTTCCAGATGTGCTCTTCCTGTCAATTCTACATCCAGCATAATCAGAATCTGTGTAGCCAACCAGGTTGAACCCAGTGCCCTTTGGATACCATAGCCCAAGATTAAGAGTCCCTTTCAGATATTTGAAAATCCTTTTGATAGCCATCATGTGAGATTCCTTGGGATCAGACTGGAACCTTGCACAAAGGCATGTGGCAAACATGATATCAGGCCTGCTAGCAGTGAGATAGAGTAGTGATCCAACCATGCCTCTGTAAACCTTGATGTCTACTCTTTTGCCTTTCTTGTCTTCATCAAGCTTGATTGCAGTGGACATGGGAGTTTTTGCAGAGGATGAGTCTTCTAAACCATATTTCTTCAAAAGATCTTTGACATACTTTGATTGGTTTATGAAGATGCCATCCTCCCTTTGATGTACTTACAAACCCAGAAAGTAGGTTAATTCTCCCATCATACTCATCTCATATTTGCTTTGCATCAACTTAGAGAACCTTTCACAGAGTTTTTCGTTTGAAGAGCCAAAGATGATATCATCCACATAGATTTGAACAAGGATGATATCATTTCCATGCTTCTTGAAGAATAGGGTTTTGTCAATTGTACCCCTGGTAAATTGATGCTCAAGAAGGAATTGAGACAGAGTCTCATACCAGGCTCTTGGTGCCTGTTTGAGTCCATAGAGTGCCTTAAGCAGTCTGTACACAAAGTCTGGAAAGTTTTCATTTTCAAAGCCAGGTGGTTGAGATACATACACTTCTTCAGCAAGATCACCATTGAGAAATGCACTTTTCACATCCATTTGATACACCTTGAAATTTGAGTGAGCTGCAAAAGCCAGGAAGATTCTGATGGCTTCCAGTCTTGCTACAGGTGCAAATGTCTCATCATAATCAATGCCTTCTTGCTGACAGTATCCTTTGGCAACCAGCCTTGCTTTGTTTCTAATTACCACTCCTTCATCCATCTTGTTTCTGAATACCCATTTGGTGTCAATAACATTCTTTCTTTCAGGAGGTGGCACTAGCTCCCATACTTTGTTTTTCTCAAATTGATTCAATTCTTCTTGCATGGCAACAATCCAATCAGAAATCTTCAAAGCTTCTTCAACTACCTTAGGTTCCTCTTGTGACAGAAAGCAGCTATACAGACATGTATTTAATGTTGCCCTTCTTGTTCTAACTCCCTCACTAGGATCTCCAATGATTTGATCCCTAGTGTGGGCTCTGTCCCATTTCCTTGTGTGCCCCTGTTCATTTCCTTGATCTGTTCCATGATCATTTTGGTTTACAGTTGCATTCTCTTCTTCTCCCCCTGTGTTTGTGAACCCTTGCACAGGTGTTTGAAGAAGATTGTCAACTTCAAGGATTTCATTCTCTAGAACAGTTTGAACAGGTGGTTCATCTTCACTTTCAAAATCCTCAAGATAACCTTGATTCTCAAATCTTAATGGCACACTGTCTTGATCACTTGTTTTAAGTCCAGGAGTCTTCTTGTCATCAAAGGTAACATCCATGCTCTCCATGACTTTGTGTTGCTCAGGTACAAACACTCTGTATGCTGTCCTTTCTAGAGAGTATCCAATGAAGATACCTTCAAATGCTTTTGCATCAAATTTTCCAACATGCTCAGAGGTATCTTTCATCACAAAACACTTGCTTCCAAACACATGCAGATGCTTGAAGGATGCTCTTTTTCCAGTCATTAATGAGTAAGGAGTTTTGCCAGACTTCTTATTGATTAATGTTCTATTTTGTACATAGCATGTTGTGTTAACAGCATCAGCCCAAAAGCTAGTGGGAGCTTTGCATCCAACAGCATTGTCCTTGCAGCTTCAATGAGAGTTCTATTCTTTCTCTCAACTACTCCATTTTGTTGAGGTGTTGTAGGAGCTGAGAATTGTTGAGAAATTCTTTAGATCGAAAGGAACAAGTACTCCGAAACAAGGTCATCAAACTAGTCAGAGTGGTATGGAGGAATCATAATGTGGAAGAATCAACTTGGGAGCTAGAGAGCGAGATGCTAGAAAGATATCCCCATTTGTTTTCAGAGTGATTCCGGGACGGAATCCTTTTAAGGAGGGGAGACTGTAAGACCCCAGATTTTGGGTAGAATTAAAACGTTTATTATATGTTGATGTAAATATGGATAGTGGCAATGACTTTGAGAATCAAGTTATGAAATGAATATGAATTTCGGTTTTCAAACATTTTGAGAATAGTAAGAATGGACTGAACATATAGATAAGAATAATCTCTCTGGAAAATAAGAATACAATATTCCAAGGAAGAAAAGTATTTTTATGTCATCCAAATCGATATCTGGTATGCATCCGACAACTCCGTAAACAAGATAGCGTGTGCCCGAGAAAGCACTAGAACATTTCTAAGTGCAAGAAGTAAAGAGAAATAAACCAGGAATATTGGAACGGATATTGATCCAAAGGATTATAGAAAAACCACTGATGAATAGTAACTTTTGATGAATAGTAAATTTTTGTCGTTTAAAAAGTTTTTCAGACCACCCTATATACGGAACGATATAATGAACTTTCAAAGCTGTATTAGTGATTTACGATGAAAATAAAGGAATGCAAAAGCTGTCAGAATCGGAAAAATAGCATTTCCGTTTTCTCCGAAATTTCACCATTAACGGACGGATTAATCATTATTTGGGAATATTGAAGGATTTAGATTATCAATTCCATGGATATGGATTTGATAAAAGAATTAGAGATATTAAGAACGATTACGATAAACTACTTCGATAGAACACTTAAGAAACCCTGCGAACTTTTTACGCGATTAAACGGAGACGAAACAACGAGACATTACGGGATTAAAATACAGACATGGAAGTAACATGTAACAAGATTAATTCGAGGAATGCAACATTTGGATCATTCATGTGAAAAGAAACAAACTAGTAAAGCTGCTTTGCCACCATGACCCTCCAGTGCTTGACATGTGTCCCTGCTTGCCACCATGACCCTCCATGGCTCGACACGTGTCCCTGTGACTAGCCAAAGTGTGGTGACTCACCACTTTCTAATACAAAATATCAGCCTTATCATTAATTGGCCAAAACAAAAAGAAAAGAAAAATTCATCCATTTTGAAGAGAAAACCCGAGGGAGAAATGAGGAGAAAAATGGGGGAGAAAGAAGTGATCGTAACTTGAGATTCCGTGATCCGTTTTTGGCGTTCCACCACTCAAATCGAAGCTCTCGAGAAGCCCGACGTAACCATGGTAAGCAATCGCCTCACCTCTGTGATTTACCCTTCGATTTTAGTGAGTAACAGTTGGAGAAGATGATGAATAGTAACTTGTATTTTGCTTTGTTGCTTTTGATATTGAGTTTGTGGCTCCCAAAGGTTGTATTAAGCAAGGATCTAAAGGTTACATAAGGAATATAGCAGCAAGAAAGCTTGGAGGAAGGTATAAACCTCTGCCCCTTTGAGTTTTATATGAGTTTTAAAGTGGTTTTGATGTTCATGTAAAGTTAAGATCATGATTAAGTGATTTAGTGATTGTTTGGATTTGTTTAAATGTGTAAAATGATGGGTGTTGGATTTGAGCCTCACCACTGATCTTAGAGGTGTAGGTTGGTTGTTTGTTGAGGTTGTGGATGTATGGTATGCCCGGTGTGGCTTGGTTATGTTGTGACAAAATTGGATTATTCGATTTTCGGTAACTCTATAAACTGCCTAGAATCCGAAACCCTAACTGCCTCTTTTGTTTCAGTTATGAACATGAGTGTGTAGAACTTTGTTTCTAGTTTACGTGAGCGCAAGAATCATGTCATTACGATTTACGGTTTATGAGATATGACCATTTTAGTGAAAGTGGTTCAAGGAATGAGATTGCAGAAATGTACCAACTTTGTGGCTATGTTTGAGACCCTTAAAAGTTGTTTTAAAATACGAAATTTTGTATTGAAGTGTCAAGGGCAGTTACGAAGGTTTGTACGAAGGTTTCGAGTCCAAAAGATTATTTTCCAATTTTATAAAAATGTGTTAGCCGAGGCTGCGCAAGTGAAAACCACTAAGAGCATGACTTAGAAACCAATGTTGAAAATGGTTAAGTATAACTTGTATTCGAGGATCGATTTCGGACTAAACCTACGACTGAAGTAATTGTCGACTAAACATGGACTTAGTATAAGCCTATATCGAGCTAGTAATGCCTTGGTTGTGTTTCGCTTACGTGTTTAAGAATTGAGTACAAGTGGATTATCCAGGGGATTAATTGTGCGTTTTCTTTGACTTTGTCTAGATTGTCCGGCATCGTCGCAAACCCCTATCACTTCTCGAGCATCAGGCAAGTTTTCTAAATCTATACTTTGAAGTATTGATTATATATTACTGTTGTTGCCATGTGTGGAGTTATAAAGTTGTGCGATACATGTTATATATTGTATAAAATAGAGTTTGATTTGGGTTTATATATGAGCTTTGAGATAAAGTAGTTATAAACCGGTATACCTTGTAGCTCTAGAGATAAGAGCATACTTCTTGTTTTCGACTCTAGACCGGGAGTCAGTATTTGAGATATGGAGATAGCCGTGGAAACCCGGAGGGATTCCAGCGGCAGTGTACTAATTATTTTGAGGACTGCTATTATTAAACATTAATTATATTTCTAGAAAGTATTAATTACCTGGAAATGATTTGAGGAATGTTATTTGAATATTACCTCATTCGAAGGTTATTATTTGAAAATGATTTGATTATGGGCTTCTAAGCTAGATATGGGATATTAGTTAGAAGCCAGGATTTTATATTTGCCCTAGGATAAGGGCGGGTGATTTTCTCTAAGATCAGAAGTAATTATATTTCGGTATATGTTATAGGTTATTTTCCGATAAAGATATCGGGTAACTGTTATTCGAGGGTTAATTATTTTATTTAAGGAATATTATTTATATACATTTGAGGATTATCGACTTACAGAATATTATTTATATACATTTGAGGATTATCGACTTACAGAATATTGTTTATATTCATTTGAGATTTATTTTAATTAATGAATATTACTTTTGAATATTCATTTGAGATTTAATTATTTAAAGGATATTATTTTCGAATATTCATTGGAGGTTCACTTATTTGATGAATATTATTTTTGAATATTCATTTGAGGATTATTTATTAATGAATATTATTTTTGAATATTCATTTGAGGATTAATTATTAATGAATATTATTTTTGAATATTCATTTGAGGATTATTTATTAATGAATATTATTTTTGAATATTCATTTGAGGATTATTTATTAATGAATATTATTTTTGAATATTCATTTGAGGATTATTTATTAATGAATATTATTTTTGAATATTCATTTGAGGATTATTTATTAATGAATATTATTTTTGAATATTCATTTGAGGATTATTTATTAATGAATATTATTTTTGAATATTCATTTGAGGTTTGTTTATTTGATGAATATTATTTTCGAATATTCATTTGAAGGTTTACTTGTTTAATAAATGTTATTAATTGTTTTCCAATCAAAAAGAGGTTCCCAAAACATTGTTTTTCCATTTGAATCTGTCTTTTAAGAAGATTTAAATGCTCGCTCAACTATCAAAAATTATGGGAAACCTGATTTAAGTAACTACTACTCTTTTTAAACTCTCAATTCAAAAACTGTCAAGGGACATATATTTTCTTGGAGCAATTTAATTGCTGCCAGTCAAATATTGTGTTACCACCTCAATGATCGAGGGGTAAATTCATGGAACAAGTCGATATCCATTAACAAGCATAGCTTGGGAAATATTGGAGAATCTTCCCTTCCAACCTAGATATAACTACTTAGTGGAGTCATATCAACAAGTGTTACACTTGGGGAAAGGAGGACGATCTTTACGTTTCAGAGTCATGGATTCCATCTGAACTAGGAGTGGTGTAAGTGGTCTAGTTGCGCGGACCCATCCAACTTTTATTGCCCCAAATGGGCCGGGAGGTCACAGTAAGGCGGTAGACAATGTCAGGCTGTCGTGATTCTTCCATCTACATGTAGAAAACTATTTGAGCGATGCGACCTGCTACTGATCATAGCAAGGTTAGGCACAGCGGGCGCGGTAGCAACTCCGGTATTGGTTCATCATCCAATTTGGATATTCCTGCAACCTGTATTGGGAAGAAAAACCAATCATGTTGACAGGGGGTTGAAAGTATTTGAAAATGAAGTGACAATAAATCCATGCAACTTCATCTTTTATTTTATGAGTTATGACTCTGTGGATACCTTACATAACATGAGTTATGGTAAGGGAGTTGTTTATACTGAATCACCTTATAACTTCATCTTTTAAGTTATGTGTTGATATTCTGCTTACATAGCAGATATTTTCGGAAAGGTTATATTGGTTCACTTTGAAACCTCATCTTTTATATTATACTAGAACTTTGTTCATAATATAGCAAAAGTTTGCAGAAATATTATGAAAATGATATTTGAAGTACAATAATGGTACTGTTTTTGGGAATACATTCCGATAAGGATATAATTTCAGTATCGAGATATTTTGACAAATTATTGTCTTATACCCGCTTTATTCTGGGTTGAGTTAAAGGCAGAATTATGCCATACTTTCATTTCCTTGTTGGGCTATCGCTCACTCTTGCTATTGTTTTATATATATTATATAGCAGCGAAGCAGGATGCCAATGGGTCGGCACATACCTCGCAAGGCGTTTCCGTAAATAGTTTCTAGCAGTGATCCCGAGAGTAGTACGAACCAATCGAATTAGGCTACAGCTTTTGGTATTCAACTTATGTATAGATATGAATGGTATGAGAGGATTGTGAGCATCAGAAGGCTAAGTTGGTAATGTAACATTACTTATAAATTGTATCAGTGACAGATTCAAAAGACACTTGGGTATTGTAATAATAATTATTTATTCCGCAGTTGTTGTATTGTGTCGTTTCTGAGACTCTAACCTGTGTGTGTGTGTGTGAGAGAGACTTATATTGTGGGGTCATGAGTAGGTGAATTATGAATGGTGTGAGTAATACAGGTAAGGCAAGGAGTACATGGATCGTGACTACTCTAAATCCCTGACCCCGGATTTGGGGCTGTTACAGAAATGGTATCAGAGCGTTAGGTTACAGTCCTCAGAAACGATAGGAGATTGAGTCTTACAATGCCCTTAATAATGATAAGGACATCTAGAGCTCAAATTGAGTTCGTAGTCGGGTTAGAGGACATGACCCTGACCGTTTAAGATGAAGCCCGAGAGGGGACTTCTTCTGGGAAACCGTACTTAGGACTTCATGGTTAGTCACCTCGAATCGTATAAGTTATAGATTGATGGGATTCTGAGATACCAGATCCCGAGGCCTTCGAATAGGCATTGGATGATGCGCTCCTTGAAATGGACGGAAATCCGATAAAGGAAGATCCATAGGAGGATCTAGAGGAAGACCCCATAGTGGGTCAAGGAAAGAATCTTGTAGAGGACGTGTTAATTGATAAAGATGTAGTATGTTACTTGAGGTCGTACAATAGGACCGGACGAACCTTCAAGGGATAAATAAGTGACGAGACGAGAGTTTAAGGATCGTTCATGATTCATCAAGAGATATGACAAAGAAAATGGAGTAGAGTCTCCAAAGCAGAAGAGGTAGAGGCAGTATAGCCCGTATCAGTGGATTGATTCGACTTGAACGAAACCTGTTACTCGTAGTCGGTTATAGTTGCCCATAAGGAGGCGGCATAAGTAAGAACCAAGATGTTCAGATTTTCACGAACGATTAAGGGTACTTAGTTGCCTAGAATAGTGGAAGGAATTGTTTTGGGCTATGAGATTTCAATCCCCCACGACCAGCGATTCCACTGGAAATAGTGTCTATTACATCATTGAGGGATTTTATTATCTCAAGGAGAATTTTGGGTATATGTACCATGTAAATGTTATGGTAAGACAAGCACGCTAAGACGGGATCGAGAACGAGATTTACCACCCTCAGGAAACCAGGAAGGAATTATAAGGATAGAACAGAAAGGTCGGAAATCAGATCCGAGTATTACTAGTAGGTAAATAGATTGATCAAATTTCCCAGATTTGGAGAGAAATTCAGCAAATTTTGGCAAACCTTGTCTTTCTGATTACCAGAGGATGTCACCAAAGAGAGTGGAAACTAGAGTGAACCCTGTGGATTGGGTAAGATAACCGCTATATGCGTTGGTGGACAGACCCTGATTGCTATAATTGATTGTAGAGATAAAATGGTGAAGTTGAGATTGGACGGTAAAGGCGAAATATATTTAAGGACCAAGACGGACTGAGAAATTCCGGGATTGACTTAAATGAAAAGGCTATTGTGCCAAAAGTGTTAAGCTTATGTAGCACACGTGATTGATATGGGAGAAGGAATATTGGGTATAAAGATGATTGAAATAGAGACCGGATTTAAGCTTGTAGTTTCTAACGATCTTCCTAAGTACCGCCCAGTCGACATGTGGAATTGTCATTGCTATGGGCGACAACGGTATCAAAGTCTTCTTATAGAACAGAACGCTTACTTGAGATGTTTGCGCCTAATCGAATAGAACTCCCTGCGATTGCAAATGTTGATGGTTGAATTCTTAGCGACTATTATAAGTCGGCAATGACGTAAGTATCGAACACCTTAGGGTGCGTGGAAAAGAAAAGCTTTGGAATTGAACGATTATCCATCAGAGGAGCCGACAAAAAAAAAAAGGCATCCGTAGAGACCTTGGTAGTACCCTCCCCATTTGCAAATTATGTGGGATATTTCCCCAATCTATGATCTATCTTGACCTCTTTCCAAGAAAGAATTCTGATAAAGGGTATATTCCCTCTTCGAAGTTATTTTATAACACTTGTGCTAAACCATATTCAGTTTCACCTGTGCCAGAGGTTGTCACAATGCCTACTTTCAGGTTTTCGAAGCCCTATCAAATGATGTTATTTAAGCTTTGACTTTTCTTCAAATAATGAATGACCCTATGGTGATACCTCACCACTTGTTTGTTAGGTACCAGTATCTTTTTGGTTATTCTTTTCTTTGTATTTTCTTTGGAAACCGCACCTTTGGAATCTGTTTAATTTTAAATCCAAGGTGTTCCTTTGAGAAATATTGTCGAATGGCGATAATCATTAAATTGATATCGAATTGCTTTCATACTTTTCAACTTCCACTGAGACGAACAACCCTATACTTATAGGGGCTACAAGGACTATCTGTCTGTGCGATAGAAGTCTGATGGGACGCCATCACTTGTAAGTTGTGAAATACAAGAAGGCTAATTACCTTTAGTAATGTCTCAATCGAGGCACACAACATTGAGTTCTTATGATCATGTTGATCTCTCGGTAAATTCTTTTACCTCCAATAAGGTTACCTTAAAACTCATAACCTTACAATCACCAGTGTGTGACGTTTTCCTTGATATGGGAGTTGTCTTTTCAAGGCCCCGTAATTTTGTTATCCGTATTGAATTTCAAGGGGAGGCCAACCAGGTCAAATAAGTCGAAATTCGCTGATAGGAATTAGATTCGCGACGAAATCGCCTATGTCAGGAGCGAATCCCTAAGACGAATAGAATGTTAGTGACATATCAATGAAATTGGTTTATTCTCCCAAGGATATTATGATAATGGAAAGCGTGTCAATCGATATATGTGAAAGAAATAGCGATGTGCCGTGAACTCCAATGACAACGGTGTTAGATAGATGCCCTATAGTGGAATTGAGATTTTGGAGGAGTTGTTACGAATGGACACTACCTCTGGGTTAGCAAGATAAGTACTGACGATGGAGTCAAAGGGAGCTGGTATTGTGACTTGGGAGAGGTGCAGCAGGAATAATTTCCGGAAATATATGGAGACCCGGATGAAAATGAAAGTTAAAGAGTTAAAACAAGAAACCATGACTGTGACCGAGTATGAGGCCAAGTTTTCCGAATTATTGAGGTTTGTTCCGGAGTTTGTGAACACAGAATAAAAGAAAGCCAGTAGGTTTCAACCAGGGCTACCTCCAACAAGCAGCCCACTGTCAGGACCTTTAAATAATAGGTACCCTTGTAAATGATTGTTTGATCAGCGGAAGAACGTTGTGTATTTCCAAATTTATTTAAGAACTGGGTATCACCAGTTGGAAGTTAAATCCGAGGATATACCCAAGACTGCGATTCGTACCAGGAATAGACACTTCGAGTTTTCAGCGAGGTTATTTTGGGATTGACTAATGCACCCACAAATTTTTATGGAATGTAATGAATGGACTTTGAGTTATCCGTGATAGTAGAAAACGTGAGATAGAGAAATGGATAGAATTGACCTAGAATTATGACTGTGAGATACACTACCACCCGGGGAAGGCCAATGTGGTGGCCGATACCCTTAATTAAAATGGGACAGAGATGGATTCCGAATGATCGGGAATTAAAGAATGAGATTTTACACAAAACCCAAGTTAGTCCAACAAACTAGAAAGACAAAAGATTTCACCAACAAACGGCTAGTGACAACCATGGCAGATAGAGAAAGTATGCGGACTAAGCCCGCGAGTATAGAGATAGTACTGCTACTGATAAGCTAAATGGCAAGTTGATGAATGGCAAACAAGTTTATGCTGGTGTATTTCTGTGCAAACAAGATAGAGAATATGAGGTTAGAGATTCGTGATGTTAAAGGTATCTCCAAGGAAGGAATTAATGAGATTTGAAAAGAAAGGGAAGTGAGCCCGAGATTCATTGGGCCATCTGAGATTTAAGACGCGCCAGGAAGGTGGCCTACGAGCCAGCCTTACCCCCCCAAACTAGTAGAATGGTCATAACGGGGTTCATGTGTCAATGCTACGTCAGTATACTATAGATGCCAGGCATATGTAGAGTACGAGCACGTAGACATACAACCAGACTTGACCTATGTGGAGCAACCAATGGAAATTTTAGATCGAAAGGAACAAGTACTCCGAAACAAGGTCATCAAACTAGTCAGAGTGGTATGGAGGAATCATAATGTGGAAGAATCAACTTGGGAGCTAGAAAGCGAGATGCTAGAAAGATATCCCCATTTGTTTTCAGAGTGATTCCGGGACGGAATCCTTTTAAGGAGGGGAGACTGTAAGACCCCAGATTTTGGGTAGAATTAAAACTTTTATTATATGTTGATGTAAATATGGATAGTGGCAATGACTTTGAGAATCAAGTTATGAAATGAATATGAATTTCGGTTTTCAAACATTTTGAGAATAGTAAGAATGGACTGAACATATAGATAAGAATAATCTCTCTGGAAAATAAGAATACAATATTCCAAGGAAGAAAAGTATTTTTATGTCATCCAAATCGATATCTGGTATGCATCCGACAACTCCGTAAACAAGATAGCGTGTGCCCGAGAAAAGCACTAGAACATTTCTAAGTGCAAGAAGTAAAGAGAAATAAACCAGGAATATTGGAACAGATATTGATCCAAAGGATTATAGAAAAACCACTGATGAATAGTAACTTTTGATGAATAGTAAAATTTTGTCGTTTAAAAAGTTTTTCAGACCACCCTATATACGGAACGATATAATGAACTTTCAAAGCTGTATTAGTGATTTACGATGAAAATAAAGGAATGCAAAAGCTGTCAGAATCGGAAAAATAGCATTTCCGTTTTCTCCGAAATTTCACCATTAACGGACGGATTAATCATTATTTGGGAATATTGAAGGATTTAGATTATCAATTCCATGGATATGGATTTGATAAAAGAATTAGAGATATTAAGAACGATTACGATAAACTACTTCGATAGAACACTTAAGAAACCCTGCGAACTTTTTACGCGATTAAACGGAGACGAAACAACGAGACATTACAGGATTAAAATACAGACATGGAAGTAACATGTAACAAGATTAATTCGAGGAATGCAACATTTGGATCATTCATGTGAAAAGAAACAAACTAGTAAAGCTGCTTTGCCACCATGACCCTCCAGTGCTTGACATGTGTCCCTGCTTGCCACCATGACCCTCCATGGCTCGACACGTGTCCCTGTGACTAGCCAAAGTGTGGTGACTCACCACTTTCTAATACAAAATATCAGCCTTATCATTAATTGGCCAAAACAAAAAGAAAAGAAGAATTCATCCATTTTGAAGAGAAAACCCGAGGGAGAAATGAGGAGAAAAATGGGGGAGAAAGAAGTGATCGTAACTTGAGATTCCGTGATCCGTTTTTGGCGTTCCACCACTCAAATCGAAGCTCTCGAGAAGCCCGACGTAACCATGGTAAGCAATCGCCTCACCTCTGTGATTTACCCTTCGATTTCAGTGAGTAACAGTTGGAGAAGATGATGAATAGTAACTTGTATTTTGCTTTGTTGCTTTTGATATTGAGTTTGTGGCTCCCAAAGGTTGTATTAAGCAAGGATCTAAAGGTTACATAAGGAATATAGCAGCAAGAAAGCTTGGAGGAAGGTATAAACCTCTGCCCCTTTGAGTTTTATATGAGTTTTAAAGTGGTTTTGATGTTCATGTAAAGTTAAGATCATGATTAAGTGATTTAGTGATTGTTTGGATTTGTTTAAATGTGTAAAATGATGGGTGTTGGATTTGAGCCTCACCACTGATCTTAGAGGTGTAGGTTGGTTGTTTGTTGAGGTTGTGGATGTATGGTATGCCCGGTGTGGCTTGGTTATGTTGTGACAAAATTGGATTATTCGATTTTAAGCCGTCGTAATGCCCGATTTTCGGTAACTCTATAAACTGCCTAGAATCCGAAACCCTAACTGCCTCTTTTGTTTCAGTTATGAACATGAGTGTGTAGAACTTTGTTTCTAGTTTACGTGAGCGCAAGAATCATGTCATTACGATTTACGGTTTATGAGATATGACCATTTTAGTGAAAGTGGTTCAAGGAATGAGATTGCAGAAATGTACCAACTTTGTGGCTATGTTTGAGACCCTTAAAAGTTGTTTTAAAATACGAAATTTTGTATTGAAGTGTCAAGGGCAGTTACGAAGGTTTGTACGAAGGTTTCGAGTCCAAAAGATTATTTTCCGATTTTATAAAAATGTGTTAGCCGAGGCTGCGCAAGTGAAAACCACTAAGAGCATGACTTAGAAACCAATGTTGAAAATGGTTAAGTATAACTTGTATTCGAGGATCGATTTCGGACTAAACCTACGACTGAAGTAATTGTCGACTAAACATGGACTTAGTATAAGCCTATATCGAGCTAGTAATGCCTTGGTTGTGTTTCGCTTACGTGTTTAAGCATTGAGTACAAGTGGATTATCCAGGGGATTAATTGTGCGTTTTCTTTGACTTTGTCGAGATTGTCCGGCATCGTCGCAAACCCCTATCACTTCTCGAGCATCAGGCAAGTTTTCTAAATCTATACTTTGAAGTATTGATTATATATTACTGTTGTTGCCATGTGTGGAGTTATACAGTTGTGCGATACATGTTATATATTGTATAAAATAGAGTTTGATTTGGGTTTATATATGAGCTTTGAGATAAAGTAGTTATAAACCGGTATACCTTGTAGCTCTAGAGATAAGAGCATACTTCTTGTTTTCGACTCTAGACCGGGAGTCAGTATTTGAGATATGGAGATAGCCGTGGAAACCCGGAGGGATTCCAGCGGTAGTGTACTAATTATTTTGAGGACTAATATTATTAAACATTAATTATATTTCTAGAAAGTATTAATTACCTGGAAATGATTTGAGGAATGTTATTTGAATATTACCTCATTCGAAGGTTATTATTTGAAAATGATTTGATTATGGGCTTCTAAGCTAGATATGGGATATTAGTTAGAAGCCAGGATTTTATATTTGCCCTAGGATAAGGGCGGGTGATTTTCTCTAAGATCAGAAGTAATTATATTTCGGTATATGTTATAGGTTATTTTCCGATAAAGATATCGGGTAACTGTTATTCGAGGGTTAATTATTTTATTTAAGGAATATTATTTATATACATTTGAGGATTATCGACTTACAGAATATTATTTATATACATTTGAGGATTATCGACTTACAGAATATTGTTTATATTCATTTGAGATTTATTTTAATTAATGAATATTACTTTTGAATATTCATTTGAGATTTAATTATTTAAAGGATATTATTTTCGAATATTCATTGGAGGTTCACTTATTTGATGAATATTATTTTTGAATATTCATTTGAGGATTATTTATTAATGAATATTATTTTTGAATATTCATTTGAGGATTAATTATTAATGAATATTATTTTTGAATATTCATTTGAGGATTATTTATTAATGAATATTATTTTTGAATATTCATTTGAGGATTATTTATTAATGAATATTATTTTTGAATATTCATTTGAGGATTATTTATTAATGAATATTATTTTTGAATATTCATTTGAGGATTATTTATTAATGAATATTATTTTTGAATATTCATTTGAGGATTATTTATTAATGACTATTATTTTTGAATATTCATTTGAGGATTATTTATTAATGAATATTATTTTTGAATATTCATTTGAGGTTTGTTTATTTGATGAATATTATTTTCGAATATTCATTTGAAGGTTTACTTGTTTAATAAATGTTATTAATTGTTTTCCAATCAAAAAGAGGTTCCCAAAACATTGTTTTTCCATTTGAATCTGTCTTTTAAGAAGATTTAAATGCTCGCTCAACTATCAAAAATTATGGGAAACCTGATTTAAGTAACTACTACTCTTTTTAAACTCTCAATTCAAAAACTGTCAAAGGACAGATATTTTCTTGGAGCAATTTAATTGCTGCCAGTCAAATATTGTGTTACCACCTCAATGATCGAGGGGTAAATTCATGGAACAAGTCGATATCCATTAACAAGCATAGCTTGGGAAATATCGGAGAATCTTCCCTTCCAACCTAGATATAACTACTTAGTGGAGTCATATCAACAAGTGTTACACTTGGGGAAAGGAGGACGATCTTTACGTTTCAGAGTCATGGATTCCATCTGAACTAGGAGTGGTGTAAGTGGTCTAGTTGCGCGGACCCATCCAACTTTTATTGCCCCAAATGGGCCGGGAGGTCACAGTAAGGCGGTAGACAATGTCAGGCTGTCGTGATTCTTCCATCTACATGTAGAAAACTATTTGAGCGGTGCGACCTGCTACTGATCATAGCAAGGTTAGGCACAGCGGGCACGGTAGCAACTCCGGTATTGGTTCATCATCCAATTTGGATATTCCTGCAACCTGTATTGGGAAGAAAAACCAATCATGTTGACAGGGGGTTGAAAGTATTTGAAAATGAAGTGACAATAAATCCATGCAACTTCATCTTTTATTTTATGAGTTATGACTCTGTGGATACCTTACATAACATGAGTTATGGTAAGGGAGTTGTTTATACTGAATCACCTTATAACTTCATCTTTTAAGTTATGTGTTGATATTCTGCTTACATAGCAGATATTTTCGGAAAGGTTATATTGGTTCACTTTGAAACCTCATCTTTTATATTATACTAGAACTTTGTTCATAATATAGCAAAAGTTTGCAGAAATATTATGAAAATGATATTTGAAGTACAATAATGGTACTGTTTTTGGGAATACATTCCGATAAGGATATAATTTCAGTATCGAGATATTTTGACAAATTATTGTCTTATACCCGCTTTATTCTGGGTTGAGTTAAAGGCAGAATTATGCCATACTTTCATTTCCTTGTTGGGCTATCGCTCACTCTTGCTATTGTTTTATATATATTATATAGCAGCGAAGCAGGATGCCAATGGGTCGGCACATACCTCGCAAGGCGTTTCCGTAAATAGTTTCTAGCAGTGATCCCGAGAGTAGTACGAACCAATCGAATTAGGCTACAGCTTTTGGTATTCAACTTATGTATAGATATGAATGGTATGAGAGGATTGTGAGCATCAGAAGGCTAAGTTGGTAATGTAACATTACTTAGAAATTGTATCAGTGACAGATTCAAAAGACACTTGGGTATTGTAATAATAATTATTTATTCCGCAGTTGTTGTATTGTGTCGTTTCTGAGACTCTAACCTGTGTGTGTGTGTGTGTGAGAGACTTATATTGTGGGGTCATGAGTAGGTGAATTATGAATGGTGTGAGTAATACAGGTAAGGCAAGGAGTACATGGATCGTGACTACTCTAAATCCCTGACCCCGGATTTGGGGCTGTTACATATTTCTTTTTGGAAAGGGACATTACATTTACAGGACCAAATAAATCCATGTGAATTAGCTGCAGAGGTTTTGAGTTTGTATTGAGCAACTTGTTCTTGTGACTAGATCTTTTACTCTTTCCTTTCTGACAAGCTTCACATGCTTCATCTTGCACAAACTCCAAGGCAGGCAAATCCCTGATGAGTTCTCTCTTGATTAGAGAGTTCATTGCCTGAACATTTAAGTGAGACAGTTTCTTGTGCCATAGCCAGAATTCCTCATTTGTGGCTTTAGTGTAGAGACAACAAATTTCTCCCTTGTCTGCAGCCTTGAGATCAGCTACAAACAGGCTTCCTTTCTTCACACCAGTTAGAACAACTTCACCACTTTCTCTTTTTGAGATTGAACAATGATCTTCATCAAATTCCACTTTGAAACCCCTGTTGGTAAATTGTCCAATGCTCAAGAGATTATGCTTCAGTCCTTCAACAAATGCTACATCTTCAATAATGACATTTCCAGATTTTATACTGCCATATCCCATTGTATAACCAATGTTGTCATTTCCAAAGGTTACTGATGGGCCAGCCTTTTCCTCAAAATGTGATAGCAGGGCTATATCACCAGTCATGTGACTTGAGCATCCACTGTCCAAGATCCATATGACTCTTTTATTCCTGTTGCCCTGCATTCACAAAGTAACTAAGTTGTTTTTGGTACCCACACATGGTAGGGTCCAGTTGATTTAGAAACATTTTTGTTAACAATTCTTCTGTCATAAGTTGCATTCATCACAGTAGGATACTTCATATTGTTTGTGGCTTTGGAGTTCACACTTTTAGGCTCACATGAAGTGTACACCCTCTCGACCCTGATTGGGGATCCTGTCCTGTGAGTGTGCATGTGTGTGTGTGATTCACTAGATTGTGCAGAATCAAGTTTATGCTTTAGAGATAAACAGTTAGCAATCACAGTCACATAACATGTCATGCAATTTGGCTTACCACAGAAGGAATCATGACTAGTTCTTATGCTAGCAGAATGGTTACTCAGGTTATCAACTTCAACATTCACTTGTTTGTTACACTTATGAGTCAAATGATTAACAGATAGACATTTCTGACATTGTTTCCTGGGAGCATTTGGCACATAAGCATAATTGTTACCCTTGTTGACACCAACCTTACCATTTCTGTTTTGTTTCTTTTTCTTAACAACTTCTTTCTTTGCTTTAGGACTTTTGACAAGATTGTCTTTGGTTTCTTTCTGACTGACAGATTCAGGAGAGGAAGAAGTGTCTTTAGCAGCCTCATCTTCTTCAAGAAGTTGTTGTTTGATGATCAATAGTTCTTCATCAAACTCAACAACACTCTTTTTGAAGATGGGCTGTTCAACACTAGACATAATAGTTGGGGCATTTTTGTTTGTAAAAGATTCTTTTCCTTTGCCCTTTACCTTCTTCCTTCCTTTATCATTCTCATAGTCAAAACCAACTCCAACCTTGCTATCTTCAGTGTGTTCCTTGTGATAGGTTTGAATAAGTTCAGAGGAGTTCTTAAAGCTTCTTAGTTTCAATTCAGTTTCAGCAATTTGTTCCCTAAGAGCTTTCTCTATTTGTTCAGCACAAATCACTTTGTTTTTAAGATACTCAACCTCCTTTTTCAAACCATCAAGGTTCACAACCATTAACTCAAGTTCCTCATTCTTTTCAGTAAGCTCAAGATTTCTAGCAGTTAGTCTATCAATTTCTTCATTTGCTACTAACATGCTAGTATGAATATTAAACATCTCAGTACTCATATCTTCAACAGTTTGCTTATATTGAAGGGGAGTCATATCAAGAGAAGTAAGAATAGGTACCTAACTAGAATCACCATCATCAGAAAATGCCATCAAGGCATAATTTGAGTACTCTTGTTCTTCTTCTTCATCAGAGTCATCCCAGCATTTTCCCTCAGCAATAAAAGCTTTACCCTGCTGTTTCTTGAGTAGAGCCTCATACTTAGCTTCAAGCTCTAAGTATGCTTTGTCCTTCTTGACCTGTTTAGGCTTTTTGCACTCAGTGGCAAAATGCCCAAGTTCATTGCAGTTATAGCATCTTATTTTGGACCTATCCACACTCCCAGATTTGTATCCTCCTTTAACTGCACCAGTAATCCCTTTTCCTTTGATGAAAGAGTTTGAGCTACCTGACCCACCAGCATTTACACTATTGAATCTAGACTTGAATGGCTGCTTCCTCTTAAACCTTATGTTAGGGTATCTCCTAGCCATATAAGCAAAAGATTTGTTTTCCATCTTGTCCAGTTCATCAATGTTGTAGAACTCATCCTCTTCAGGTAAATCATACACAACCTGAGTTTCATCACCAGTGTCATCACTTTCCAGTTCCTCAATCTTGACATGACTGATTTTTAGAGAATCCATTCTTTGACCTAGATTGTCAGTAATAAGGGCACATGAGGTATTGGCCACTAATCCTTGCTTTGCTTGAATCGATCTCTTTTGAAACAGCTCTAACTCATATGTCTTCAAAACACCATACAACACATCAAAACCAATCTTTGTTAGATCTCTTTCTTTAAGGGAAGAGATTCTTGGTTCCAAGTGATCTGGAAGAGTTAGTAAGAACTTCATATTGAGCTCTTCTGTCTCATAGTGTTTGTCATAGAGTTTGAGCTCGTTTATCAGCTTGTTGAATCTCTCAAACACTTCTGTGATTCCCTCTTTTGGCTGAGCCATGAAGGCTTCATATTGTGAAACAAGAATCTGCTTCTTGTTCTTTCTTACTTCAGTAGTTCCTTCACAGAGCACTTCTATAAGATCCCACATCTTCTTGGCACTAGTACAATGAGCAACAGTGCCATACATGTTGAAGTCCATAGATTCACAAATGATAAGTTGAAGATGTCCATCCAGTGCTACTTTCTCCTTTTCAGGATCAGTGTATTTTGAGGGGTCTTTGGGCACATGTTTTGCTGGTACAATCTCAGTGCCATTGGTTGTTTCACCAATCTCGATCATTGGAATAAAGGGACCATGCTTTAGAATATCTAAATACATGGGGTTAGAAGCTTTGATGAAAAGCAACATCTTCTTTTTCCATAAACTGTAGTGCTCCTTGTTAAAGGGAGGAATCTTGATACTGCTCAGTTTCTGTGAACTCATTCTTGATCTTTTCCTGTTTGTACGTTAACAGCCTACGCCCTGATACCACTTGTTAGGAATGAATATCACCTAGAAACTAGACAGAGGGGGGGTGAATGGATAGTTTGATGGATTTTTGCTTTCTTGAAACTAAATGTAAACTGTATATGATTATGCTATGTAATATGCAGAAAGTAAACAACACGCACAATCACTTTAATCTACTTTGTATAAGCAAATTAAATACTACAGCTTTCCAAGAAATTCACAATCGAATTTCTGGCTTCTAAACAAGAACAGTTTGTACTTGCTTGCTTACAGAGAAAAGAGCTTAGCAAATAACTATGTGTATCTCTCTTACAGCTTACAATCGGATGTGCATGATATATATAAGCCCTATACAAACTAGCACACACACCTATTTTTACACAGTTACCCCTTTCTGAAAGTCCAACTTGTCCTGCCATAAGACGTTAACTGTGTCAGGAAGGACCACCTGCTTTTCGGAGTCTTTCCCGTTTCTGTAGCTGCTTGTCTCTTATCTTTTTCTCCAAGTTTAGCTGTAGATTTTCCATCTATTCTTTGGACCACCTTGCCAGAATAAATGCTTCAGTATTTGTCTCTTTTGATTCTTGATTCTGTACCTTGATTTGTCTTGTTATAAACGGCTAAGTGTTGATATCGTGAACTCCACTTCATTCCTGACTTCGCGATCTCCCTTGTGAGGACTACGCGATATAGCCTTTGAAGACTTTGCGACATAGGTCATTTGATGACTATGCGACATAAGTCATTTGACGACTATGCGACATAAGTCATTTGACGACTATGCGACATAGGTCATTTGACGACTATGCGACATAAGTCATTTGACGACTATGCGACATAGGTCATTTGACGACTATGCGACATAGGTCATTTGATGACTATGCGACATAGGTCATTTGATGACTTCACGATCTAGGCTTCTTTGACTTTGCTGACTTCAACACTTCACGACATGTGTCTTGAGGACTTCTCGACATAGACCAAAATGGACTATGCGATGTAGCACTTCACGACATAGATATTGGTGACTTCACGACATAGCTTTCTTCTGACTTTGCTATATAATGCCTTAGACAAATTTCTGCAACTTATTTCTTCATGGCCTTATTCATTTCTATCCTGCTGCATGAACATTACTGAACTTCTACCAGGACAATTATTCAATGGCCTATATACAATCTAGATGCAAGAAACTTTACTAAGCTCATTATAGATCTGAGCATACATGATAAAGCTATTGTTCATGAGAACAAGACAAGTACATTTAGAGACCTATACTATATCCCAGTGATAGAAATCACTAGGTCATGTAGTGTGACATAGTCACATAGTGTAGGCTTGTTAATAGTGGTATTCAGACATGTCTTGAGCCTAACAATACACTATAAATTTCTTAATATGCAATTTTTATCTTTGAATTTTCGTGTATGAATTAGAGAAAATATTTTACAAAAAGATCTAATCCTTTCTCATAAAAATTAGAGCAATAACTATTTAAACGTTAAAAAACAATGATAAAATTTGTTTTTGAAGACATGATGAATTCTCCACTTTCGAGTCACCTTGTATACAGGTGTATCAACTTCTAACTATAAATTCAAAACTAATAACGTACACACATAAACATATAAATCAATTCACAACTGAATGTACATGAAAATCACCTTGCTCGGCCTATTATTTTAACTGATTAACTGATGAATCCCCCTCCTTATTAATCCATGTCTTAACTCAATCAACACTAATAGCAAATAACTTGTCTTGTCAAAGATTTTAATATGATCCTGATACAAACAAACGTAATAAGATAAATAACATAAAGGAAAAATCTCATACTCATGTACTCATACACACACTTTTAACATGAACAAACAAAAAAGTAAAGAAGAACACTATTGACAACAAAAATTGCAGTAGAAAATTAACAAAGTTTAGGTGTATATTTATACTATTAATTAGCGGTTTGTATGAAAGTATTAAAGATAATTAATTATTTACCAAGTAATTACTTAATTTCTTATGCAAGACCGATCTAATTTCTTAACTTCTTATTTACTAATATGTTCTTGTATTTTCTATTATATTATATTAAAAAAGAAAGTTTAGGAGAGCAGAATGTTAAGATGGTAATTTCATTTGAAAAGAAATATTATGACAATATCTAGATAATAATAAAAGGAAGTTCAAAATAATGTAAAGTAATACACTTTTTTAAAAAAAATTTAGATATTTGAAGGCAAAAATATTATAATTGAATATTTAGTTTCCTCCATTTGTAATATTTAGTTTCCTCCATTAGTAAAGATCTATTGTATATTTACTTTCTCCATTAATAAAGATTTTAAATGCAAGAATATTATATTTACTTTCCTCCATTAGTAGAGATTTTAAATGCAAAAATATATTGTATATTTACTTTCTCTATTAGTAGAGATTTTAAATGCAAGAATATTATTTTCCATTAATAGAGATTTTAAATGCAACAATATTGAAATTGTATATTTAGTTTCCTTCATTAGTAAATATTTAAAAGACAATTGAGATTTTTTTGAATTAGATTACATAATAAAAGAAAGTTTAGGAGAACAATATGTTAAGATGGTAATTTCATTAAAAAAAATATTATGAGAATATTTAGATAATAATAGAGGAAAGTTCAAAATAATGTAAGGTAATACACTGTTTTTCTAATTTAGATATTTTGAAACCAAAAATATTATAATTGAATATTTAGTTTCTTCCATTAGTGGTATTTAGTTTACTACATTAATAAAGTATTTTTACTTTCTCCATTAGTAGAGATTTTAAATGCAAAAATATTATATGTTTCCTCTATTAGTAAACATCAATATACTTATATAAAGGAGAAGACGGGGTGGTGAGGTGGCGCTCTCAAATCGCTCCGTTCTATTTTTCTAATTTTCTCAAATTTTTGAATAATTACTGTTAAAAATTCGAAAATATCTCAATTGACTTTAAAATCTTTACTAATGGAGGAAACTAAATATACAGCTCTCAAATCGCTCCGTTCTATTTTTCTAATTTTCTCAAATTTTTGAATAATTAATGTTAAAAATTCGAAAATATCTCAATTGACTTTAAAATCTTTACTAATGGAGGAAACTAAATATACAATTATAATATTATTGCATAATATTATTGCCTTCAAGATCTTTATTAATGGAGGAAACAAATATACAATTCTGATATTCTTGCCTTTAAGATCTTTACTAATGGATGAAACTAAATTTACAATTTTAATAGTCTCATAAATTATTTTATTAGAAAATATCTTAATTACCTTTTAAATTTTTACTAATGGAGGAAAATAAATATACAATTTTAACATTCTTGCCTTTATAATATTAGATAAATTCTCAATTTCTTTTTTATTATTTTCTAACGGAGGAAAGTAAATATAGTATGTTAATATTCTCATAAACCGCTCTCTATTGATCCAATCAATATATTTTCTTTATATATATAAAGGAAAACCCCCAGGAACTCTAGAATCACTCGATTCATATTTTTCTAATTTTCTAGAGCTCCTCAATTTTAAATACTTAAAATTAAACTTCCTTCTTTAAGACCTATTTTTTAGAAAAGAAAGTCAAAACTTTTTTTAAGTTGTATAAAATAAACCATTTTATAAAAGGTAAGTATAACCTCTAATTTATAAAAAAAATCCTTCTTTAAGTCCTATTTTTTAGAAAAGAAAGTCAAATTTTTTTTTAAGTTGTATAAAATAAACTATTGTATAAAAGGTAAGTATAAACTCTAATTTATATTGGATAAAGAAAGTGAAAACCTTTTTTAAGTTGTATAAAATAGACCATTGTATAAAAGGTAAGTATTAATTCTTATTTATATTGAATCATATTTTTTAGCTCCTAAATTGTAGAAAAGGTAATACTTATTAAAGACAAGTTGGCTTAAAATTTATTATTTATACAATAAAAATTAAAATTTTCTTTTTTACATTCAATTCAAATTTTAGGAATTATAATTATAAAACTAATCGGTTTCATTAATATTACTTATCTGCAAAATTCTATATAAAACCATTATCACCCCTACAAAATACAATACATCAGTTTTTGTTCGATGCTTTTTATTTTTTATGATCTATATTCTCAATTTATACTCTAAAATCATGCCCTATATGATTTTAACTGTGTAGTTTAATGTTATTGTGCTTTTCGAATGACTTTGGTTTGATTAAATCATCCTCACATGCTGTTGTGGACAAATTCTTCTTACAATCACGGCAAGAATTTACCGGAAAAGACAAAAAAGCAGCAAGAAATACTTGGGTGGGTATGTATATAGACTCTTTATACTAATCATAATTTATTGTATTTTAATTTTGACATTCGAAAAAGTTGTAGGAGGCACAGTTATGAATGGGAGACCGGCTTTTCAATCTAGCTGATTAGTTTCTCATGCATCTAACCAAATATTATATCAACTTTTATGATTATTCAGTTTTTTATTCTTTTGGCGATAATATGTTTTTTATTTTGTTTGTGATTTTTATGATTCTTAATTTATTTGTGAAAGGCTTTTGAATCTCCTTTGGTTTCTCGATACATCTAACCAAACTTATCAACTTTAATGATGGTTTAATCTTTTATTTTATTAGATGGATAATATTTTATTTATATTTTGTTTGTGACTTTTATAATTCTTAAATCAATCGATATCTTCTTTTATTATTATCTTTATCTTTATTATTATTATATATATAAATGAAAACCCCAGGAGCTCCAGAATCACTCGATTTATATTTCTAATTTTCTAGAACGCCTCTATTTTATTATTATTTTAATTATTAATATTAAAAATTATTATCTATTTTTTAAAAAAATTATTAAAATTATTTTAAATATTTAAAATTATTATTATCTTTTTTATAGAACTCCTCTATTTTAATTCAATAAAAATTAAATTTCCTTATTTACATTCGAATTTATAAAAAAGATATTAAATATATAAAATCATTTCTATATAGAATTTAATTAAACAAATATTATCTGCTTTCTCGACTAACTTAAATCATATTAAAATTCTAATTTATATAAATTCACTAGATTAATCTATATAAAGCGGTTTTGCATCTTTTACAATTATCTCATGTTAGTATTTTGAAATTTTATTGTGTTTCAAAGTTTGTGTTTTGTTTTTGTTTTCTAAAATGTATCTCTAAATCTTTACTTGATTTGTTTAGATTAAAATTTTCTTGATAATGTCACATATGGTTGAGATCCATTAACAAGAGGATTGAATTTTGTAATTGCACCTAACCTATCTTAGAGATATCCTTTCCAGGTAAACTTCGTTCTATAACTTGAAAATTTTAAAGGCTTAATCTTAACTCATGGAGATTAGAACTTACTTGAAAATTTTGAATCTGTAATCTTAACTCATGGAGATGGACTACAACTGAACTATTTTAATTGAGATTGCTTATCTTTAATTTGTATTAATATTTAAATGATGTGTACAATTAGTTCTTCAGATTAAAGACTTGATTTTAGGGGCTGTTTTCTTTTCTTTCCCCCAACCAGCCTATCATTTTTATATCTCCACTTGGACCATACTTATCATAAGTTCTGAAATTTATTTTCTTGAATATCTTTTTAAATTTTACTTATAAATCGAGTAAGCTTTCTAACTTTCTTTTAAATTTAATATTCTATAAAGTGAAAATGTATATTATATTTATTTGAACGTGAATTTGTATAGCAGATATGGTGCATGGGCTGAAAATTCATTATATACGAATTATAAACTAAGATATATTTATCAAACACTACTTTAATATTATATTTCTTACTATAAATTATTTAGTACATCAAATTTCCATTCTTTTTATTATGTTTATGGGTATTATTTTAGTAAGAAAATTGTTGGTGTAATGTTGTTTTAGACAGATCCAAAGAAGACAGAAAATCAAGTTGTGGGCCAATGTCTTGATCCAAAGAGTTAGTTGGACACTCCCCAGTCAACTAGCAAAAAAAAAAATCAACCTTCACTTTTGTGTATTGTAAAATTTATTTTCATTATTCTGTTTCAATTTTCTTTATTTTTTATCTTTTCAATAATTATTGTTTTTTCTCCATATTGATTACGGAGAAGCCATTAAGTTCAATTTTAATGTTTAAAAAATATCCATTGTTTTTTGATATATCTATAATGGAGAAATTATCGAGAAGGTACGTTATATTTTCCCGTGAATTGGCTTTAGTACATTTGTTTTAATCGACGTTATTTTGCTATTGGTTCATATTTATTCTTGACATTCAATTATTATTATATCGAAAGCTGCAACACGGATAAAATGTTCACAAATTTATAGTTGTCCATGTATATTTAATTTGTACGATAAAGTGTTCACAAATTTATATGTAATCATAATATTTTTCTCAATTTTATTCTTGAATGATATATATTTTAGATTTTCTTACAAAAATATGACAAGACTGTCGTGAAGCGCGACTTAGATTCGATTATTTTGACAAGTAGAATACTCGTCGGATTGAATTATTTTCATTATATTTTCATATAAATGACAAGACTGATGAATTTTTTACAACGGGTGTCGGATAAAACAAATGTGACACAAATCGCTTTGAAGAAAAAATTATATAAATAGTTTATTTTGTTACAAGTTCGAAATAGATTGATTAAAATTAATAGAGAATGCGAATAAAAATTCAAATTTATGACGAAAACATATAATTAAAATTTTCTTTTAACATATTCAAAATAGAAAGAAAAAAATATTTACAAAAAATTTCTTTAAAATAATCGAAGTAAAACAGACATTCAAATGATATTTCGAATTTATAAAAAAAGGATATAATTAAACATTCTTTCAAAATTAAAAAATGTTTTTCAAAAAATTATAATTAGCATTTCACATAATTCTCAAGATAAAACTCTTATTTTATCAATGATGTATGCGCATGAATTTAAACTTTTTCATTAAAAATAGAAATTAATTCGTATTTACATATATGCATTTTTCAAATTTATAGAAGAAAATATAAAATTAAAATTTTATCTAACACGTCCAAGTTCAAAGTATAGAAAATCTGAAATTATAGATTTAAATTAATATAGAAAGAGAATTTGAATTTATATAAGACTAATTAATACATACTTTAATATAAAAATTTTAAAATTGTAATTTTTATATTATTAATTCAATTCTGATTCACACGAATTAATCTATTGTTCTCAGATCCCACTAAGGCTACTATAGACGGCAATGTAGAGATTTTTTTCAATCTAATTTAGTTTTTATAGTATTTTGATAAATGCTTTGATATATTTCTTCTCTCCTTTTGTTTTATGTGTTTTTTCGGATGTTCTATGGTTTTTTAATATAGTACTTCTCATCATTATTAAATGCAGATCATGGTCCAAAATTTCTTTAAAAAAAAAATTAAAGCCATCTTCAAGGTTATAAAAGCGAGCTTTTTAAATATAGTAGTACCTCTATACATTAATATCTTCGGACATGAGAAAAATATTATAATAAAGAGGTTATTTCTAAATATAGGTAATTTTTAATTGATTATATAATGTTGTGACTAATTTTTTTTATTATTATAAGGAGGTTATTGTTGTACAAAGTATTCCTATAGAGTGGTTCTATTGTATTGTATTGTATTATATGTTAAGAATACAAAATAAATTTGAAAAACGTGTAATTTATTTAGTAAATTAATGTGTTATTTGTTAAATTTGGTAATAATGAGAGAGCGGCTCATTGGGAGGAAAAATATTTAAAGGGAAGGCGGTTCATTAGGAGCAACGTATTATATGTTAGAATTAAATATTGATATTATATAATGTATTTTAAAATATAATTTGGAATTTAAATTTTGAAAAAAAGTATAATTGGTAATCAGTATAATAACATTCAACATAATAGTAAAATAATGAAAATATTAAACAATTACCTTTTTCTATATTTATTCAGAATTTCCTTGAATGACCAAGACTACAACGAAAATCCAAAAGAAACCTTATATTAGATATATAATTATTGTTTTTATTTAAAAGAAAATTTTGAAAAATGTTTTAAAAAAATTGAGAAATTATTATAAAGCCGCTGCGAAGCGCGGCTTAGTAAACTAGTTTAAAAGATAATTGAGATGTTTTTGAATTTTTAATATTATTAATTCAAAAAATTGAGAAAATTAGAAAAATAGAATGAAGCGATCTGAGAGCGCCACCTCACCGTCCCCGTCTTCTCCTTTATATAATAGTATTTCCATTAATAGATATTTTAAATGCAACAATATTGAAATTGTATATTTAGTTTCCTTCATTAGTAAATATTTAAAAGACAATTGAGATTTTTTTGAATTAGATTACATAATAAAAGAAAGTTTAGGAGAACAATATGTTAAGATGGTAATTTCATTAAAAAAAATATTATGAGAATATTTAGATAATAATAGAGGAAAGTTCAAAATAATGTAAGGTAATACACTGTTTTTCTAATTTAGATATTTTGAAACCAAAAATATTATAATTGAATATTTAGTTTCTTCCATTAGTGGTATTTAGTTTACTACATTAATAAAGTATTTTTACTTTCTCCATTAGTAGAGATTTTAAATGCAAAAATATTATATGTTTCCTCTATTAGTAAACATTTAAAAGATAATTGAGATGTTTTTGAATTTTTAATATTATTAATTCAAAAAATTGAGAAAATTAGAAAAATAGAATGAAGCGATCTGAGAGCGCCACCTCACCGCCCCCGTCTTCTCCTTTATATAATAGTATTTCCATTAATAGAGATTTTAAATGCAACCCCCGTCTTCTCATTTATATAATAGTATTGATATTGATTTTGGTGACATAGAACCACAATAAGTATCGTTAAATTTCTAATATTAAAAAGTGTACATTATAATATTAAAGGTGTAAATTATATAATTATAGATATTAAAAAGAGAGCCGTGCATTATAAGTTAGTATAATATTAGTATAAATGGATAGTATAGATAGATATATTATAATTTATAATTATGATTAAAATTTTATAAATTTTGAATATATAAAATTGCAACCAAATAGTAAATAAACGATTATTAAAAATTTGATCCATAACTTATCCATATTTGACAAGTAATTGCAAAATACGATTGGTTTATTAGTAACGTGGACAAGTTTTGTTATTGAGCGGACTGTGTGTAAAGCCGCAGTGGACAGGGCCGTATAGGGATCCGAGGGAGGACTGATTGCATTGAAAGGGGTTGATAACATACGCACATGAGCGCACTGTACCCCTGACCCCTCCATTATTATCACTCCTCTCTCTCTCTCTCTCTCTCTCTCTCAGTCAGTTACATACACCATTAACCTAATACTCTCTTTACTTTTCTTAGAAAACATGGATACCCATCTTCATTCACCCACCATTACTCCTTCAGGTTTGCTCTCTCTTCCCTTTTTCTTGTTTGGGTTTTTCATATTTTGCCTTACTTTTTAGGGTTTTAATTTGTTTTGCCTTTTCTTGAATCTTATGATGTGCATTTTGTGTATGGATAATACCCTTTATAATTATATATATATTATCTTGTTTGATTATGTATGTAGGTCATGAAAATAATCAAGGTGTTCATGTTTGTCACAAATGTGGTTGGCCTTTTCCAAAATTACACCCAAGCTCTAAACACAGAAGGGCCCACAGGAGGATCTGTGGAACCATTCAAGGCTACAAGTTATCGCATTTCAATGTTTCTGACGCTGAACAAGATCACCCCTCTGATGAAGATTGCAAAACCCCAAGTTTGCATTTCTTGCTCCTCCTTCCTCTTTTGGTTAATATTTATGTTTCGCTGCTTTTCGAGATATGCAGCAGTTTTTTTGTTTCTGTATCCTGAAATTCAAATGAGAATTATTGTTATTAAGCATGCTCCTAGTTTGATTGGTAGTCTTTTTTGAATATAAAATAAAATTACTTTTTCCTTTTTTTTGTTTAAGTCGCTGAACCCTAAGAATTCGCGTTTTTTACTTGCTCCTGGTTTGATTTGGTTATTATTATTTCAATTAGTATGTTTTTGGGGTTAGTTATTTTTCAAGAGCTTAACATCTGGTGTTTTTAAAGGTCCAAAAATCGAGAAGAGAAGCATTGCTGGAATTGGGGAAAGATCGTACAGATCGGAAGATGAAGTGTTTTCAGATGCTGTTGCAGAGTTTTCGGATAGCGGGATGAGTCCAGGAAGTGAAGAGCAATTGGAGGATGTTAAAGAATTGGAGAAGAATGTTCAGAAAACTGTGGTGGATGATGATATATATAGTATTGGAACATTGAAAGTTGATGCAGATTCTGGTAAGCACATTTGAGTCTGGTATTATTGAATTTAGCATTCGTTGATTATATTTTGTTCTACCAGCCTACTTGTGGACTTTTGTTAACAATAAACAAACAAACAAAAAAAAGAATAGGACCAATAAATAAATGAACTTCCATGATTGTGTTGGGCATTAGTGAATAAAGTCGAAAAAATATGAAGTGTCAAAGTGTAACTAACTGTGGATGTTAATTAATAAGTTTAGTGAGAGTCGAAATAGTAAATATTAAAGGATAGAGGATAATAAACTCCAGTGAATGTGTGAATCTGCAGAACGTTCGACTTTGCGAATATAGACAATAAGTTTCTATAATATGTTGACTGTCAGGGAAAGTTTAATCGATACAGAAACTAAACCTAAATTTTTATTTAAGTTGGTGCAAATTAATTGGTATACACAAATGCTTGGGAGGTTAAGATTTAAACTACAAACAGATGAAATATGGTTTGTATTTAGTGTAAGGTTTTATATTATGCTTTGATAGGTTTTGTTTTGTCTATTGATCATATAGTTGTTACAACTGTTCTAAAAACAATTTGGTGGCTGTGGCTCAATTAAATGTAATTTAAGAAAAATAATGTGAAATAAGAATAAAGGTCATCTTGTAGAAATGAACAAATCCTATAACCTCACCTCTGTCATATAAAAAGCATCAAACTGGCCTTGCTGCAATTATGGTGCTATATTACCTGTGAACTTTACCTGAAAATAGACTGAAATATTTGGAAAAGTAAATATTTATTAGTTGTACGATTCAGTTGGACATAAATGATAGAACACAAAAATGCTAGAGATTGTTCCAAACATGCCTTTACTTGATTTACCATTTGAAATTGTCATTAACGGCCAGCTACAAATATGATTAGGAAGATGGAGAAAAGCTCCTTACTGCATGTAACAATCACCAAACAGTCTCTGCTGAGATTATGGTGCTGTCCTATGTGTGATTTTTACTTGGTTTACATTATTAACATTTTAAAATTTTCATTTACAGCAGATGTGTGTGTGTGTGTGTGTGTGAGAGAGAGAGAGAGAGAGAGAGAGAGAGAGAGAGAGAGGGAGAGAGTTTACATGTAGCAAGATATATCATCTAATTCGAGTGAAATATAGTTCTGAATTATTAATTGTATCAGTGTAACTGAATAATTAACCTTGGTAAGCAGGACTGTCTGGCACAGCTGTGTAGTATAAAATAGATCAGTAAGATTCATGGCAATGGTTGAAGCATAGTGGAGTAGATACATTTGTGAGAACTGAACACTTGTGAAATGAGGGCATTTAATTTATAAGCTTGTTGAGAAGGGGGACTAGGACATTTTAAGATAGGCAAGGAAGCTTCTCCCATGTGGATTGTCAGGTCGGTCCAAATTAGATAGTCAGAGGCTGTTGTTTTTGTTTGATTGGCTACCTAGTTCCTGGTGATGCAAAACTATTTTGTGGCCATGGCTTTAACTTTCCTATTAATGTAAAATCTCTTGTATGTAAAAAGGGTAAATATGTGACAACCCAACCATGACAGGCTAGTTTATCTGTCTTATAGCAACTAACAGTCTCTGCTGTCATACTGTGCTGTGTACTCTGCCAGCATAGCTATCTTGTTCTTGTTTTATATAGTAGTATATTATGAACCTTGCAAGAAAGCAGTAGATAGAGCCTTGCCAACTACATTATATCTCATTCTTAAACATGAGATCAAGATAGGAAAGGAATATAACTTATGTCCTTGTAGCATATGGCATTATTGAACTAATGAAAAACTTACTAGGGGGTTTATGTGTATCATAGCCACTTTCTGAGGAATAGATTTTATTTTGCAATAGATTTACAATGTAAATTTCTATGTTGCAATAGGTTTTTCAGCAATCAATTCTGATCAACTTGTTAATGTTACTTATTCTTATATTTAGTCCAGTCAGATAAATTAGTGTATAAAATTGAGATGTTCAGATTGTAGATTGTTATGTTTATAACCGCCACTTTCGAGGAAGCCCTAGTCAGTCAAAAAAGAACCACCACTCCAGAGCTATCATCCTTTTCTAGTTTCAGCCGAATTTCTTGCTGTTTACGAGCATTGTATCTAATTTATGCTTTTCAAAAATGTTTACCTATTTGTTGGATACTTGGATGTGCTTTCAATAATATTTTTTCTATTATTTTACAAATAAATCTCTCTTTGCCTTTTGTATCATGATTACTTCTATTCTTCAAATTTTTTTGTTCAATTTTGTAGATTCTGCCAATCCAATGGGCAGCCAACCAGCAGATAACATATTGCCATCAAGTGGTCTTGTAGAATCAACACCATCCGGAAAAGATAAAGCTGATATGTCTAATCTTGATCTTTCCCTGCTCTCTGGACCTGTTGAAAAGACAGAGGCTATTGTTGATGCAGTTCAGATAAAAGGATATCTTGCCCAGGACATGATTGACGGTAGCAGTAGTAATTTGTCAGAGAGGGAAGAGAAGGACACTACCAATGTACAATCACTTTCCAATGATTTACCATCAGTGGAGGATGCTGATATCATGCTAAAAGATGCTGTAAACCAAGAAACACTGAAGTCTGAATCTTCTTTAGTTCTAGGCACTGTTGATGTAAAGAGAACCCACAATAAGGATAATAAGGATTTGCCAGAGGGTCAATCAGTTGAGCCAGCTAAAACTTTGACAGGATTTGAATGTGCGAGGACTGAACATGATCTGTCTTATCTATCAGGATGTGCTAAACAGGAGGCATCTGCTGGTATTGTTCTCGTTGGAGTGGATCCTACCCAGGACAACGAGTCTGGTGCTCATTGTGATTCTACTGAGATCTGTAATACAAACAGGGAAAATGAGGAAACTATGCATGTGCTTTCCGTGGCCAGTGATTTACCTATAGTGAATCATGCTGATCTTATGCTTCAAGACTTTAAAGACCATAGAACATTTAAAAGTGGGTTTCCTCCAATGGGCTTTGAGAATGTAATTAGATCTCTGGAAGGTGATAATGAACTCATGGTTATCGAGGAGAGTCCTTTGAAAGGTGGTGCCAGTGATACTTCATCTGATATGGACGATGTGGAAGAGGACATGATAACAATCGAAGGGCCTGACAAAGGATTAGCTGACAGTTTAGAATCCAGTGTCACAACTGGCAAGACTTTTGAATCTGAGGATCTAGAGTTCCGTCTGAGTACATCCAGAAGTACGAAAGAGAATATTCAACCAAATTGCTCTCTTCAAGGTGTAGAACCTTATAATGAAGCAAGCCATACAGAGTCCACTGGCAATGATGAAATCAGCCAGACAGCCATATTAAGTGATGACAACAAGAAAAACAATCATAATGTAATGGCTCGAGCAGAAGAAGTGGATACTGAAGAATATAAGAATAGTGAGAGGGTGACGAGAAAAGAAATTTCTGGAGGGGCAAATCCTATCTTAGTTTATGAAGGTGGCGATCAAGCATCCAAATTAAGACTAAACAATGGAGGTGAACATGTAGATGATACAATGAACTTCTCTGATGAAGCTTGGATTGAAGACAATACAGAGAAAGCTTGGATTGAAGACAGGAAAGAGGCAGCAGCTGTAGAGAAGTTTTCGACACCCACAATGACAAACCTTGAACCTGAACAGGAGCTTTTGAGTTCAAATTATTCTGCTTCTGTCGCAGATACACCTGTATCAAGTATTAACACAAGTGTTTCAGCTACCATCGTGCCAGCTCATCCCAGTTCTGGGAAATCATCTGACAATGACTCTCAGGAAGTTATCACAGAGCCTGAATTAAACATTGAGAAAAGAAACGTTGTTAAATTTGTTGGAGACATTGTTGATTCTAAATTTAGTGGAAGTTGCGATCTTGAAGTAGAAGAAGATAATTCAAAGAGGCCCATGAGGGAAGAGCCAGAAACTTTGGCTATACATTCCAATATTTCTCATGAATGCTTACCTGATATTAGAACTGGAAATGAAATGGATGACGAATATGATGTAATGCAAGAGAGTGATGTCAAGCTCACTAAGCAAGCAGGTGGTGCTTCTGCAGTTAAGTTAACAGTTGATTTGAGTAGCCAAATTGAGAGTGTAGAAGACGATTGGGGATCAGTCACAGGTAAATTTACATTGCATGTTATCCAATGGCTATTAAAAACTATTTCTACACTTCTCCTTGTTGAACCACATATCTAGGTTTGTTTATTTGGATATCGAGAATATGATAGATTATATATTAATAATATTAGATTATAACATCTGAACAAGCTTCCAGTAGAGGGCATTACATTTGACCATTATGTTGAATTGTATGACAAATTCAAGACTTCCTCTCATTATTCAGATATATGTCTCTTTGCGGTGTTACGTGATAGTTATTTATTGAACTAGGTTGCCCTAGTTTGATCCTCAATATTCCAGGACCATGCTAACTCTACATGTTCACATGTTCTTATTGTATTAGTGCATAGTGCCCAGTCAAATCAACCTGCTGCTAGGACTGAAGTTCCACCAGAGACTTATCCTGAAGGACCTGAATCAGAAAGCACCAAGTTGCATCCGGAAAGTTCATCTGAGAGACTAGATATGCACAAGGCTGATGTTTTTGAGCCTCCATCGTTCATGACACTGGTTGAACCGAAAGGAGGATCAGATCAAAAAAATGCTACATCTGAGATCGAGACAGTACAGACCACCCAACAGCCAAAAACTGAGGTGTTACAAGCTGGGTGGTTACCTTTGCTTTCTAATGTTATCAACGAGTCTGCAGGAAGGAACAAGAACGAAGAGATGATTGCCAAGGTGACCAACTGGAGTACAGCCAAACAACAAAGTACTCCACTAAAGAACCTTCTAGGGGAGGCAAAGGTGGAAACCAGAACCAAGTCACCAAGCCCACGACGAACAGAAACCAACATTCAGACAGATGCAACAGGGGCCAAAAGCAATGTTAGTTTTGCCACGACTGTGAAAGAAGTTCTGGGCTCTGAAGCTTCAGCTGGTGATCAAACTGTTAGAGGTGTAACAGCAGAGGAATGGAACTCTCCGGCAAGGTACCCTGTTGAGATCAAGAAAGAGAAGAAGAAAGCCAACGGGAAACCATTTTGGGTGCCATTTGCTTGCTGTTCATCAGTAAATTGAAGCCTCCTGAAGTTCCTGGTTAGTTGCATATACAGTATTGTAGAGATAATATTCTTAGCTGGAAGTTGATTTTTTGCTATTGAATTTTATTGAGCAGTATGCTAGAATGGGGTAAAATTTTATGGTAATTATTATAATATGACAAGAAATCTGGAACTTATTATAATTTTAGATGAAAAGTTGATACAAATTAGGAATACTGCAGGGTGCAGGTAATTTTTTTTGGTGATATCATACCTTTTTAAATGATTTTTTCGGAAAGTCTGTGTGAGAAAACAGTGTCCAGTTAATCTGTAGCCATTTATGATAAACAGGAGTAGTTTATGTCTAAAGTGTGGCTGGACCTGAAGCATTCTGTGATATTCCGACTTCCGAGGATAGAACTTTTAAGATTAATCTACTTAAAAGAACCAGCCTCAAAATTACTCCCAAGTTAAGAGCGATCTAATTATAAAAATTGTGCGTAGTGGAATGTCGAAAAATTCAATTTTAGGTGTTTTCAAATGACAGACCCCATTTTTATTTGCGTGGCATTTCATTTTTTAGAAAATAGCTAATGACATTAGTATTTGAGAATGAAATTTAGCATTTTTCTTCTTTCAAATGAACAAGATCTCATAGAGTTGATTCTCAGTGTTAATGTTGGCAAATTTAGAATGGATTTAAAACAATATTGTTACACATCCTCAAAGTTTTATCAAAATTTTCTTAAATGATGTGACACGCGGAGTTTTAATTTGTGGGTTCATATGTATGCATATCATGCATGCCGGTTCTATATTAGTATTAGAAAAATTACCATTTCTTCAAGTGAAAAATCAGCTTTTGGGATAATTTTGGGATATTTAGCATTTTTCTTTAAACAATGATCTTTTAGATTTAAGAGAGAAAACAAATTTTTTTTAATTTTTTTTTAAAAATTGGCTATATTATACAAGTCAAAAAATTTACAGTGTTTTAATGCTACCAAAATTTAAATATTTACGAGGAATTTAAAAATAACATTTTAAAGTATAAATTTAAATTCAATAATACTTGATAAAAAAGTTAAATCCTAAATAGATATCACTCGGTTTTTTTTTTAAATATTTGAGAAAATATTTAAAATTTAAATTAAAATACACTTTCAGTTTAAATCGATAATAAAGAAAAGTAATACATACAGGGTTAATGAATCATCCTGCTGGATCATCGAATTCATGTAACAGTTAACAGATATGGGCATAAAACTTTTTGAACCCCAAACAAAACGTTAAGAATGTTTGAATTTTGAAGTTCATGATGTATGAGTTCAAGGTAGTCACGTGAGGGTAGGGGTGTTCACGAGGGTAGGGGTGTTCATGAGTTCGTCGATACAATCAAATCGACCTAATTCAATCCTATTTTCGGTTGTTCAAATTAATAAAAAAAAACCCGAAATTTGATTGGGTTAAAAAAAATTTCAACCCGGATTAAAAGGGTTGGGTATGGGTTCTATGTTTTTCCGGCCAACTCAACCCAACCCGATTTAAATTACAAATTTTATTCAATAATTTAAAAATATATTTATATTTTATATATAACTATACATTAAATGTTATCCTCCTTACATTTATTGATATATGATTACCTTTTGTGCATATATGTATGATCTACGACATAATTCACATTAATAAAATTATAATATTAATTAGAATTAAATATTAGTACCAAAATCGTAAGTTATACGTACTTTATTTTCATTAAATTTTTTGAAATGAGTAATCAATATATCTTTATATTTCTTTTAATATATATAAAGGAAAACCTTCTGGAGCTCTCAGATCGTCCGAAAGCTATTTATCTATTTTTCTAGAACTCCTGAATTTTAATTTAATAAAATTAAATTTCCTTATTTAAATTTGAATTTATAGGATAGAAAAATATTAACTGCCTTTTAAATCTTTAATAATGAGGAAACTGATATACAATTTTAAAATTATTTCCTTTCTCAATTTTGATTCAATAAAATGAAAGTTTCTTATTTAAAGTTGAATTTATATGATAGAAAAAATCTCAATTTAATAAAATTAAATTTCCTTATTTAAATTTGAATTTATAGGATAGAAAAATATTAACTGCCTTTTAAATCTTTAATAATGAGGAAACTGATATACAATTTTAAAATTATTTCCTTTGTAAATTTTGATTCAATAAAATGAAAGTTTCTTATTTAAAGTTGAATTTATATGATAGAAAAAATCTCAATTACCTTTTAAATCTTTACTAATAAAGGAAACTAAATATAACTATTTATTTATTTTTTAGAGCTCGTGAATTTTAATTTAATATGATTAAATTTCCTTATTTAAATTAAAATTTATAGGATAGAGAAAATATAAATTAGCTTTTAAATTTTAGCTAATGGAGGAAATATAATATACAATTTTAATATTCTTTTCTTTCTCAATTTTAATTCAATAAATTTAAAGTTACTTATTTAAATTTGAATTTATAGGGTAGAACATATCTAAATTGTCTTTTAAATCTTTGTTAATGGAGAAAACAAAATATACAATTTTAATTCAATAAAATTAAATTTCTTTATTTAAATTAGAATTTATAGGATAGAAAAATATCAAATACATTTTAAAACTTTAGTAATGAAGAAAACTAATATAGAATTTCAAGATTCTTCCCTTTCTCAATTTTTATTCAATAAAATAAAAGTTTCTTATATAAATTTGAATTTATAGAATAGAAAAAAAAATCTCAATTTCCTTTTAAATCTTTACTAATGGAGTCTCAATTTTAGAAATACTCTCAATTGTCTTTTAAATTTTTACTAATAAAGGAAACTTAATATAACTATTTATTTATTTTTTTAGAGCTCTTGAATTCTAATTCAATATAATTAAATTTTCTTATTTAAATTCAAATTTATAGGATAGAAAAAATATCAGTTGTCTTTTAAATTTTAAATAAGGGAGGAAATATAATATAATTTTAATATTCTTTTCTTTCTCAATTTTGATTCAATAAAATGAAAGTTCCTTATTTAAATTTGAATTTATATAATAATTAATGATATATTAATTAGATCTAGTTTGGTCCAAGAATTAGGCCCGACAAAAGGCCCGAAACCCTAACTATTTATTAATTTCGTAATTAATAAATAAAGGGAAATACACAGCTCATAAAAGAGTCCAAATATGATAATATCTTCATAGAAGGATCCAGAATCCCAATCAAATATTACGATGAGTCACAACACTTATCAGATGATGATAATACTTGCATGTCAAGCAAAACACTCCTTATCAGTTATCAATAACGAGACTTATCTATTAAGTCTCCTAAACATACTCTAAATACAAGGCTCCTGACGCCTATATAAGGACCCTCGTCCTTCATTCTAGAACTACGTTTTATTGGCTTGATTCTCTATACAGCAGAGATACGTAGGCATCTTGTGAGGACCGATTTAGTCTTGAAACACAAGAGCAGCCATTAAAGCTTGAACGCTCACAAACTCTAGCATTTAATTCACAAAGCACGTTTTTTAATCCATAACATTTGGCGCCGTCTGTGGGAAAACCGAACATCAACCATGGCAGTCACACGGAGAACAAGTCAAACTTCTGAAGGAACTCCTGTAGCCTCCGAGGCCGGTGCTCAAGGAGCTCAACCACCACCAATTACCAGCACTGAAGGGACGAATATCCCCACCAACACTCAAGGACCGGAGATCCCAATTTCAGTTCAAGGGACGAATCCCCTGCAAGTGGTCATTCATGGATTTAATCCACAAGAGACCACTCACCAGCAACCGATCACAACCTCCCCACTGCTCATGAATGCCCCGAGGAGCCTTCAACTCCATACTACTGATCTCCCTCAATATGTGAATCAGACCCTTGGGATGCCTACCCATAGCAGGCCCCCTCGACCCCCGGTGGGCGGTAGTGGTACCAATCTGGTACACCATGAGGCATATGTTCCCCCTTACGTACAAGGTTTGGAACCCCTGAACCAACAAACCCAAACTCATCAGATGTTTCGAGACGATTTCTCTGGTCCTCACACTGAGGATGAAAATTACAATACTGATGATGACTATCCCCCACGAAGAAGACGTTCTGCAAATAAGGAACAAACCACTCAGGAAAGAATTGTAGCCCATGAGGCAGAGGTTGCAAAACTCAAAAAGAAGTTAGAGGAAGAAGAGGCTGCAAGAGCGGCCGGGAGACCTCCGGTAATTAATCTAGATCCTACTCCTCCGAGAGCCAGAAGGGTTGAAACCCCAAGAGGAGATCCTACTGTCTTGTTACCCCTAGGAGATCCTGACGATCCTACACCACCCTTCACTCAAGAGATAATGAAGGCCAATATATCCAGGAAGTTTAAAATGCCAACCATCAAAGCTTATGATGGAACGGGAGATCCCGCAAAGCATGTAAGAACTTTCTCAAATGCACTGCTGTTGCAGCCTGCCAATGACGCTGTAAAGTGTAGGGCGTTTCCACAAACCCTAGCGGGCATGGCTCAACGTTGGTATAGTCGCCTTCCGCCCAATTCTATTGGATCCTTCAAAGAGCTGAGTAAGGCATTCATCAATCAATTTGTTAGTGGGAAGATACATGAGAAAAGTTCTGCCTCTCTTATGGGGATTCGACAAGGCAAGAATGAAACATTGAGAGAATACTTGAGTAGGTTCACTAAGGAGGCTATAAAAGTTCCAGATTTGGAAGATAAAGTGGCTATGATAGCCGTACAGCAAGGAACTACCGATGACCACTTCAGGAGGTCTTTGGCTAAACATCCCCCCGAAAACATGTTGTCACTACAAGATAGAGCTGGAAAATACATCAAGGTTGAGGAGAGCATGAGAAAGTATGAGCCCGTTGCTACTAGCAATGGAAATTCAAAGAAGAGAAAGGATACTCCAGAATATGATGCAAGGGAGAAGTATCCTAGGACATCAAAGGATTCTGATTCACCACCCAAGAAGAACAATTTTGGGCCTAAGTTTACGGAGTATGCAAGATTGAATGCTCCTAGGAGCCAAATTCTGATGGAGATTGCAAAGGAAGAAGACCTTAAATGGCCGAAGCCTATGAGGGCCGATGTGTCAAAAAGAAATCAAAACCAATACTGTCGGTTTCACAAAGAAGTTGGCCACGATACAGATGACTACAGGCAACTGAAAGATGAAATTGAGTTCTTGATTCGAAGAGGAAAGCTTGGTAAGTTTACCAAGGATGGAAATCAAGGAAGCCAGAGAGGGAACTATGAAAGGAAAGACTATGATAGACGGGACAATGACAAGACCGAAATCCAAAGCCCCGAGGGCCTGTCATCAATATGATATTTGGAGGGCCAACTGCTGCCGGACCTTCCAGAAACTCGAGAAAAGCTTATGCACGTGAGGTAATGACGGTGGTTGGAGAAGCACCAAAGCGTGCCAAGACTGAAGTATCTTTAAATTTTGATGATTCTGATCTTGAGGGAGTGAAATTTCCCCATGATGACCCTCTAGTCATAGTACCTGTGATAGGTAACTCTGAAACAAAGAGAGTTCTTGTTGACAATGGAGCTTCAGTGGACATCTTGTTCCATGATGCTTTCATCAAGATGGGTTACACTGATTCTCAGCTAACACCCTCAAACATGCCCATATATGGGTTCAATGGAGTGGAATCAAAGGTAGAGGGCACGATTCAACTCCCCATGACAATGGGACAAGGTTCAAAGACGTCTACTCAAATGCTGAACTTCATAGTTATTAAAGCGACTTCAACCTACAATGCAATTTTGGGAAGAACGGGTCTTCACGCATTCAAGGCTGTTGCCTCATCTTATCATTTGAAGATCAAGTTCCCTACCAGGAATGGAATTGGCGAAGAGAAAGGCGATCAGAAAATGGCTAGAAGCTGTTATGTAGCCGCATTGAGGCCTGATGGAATTGGGGGGCAGGTTCTCCCAATTGAAGACATGGACATCAGAAACGATGAAGAAAGAAGAGGAAAGCCAGCTGAGGATCTTGTTCCTATCCCCCTGATTCCAGGAGAACTAGACAAGGTCACCTACATTGGAGCTCTACTACCTGAATTTATGAAAAGCAAGTTGACATCCTTTCTTCAAGAAAACAGTGATGTATTTGCTTGGACAACAGCTGATATGCCAGGGATTGATCCCCAATTGATAACCCACAAATTGAATGTGGATCCTGAAAGAAAGACATTGAAACAAAAGAAAAGAAATTTTGCTCCAGAAAGGCAAGAAGCCATCAAGCAGGAGGTAGAAAAACTCTTGGAAGCAGGCTTCATTGAAGAAATTCAGTTCCCTGAATGGTTGGCTAACCCAGTGATGGTCAAGAAGGCTAATGGAAAGTGGAGAATGTGTGTGGACTTCACCGACTTGAATGATGCATGTCCTAAGGATTGTTTTCCCTTACCAAGGATTGATGCTTTGATAGATGCCACTGCTGGGCACGAGATGCTAAGTTTCATGGATGGCTTCAGTGGATACAACCAAATCAAAATGCACAAGGACGACATCTCCAAGGTATCATTCATCACCGACTTTGGTGTTTTCTGTTATTTAGTCATGGCATTTGGACTTAAGAATGCAGGGGCAACATACCAAAGATTGGTGAACAAGATTTTTGAACCACTGATTGGTAAAACAATGGAAGTTTATGTGGATGACATGCTAGTCAAGAGCCTCGACAAGGAAGACCATATAAAACATCTTCACGAAGCGTTTGAAGTGCTGAGGCACCACAAGATGATGTTAAATCCAGCAAAATGTGCCTTCGGGGTAGGCTCAGGAAAGTTTTTAGGCCTGATGGTCTCCAAGAGAGTATCGAAGCTAACCCCGACAAGATCAAGGCAATCCTAGACATGGAACCACCCAAGTCTGTTAAGGATGTGCAAAAATTGACAGGAAGAGTTGCAGCATTGGGAAGATTCATCTCCAAGTCAGGAGAAAAGTGCTTACCTTTCTTCAAAGCACTCAAAAATGTGAAAAATTTCGAGTGGACACCTGAAAGTCAAGAAGCCTTTGAGGCCCTGAAGAAATACATGACTGAAGCACCACTGTTGGCAAAACCAAAGCCAGGAGAAATTCTCTATCTGTACTTGGCGGTCTCTGACACTGCCCTTGGAGCTGTTTTGGTAAAAGACGAATTGAAGGTTCAGAAACCCATCTACTATGTGAGTAAGATTCTGCATGGGGCATAAATAAACTACTCTACCATAGAGAAGTTTGCCTTAGCCTTGATAATGGCCTCAAGAAAGCTACGTCCATACTTCCAGGCGCACAAGATAGAAGTTTTGACTAATCAACCTCTAAGGAACATTCTGCACAGCCCTCAAGTTAGTGGAAGATTGATCAAATGGGCTATTGAGTTGGGGGAATTTGATATCAAGTATAAGCCTCGCACGGCCATAAAAGCTCAAGCACTCGCTGACTTCATGGTTGAATGTACCATTGACAACCAAGAAGTCGGAGGGCAGGAAGTAGTAGTGGAAGACAACAAAGATGAAGACACGATGTCCAAAGAATGTTGGCTGCTCTATTTTGATGGAGCATCAAAAACAAAATCAAGTGGAGCTGGTTTAGTACTACAAAGTCCTGATGGATTCATAATAGAGTATGCACTAAAACTTGACTTCCCAACAACAAACAATGAAGCTGAGTACGAAGCTCTGATAGCTGGTTTGGGCCTAGCTGGGGCCCTGAGAGTTAAGACTCTCAAAGTATGTGGAGACTCGAGGTTAGTCATTTCTCAAGTAAATGGAGAGTTCGAAGCCAGAGGTGAAGTCATGGCTAAGTATCTGAAACTTGTCAAAGCCATCATGACTCAGTTCGAGGAATGCTATGTGGAGCACGTTCCGAGGGAGGAAAATGTGAAGGCTGATGCCTTGTCTAAGTTTGCCTCTTCTGAAATTGAAAAATATGCAGGAAGTGTATACTTCCAAGTCTTGAAGACCCCAAGCATCAACGAAAAGTTGGTAGCACCCATTGGTATTACCAGTTGTTGGATTGATCCAATCAAAGCTCATCTGGAAACTGGGTGGCTGCCCAACGACACTTCAGAAGCACGAAAGCTATACGTCAGAGCACTAAGGTATGCCCTAATTGAGGGAATCCTATACAAGAAGTCTTTCATCATTCCATATCTGAAGTGTTTGAGACCTCAAGAGGCAGAATTGGCCCTGAAGGAAGTACATGAAGGGATTTGTGGGCAGCACTTGGGGGGCAGAGCCCTTGCCCATAAAATCACTCGTCTAGGTTTCTATTGGCCAAGCATGCTTGCTGATGCTAAAAGCTATGTGAGAAAATGTGAACGGTGCCAGAAACATGCACCAGTGGTTAGACAACCACCTGAGATGATGACATCCATTAACTCTCCTATCCCTTTTGCTATGTGGGGAATTGATATACTTGGGCCATTTCCAATGGCAAGTGCTCAAAGAAAGTTCTTGATAGTGGCAATTGACTACTTCACCAAGTGGATTGAGGCTAAGCCATAGGCAAGATAACCACCAAGCAAGTGATGCAATTTTTCTGGGAAAATGTGATATGCAGGTATGGAATTCCACGGGTCCTAGTTACGGACAATGGAACTCAATTCAACAATGATGAGTTCAAGAAATATTGTGATGAGAATGATATCAAGTTGCGCTTCACTTCTGTTGCCCATACTCAAGCAAATGGGCAAGCTGAGGTTGCAAATCGAATTATCCTAGATGGACTGAAGAAAAGAGTTGAACGCTCCAGAAATACTTGGGTAGATGAGTTGCTCCCCATACTATGGGCATATCGTACTACTTGTAAAGTCACCACTGGAGCTACCCCCTTCTTGCTGGCATACGGGGCTGAGGCAGTGGTTCCAGTGGAGATTACACACACGTCTCCAAGAATTGAAGCTTATGAACCAGAAACAAATGAAGAAGGCTTGAGGCTGGCTTTAGATCTAATTGATGAGGTTAGAGATGAGGCAAACGCCAAGATAGTTGAACATCAAAAGAAAGCGTCTTTTTACTATAACCTAAGGGTTAAAGAAAGGTTCTTTCGTCAAGGAGACCTGGTTCTCAGAAAGATTGAAGCATCCGGAGTTGGACAAAAAGGCAAGTTGGCTCCCAATTGGGAAGGACCATATCGCGTCAAAAGCGTATTTGGTCGTGGCTCGTACAAGCTAGAAACCCTTGAAGGGCATGAGGTGCCAAGGACTCGGCATGCTGCAAATTTGAAAGTTTATTATGTTTAAGTGTGTCCTAACTGGACTCACTATTAGGGCAAGTAGAAATAAGGTCGACGAAACCAATCCAAGTTTTTAAACTTGAGGTAGAAGTAGTATACTATGTAAGGGTTGAACCCATTTCTTCAAATTATGTATTCATTCAGCAATATTCTGCAAAGCATTGCATATTGATGTTTATATGATTCAAAGTACTAATTAAGTACACAAATACGAGAAATTGAAAGGCATGAAGGAAATAAGTTAAATAACTTGCAATAAAGTTAAGTTATGCCCGAAGGCAGAATTACAGAAAATAAATAAAAGCTACAACTAGCTATGACTAAACATCATCCCCTCCTTGCTCTTCCTCGGAGCCAGACTCCTCACCAGACTCCTCTCCAGACTCTTCTTCCTCACCGGAGCTGGATTCCTCAGACTCTTCGCCAGGATGAGAGGCATGTTCGGGATTGAGAATCCTGTCATCCTCATCCATATCATCCTCCCCCGCCAAAGCCATCTCCAAACGAGTGGGAGCATGGGGACTGGGAAAGTCAGATATAGTGAGGGATCCAGGAAGTCTCCTCGAAACCTCAGCCAAAGCATCATCCCATCCTTTTGTATACTGGACAGGGAAGAGGAGGTCATCGTGCTGACTGATTAAGTCCTTGTACTCGTTAGAGTCAAGGTACTCATCAATATAGCTCTCCTTCTCCTTCCTAAGCTCTACCAGCTCCGCTTGAGCATCAATCAGCTCCTTCTCCCTTTGATCCAAGGAAGCCCTAAGAGAACCCACCTCCAGCTGGGCCTTATCAAACTTAGCCTTGTTGGCCTCCGAGGATGCACACCAAGCTTTGGCTTGGAATAAAGCCCCTTGAAAGCTGGCATTAGCCTACAAACAGATCACAAGTTAGAATGATAACTTAAAATATACTAAGGACTACAAAGAAAAAGAGAATAATGACTTACAGCAACAAAGGCTTGAGAGCCCGCACTTTCTACCCCCTCAATAGTGGAGTTGGCCACAAAATCCTTGTAGTCACAAGGAGTTAAGGAATGATGTGACCACTCAACAGCGTGCTTGGCCACCCCTACTATGGTGTCCTTCTTTCTAATCCCCCAGTTGGGGCGCCAAACTGAGCTCTTAACTGAGGAAGAGCCCTCGACTTCTTCGACCTCGACTACATGAGGCCTCAGAATAGAACGGCCTTTAGCAGCCATCCTGGGGTCCTTCAAACAAGCCCTCTTGATTCTGGTTGTCTCCCCGTCTTCCGGTTCATTTTGCTTGTTAATGAACTCCGCAGCTGCAAACAAAAAATCAAGGAAAACAAAATCGGTATAAGGCAATCTTAATACAAATACAAGGAAATAGATGAAAAGTAATTACCCTGGTCAGAAACTTTTGAAAGTTTCAGAGACTTAAGTACAAACTCGTCCAGGAGCTCCCAAGCCATGGTGGCATAATCATCCTTGATGAGTTCAGCATAAGCATGAGCTTCCTCTTCAGTCAGGACTATGTCATCTGGGCTACCATCTGACACTCTACTAAACGAGCTCTGAAAAAGGGTGCCCCAATCCCCTTCATCCCACATCAAGTACATAAACTCATCCTTCCACTTGGGGTTATTGTCAGGGATGGATTTTGGATGGAAAATGGGGGGTGTCGAAGAACGATGACTAATGTACACCCAACCCAAGGTGTTGGAGGAACTATTCTTAAACTGAAAGACCTTTCTAAAAAGAGCAACAGAAAGGAGGAATTTGTTTTTTAGACATAAAACAATGAAACACATAATCAACCTCCAAGCATTTGGAGGTAGCTGACATGGGTTAATTCCTACGTCGGCTAATAGTTGGGGAATGAAAGGATGAAATGGGAATCGAACTCCTGCAGCAAGGACCCCCTTATAAATGCAAAGAGCATTTGGGCGCCAATGGCAGGAACGATCCCCAGGACCAGCTGGGACTAACCTATAAGGTGGCCTAATTTTATACATATTTTTATAGTTAGCAATTTTATCAGCATCATGAAATCTATTGCTATGATTGAAGGAATCTAAATGTGATATAGAGGGATACTCATCACTACGCTCTAAAATCATATCTTGTAAAGACATAGTAGGAGAACGGATAGTGATACCTCTTTTCGACGCTTGATTCATTTTCTGCAAACGTTGAGCAGAACGATCAGCCATCTTCAAATCTTCAAAGAATATGCAGAAAATCTTCAACAAAAACTCAGAAAACCTTCAAGGGATGAAGGTGAAAGCCCAGAAATTCAAAGAAATTCCAGAAAATCTTCAACAGTTGAAGATAAAACCCAGAAAATCTTCAATGCAAACCCAGAAAACCCAGAAAACCCAGAAAATCTTCAAAGAAAACCCAGAAACCCAGAGAATCTTCAACGTATGAAGAATAAACCCAGAAACTGAAGAAGAATTACTAAGAAAAGATTTGGAAAGTGAAAATTGAGAAATGAGAAGTGAAAGTGAAAAGAGAAGATTCACTCTTTTATAGAAAATTATTGACCGGTTGACTAACCGGTAAAAGGGAAGATCAACCGGTCACAGCCGGTCAAGGCCCATAATTATTCTTTGGGTTGATATAATTAAGGCCTAAAGATTTAGGCCCAATAAAAATCAGGGCCCAGTTATTAAGTCCAAAGAAATTCAAGGCCCAAGGCCCAGTACAAGGCCCAAGGCCCAAATAAAATTGAAGGCCCATGAATTGAGCCTAAGAAGATTCGAGGCCCAATAGGAAATTGGGCCCAAAAACATCTTGGGTCAAAAGCTCAGAAATTAAAGGCCCTAAAAGAAAAGTATAGAAAAATTCTAACTTAGAATTAAGATTGGAAATAAACTCTAAGTTGAGCTCAAAAAATTGAGTTCGAAAATAAACTGAAAAATGAAATTGAAACATTCGATCTCATAATAAGTTGAGGTCGAAATCGAACAGAAAAGTTGAGGTCGAAAAAGATTGGGTTTGAGATCGAAAAAAACGAGGTCGAAATTGGACTAAAAATCCTAGTCGAAGGGCTCGACCTCATTTCACTTGAGGTCGAAATTCCAAACCAAATTTGAGTTCGAAAATGATCTAAGCCTGATCGAAAAATCCTGCTCGAAATCTCATTAAAAATTGAGGTCGACATGTTCGACCTTATCTCACTTTCTGGTCGAAATAATGCTCGAAATTCCAGGTCGAAATTACATGGCTTCCTGGTCGAACAAGTGAAGTCGAAAAATGCCTGGGATTTCTGGTCGACAGCCTCGACCTCACATTCATTTGAGCTCGAATTCCTGATCGAAATTCCTGGTCGAATTTATACTGGATTCCTGGTCGAACAAGTGAGGTCGAAAAATACCTGGGATTCCTGGTCGACAGCTTCGACCTCACAGCTATTCCTGGTCGAATTTATACTGAATTCCTGGTCGAAATTGTACTGTTTCCAGGTCAGTCAAATTCCTGGTCGAAAATGACCTAATTTGAGGCCAAAAATACCCTAAAAAATAGAAAATTTTGGGAAAGAACACGTTATAACTTCTACGAAAACCCCGAGGAGATTTTCCCAGAAGTTGGGGGGCAAATGATATGGGCTGAAATATAACCCTAGAAATAATTAATGATATATTAATTAGACCTAGTTTGGTCCAAGAATTAGGCCCGACAAAAGGCCCGAAACCCTAACTATTTATTAATTTCGTAATTAATAAATAAAGGGAAATACACAGCTCATAAAAAAGTCCAAATATGATAATATCTTCATAGAAGGATCCAGAATCCCAATCAAATATTACGATGAGTCACAGCACTTATCAGATGAGGATAATACTTGCATGCCAAGCAAAACACTCCTTATCAGTTATCAATAACGAGACTTATCTATTAAGTCTCCTAAACATATTCTAAATACAAGGCTCCTGACGCCTATATAAGGACCCTCGTCCTTCATTCTAGAACTACGTTTTATTGGTTTGATTCTCTATACAGCAGAGATACGTAGGCATCTTGTGAGGACCGATTTAGTCTTGAAACACAAGAGCAGTCATTAAAGCTTGAACGCTCACAAACTCTAGCATTTAATTCACAAAGCACGTTTTTTAATCCATAACAATATGATAGAAAAAAATCTCAATTGCCTTTTAAATCTTTGTTAATGGAGGAAACTAAATATACAATTTTAATTCAATAAAATTAAATTTCCTTATTTAAATTGGAATTTATAGGATAGAAAAATATGAAATACCTTTTAAATCTTTACTAATGAAGTAAACTGATATACAATTTTAAGATTCTTTCCTTTCTCAATTTCTATTCAATGAAATTAAAGTTCCTCATATAAATTTGAATTAATAGGATAGAAAAAATCTCAATTTCCTTTTAAATCTTTACTAATGGAGGAAACAGAATATACAATTTTAATATTTTTTCCTTTCTCAATTTTAATTCAATAAAATTAAAGTTTCTTATTTAAATTTGAATTTATAGGATAGAAAAAAAAATCTCAATTGTCTTTTTAATCTTTGTTAATGGAGGAAACTAAATATACAAGTTTAATATTTTTTCCATTAAAATCTTTAATAATGGAAGAAAGTAAATATACTATTTTAATATTCGATATCTTTATCTTTTTATCTTATCAATCTTTATATTCTTTCTACTTTTATTTATATTCTTCCTTATATATACTAGCTTAAATGAGTGTTTTTAATAATTGTTATTTCAATATTCATATTTTCATATTTTTTTAATTGTATTTATTAAAAAAATTAAGTAGGCATGTTAAAATAGGTAAACTTTTTTAATAATTAAATGTATCAAAATAGTTTTAAACTATATAAGTAAGGTTTTAGTCGTGATATTTTTAGACATCTTTATCTTTTTATTAATATTCAACATCTTTATCTTTTTAGCTTATCAATCTTTATCTTATTTCTTCTTTTATTTATCTTCTTCTTTATATATATATAAGGAAACTGAATATACAATTTTAATATTGTCCTTGATTAAAAAATATCTCATTTGTTTTTTTCAAATCTTTCCTAATGAAGGAAGTTGAATATACAATTTTAATATTTTTGCCTTTAAAAATCTTGACTAATGGATATTCTCCTAAAAAAATTTCCCAAATTTTAAAACTGAAAAAGGCTTTTACTAATATTTTCCTATATTTCTCTTCGGCACCGATTTGAAACTTATTACAAAAGTTTACCTTAATTATTCAGGACTAACTTCTTCTCCAACAATCATTTATATATATCAATACTATTATATAATAGACGAAACATTAAAAATTTGGTCGGTCGGTATGGTACGTTGTGATTTTACTTAATTGTCCTTAACTGTATTTCGTGCTTTTACTTAATTAACCTTACTTATTTATAGAAATATATTATTAAATAATAATATTACCTATTTATAATCAATTACATTTTTTTCCCTAAAATACATTATTTTTTCTAACAAATTCCCCTGCTTTTTCAAATATATCACGGACAATTACCCTTTTTAACTAAAACATGTTAGTTTTTCTATTTTTCCTTACTAAAACCCCTCATTTTCCACAAATATCACGGACAAACCTTTTGTTATTTATTTTTAAACCTATAATATTAAAATTATTTTTTAAAAGTTTACATATTTTATCATGTTTACTTATTTTTCTTAACAAATGTAATCACTAAGAATATTAAAATATAAATAATTAAATACCTATTTATAAACAATTACTTTTTCAGCTAAAACACATTATAGATTTTTTCTAACAAAGTCCCTCCTTTTCTAAATATATCATGGGAAATTGTCTTTTTCAATTTACTTTTTCTATTTTTCTCACTAAAATTCGTTTTTTTCCAAAAATATCACAGGAAACCCTTTACTTATTTATTTTAAAACGTATTTAAATAATTTAAATTATTAAATTTTAAAACCTCATTTTCCAAAAATATCACGGGCATTTACCTATATATATATATACTAGCTTAAATGTAACGCCCCCAAATCCGGGGTCAGCGGATTTGGTCGCCACGCTCGATTCTCAATTTAAAACAACCTGCTTAATATAAATCCAATACAAATATATCATCTACGACCCCAACTCTAACTCGGATCTTTTAGGTTATAGGGCTAGAAACAAGAGTCCAAAATTTCATTCAAACTTTAACTTTCTTATACAACAATCTCTTTACATAAATCTCTAACACTGGTATGACTTCGATGTGTAGTATACCAGGCAAATCTACTTATACAATATAATATTTACTAGTAATCATCTTTATACAATAACCTGTCACTATATCCAAATGCTCTGCATCAACTCGTCATCCCAACGTCGTCTGGATCTTCTCGCTCCATAGTTATGCAATTAAATACTGTCAATCTACCCTTTAGCTCTGTATCGGGATGAATCGACTTTTTCCTCTTTAGCTGTAAAATATGATTAACAACAAGGGTGAGCAACTAGGTGCTCAGCAAATTCCACCGACTCGCTTACTCATACTAACCATAAAAGAAATGTGAAGGAAAATACTTTTCATGCAAAGGAATTCAAATCAATAATCAATTAACAATTTACTCTGATAGAGAGGTGGTCAATGAACTGACCGAATCATTTATCTCAAAACAATTGCACTTGAATACACTACCTTTGAGGTATAATAGGAATGATGTCCACATGAATCACAGTATAGCAATTTATTCTGACGGACTAGACGTCCAATGATTTACCAAATCGTTTAAGTCAACACAATTGCATTTGAACTTTGAATGCTGCAGATACCAAACTTTGAACGATGTGAACACTGAACTTTGAATGATGTAGATACTGGTCTTATCTCCTCTGCGATACCCCACGGCTCGATCAACTGCCGTGTCTCAAGTACCGCACACCCGTGATACCCCATAGCACGATCACTACTATGTCTCAAGTATCACAAAATCGTTTTGCTAGCATAAAGGGGGTCGAATTATCAACCCGGCAACATTTGAGCCAAAATAAATATATTCCTCTCTTGATACCACGAGTTTGTATCTCGTGTTGATCAGAAAGAAAATTCCATGGGCCACTCCCATGTTGACCAGTGGAGTAAAGATTTTCCTCCAGAATAAAATGAACAACAATTGAGTGTGAGTGATTTATCATATAATTTCGTCTATTCTGGCCGACTGCCAGTTACTATTTATACGATATCGACCCGAACAATGGGCCGTTGCAACCTTTGAGAAAATGATTATGTGGACACGAACAATATGTCACACCAGACAATAAGATAACAAACCTCGAACAAGGAGGTTTATTGAGTAGCATAAAATATTTTGAGTCGTCTTGAAAGATAAGAACAACTCGAACTCATCAAGACACTATACAAATGCGCTAGGATGATTGTTTAGGAGGAAGTTTCGAGGAACTTCTATTCATCTATCCACTATTCTGCACATATCTACTTTGATCCGAACAATGAATCAAATCTGAGAATCTCAAATAAAGTTTATCGGATTTGAACAATAAATCCGATTGAAGTCAACAATTGTTTAACTACCTCAAAAAATGAGAGTAGTCATAGTTGAATAAATTTTTAGAGGGTCATCTTGAACAATTAAGATGCCCGAGGAAGTTCGATGGAATACGCTTTAAGGACAAGGAGTATTTATAGTGGAAAACTAGCATAATAAATTTCATAAACATTCCGAAACATATCTTCCATAAAATAATTCATCAATATATATAAAAACATCATCATTTCTCAAATAATTAGCAGGAGGAAGGGTCAGAAGGAACTTGCCTCGATTGCGTTATGCACAAAATCAATTAATAATTATACTCTACCCGCGTGTCCGCTTTCAATCACGGGCCAAGGGGTTTTCACCTCTTTTTCTTTTCTCTTCTCGGCCGGCTGTGGAAATAAAACTGCCGGGGGTTTGGGATAAGATTAGATTAGCCCTCATACTATAACTTCTATATAATATAAATGTTTATAACTTAAACGCATATATTTCTACAGAAAATTGGGCATGACCTATTCGTAAAGTGGACGTTTGCCCTGTTTTCAAAACACCAACTTTCTAACTCAATTAATCCACAATTAAATCCACAATTTATTTAATACTCAAATAATCTGCCTCGACTTGCAGTAAACACATAAGAAAACAATTCTGCATTGACTCGCAGTTACTTTATCCAACAATAAGCAATCACCTTCAATATTTAGCACATAGCACATCAATTAACTAATTTCACATGCTTTCTATACTTCACGTAATAAAGTTGAAACTCTTATAATTATACAAACTTAATAGCTTTACATTTAACACATAAACACATTTCATTCCCGTATGCATTTAAACTGGCATATCATAACCTATACTATTTTCAAATAATATTCATTTAATAGTCCTGCCGAAAATTCGGCAGCACTTCCTCTGTTTAGATAACAAACCACCTATTTTAAACTAATATCAATATCCAAGAATCAATTTACAACTAATCTCCTTCATAAAATTTAACTTAATCAATTTCAACTCACAACTCCAACATAACTTATTCACTCGATATATCATTCAAACACCTAGCAGATAGCAAGTAAACATGTTTTTACTCAACTCTGGCATACTGGTTTAACTCTTAACTCAGTAATGTGCATAATAGCATTTAATCACATATGTGTGTGTATATATATATATTTATATATATCACAGAGTCAGAATAATCAATTATAATCAAACAACTTCTTGACTTGATCAAATCAATCAAGTCCAACAGATAATGAATAAATAAATACCAAAATAATAAAATAGTTTGAAAGTAATAATCAAACTTGATTTATAAATAATCAAAGTTAAATAATAACCAATCAATAAAATTCACCAATTAACTATTACATTAATTGGTCAATTAAATTAATTTCGTTATTATTTAAAATTGATTAAAATAATCAACTTCAATTACTCTTTAAACTCTAATGACTTTAAAACAATCAATAAAATAAATACTCAGATTTTAAGAAATTTCGGCATGACCCATTCGTAAACAGGACTAGCCAGAAATTTTGCATGTACTATGCTACGCCCCCAATCATAGGACGGATCACATAGTACATCACAACAACAACCTGTATATTTAATAGTAAATAACAACACAAATACCTCAACCAGCGACTATAATGATTTCCCCAAGCTGGGAAATTAACCAGAATACCAAAATCAATATCCCAACTAATTTACAACTCAACACTAACCTTTAAATTACAATTAAGCTTTAACTACATCATTCTACAATATAAAACTAACGACCATTCGAACATTAACAATTTACACCTTGAAATATATATATATATACCAACTAAATTGCTCGAATTAGTATAACACAAACTAAAAAGATCTTCTGCCAAAACATTCCCTCTAAAAATCTGCACAATTCAATTAGTATCAATTTAATAACAGAAAACAATTTTATACACTAACCTCAGACAAACATGGATTTAAAATCCATTTACTATAAAACAATTAAACATTAACATTTATATATATATATATATATATATATATATATATATATCAACTAACTCATTTAACTCCGTTTACATAACTATTTAACATCGAACTCAAATAATTAGCACATGTTAACCAAGAACGGTTTTATAACTAATTACTACAAACGAATTCATATCGAATTTATTAATATCTCAAATCAACAACACACCTTAATTGACACTTAATTCATACCAAAACGAATTTATATACATGTTTAATTACCAGCAAAATCGAATTACCAAATCCTCATTTAAACACAAAAATCGACTTTACTAATTACCACCACTAAATCACAAAAACGAGTTTTCTCTCAATTAAACACAACATCGAATTTCAACTTCACAAACTAATCACAAAACGAATTCAATTAGTACAAAATATTCACAAAAACGAAATGAAACACCGCTGAGTTCGAATTTTCATACCCCACGAACCCCCAAATCAGAATTAACCAAGACTCAGCTTAAATCATCACCAAAACAGAAGTATTACATGAATTCTTAAATTATAGTTTATCAACCAAAATGAATTATCAATATACCCAGGTCAAAAACGAATCCCAATTACTGATTTTCATAAAGTAATCTTCAAAACGAGTTATTAATTAACAATACATAAACAATACATAAAAACGAACCGAAAACGAAATAGATAACTGGGTTTTCGATTACTATACCAGTCGGGAATTAATTGGAACAGTGGTGGCCGGAGTTGGGCAGAACAGAGCCGGCGGCGGTGGCCAGAAGACGGGGAAGAAGGCCGGAAAATGAGCAGCAGCGGCGGCGGCCGAAGGGCGGCGCGGTGGTGACTGGTTTGTTTTTATTGGCCGGAAATGATGAGAGCGACGGTGGCGATGGGTGGCTCAGCTGCGCGCTGTGTGGGAGGCAGCGGCGACGACCGGACTGAACAGAAGGCCGGGCGGTGGCACGCAGTGGAAGAAGAAAATGAACGGGGGGGGGGGGTATCTTTTTCTTCCGATGGGTGTGTGTGTATATGTGTATATGCGTGTGTGTATTGTGTTAGATATAAGTGGGGGTGTTTCTGGAGTCTTCCACTGTCTCCTCGATAAGTATGGATTATGATAACTATTACTACACTTTTATTAGCCCACTAACTGAAATTTAGCGGAACTAATACGATATTGTAAAAATAAAATTTAAATGAAATGTTTCTAAAATAATTAAATCCAACAAATAAAATTATTTATATGCCCAAATTATTCCAAAAACATTTAAATGTTCAAAATTCATAACTAAATAAATTTTGAACTAATTTACTTAACACAATTTTTTTCGGGCTCAAATTCACTAATAATTACCGAAAATAATTTTCAATTACCTCACATAATATTATTTAACATTTAAACACATAATGCAGCAAATTTTTATAACAGTTAAATATTACCACTTTTATTATTTAATAAATAGGAAATTCACACCTAATTTCCCGGATGTTACATCCTTCCCCCCTTAAAAGGATTCTGTCCTCAGAATCAGCCTAAGAAGTCACTAAGGTTCTTTTAATAACTTCTGACTCTTGTTGCATCCCCAATGATACCAAGTCTTTACTCTTGACATTCATTCTTTTTTAGTCTGGTATTCTACCAGTTCCTCTGTATAGGGCAATCTCGGTTATACCACTACACGTTACGCGTTACTAATATTGTAATCGTATCTTGATCCGCTTTGGCTTTTGGTAGTCCCACCGCAAAGTTTAACTAATTCCAACCTGCTTGGCATACTTCCCAGATTATTTGAGATAATCAGATTCATGATATCTTGAAGTGAAAAGATGTTATATCATAATGAGTGTCCCACAATTGTGGTTAGCGAGAGACAAATTTCCAAGCAAACATCTATTTGGAAATAAAAGAATAACTGAGAGATCAATATGATCAATGAACTACTGTTGCGTGCCTTTGTTAAGACATTACTAACGGTAGTTAGCTTTCTTGCATTACACAACACACAAGTGATGGCGTCGACCCCAAATCCACTATCAGTAGACTCAGGACGCCACGATCCATGATCATCTTTAACACTCAAAATATGACACATATCATAGTAATTATAATCCCTACAATAAGTAATAGTTCCAGCCCACAAGTCCAGGCAACGACCTATCTTTGACTTATTACATAATTACTACTTAATACACACTAAGCCGCCACATACATAAAGTTTATTTGGTAAATATTGCTTCCTGATGTAGCTTTCCTGACATCATCTCTGAAACAACAATGCTATCCCAAGTCGGTGCCTTGTTGTATCTTCTCCTTTCCTTTAAACTCGGTATCTCCCTAACAGTGTCGAGTCACATGCACCAAATAAGTTTCTCATCCTTGAAGATCAAACTCTCTCTCTCTTCATCAATAATCTAAATTCTTACTTTCTTATCCCTCAACATACTTGTGTCTCGTAACAGATCAATCAGTCTATTTCCAAAATATCATCGGGTTCTCTTAACTTGAAGGGTTCTCTTATGCTTTCACTTACTTTCGCATTACGAGCCAACATAACATCATCAATATAGTCTCATATTTTTATATCTCTTATTGTTAGGGTCCTTAGTATCTCAACATACCTAAGTCCCTTATGTCCTCAACTTTAATCCTTTACTACTCACAATATATCCTGAAATTAATTTTTTTTTTCAACAGAATCTTTCACTTTGAAAACTTTACATATAACCTTCATTTTTCTTAAGATCTCCAAGACTATACGAAGGTGTTCTGAGTATTCTTCTTGAAGTTTTGAGCTTGCTAAGATGTCATCAATAAATTCAATCCTGAACTTATCCAAGTACTTCTTAATACATAGTTTATTCATTCCATAAAAGCAGGCGGGGCATTCAATCCAAACGACATCGGTAGACATTCATAGTGTCTGTAACGTGTACCAAAAGCTGTCTTAAAAGAATTATCATCTTAAACCTTCAGATGGTAATTAAAATCTTAAATCAATCCTCAAAAATTTAAGCGGCTACTTTTAGCTGGTCAAACAAGTTATCAATTATGGACAAAAGGTATTTACTCTTGATTGTCATCTGATTCAGTTCTCAATAATCTATACGTAAATTTATGGATCCATCTTTCATCTTTACGAACAAAACTGGTGTTCCCCAATAGGTTGGGTCAACTTACACCTTTATTAAGTAATTCTTGCAATTGAGTTGCCAATTCTTTTGTCTCTCAACCGATGCCATTCTGTAATGCATTTTAGAAATAGGTATGGTCCTGGAGTAAGATCAATAGTACACTATCTTTTTGTCAGGTGGGTTTCTCTTGGTAAGTCGTCAGGGAAACAATTTTCAAGTCTAGTTACAAGTGCGACCCTTGCTGGTTTCAGGAGTTTCCTTTCTGTATCTACCATGTGGGGCATACTTATTAAACATTCTTGGAAAAGTAATCTGCTGTCTTGCAACCTCGACATCAATAGTTCTTTTTAACTCAACAACATTTTATAGTTTAATAATGACAGGTTTCCCAACATAAGATGACCTTCTCAAAGGATTCTTTCTGTCCAAGGATATTCAAAGAACAATTGTAAAGTATCATTCTTAGTTCGGTTTATGGTTAAGATATTGTTTCTGGTTTTGATTTCTAACCCAAAGTATTGCCTCAGTTCTCTTCAAGTTAAGCTTGGGTGGTCATTCAGATATTTCACTTGGGTGATATTCTTTGCACCTATACTTGTAACCACGGTTTTATTTACAAAGAATTAGTTAGAAGTCTTGTAAAGAAGTTAGATAGAAGGTATGAACCCGGTGTTCGGATAAGTGTTTAAAATTACTTACGGTGGTTCCTCAACGGGTTCAATGGACATATCCCTAATTACCTCTGCATACCTTAATCGTATCATCTCCTATTCCATTCCAAGAATTACACCAAATTCTCCTAGCTTACAAGGAAGAAGATCTGCGTCGAATCGTTGTTCTTGAATCTCGGTATCACAATCTGGACATATCTGATCGATAAGAACCGTTTTCCTGATTTGCTACTTCTATAACCAAAGTTTCCCTTAATGGTAATGACTGAATATCCAGTTTGTTCATAAAATTCTCTGATATAAAAGATCTTGTGATTCCCGAATCAAACAGATAGATAGAAACCTTCGTAACAACACTAGTATTTTTAATAGGTTCGGGATAGTTTGTTTTAAACTAATTCGTGGAATTATCCTGGAACTTCTATAAGAAAGGCTCACAATCGAATTAAATGTCTTAAATATTGAATCTCAACTCTTTTATAGTCAAACCATCCTTTAGGTATCATATTTAGAATTAGAATATAAGGAAATCATGGATTGTGCACTCTATCCTTTCCCAAATGAAGGACAATTACTCTGCGTCATCACGCAACGTATCACCAGGTTATCCAACATAACTTTATTTTCCTTCGATAATTGCTCCCTATCCAAATTAAATTCATAGGACCTTAATACCAAACCATAAAACACTGTGTATGGGTTTTGAAGATATGACAAACGAACTAGTGGGATAGTCTCTTCCTTTTTAACGATCCTTACTCAAACTTAATTTGTTGAGTTCCCCATTTCTGGAAAAAATATCATCACTCTGAAATGTCAGCATACACTGTCGCCACTTTAAAACACTGCTCCTTTTATGATCCATAAGATCCTTGAACAAAATACTCAGAGATGGAAAATGTTAAACAATGACATGTGTATAATCAATTCTTGGTAACGCTAATCTTTTATAAGGGGTTAACTGAGAGATCAAAACGATCACTGAACATTTGTTCCGTCGCATATGTCATTAGGACAACCGTCATAGTACCCAAGGTGGCCAGCCTTCAGTACTCTAACGACAAGCAACAGTACAAGTAGGTGGCATCCCACCAGACTTCTATCACACAGACAGACAGTCATCCCCTATTCATAGGGTTGTTCATCTCAGTATCACAAAAAGGGTCCGATATAGGAAGAGTTATGAAAAGAATGTATATTTTCGAAGTAAATAGTGATAGATAAATTGACCTTTGAATAATATGGACACCTTTCAAGCAAAAATGAAAACGTCTGAGCGACGCAAATTATAAAAATTACCGACAATCGCAGCTAATAAAGCGCAACCGTTGATTCTAGAATGAAAACGTCACTTGTAAATATCAACAGCTCATCAGGGAAGAAAATCTTTAAGAGGATATGCACGAAAAACTTATTGTCGGAGGGCACTATCTCAATTTTTATAAGCTTCATGTTTCGAACTACTAATTTTCGGTCACGAAATCGTTCCATAGCTTAGTTTCGAATTTCAGAACACATAGTTGTATCTCTTAGAGTCCATCTATGGTGCATGTGCCTTGAGTTGGTCCGACTCTGGAAAATGAGTATCACGACATTTTACAAAAGAATAGAACAAGTTCAATAGGAGTATCATCTGAAGATCTCCATCCATATCTTTTCCAAATCCCAAGGTAGTAATTGACAATGATATTTTTAAAGTCCGGTTTACATCAGCTAGGGATGCATTAACAGAAGTCAAAGGATCATCTTAAAACTTAGCTTTTTACCATATAGGTATCTTAGTCAGGAATGACTGGAGGGAAATCTACTATATCCATATCAAGAGAAGGTAATTCTACTAAACCCATCACCCAATAGGAAGGAGGTGCAAGTATCCCAATTAAAAATCCTCAATGTCTTTGTTTACGATCATATACTCTTTCGATGATTTAGTGTCTAACTTTGAACCAAGATCTTCATGATCTCTCCGATAGGAGTCGGAGATCTGACTCGAATAGCATGGAAATCTGAGGACTCTAATGAAGTCATCTTCCAAAAATACCAAAAATTCACATCAACAATTATGACCTTTTTTATGACGAATTCTCAAATACACCCCTGGATTACAACTGAATGGATTACAACCGAACAGATTCCAAAGGTACTACTTCCGGAGAAGGAATAATCAGAAAAGAATTTACTGGCACAATATGAGGAAATGATGATTTATCAATAATAGAGTTATTCACACTTGAAGAAAAGGAGAAGCTCGAATATCACAACCTGAAAGGGTTTTAGAAACTTTAAGGAATATCTCATAATTCAATAAGAAGGGAAGTATTGCCAAGATCTTCAGGTATGTCTTCTTTATCAGCTCCTCTTGATGACTCGTCATTTGATTCTAAGTTCTTCTGCTACACGTCCTACGGTTATCGAAATCAACCGAATACCATATCTTAAATTACTCGTCGGTACTATATCCAATAGTCTGACACGAACTCTATATGAGCTCTGACGTTTCTCGCATAACTATACACACTCCTACACACTCTCGTTTCTAGTTTACTATAACCTTGCTCTGATACCAACACTGTGACGCCCCCAAATCCGGGGTCAGCGGATTTGGTCGCCACGCTCGATTCTCAATTTAAAACAACCTGCTTAATATAAATCCAATACAAATATATCATCTACGACCCCAACTCTACCTCGGATCTTTTAGGTTATAGGGCTAGAAACAAGAGTCCAAAATTTCATTCAAACTTTAACTTTCTTATACAATAATCTCTTTACATAAATCTCTAACACTGGTATGACTTCGATGTGTAGTATACTAGGCAAATCTACTTATACAATATAATATTTACTAGTAATCATCTTTATACAATAACCTGTCACTAAATCCAAATGATCTGCATCAACTCGTCGTCCCAACGTCGTCTGGAGAATAACCTGTCCCAACTTCTGATGAATTAATTTAATAAATAAATTAATAACTAATTTAAAATAGAATTTAAATTCTCATAGAATAGCAAAACGAATTATTGAACCACTTGAACTTGATGAAGAATATCCATTGTCTGAGGTTGTCATTTGATGCACTGTCTGGTTCATAAATGACTAACTTCAATGTCTCTTCTTCACCTTGACTTTAAGTTGTGGTCCATTGTCTGCTTTTGACTGATGTTCAACCTTTGTAACCTGTACATTTGCTGTCACAAATCTGAAACCTCTGTCACTTTAATAAATCCACTTCTTTGAAGACTTCACTGAGGCTTGAACAAATAATTGAACTTCTTTCAATGTAGTATATCTTCAAATCTGTAGGATGACTTTAATCTGTATTCTTCTGACAGATATGATCTTCTGAGATTCCTGTGACTGTGACAATTGAATTATTACTTACTTATTACAAACTTGTTTAAGTTGAGTTGAATCCTCGATGTAAACAAATAGGCCTAAACATATGCCTTTCAATCTCCCCCTATTTGTTTGTTAGAGAATAACAAGCAAATACCTAGAGGATAACTCAACTAACTAAACAAGTAAAAATAAGACTTTAAAAGTTAAGTAAATAATAACACAAAGTTCTGGATTTCATTAAACATTTTCTAGATTCAAACATTAAAGATAAATACAAGATAGATGTTCCTCTAGATTGAACATGTGTTTACATTGATCCTATCTTGAAATACCTAAGCTCTATACATATAACATTTACAAAACAGAGCTAGTGATCACAATTCTTGATCACTCATCTCACCTTCCTCCATTGCATCCAGCAAGTCTTTATCTAGGACACGATCACTTTCAGAAATAAGATTTGTTGGTCTGATTGGCAAAGTTGTAACTTTATTCAATCTATTCTTCAACTGATGATACCTTTTGATGTTGGCAATACAATAGTCTTGAATAATGTCAGCAACTTCAGTCTTCTCTTCTGAAGCAAATCCAGTAGTCCTAAGCATGTTCTCAAGCTTGATCAGATGCATTGCAGGATAGATCTTTAAAGAAACAGGATCCAATCCACAGGTTTGTAGTGCTCTTCCTTTGTAAAATTTGACTTCAAATGGAACACTTACAATATGAGGACTGGCCCTTATAGCAAAATCCTTGAGCTCTTCATGCAGCAGCACATTCAAATAAGAATCACCTTTAACTCTGCTCATGAGAATCCACATCTCTGACAATGATCTACTTGCAAAGCAATCCAAGGAAACATTGATAGTTCCTATGCTTTGACAAGAAACATATATGATCATTTCACTTCTCACCCTGTCAAATCCAGTAGTAATCCTTAAGATTTCTTCTTGTAGAGCTATCATGTACACTGAATTATCTGGATTGACCTTCAAGAACTTCTGAAGAAGGCTAATGAACTCCTTATCATTTTTTGACCCTTTCTGTGGAAGAGTAAACATCTCTTTAGCTTTAGCCCATTTTTCCCCCTTCTTCAGTCTAATGTCTAGCTTACGGTCTTTGACTTGCAAGCTATGAAGATGTTGTTTTTCTTCATGCTCAGCTTTCTGAAGTTGAAGCTTCTCAGATATAATCTGAGAGACCTTGACATTCTCATCCTTCTTCCTCCTTATCTCCTCCTGTTGTTTCTTCAGTTCCTCTTCAAAAGCAGGATCAGGATTGAATAGATAATCTTGATCATCCCATTCTCCATAGTCAGCTTCCTTCTCAATCTCCTCCTCTCCAAAGATGTCTTCATCACCAGATACTTGAAAGTCTTCATCATTAAGTACATCTTGGAAGTAGAAATCATCTTGAATTAGCTTTCCTTTCCCTTTATCCTTCTGAGTACCAGAACCAGAAACTCCTCCTTCATTCTTCTTCTCTCCTTCCTTCTCTTTATTCTCCCCCTTAGTTGAGGAATCCTCTACAGATTTAACTTTATCAGTCTTAGGATCCTCCTTCTTACTCCTTACTTCTCCTTCTGTTGGTCCTTGTGTATTGCAGAAAGGGCGGGGGGGGGGGGGGGGGGGATGAATGCAATACTGATAAAATTCAATCTCAGTTTCAACAACCAAAACTAAGATTTAATGTTATCAATAATATGTATGCATTCACAAATAGTATAATCGAGAAGACAGGATTCACAAAATAAATGTTTTATTTATTTTGCAAAGTGTTGCTACAACCTCAAGAGAGAATTCTTGAGCTTCGGTTTTTCTTCAAGACACTTGCTTGTCTTCGTTTTCTTCCTAGAATGAATTGATAGTCTAATTATAAAACTAATCCTATCACTATCAACACGGGTCTGTGAAGCTGCTGTCATTATCAAGTGGCAGCTTCTTACAAAGTGTCTACCCATGTGACTTTCCTAAATTGCTAACAATGTCAGATATACATTACAAAGAAAGCAACCTAGATTCATTCTATTTCTAGCTAAAACAATTCATCAAATAGAGACTTGACCTTGCTCTTGAATTGATTCGCTTTTGTTTGCAGTGCTTGAAGCTTCTGTCGTAGTCTTGCAGACTTGGTGCAGCTTAGGGATACCGCAACATGCCTGTTTCTTGAACATTGAAACTGTCACGGGGTTTGACTGAGAAAGATACCTAGAACAAGGATCTTTCTCGAGACAGTTACTTTTGCCGCAGAGCTTGCTGTCACAGGAATGTGCTTTTGGTGACAGTAAGAGTTCCCCGCATAGTGTGCTGTCGAGGTTTCCAAACTTGCTGTCGAGGGCTAAAGTTGCTGTCGCGTAGTCTTCCGCCAATGTTGCTGTCAGAGTGAATATGCTGTCTTGACTTGCAACATTTTGTCTTCTTGTAATCTTACTGTCAATGCTTATGACAGTAACCTTTATTCATGCTGTCATCTAATATGCGTTCTTTGAGGCTTGAACACAGAAAGTGAACTTCTTCCAAATTACACAATTAAAATAACATTGCATACTGATTACAAGAACATACTTTGGCTGTGACAGTATGTTCTACTTAATTAAAAAATTAAGTATATACAAAGTTAAGTTGTTCCTATGCTATCACCCATAAATCCCAACAATCTCCCCCAATTTGTTTTTATGGACAATAACAACAAATTTACAATATATGCTGACAACTTAACTAACAAGATCAGAATGGATTTAGAATGTTTACTTAGCTTGAGATTTCCTCTTCTGTCTTGTTACTTCCTCTCTTCTGAGAGCTTCTACCAAGCTGCTTCTTAGACCTTCTACAAGAGAGATTTCAGCAGGTGTGACTGCAGCATCTTCTATTTCTTCAATGATCTTCTTGATAGTAGGAGAAATAAGAGAACTAGCATCCCTGAGATTCAACCATTGCTCTTGATCAAATGGATAGCTTCTGAAGTGGAGTTCTTCATGAATGAGCTTGAATCTACTTCCTCGATAAGCATTGAGAGACATCCTCCTTTGCTTGTCCAGCTCTGAATCTTCTCCTTTTCTCCTTTCCAATAATTCCTCTATCTTGTCAGAACAGATCTGCTCCAGGGGATGAATTGATCCAGCAACCATATACTGTAAATCCTTCAGAATAGTTGTTTTCAGCTTGTGCAAGTTACAAACATAGATTTCTTCTTTTAGATGCTTGATTCTTAAGGGATTTTCCAGCATACATGTTTGATAATTTGGAGCTTCACTTTCTGCCTTGTTGGCAGTCTTGCATCTTTCCAGGAGTTCAGCTTCCTTCTTATCAAGTTCTGACTGATATTGAGCGTATTGAGAAGAGTCAGGTCTTTTGTTTGGCTTGGGTTGCCCTTCCTCTGTGGGTTGGGTTTTCCTTTCTTCTGTGGGTGAATCATCAAACTCATAGTACCAGTGATATGGTATAGGAGAAGCTGGTAAATCAGTTGAAATATCAGCATCATCAAAATCTGCAAAGTTGTAGCTAAATTTCTGATAGAATTCAGCATCCCTATCAGCTTGATATTTCAGAATATGTTCCATAACAGACTCTGGAACATTTTCATAGCTCTCCAGCAACTCTACCATTCTTTCCAGGTAGAAGAAGTCAATTCTTCTTTTATCTAAGGTTGATGTCCTACCACTGGTTGATGTGGAGACCAGATTGAAATCCTTATCAACCTTGGTAGATCTTGATTCTTCCCACCACAGAATGTACTCAGTGACCTCTTGATTTGCATCCATCTTGACCTCAACACTCTTGATTTCTCTAGATTGCATCTGTTGTATCTTAAGACTGTTGGGAGGTATTGATTGAATTGGCTTCTTAAGATTCCTGCCAAGTCCAGTGGCCTTTTCCTTTCCTGAGTACTTGTGCTTTCCTTCAGGTTTCTGTCTAGAAAACCATGCTCTTGCTTTGTCTTTTAGTCTTATGGGCTTGACAGTAGCTTTGGCTTCATCCTTGACAGAACCTTTCTTGACAGTACCTTTGTCGACAGTATTTTCCATGACAGCATCTTCTATGACAGTATTCTTGTCGACAGTACCTTTGGTGACAGCATCTTTTTCTGCATTTATGCAATCAATAGCACATCTAAGAATGCTTGCCTCCAAAGCTTCCAGTATTCTTGGCTCCTCTTCATCTGTTGCACCAACATCTTTCTTTTCTTGACTAGGAGTTTCTTCATTGCCTTCATTCTGAGATTGAATACCAGTATTCCCAGAATTACTTCCACCAGCATTTCCAGCATTTCCAGAAGCTTCACCACCTCCAACCTCATCATCATCATCATCATCATCCTGAGGAGGAATGTCATAGAGACAGCTTCCACCTTGATCATTTTTTTGGCATTGGCTCTAGAGATTTGTTCCTTCACTCTAGCTCCCAATGCCTTGTCTCTCAACACCAGCATTTTGTAGATCTCTTGAACAACATAAACTCTTCCTGGATTGGCATTTGAACTGAGTATTCCATCTAACACTTTCAGAATTGACTTGGTTTCCATTCTGGACGGGCTAACCAAATTCATGAAGCTGTTCCTTCTTGTGCTATCCTTAGTTTTAGATCTGTAGAAAACACTTGGTGGATTTGTGTAGACTTCAGGTAGCTTTTGTGTGATCAGGTTCTGGATTTGCATATCCAATATTTCATTGAATGGTGTTTGAGTTGCCCTGATCTTTCCCTTCAAAGCACACAACACCTTTGCTGGTAGACTCTGTAATAACTGCATTGTGATGAAATAAGATATGCCAGAAGTGAAATAGATACTTACAGCCCATCTTTTCTCATCATTAACCATTACACTAACACTGGTGATTTGATCCTTTAACAGTTTTGTGGTGTTGGTTGGACGGTTGCTTGGAGCATTCATTGCTTCTTCCACCAAACTGCTAAATTCACTGTCATGATTGTGTAATGTGCTCTCCCTGTAATCCACCATTAGAGTATTGGCTTCTTCTTGATCATACTCAGTACCATTGGACCAAGTATTTCCTTTATGGATGGATTCAGGCAGTTTCCCTTTACCTTTCCCAGACTTATTCTGTTCCTCCATTTCTCTCCATCTTCTTTGTAGAGCATATTCTTGAGTTGCTGGAGTTGGCTCTCTGATTTTCACAGGAGGTAGAATTGGATGTCTAGATGCAGGTCTTCTTTGTATTGCATCTTGAGTTGCCTTAGACATCAGTACTCTTTCTCCATCCAAGTCAACTTCAACAAGCTCTTTAGCTTTATCCTTTGGTTGTCCACTGCTTGGTTTGACCTGCTCCCCCTTAGATATTGCTTTCCCCTTAGCTCCCCCTTTGCTCTTCACAGCTACTGGCTCCCCCTGAGTTCCACCTGATTCCTGAATAGATATTGATTCTAATCTTGCTACCTTCTCCCCCTTAGTTGAGTTGGCAGCTACTAGGTTAGTGAGGAACTGGATAGAGAGCTGAGTAGCAGCAAAACCATCAACCATCAGTTGAGAGAGAGAGAGTCCATCTTGGAGTTCAAAGTAGCACACTGTCCTTCCAGAGCTGCAATCCTGTTACCAAAAGTAGCAGAGGGGCCACCATACATTAACCTTCTTGGAGGGGAAGGAAAAGAAAGGGGCTTGGAGGCTATGGGGGTTCTCACACTCTCAGGGTGTTTTTGAGTGATCTCATCACCCCTCACAGATTGACTCTCAAGGCCTAATTCCTGAATAGTGTGGGCTCCCTCAAAGTCTCGCTGGACATGCTCAAGTCCCTCTCCTTTTACCAGCACATTTGGCTGCCTCTCATTTTTATGCTCACCTCTCTTTTCTTTTATCTCTCTTTTCTTTTGCACACCCTACCTCAACCTAGATGCATGGGTATGAGCAGTACTAACATGCATGGAAGGAGAAGATTTAGAATGTACCTTTAAGAGTTTGGCAAGAGGTAGATCATCATCAGAGGCATCCTCAATTAGTACAGCTTCAAAATCAGGCTGAGTGGACTGGACAGTATCTTTGGCATGAATGTTACTGTTAGTTGGAGTCTGGACAACAGGTTCTGGCATGACAACAACTTTGGGAGGTGGAGTGACAGTAGGTTCTGTAGTGACAGTATCTTTCTCTCCACCCATGACAACAGCTGTGTCCAGGATAGCAACATTGCTAGCGTCTTTGACAGCAACAGAGGCTGTGACAGCATCTTCCTGAAGGTAAGATGCTCCTTGGAGTTCAGACAAAGTGTTGGCTGTTTCATTTTCTGACAAACTACCACTTTGCCCTGGCTCAGTGTTTGGAGGAGTGGTGTCCATTTCACTTTGAGAAATGGGTTCTTGTGGACCACTAGATGGGGGCTCATCCATGATTGGAGATGGATGATCAAAACCTGAAGGGTTGGGACTGTCCCCTTCTCTAGGTTGTGGAGAAGAAACAAAAGAATGTGTAGGGAAGGAAGAAGGTGAAAGTGTAGCAGAGAGTGGGGGCTGATTCACAGGAGAAACATGTGAATCATCAAAAGGAATAGAGAAATCCTCACTGTGCCCTAACTCACTGTGTGTTTCTTCAAGTGGAGGTTCCTCAGGTTGTGAACCATGAGTTTGTGCAGACTCTATACAGGGTGCCTTGGGAGACAGGCCAATTTCAATAGATGCACCTTGTTGAGAAGGCACATCTAGGGAGGTGTTTGAGTCCCTTTCAGTAACCACAGTTTGTTGAGAAACTGCAGCTTGGTTAACAGTGGTTTTAGTCCTCCTAGCTCTCTTCTTCTTAGGCTCAGGGGGAACCACTGGGGGTTCTGTTTGACTAGCCTCCTTATTTGCTGCACTAGGTGCAGTGTCTCCCTCTTGACTCACAGAGCTACCACCAACATCAGCTTCTAAAGGCCATTTCCTGGATTCTTGCAAGGCTTCTCTTTGGGCTTTGGAACGTCTAGAGGGCCTAGGCTGAGTGTATGGTGTTGAATGTGGGTTAACTGAATTTGGGTCTAATTCAGTTTCATTCTCAAGAGTGAAAGAGTCATAACCAGATGGTAATGGTAAATCAGGGTTGGACACTTGATCAACCATGTGCTGAGTGAAACAAAGTGGAATATGTGCATTGAGATTCTGTGAAGATAACAGTGTGTGTGTGTTCTTTTTCAAAACTGAGCAAGCCTCTAAACGAGGGGCAGCATCATTAAAATCACAGAATGAATTAATGCACATCATAAGGAAACGAGGGTAGATTGATACCTTCTTACCTATGGCAGCCCTGAGGTGTGCCATGAGGAGAGCTCCAACATTCACCTTGTATCCATGGACAAGAGAATGTGTCAGTTTCTTCATGTAGGAGGGTATTCCATTCCAGCCTGTGGACTTGGTAGAGAACACCTTGACCATCACATCAAGTATCATGCTCCACTCCTTTCTCAGATGCTTCCTATCCATTTCACCAGATGGATACCATTTGGTAGTCCCCTCTTCGAGAATAGGGCCTGCATACCCAATCTTCAAGAAGAGCTTCTTTAGAGTGTCATCATTGGCAAGTTCAGCAAATTGGTGTCCTACTTCAAGTGTAATTCCAAAAGTAGTGTTGATGACCTCAGCTTGTTAGGAATATGTTGTTCTTGATGATATTTATAAAAACACTTAGTAGATTTTGTATTAAGTCATTTTGTAACTGTCAACGAAATGGCATTCTTTGCAGTGTTTCGTTGACAGGAAGCTCATCAACGAAATGAGTGATGTATCAATTGCACTGTACAATACTTCACAGTTTGATATGCAATTTGTTGTATGTATTAGATAGGTTTTTCTAAGTCATGTTGACTAAGTACTAGATAGGCAAAGTAGGTTGGTGAATTGTAAATATATTATGCCATGTAATTTTGTCTAAGTGAAGACATGTCAACGGTATGAAGATTACTCTATCAACGGTATGAAGATTAGTCTGTCAAAGGAATGAAGATTACTCTATCAACGAAACGAGGAATACACCATCAACGAAATGAAGAATAAAGCTATCAACGAAACACATCTCCATGCCATCAACGAATCACTATTACTTTTTGAATAGTTGACAAAGTGATAGTGACAGTTTACTGAACAGATCTAAAGGAGATATGGAAGTGTACTGTGCATTGGAAGCCATCTAAATGGTTACTGGAAATAAGGAAACATTCCAATTTCCAATAAGGCTCTTGGGAGTGATCATAATAAGCGTGAAGACAAAAGCAAGGATCTCCAAGGACCATTGGACAAAAGGAATGAAAAGCAAACTACTGATGGTTATTACTAGTGTACTTTAGTGTAACCAAAAATAGTATTGTAAACTTGGGAATGTATATAACCAAGTGTAGCAGTTAAAATAGAAGATAGAGAAGAAAAACAAATAGATTGTATTAGCTATCTTTGAGAGCTTACTTCTCTACACTCTTGTAACTGAGCAGCTGTGTACATTTTGTATCACAGATTATTTCCGCAATAAAAATCACTTCAGTTGGATCATCAAACAATCCAACTGAAATTATTTATGTGCTTGTGATTTTTACTTTAAGTTCAGTTTTTATTTGTAAGTTGTTCTTAAGATTAAGAAATATCAAGAATTGTATTCAACCCCCCCTTCTACAATTCTGTTAGGTCATTTGGGATTAACAATTGGTATTAGAGCAAGCTTCTAACATACAAGAAGTTTATAGATCAAGACCAAAACAGTAACCATGGTGAAGAAGGATGCATGAGTAAAGATACCAGTTTTTGATAAGGACAATTACTTTCACTGGAAAGTAAAGATGCATTTACATCTCATGTCTATGGATGAGAGATATGTAGACTGCATTGAGAAAGGTCCACACGTTCCCATGAAGTTTGCATCTAGAGTTGGACTGCTAGATGATGCTCCTGATGTAGAGATTCCAAAACCTGTCTCAGAATGGACTATTGAAGATCTTGCAGAAATCCACAAAGATAAGAGAACCATGAACATTCTGTTTAATGGTTTGGAGCAAGAGATGTTTGACAATGTCATCAACTGTACAACCTCCAAAGAAGTATGGGACACTGTTAGAACTCTCTGTGAAGGTACTGAGCAAGTTAGGGAAAACAAAATGCAGCTCCTTATACAACAATATGAGCATTTTCATTTTAAAGCTGGTGACACCCTAAATGACACGTTTAGTAGGTTTCAAAAGCTTTTGAATGGATTAAAGTTGTATGGGAGGATCTATCAAACCAAGGATTCAAACCTTAAATTTCTTAGAGCTCTTCCAAAAGAATGGAAGCCTATGACTGTTTCTCTCAGAAACACTCAAGAGTACAAAGACTACACTCTTGAAAGGCTTTATGGAACCTTGAAGACATATGAGTTGGAAATGGAGCAAGATGAAGAAATTGAAAAGGTACAAAAGAAGGGTGGATCTATTGCATTGATTGCATCTGTGAACCAACTGGAAGATGACAATGAAGAAGCTGCAAAGGCCACAACTAGTCGAGCTAGTTGTAGGAGTGATGTTAGCAAGGGTAAAGGCAAGATGACAGAAGAAGAAGAATCAGAACCAGCCAACTTGGATGACTTAGATGAGATTGATGAACACATTGCTTTTCTGTCAAGAAAATTCTCTAAGTTCAAGTTTAAGAGAAACTCAGAAGCAAGGCCACCAAGGGCAACAGGAAATTTGAGCCTGTTGATTATAAAAAGAAATACTTTGAACTTCTCAAGCAAAAAGAAAAGGCTTTCATGTCTCAGGAGTATGATTGGGCTGGTAATGGTGAAGATTCTGATGATGATGTTGAGTATGTCAACTTGGCTCTTATGGCTAACAATCATGAGCAGGAAGCAAGCTCCTCAAGCAACCAGGTAACAATTACTAATCTTTCTGAGCTTTCTAAAGAGGAATGCGATAGTGCAGTAAATGAAATGTCTACTGTACTATATTATTTGCGTGTTACTCTTAAATCACTTACCAAAGAGAATTCAAGAATAAAAGAGACTAATTTGCTCTTAAGTGATATGAATGCAATGTTAGAAGCACAACTCATTGAATTTGAGAAAACGAGATGTGTTAGTAGGGATGCTAAGAAGGAACTTGAGAACGTGTTACAAAGGGAAGAAATTCTTAAAACACAACTTGAGATAGAACAAAGTGTGATTGCAAAATGGAAAGATGCCAGGAATGTTGCTACCAACATCATTAATGTTCAAGGTATGGAATCTTTCTGTGAGCAATCATGGAAAAAGAACAAAGAGAAGCTAGGGTATGTTGGTGAAACCTTAGAATCAGAAACATAGTCAACAAACAACAATGATCATTTGTTGAAGGTTGATATGTCAACGGAATGCAATGTTTTGTTGACAGATGAACCATCAACCGATCAGGCTGTTTCGTTGACAGAGAAAAGAAAAGATAAACTCACTAGACTTAATAACAAGTATGGTCCTGTCACCAAGAACTTTGTTCAAGGTGAGTCTAGTAATTCAAAGAAAGTTGAGAAGCCTGTTGAGAGAGCTAATGTAGGTCACTTGTCTAACAAGCAATTGAAGGACAAGTTAGAGAAAGTTCATGTTGAGGCTAAGGGAAATAAAAAGAATAACATGAATGGCAAAGTAGGGATTAACAAACACAACAATTACACACCTGATAAATATGCTCCTAGAAAGACATGTGTCAATTGTGGAAGTGTTAGTCATTTATCTACTAACTGCAAATCTGTTAAGAAGTCTACTAATGTGAAAATTCCCAAGCCTGCAATGAACAGTTTTATGCCCACAATGCCTGTTATGCCTAACATGTTTGCTCCATATGCACAATTTCAGAATCCATATGCTAGCATGTCGTTTGTGCCTAATCCATACATGAATATGTTTAATGTGCCACAAATGCCATGGAATGTGAATAACATGTTTGTTCCACCAACTATGCATGCTATGAATGAAAATGTGAGCAACTCTCAGAAATCAACACCAAGGGTAAAGATTGATTTAAATCAATCTGAGCCCAAGGTGAAAAATGATATTAAATAAAAAGTAAAGGCTAACAAAACAGGACCCAAGGAAACTTGGGTACCAAAATCAACTTGATTTGGTTTTATTGTGTGCAGGGAGACAAAAGGAATCTTTGGTACTTGGATAGTGGTTGTTCAAGACACATGACTGGTGATTCTACCCTTCTCACAGAGTTTCAGGAAAGAGCTGGCCCTTGTATTGCTTTTGGAGATGACAGCAAAGGCTACACTAAGGGATATGGCTTGATTTCAAAAGAGAATGTCATCATAGATGAGGTTGCATTGGTGGATGGTCTTAAGCACAATTTGCTTAGTATCAGCCAACTTTGTGACAAAGGATTTTTAGTTACTTTTTCTAAAGAAGCCTGTGTTGTTTCTAAAGGAGGAAACAACAATGTGGTAATGACTGGATTCAGAAGAGGGAATGTGTACATTGCTGACTTTAGTAGCACAAGTCCAGACACCATCATTTGTCTTTTCAGCAAGGCAAGCAAGGATGAAAGTTGGCTATGGCACAAGAAACTATCTCATCTGAATTTCAAAGTTATGAATGATTTGGTGAGGAAAGATCTTGCTAGAGGAATTCCACAAGTGGAGTTTTCCATGGATGGTTTGTGTGATGCCTGTCAAAAAGGGAAACAAAAGAAGGCATCATTCAAAAGCAAGACAGAGTCATCAATTGTCCATCAGCTTGAGTTGCTTCATATGGATCTATTTGGCCCTGTGAATGTCATGTCTATTTCAAAGAAGAAATATTGTCTTGTGATTGTTGATGATTTTTCTAGATTTACATGGACCTTCTTTTTGCACTCCAAAGATGAGGCAAGTGAAATCATTATCAATCACATCAAGATGGTAAACAATCATCCTGACTTGAAAGTAAGAAGGATTAGGAGTGACAATGGGACAAAATTCAAGAATTCAAGCATGAAGGTGTTCTGTGAAGAAAATGGTATTTTGCATGAGTTTTCAGCAGCAAGGACACCACAGCAAAATGGTGTAGTTGAAAGGAAAAACAAAACACTTATTGAAGCTGCAAGGACAATGCTAGATGAATCAAAGTTACCAACTTATTTTTGGGCTGAGGCAGTTAACACAGCCTGTTTCACTCAAAATATTTCTTTGATTAATCAGGCCAAAGGTATGACCCCTTATCAACTACTCAAAAGAAAGAAGCCACTATTGGATTTTCTTCATGTCTTTGGATGCAAGTGCTTTGTTCTGAGAAATCAAGCTGAGCATTTGGGGAAATTTGAAGCAAAGGCAGATGAAGCAATATTTGTGGGATATGCAGCAGGGAAAGCTTACAGAGTCTATAATCTCAGAACTAACATTGTTATGGAATCTGTACATGTTGTTTTTGATGATCTCAAAATTCAAGGTCTCTGTGATGAAGGTTTCCATGAAAGTCTTTCTTTTGAGAATGAGGAAGGAGATCAAGTGAATCATGTTAAGGCTACTGAGAAACAGCCTAAAGTTGTTGTATCTAGCACAGATGAAAGCAGCGGTGAAGATGAAATTGCTGCATTAAGGTTGAAAAGAATAGCTGCTAGCAGACCAAATGGTCATTTCGTTGACAGTCAAAATGAGCGTTTCGTTGACAGCCAAAATGGTCATACCGTTGACAGTCATAGAAATGCTTCTAGAAGTGATCATTTAGGGACAACAAACTCAGGGGGAGTTTCTCAAGGACAAATATCCAATCAAGGCAATCATGATCATGAAGCTACCTCTTCAAGAGCAAATCTACCTCCCTCAAGGAAATGGACTAAAGATCATCCCTTTGAACTTATTATAGGTGATGTTACTTCAAAAGTCCAAACTAGAAGAGCAACTCAAGAGGAATGTCTATATAGCAGCTTTCTGTCTCAAGATGAGCCAAAGAAAGTTGAGGATGCACTTCTAGATCCAGATTGGGTTTTAGCCATGCAAGAGGAGCTAAACCAATTTGAGAGGAACAATGTTTGAAAGCTGGTACCCAAGCCTAAGGACAGGAGTGTCATAGGCACAAAATGGGTGTTCAGAAACAAGATGGATGAAAATGGCATAGTCACAAGGAACAAAGCTAGATTGGTTGCAAAAGGCTATTCACAGGAAGAAGGAATTGATTTTGATGAAACCTTTGCTCCTGTTGCTAGAGTAGAAGCAATAAGGATCTTCCTAGCCTATGCAGGCCATGCCAATTTCAAAGTCTATCAAATGGATGTGAAGAGTGCTTTTCTGAATGGGGAATTGGAAGAGGAGGTGTATGTAAGTCAACCTCCTGGTTTTGAAGATGATGATTTTCCAGAATATGTATACTTCCTCCTCAAAGCACTCTATGGTTTGAAACAAGCACCTAGAGCCTGGTATGACACACTTTCACAGTTCCTCCTTGAGAATCACTTCACAAGAGGTACTGTAGATAAAACTCTTTTTCACAGGGTTGTGAATGGCTCTACTATACTTGTTCAAATTTATGTAGATGACATAATCTTTGGGTCTACAGATGTGAAACTTTGTCAAAAGTTTGCCAATCTTATGCAAAGTAAATATGAAATGAGCATGATGGGAGAATTAACTTACTTTCTTGGTCTTCAAGTGAAGCAAGTTAATGAAGGCATTTTCATTAGTCAAACAAAATATATTCATGATTTATTAAAGAAGTTTAACTTAATGGAATGCTCTCCTGCCAAAACTCCCATGCCTACTACCACCAAACTTGAATTGAATACTAAGGACAAATCTGTGGACATCTCAAGTTACAGAGGCATGGTAGGCTCACTTTTGTATTTAACAGCTAGTAGAACTGATATTATGTTTTCTACATGTTTATGTGCTAGATTTCAGGCTGATCCTAGGGAATCCCATTTAATTGCTAGTAAAAGGATTTTCAGATATCTCAAAGGAACACCAAATCTTGGCATTTGGTATCCTAGAGAATCTGGTTTTGAACTAATTGGTTATTCAGATGCAGATTATGCAGGATGTAAAATTGACAGGAAAAGCACAACTGGCACCTGCCAATTCCTAGGAAACAAGCTTGTGTCATGGTTCAGCAAGAAACAAAACTCAGTTTTCACCTCCACAGCTGAGGCTGAGTATATTGCAGCTGGAAGTTGTTGTGCACAGATTTTATGGATGAAAAATCAACTACTTGATTATGGATTAAGAGTTGAGAAAATCCCTATTTTCTGTGACAACAGTAGTGCCATTGCCATTACTGAGAATCCAGTGCAGCATTCAAGGACCAAGCACATTGACATCAAGTACCATTTCATTAGAGAAAATGTTATGAATGGTACTGTGGAGTTACATTTTGTTCCAAGTGAACAACAACTTGCAGACATCTTTACCAAGCTACTTGATGAATCAACATTCTCAAGATTAGTAAGTGAGCTAGGTATGCTAAATTTCTCTGAATTATTTTTGAGATATTTGCAAGTTACAATGTAGCCAGAAATTTGCTATGTTTTTCTGTGAATTAATTTTCTCAGGAAAAAGTGAAATTTTGTCCAAGTCAAAATTACTATGTCAACGAAACGCACCATTTCGTTGACAGTCTTAGCATTTTTCTGGGTGTTTCGTTGATAGCTCTTTTATATCAACGAAACACAGCTTTATCAACGAAATAGACGGGACCTTAAACGCCCAAATCTGATTCGTTGATATAGCGCTTTTAATCTGAACCGTTGAGATTTGACACGTCTTTTACCACGATCTATGCAGACACCCCTGTAAGTATAAATCATGGTAATATTTTAAGAGTAACGGTTATATTTTTAAGCCAATCCAGTAATTTACATTTATTATTGGACTCATTTTCTGAGAATTTTTGGGGGAGTATTTAAGAAATTCTATTTTCCTTAATTTCTTTTTTACCTGTTCTCAAAAATTCCAAAGGCTTTTCTCTCTTCTTCTCTCTAACAAGCAATTCAGTTCGAAGCTTTTTCTCACTCAACAATGGCACCCATAGTCAAGCTCATGTCTGCTGAAGGGTTTATCTATGAGAAAAACAACTCCATCCCCTTTGTTGTCAAAGAAAGCCCGAACAGTCTGTTTTTCAAAATGATGGACTTCATGAAGAATTGCAAGTTGAGCTACGCAATGTTTCACTCTACACCACTCTACAATGAGATAATCGAAGAAATGTGGACCTCATGTGAGTACAGTGGGACAAATTGCACTTTGCAATTCACCATCCAAGGTAATGAGTATATAGTTAATTCTGATGTGTTGCAAGCATGCTTACACCTTCCTGAAAATAATTGCTCTGCTTTGCCCACATTCACTGAAATGGTTAACATGTTAAATTCCATAAACTACTCATTGCCTACTGATAATTTGGGTAAGATAATTAGGAGATGTTTGGTTAGGGAATACAGTTATTTAGCTGATGCATTCATTAAAGTCTTTTCTGGTAAAATTAGTAATTTTGATGCATTAGCTAATTCCATGTTGATTATATTTACCATGCTCCTAACTGATAGATATTACAACTTTAGCACCCAAATTATGTATGAAATTGGTGCTAAGTTGGGTGATAAGGCAAATAGGAAGAAAAATATCTATTATGCTAGATTTCTGATGATGTTGGCTAACCATGTTAGTCCAGCACCATTGGTTATCTCTAACCCTGTGTCTAGGTTTGATTGCTTTATGCAAGAGAAGAGAGTATTGACAGACATACTGAGGCTGAACCACAATGGTGATGTTCCAGTGGTGTATCTGCCAATAATTGAGGTAACTACTGCTATCCCTTCTAGTATAGTTGTTACTTCAACTGTATCACCCAGTCCTGTTGCTGTGGAGAATGTAGTTGTGACCCAACAGGCTCCTGCCCCAGCAACAAAACCAAAATCAAAGAAATCCTCCAAGCCAACCTCAGGTGCTTCCCAAAAGGCACCTGTTGTAAAATCCACTACACAACCTAAGGGGAGTGTTGTAGGTGCTGTGAGAGGTGAGGGAAGGGGTGAACATAAAAGAAACCCTAAGGATAAGGAAGGAAAGATGAGTGAGATCCAGCCAAGCCCCATTGTGTCTTCCCAACAAGGCACAATGAGTAATATGGATTTAAGCACAAGTCTAATTGCATCCTCCCAAAAGGATGTAATTATTGAAACAAGCTCTCCTCCAAGAGCACACTCCAAGAGGGTAAGGGACACTTCAAGCCCACAGTCTACTATTTCCCAATACCAAAGGAGAGTGAAGCAAAAATCCCAGGTTTCACAGGGTGCACACACACTGGAAGCAACACTTCCAGTTTCTCAAATTCAGTTTGATGTAACCCCTATCATTACTCTGGGGTTACAGTCCCATTCTTTAAATATGAATCTTGAACCAACTCCTCAAAATTCACCAACTCAATCATTAGATGTCGATATGATCCATTCATCTATCCCTGATTTTCCAACTCTTTTCTTGGAGAAGCCCCACTCTGACATTGGTGACCATCACTTGTTAAGTGATTTGTTGGACCACCAATCATCCTTTTCTGAAGTTACAAGAGGATCTGTGGAACAATCTCTTAAATCAATCACCACAGATTCTACTGTAATTTCACTTTCTCAAAGTGCCTTCTTGACTTCATCAACGAAACAGTCTCTTTCGTTGACAAGTGTTTCTCCATCAACGGTATCCATACCGTTGACAGTTCAAACTACCATACCGTTGATAGTTCATTCTGCACCTTTAATTGAAAATCAAGTTGTTTCCACAACTAGTGTAGATGATCTAGTGGTAGTTGAGACACTTCTAGGATTGAGAGGGAGTGAAACTGAGAGGCTGGCTTGCAGCCAGGCAAAAGGAGAGGTTGAGAGTGAGAGGCTGACTATTTCTTCCAGTCAGGCAAAAGGAGAGGCTGGGGGTTCCACCTTAGTAGGTGAAGGTGAGGGTGTGAGAGGTGTGAGCCATGGGGAGCCCATGATGCAAGAAAATAGAGGAGAGAGAGAAGGGACTACAGGAGCAATAAGGGATGAAGCAGCCATTGCAAGTGAGTTAATGGAGGTCAGTGAGGGAGAAAGGGAACCTACTTTCCAAGAGTATTATCAACAAACTCTGGATAGTATTTCCCTGGATCCTGAGACCTTTACTCATCCTGTGCCAGCCTATCAAATTATGGCTCAGCAGGGCAATGTGGAGGCAGAAAGGTCACTAAACCTAATTCATACAACTGCATCAATGCAAAGAGCAAAGGATGCCTTGACCAATCTACCTCCAGGAGCTGCAGCAAGTGGAGACTTTGACTTTTCTGATGATGAGGACATCTATGGTGACAATCTACAGGTGGCCACTACTTCACAGACTGGGACTTCTGTGGTGCCTCCTAGACCAGACTGGCTTTCTCAGGATATGCATGGAAGATTCACTCTAGATGCTGCTATCTCAAGGCAGTACAATGAGGCATATCTAGCTCATGAGTCTGCAAATGCAAGGGACAAGAAATTCTACAAGGCCATCATGGATTCTCTGGAAGTCCAAAGGCTATAGATGCTACAGACAAGGATTGAAGCTACAGAAATCAAGGATTCCATTAGCAACCTCAAGGATGCTAATAACAGGAGGCTAGATGAAAAGCTTCCTCTTCTCACTGTGTCCAAGATGACCAGGTTTTTCTCTAAGGAACCTGAAGTGGCTACCTCCTTGAAGACTCTCTCCTCTAGAGTGGACAAGGTGGAAGCTACTTTATCTCAGATGCAAAAGGAACAGGAGAAGCAAACACAACTATTGGCCCAACTAGTGGCAGCTCAAGGACTCCCAGTCATCTCTTTTGATGATAACAAAAAGGGGGAGAAATCTAAGGAGCTAGACATTCAAATCACAAAGGTTATGGTCCCAGCCATTTCCTTACCAAATGAGCCACTAGCAATGGGGGAGCTTGGAAAGAAGCAAAAGGATGGTATTGACCTAATACAGGAAGCTTCTATGAGGATGAGACTTGCAGAACAAATTAAAGACCATTGGTCCAACATAGAAGCAAGGGTCAAGAAAATTGCTGGAACTACAAAGGACTCAAATCCATCAACGGATCAACCATCAACGAATGCCATGGTTCTAGTGTCAACGGAATGGGAGCCACATACCAATTCTTTCTATCAGATAGAGCCCCTTCTACATGGAGTCACTCAAGGTCCAAGGAAGGAAAAAGGACAAACTTCATGCATTAGGGATGTGGAACAAGCTACACTCCAAAGAAGCTTATCTCCCAAGTCCCCTGCTAAACCAAAGGGCAAAAATATAGCAAGGATTTTCTATCCTGCACCTTATCCAGATGAGCTCAAGCTTCTTGGTCTACTTATCACAAAAAGCAAGGAAAGCAATGATCATGAGATAAGGAAGCAAAGGGCAATTGTCTACAGCAATGGACAAGAAATCTGTGTTTGGGCTGGTCACCCAAACTTTGCTGAAGCTAAAGCTGAAGAGTCAGAAAGAGCAGCAATGCAAGCCCTTGCAGTTGCTCAATCTCTTGATGAAGAAGAAATACAGCTAGAAGAAAAAGCAAGAGAGGAAAGGAGTGCAAAGAAGAGCACAAGGCAACCAAAGGCAAGAGCTAGGAGAAACATAGCCTTTGAGAATGATGACTCTCAGAGCATTGCATCAGACTCTTCTGTACCAATTACACCTCCAACAATTCCTGATCCAGTTTCAGAGGTAAACTTAGCCTGTGATCCTAATCATCCTGTCAATTTCCATGATCAGCCAATTGAACCAAAGGGAGAGCCAATTGAGTTTGATGAGGCCAACTTTCCAAAATTCCTCTTTGAAATGGATCCAAAGAAGAAATCTAAGCAAAGGGCTACCAAGGCTAAGCCAATTCTGGTAAGGAGACCACAAGCTGAGAAACCCCCTACCAACCCAGAAGACTTCATCTACATTGCTGATATCAGGGAGGAGTCTGACATTCATATCAATCTTGATGACCTTGTTGAAGTGAGAGGAATAGCAGCTTCTTACAAACTACCAGAGAGATTGGTATTTGTCTACAAGGGTGGGAGAGAATAGATTTGGCCTCTACACAGAATTCTGGGAGAAGACTATCAGACACTGCTATCTGTGTTTAAATGTTTGAAGAAAGATTTTGGTTTTACCAAAACAGCCAAGTCTGAGGTTGTCTCCAAGATTTGCCAAATCAAGGCTAGCTGGAACAAGCCTGGTGCACTTCCCAGAGTATTGAAGGTCCCTCAAACAGGAAAGATAATTCATCTCCAATCTTTTTGGATGATGGAATTCAGAGATAAGGACAACTGTAGAAGATTCTTCAGGATAGAAGACCAACTGGAGAAGGCATCCAATAAAACTCTAAGATTAATGCAATCCAAGTTGGGGAATCAAGATGAAGAAGAGAAGATTTTCTACAGAAGACTTCAAGCTCAAATTGAGGAGAACAATGCAAGAAAAAGGAAGAAAACAAGACCACAGAGGCAAAGATGAAAAATCTGCTCAGTCTAGAGGAGCAACTCTGTGCACTTGTTTTGTAAGATTTTCTACTTTGCATTTCAATTAAATTCAATGAAGCTCAATGCAATTTCTACTTTTATCATGTGTAATATGTCTGAGTGTTTTTGTTATCATCAAGGCTCTTGATTTATGGCTGTTATTCTATCAGTCATAAATTGGGGGAGATTGTTAGGAATATGTTGTTCTTGATGATATTTATAAAAACACTTAGTAGATTTTGTATTAAGTCATTTTGTAACTGTCAACGAAATGGCATGCTTTGCAGTGTTTCGTTGACAGGAAGCTCATCAACGAAATGAGTGATGTAGCAATTACACTGTACAATACTTCACAGTTTGATATGCAATTTGTTGTATGTATTAGATAGGTTTTTCTAAGTCATGTTGACTAAGTACTAGATAGGCAAAGTAGGTTGGTGAATTGTAAATATATTATGCCATGTAATTTTGTCTAAGTGAAGACATGTCAACGGTATGAAGATTACTCTATCAACGGTATGAAGATTAGTCTGTCAACGGAATGAAGATTACTCTATCAACGAAACGAGGAATACACCATCAACGAAATGAAGAATAAAGCTATCAACGAAACACATCTCCATGCCATCAACGAATCACTATTACTTTTTGAATAGTTGACAAAGTGATAATGACAGTTTACTGAACAGATCTAAAGGAGATATGGAAGTGTACTGTGCATTGGAAGCCATCTAAATGGTTACTGGAAATAAGGAAACATTCCAATTTCCAATAAGGCTCTTGGGAGTGATCATAATAAGCGTGAAGACAAAAGCAAGGATCTCCAAGGACCATTGGACAAAAGGAATGAAAAGCAAACTACTGATGGTTATTACTAGTGTACTTTAGTGTAACCAAAAATAGTATTGTAAACTTGGGAATGTATATAACCAAGTGTAGCAGTTAAAATAGAAGATAGAGAAGAAAAACAAATAGATTGTATTAGCTATCTTTGAGAGCATACTTCTCTACACTCTTGTAACTGAGCAGCTGTGTACATTTTGTATCACAGATTATTTCCGCAATAAAAATCACTTCAGTTGGATCATCAAACAATCCAACTGAAATTATTTATGTGCTTGTGATTTTTACTTTAAGTTCAGTTTTTATTTGTAAGTTGTTCTTAAGATTAAGAAATATCAAGAATTGTATTCAACCCCCCCTTCTATAATTCTGTTAGGTCATTTGGGATTAACACAGCTGTAAGAGTGTATTGTTGCCCAGAGATTGTGAATTGAATACCCGGGTTCTCACCCTCAGTTTGAGCAACAACAGTTTGCCAAAACGCCTCAATTCTGTCTAAGTCGAGAATGGGGGTTGAGGTGATGGCAGAACCGAGATAGGACTTGTTCAAGAACAACACGAGTCCTTTGAAACCTTCACCAGCATCATTTGGGGAAAAGATGCCAGCAAAGTTTGTTTGAGAGAGAGTCTGTTTGGATGCCATGGAGATTTCAAGAAAAGAAGAAAGTAAGAAAGTGGATTTTTGCTTGAAGAAAAGTATATTGCCTTGAGTTCGATGAGAGTGATATGTCTGAGTAACTGGGGAATAAATAGAGGTATCTCAAACGTTGTGCACAAAAAGTGGAATTAAAGAACGTGTCTTAACCCACTCTTATAACACGTCAGTTACTGCCCGTTATTCACTGACCAACGTGGGATGAGTATCCAATTTCAACGGTCCACTATTGTTGACAGTAACCTGTGCGCTAGAAACAATCTGTCAGTAATAAGAGGTGGTGACAGTAGGTTTTGCGCGACATCAACTATTGCGCAAAAACTTGCTGTCACCGTTAAGCATATGAATGACAGTATCCTTTACAAGTCTTGACAGAAAGTCTTTTACCTGCTGTCAAGAAGGTTGCTGTCAAGAAACACACGACAGTATTCTTCTTAATGACAGTAACTTTTGATTGAGAATTGGTTCTGTCATGAACTTATTAGAATGCTTTATTCATACACTTAACTTAATATTGACAAATTATGGATTTAGCAATTTAATCTTTTGAACACAGATATTAAGCAATTAACACAGACAAATCATAAACACAAGAACAAGAACTTTTTTTATTATTATTGATAAAATCATTAAAAATAGAACATGGAGTACATTATTCTATGACCTTATCAGCTAGTCCTAAAAGCTCTTCCTTAATCTCTTCTTCAGAGCGACCTTCTTTTTCAAGAAGTGCCTGAAGCTCCTTCTCTTCTTTCTGAGCCTTGGCCTCCTCTTCCTGTTTCTTTTCCTCTTCGATCTCATCCAGGCCGTCCAACAGCATCTCGAAGAGTTCATCAATCTCTTCACTATCGGGTTCACTATCGCACCGTTTTAGCCCTACTTCAATTCCTACTTTGTTTTCCATTATTTACTTTAAAACTGAGAGCAGACAGGTGAAACCTAAGGTTAATTTATAGGCAAAACCGTCTAAGGATTAAAGTCTAATGGTCAACAGTTAGAGTACCCATACAACTACCACAAAAGTAATTAATGGCCGTGTCCTCCTTTAATCCTACAGATTAATGCAAAACGGTGTGAAAGTCCAATGGAACAGATTTTTATCTCTCAAACTTAACAAGTAACCACATTAATGTCATACACGGTCTAAAAGTATGAGACTGGCACAAAATACTGACATGAAAAGTCAAATCAACACATGCTGTCACATAACAGACATAGACCAAGTAGACAGTAACTTCTCTTGACAGCAGGTTTGAAGTTGTTGTCATGAGCTTCAAAAGAGAATTTGGAAATATAGAAAACTGAGTAAATCAACATACCAGATTCAGCATTCCCAATTCACTTACCAACCTGTTGAAGGTTGCTTCATCCAATGGCTTAGTGAAGATGTTAGCAAGTTGCTTGTCAGTTGGGACATAGATCAGCTTCACAGTTCCTTGTTCAACATGCTCCTTGATAAAGTGATGTCTTATATCAATGTGCTTTGTCCTAGAGTGTTGAACTGGATTGTCTGAAATGGCTATGGCACTAGTGTTGTCATAGTAGATAGGAATGTCTCTTAACACTAGACCATAATCAAGAAGTTGATTCTTCATCCATAGAATTTGTGCACAGCAACTGCCTGCAGCAATATACTCAGCTTCTGCAGTTGAGGTAGAAACTGAATGCTGCTTCTTGCTAAACCATGAGACCAATCTTCCACCAAGAAATTGACAGCTACCAGTAGTACTCTTTCTGTCAATCTTGCATCCAGCATAGTCTGAGTCTGAGTAACCAATCAGATCAAATCCAGTATTCTTAGGATACCAAAGACCTAGATTAGGAGTGCCTTTTAAGTATCAAAAGATTCTCTTGATGGCTACTAAGTGTGACTCTTTTGGATCACTTTGAAACCTTGCACAGAGACATGTAGAAAACATGATGTCAGGTCTGCTAGCAGTTAGATATAGGAGAGAGCCTACCATGCCTCTATAGGAGCTTGAGTCAACTTTCTTTCCTTTAGAATCAAGATCCAGACTAGTTGACGTGGACATTGGTGTCTTTGCAGGTGATGAATCTTCCAAGTTGAACTTTCTAAGAAGTTCCTTGATGTATTTAGCTTGACATATAAAGATTCCATCAGGTTGTTGAAGAATTTGTAATCCCAGAAAGAATGACAATTCTCCCATCATACTCATCTCATATTTGTTACTCATGAGAGAGGAAAACTTCTCACACAGCTTCTCATTTGTAGAACCGAAAATGATGTCATCCACATAGATTTGTACCAGAATGATGTCCTTGCCATGGTGTTTGTAGAAAAGTGTCTTGTCCACAACTCCTCTAGTAAACTGATTTTCCAAAAGAAAAGTGGAAAGTGTGTCATACCAAGCCCTGGGTGCTTGCTTTAGTCCATACAAAGCTTTGAAGAGTTTGTATACAAAATCATACATTTCAGCATCCTCAAACCCTGGTGGCTGTTCAACATACACTTCTTCTTCCAATTCTCCATTTAGAAAGGCACTTTTGACATCCATCTGAAATACTTTGAAGTTGCAGTGTGCAGCATAGGCTAGAAAGATTCTTATAGCTTCAAGTCTTGCAACAGGTGCAAATGTCTCATCATAATCTATTCCTTCCTGTTGACAGTAACCTTTAGCCACTAGCCTTGCTTTGTTTCTTGTCACTGATCCATTTTCATCAAGCTTGTTTCTGAAAACCCATTTGGTCTCAATGACTGACTTTCCCTTAGGTCTTGGAACCAGCTTCTATACATTGTTCCTTTCAAACCGATTTAGCTCTTCTTGCATGGCTATCACCCAGTCAGAATCCAACAATGCTTCATCAGTTGTCTTGGGTTCCATTTGAGACAGGAAGCATGAAAACATGCTGTCAGCAGAGACTTTGTTCCTTGTCCTCACACCAGAAGTAGGGTCACCAATGATAAGGTCATTTGTGTGATCCTTGTTCCACTTGGTGATTCTGGGCAAGCTACTTGATTGTACAGGAACAGTTGCTTCAGTTTGTTGAGTTGAGTGCTCACCACTCCCATTGTCTTCACCATGTTCTTCATTGTCTCCAGAGTCACCACTGTTATTAATGTTTGAGGTTATAGTCTGTGACTGAGCTGGAGTTTGGTTGACATGAGTGGTATTGACAGTATCTTTATCAACTTCAACAATTTGAGTGAAGCTAGGTTCTTCATCAACAATTTCCTCAGCTTCCAAGTATCCTTGATTCTCAAATCTAAATGTCTGCATCTTTCCTTCTTCATGCAGTCCTGGAAACTTTGTTTCATCAAATGTGACATTTACACTTTCTTCAATAATCCAGTGTTCCATGACATAAACTCTATAGGCAGTCCTTTATATACTGTAACCCATGAATAATCCTTCAAATGCCTTAGTGTCAAATTTTCCTTTCTTCTCATGGTTATCCTTCATCATGAAGCATTTGCTCCCAAACACATGAAAATATTTGACAGTAGGTTTCTTTCCAGTTAGCAAACAGTAAGGTGTACTTGCATGAGTTTTGTTAATCATGGTTCTGTTTTGAGTATAACAAGCTGTGTTGATAGCTTCAACCCAGAAATATGTTGGCAGTTTGGCGTCATGCAACATAGTTCTAGCTGCTTCAATGAGAGTCCTGTTCTTTCTTTCTACAACTCCATTCTGCTGTGGAGTCCTTGCAGCCGAGAATTGTTGTACAATTCCTTCATCTTTACAGAAATTTCCAAGAGTGGCATTTCTGAATTCAGTACCATTGTCACTCCTCAAGATTTGAACTTTTGAGTTTGGAGTTCTATCAAGAACTCTGACTTGATCAATAATCACTTGAGCAGCTTCATCTTTCTTCTCATGGTTATCCTTCATCATGAAGCATTTGCTCCCAAACACATGAAAATATTTGACAGTAGGTTTCTTTCCAGTTAGCAGACAGTAAGGTGTACTTGCATGAGTTTTGTTAATCATGGTTCTGTTTTGAGTATAACAAGCTGTGTTGATAGCTTCAACCCAGAAATATGTTGGCAGTTTGGCGTCATGCAACATAGTTCTAGCTGCTTCAATGAGAGTCCTGTTCTTTCTTTCTACAACTCCATTCTGCTGTGGAGTCCTTGCAGCCGAGAATTGTTGTACAATTCCTTCATCTTTACAGAAATTTCCAAGAGTGGCATTTCTGAATTCAGTACCATTGTCACTCCTCAAGATTTGAACTTTTGAGTTTGGAGTTCTATCAAGAACTCTGACTTGATCAATAATCACTTGAGCAGCTTCATCTTTGGATTCAAGAAACTTCACCCAAGTGTACCTTGAGTAATCATCCACCATTACTAAGGCATATCTCTTTTTGGCCATAGATGGTACATGGACTGGTCCAAAAAGATCCATATGAATCAACTTGAGTGCTTCTATGTTGGTGTTCATCTGCTTGGACTTGTGCACAACTCTCCTTAGTTTGCCCATCTGACAGTCTTCACACAGTCCTTCTTGACAGAATTCCTGTTGGGGCAAACCTCTCACTAACTCCTTCTTCATCAAAATATTCATTGTTTTGAAGTTGAGATGTGAAAGCTTCCTATTCCAAAGCATACTGTCACCAACAGTTGCTTTACTGTAGAAACAGTAAACTTTATCCTTCTTTGTTGAGTTTAAGTCAGCAACAAACAAACTTCCTTTTCTAACCCCTTTTAGAGAGAGGCTACTATCCTTCTTGTGATTGATGTTACACAGCATCATATCAAAATCAACGTTGAATCCCCTGTCACTGAATTGGCTGACACTGAGTAGATTGTACTCCAATCCATCCACAAGAGCAATATCTTCAATGACAACATTTCAAATTTCCAAACAGCCATATCCCACTGTGTAACCCTTGCTGTTGTCTCCAAAGGTTATGATTGGGCCAACTTTCTCTACATAGTGTGATAGCAGGGTTTTATCACCTGTCATGTGTCTTGAGCAACCACTGTCAATGATCCACATGACTTGATCTTTCTTCTTGCCCTGCAAAACAGAATGTGTTTAAGATACATATGGTACCCAATCCTTGTTGGGTCCTGCAGTTTTATTGTCTCCTGAGTTTCTTCCAGTCATAAAATCACAAGCATCATCAATGATCTCCTGTTTGACTTCTCTTTTCACCCACTTAGGTTTAGAATTGGACTTGATCCTTTTCTTAGTGGATGAGGCCTTCTTGCTGTTTCCAGCAGGCTCAGAAGTCTCAACAGTGTGCATGTATGAACATTTTTCAGTAGTGAGAATAGGTAAGTTAAAGCATGTACTCATGGCATACATTCAATGTTATTACAGAAACTCATAGTTCTATGCATAAGGGGGTTCTGTGTAAATTACCATTGAGTTCAGTAGCATTGATCTTATCCTCAATTGGCTTAATACAAACATGTGTTAAATGATGTGAAGATCCACAGTTATTGCATAGTTTCCTAGAAGCACCTCCAACATTAGTGTATCCATTTCCTTTATTGACACCTACCTTACCATACTGTTAGTCCTTGTGTATTGCAGAAGGGGGGGGGGGGGATGAATGCAATACTGATAAAATTCAATCTAAATTTTAACAACTAAAATCAAGATTAAACGTTATCAGCAATATATGCAATCACGAACAGTATTCAGTAAGAACAAGATTCACAAAATAAATGTTTTATTTATTTTTCAAAGTGTTGCTACAACCTCAAGAAAGAATTCTCGAGCTTCAGGTTTTCTTCAAAAACACTTACTTGTCTTCGTTACTCTTCTAGAATGAATTGATAGTAGGTATAAGACTAACCCTATCACTATCAGTCACGGGTTTGTGAAGCTGCTGTCACTGTCAAGTGGCAGCTTCTTACAGACTGTCTTACCCATGTGACTTTCCTAAATTGCTAACATGTCAGATATACATTACAAAGAAAGCAACCTAGATTCATTCCATTTCCAGCTGAACCAATTCAGCAGATAAAGACTTGATCTTGCTCTTGAATTGATTCGCTTTTGTTTTGCAGTGCTTGAAGCTTCTGTCGTAGTCTTGCAGACTTGGTGCAGCTTAGGGATACTGCATCACGCCTGTTTCTTGAACATTTAAACTGTCACGGGATTTGACTGAGAAAGATACCTAGCATAAGGATCTTTATTGAGACAGTTACTTTTGCCGCAAAGCTTGCTGTCACAGGAATGATCTTTTGGTGACAGTATGAGTTCCCCGCATAGAGTGCTGTCGAGGATCCCAAACTTGCTGTCGAGGGCAATAGTTGCTGTCGCGTAGTCTTCCGCCAATGTTGCTGTCAGAGTGAATATGCTGTCGTGACTTGCAACATTCTGTCTTCTTGTAATCTTACTGTCACAGCTTTAGGACAGTAACCTTTATTCATGTTGTCATCCAAAAAGCATTCTTTGAGGCTTGAACACATAAGTGAACTTCTTTCAAACAATACAACTAGAATAACATTACATACTGATTACAAGAACATACTTTGGCTATGACAGTATGTTCTACTTAATTTGAAAAATTAAGTACAATCAAAGTTAAGTTGTTTCAATGCTATCACCCATAAATCCCAACAATCTCCCCCAATTTGTTTTTATGGAAAATAACAACAAATTTACAATGTGTGCTGACAACTTAACTAACAAGATCAGAATGGGTTAATAATTTTCACTTAGCTTGAGATCTCCTCTTCTGTCTTGCTGCATCCTCTCTTTTGAGAGCTTCTGCCAAGCAGCTTCTTAGACTTTCTACAAGAGAAATTTCAGCAGCAGACACTGCATCATCCTCTACTTCATCAATGATCTTCTTTATGGAAGGGGATATGAGAGAACTAACATCCCTGAGATTCAGCCATTGCTCTATATCATATGGATAGGTTCTGAAATGAAGTTCTTCATTAATGAGCTTGAATCTACTTCCAGGATAAGCATTGAGAGACTTCCTTCTTTGCTTGTCCAGTTTTGAGTCTTCTCCTTTTCTCCCTTCCAATAACTTCTCTATCTCATCAGAACAAATCTGTTCCAAGGGATGAATTGAACCAGCTACCATATACTGTAAATCCTTCAGAGTGGATGTTTTAAGCTTATGCAAGCTGCAAACATAGATTTCTTCTTTTAGGAACTTGACTCTTAGGGGATTTTCCAGCATATATGGTTGATAATTTGGAGCTTCACTTTCTGCCTTGTTAGAGGCCTTGTGTTTTTCCAGCAATTCAGCTTTCTTCTTATCAAGTTCTGACTGAGTTTGAGAATATTCAGAAGATTCAGGTTGTTTGCTTGGCTTGGGTTCCCCTTCCTGAGTTGGTTGGGTTTGCCCTTCTTCTGTGGGTAAGTCATCAAACTCATAGTACCAGTGGTATGGTATAGGAGAGGCTGGGAGATCAGTAAGAATATCAGCATCATCAAAATCTGCAAAGTTATAGCCAAATTTCTGATAAAATTCAGCATCCCTATCTGCCTGATATTTTAGAACATGTTCCATGACAGCCTTTGAAACATCATCATAGCTCTCCAGCAACTCTACCATTCTTTCCAGGTAGAAGAAATCAATTCTTCTTTTATCTATGGTTGATTCACTTTTCTTGGTTGATATGGCTACCAGATTGAAGTCCTTGTCAATCTTGGCTGACCTTGATTCTGCCCATCACAGAATGTACTCAGTGGCCTCTTGATTTGCATCCAGCTTAACCTCAACGCTCTTGATTTCTCTTGATTGCATTTGTTGAATCTTAAGACTGTTGGGAGGAATTGATTGAATTGGCTTTTTGAGATTCCTGCCAAATCCAGTGGCCTTTTCCTTTCCTGAGTACTTGTGCTTCCCTGTTGGTTTCTGTCTAGTAAACCATGCCTTAGCTTTAGCTTTCAGTCTTTTGGACTTGACAGTAGCCTTGGTTTCATCCTTGACAAAACCTTCCTTGACAGTATCCTTGTCGACAGCATCTTTCAAGACAGCATCTTCTATGACAGTATCCTTGTCGACAGTACCTTTGGTGACAGCATCTTTTTCAGCATTTATGCAGTCAATAGCACATCTAAGAATGCTTGCCTCCAAAGCTTCCAGTATTCTTGACTCCTCTTCATCTGTTGCACCAGCATCTTTCTTTTCCTGGCTAGGAGTTTCTTCATTGCCTTCATTCTGAGATTGAATACCAGTATTCCCAGAATTACTTCCACCAGCATTTCCAGAAGCTTCACCGCCTCCATCCTCACCATCTTCATCATCATCATCATGGGGAGGAATGTTATAGAAGCAACTTCCACCTTGATCATTTCTTTTGGCATTGGCTCTAGTGATTAGCTCCTTCATTCTAGCTCCCAGTGCCTTGTCTCTCAACACCAGCATTTTGTAGATTTCTTGAACAGCATGAACTCTTCCTGGATTGGCATTTGAACTGAGTATTCCATCTAGTACCTTCAGAATTGACTTGGTTTCCATTGTGGATGGGCTCCCAATATTCATGAAGCTGTTCCTTCTTGTGCCATCCTTAGTTTTAGATCTGTAGAAAACACATGGTGGATTTGAGTAGACTTCAGGTAGCTTCTGCATGATCAGGTTCTGGATTTGCATATCCAATATTTCATTGAATGGTGTTTGAGTTGCCCTGATCTTTCCCTTCAAAACACACAACACCTTTGCTGGCAGACTCTGTAATAGCTGCATTGTGATGAAATAAGATATGCCAGAAGTGAGATAAATACTTACAGCCCATCTTTTCTCATCATTCACCATTACACTGACACTAGTAATTTGTTCCTTTAACAGTTTTGTGGTGTTGGTTGGACGGTTGCTAGGAGCATTCATTGCTTCTTCCACCAAACTGCTAAACTTACTGTCATGGTTGTGTAATGTGCTCTCCCTGTAATCCACCATCATGACATTGGCTTCCTCTTGATCAAATTCAGTGCCATTTGTCCAAATAATTCCACCATGAATGGATTCAGGCAGTTTCCCTTTACCTTTCCCAAGTTTGTTTTGTTCCTCCATTTCTCTCCATTTCTTCTGTAGAGCAGTTTCTTGAGAAGGTTCTCTAATCACCACAGGAGGCAAGATTGGATGTCTAGATGCAGGTCTTCTTTGCAATGCATCTTGAGTTTCCTTTGACATTAACACCCTTTCTCCATCCATTTCCACTTCAACAGGCTTTTCAGCTTTATCCTGTGGTTTTGCACTGCTTGGTTTGACTTGCTCCCCCTTAGACATTGCTTTCCTTTTAGCTCCCCCTCTGGTCTCCACAGCTACAGGCTCCCCCTGAGTTCCACCTGATTCTTGAATAGGCAATGATTCTGATCTTGCTACCTTCTCCCCCTTAGTTGAGTTGGCAGCTACCAGGTCAGTAAGGAACTGAATAGAGAGTTGAGTAGCAGCAAAACCATCAACCACCAGTTGAGAGAGAGAGTCCAGTTTGGAGTCCAAAGTAGCACACTGTCCTTCAAGAGCTGCAATCCTGTAACCAAAAGTAGCAGAGGGGCCACCAGACCTTAACCTTCTTGGAGGGGAAGGAAAAGACAGGGGCTTGGAGGCTATGGGGGTTCTCACACTCTCAGGGTGTTTTTGAGTGATCTCATCACCCCTCACAGTTGGACTCTCAAGGCCTAGTGCCTGAATAGTGTGGGCTCCCTCAATTTCTCTCTGGACATGCTCAAGTCCCTCTCCTTTTGCCAGCGCATTTGGCTGCCTCTCATTTTTATGCTCACCTCTCTTTTCTTTTATCTCTCTTTTCTTTTGCACACCCTCACTCAACCTAGATGCATGGGTATGAGCAGTACTAACATGCATGGAAGGAGAAGATTTAGAATGTACCTTTAGGAGTTTGGCAAGAGGTAGGTCATCATCAGAGGCATCCTCAACAAGTACAGCATCAAAATTAGGCTGGGAGGGCTGGACAACAGCTTGAGTAGGAATGGTACTGTCAGTTGGAGTCTGGACAGCAGGTTCTGGCATGACAGCATCTTTGGGAGGTGGAGTGACAGTAGGTTCTGTAGTGACAGTATCTTTCTCTCCACCTTTGACAGTAGCTGTGTCCAGGACAGTAGCATCCCCAGTGTCTTTGACAGCAACAGAGGCTGTGACAGCATCTTCCTGAAGGTAAGATGCTCCTTGGAGATCAGACAAAGTGTTGGCTGTTTCATTTTCTGACAAAATACCACTTTGCCCTAGCTCAGTGTTTGGAGGAGTGGTGTCCATCTCACTTTGAGAAATGGGTTCTTGTGGACCACTAGATGGGGGCTCATCCATGATTGGAGATGGATGATCAAAACCTGAAGGGTTGGGACTGTCCCCTTCTCTAGGTTGTGGAGAAGAAACAAAAGAATGTGTAGGGAAGGAAGAAGGTGAAAGTGTAGCAGAGAGTGGGGGCTGATTCACAGATGAAACATGTGAACCATCAATAGGAGCAGAGAAATCCTCACTGTGCCCTAACTCACTGTGTGTTTCTTCAAGTGGGGGTATCTCAGGTTGGGGACCATGAGTTTGTGCAGACTCTGTACAGGGTGCCTTGGGAGACAGGCCAATTTCAATAGATGTCCCTTGTTGAGAAGGCACATCTAGGGAGGAGTATATTTCCCTGGTTTCCTCTACAGTCTTTTGGGAGACTGCAGGGTGGCTGACAGTGGTTTTGGTCCTCCTAGCTCTCTTCTTCTTAGGCTCAGGGGGAACCACTGAGGGTTCGGTTTGACTACCTTCCTTATTTGCTGCACTAGGTGCAGTGTCTCCCTCATGACTAACAGAGCTACCACCAACATCAGCATCTAAGGATCTTTTTCTGGATTCTTGCAAGGCTTCTCTTTGGGCTTTGGGAAGTCTAGAGGGCCTAGGCTGAGTGTATGGTGTTGAATGGGGGTTAACTGAATTTGGGTCTAATTCAGTTTCATCCTCAAGAGAAAAAGAATCATAACCAGAAGGTAATGGATAATCAAGGTTGGACACTTGATCAACCATGTGCTGAGTGAAACAAATTGGAATATGTGCATTGAGATTTTGTGATGATAATAGTGTGTGTGTGTTCTTTTTCAAAACTGAGCAAGCCTCTAAACGAGGAGCGGCATCATTAAAATCACAGAATGAATTAATGCACAACATAAGAAAGTGAGGGTAGTGTGATACCTTCTTACCTATGGCAGCTTTGAGTTGTGCCATGAGGAGAGCTCCAACATTCACCTTGTATCCATGGACAAGAGAATGTGTCAGTTTCTTGATGTAGGAGGGTATCCCATTCCAGCCTGTGGACTTGGTAGAGAACACCTTGACCATTGCATCAAATATCATGCTCCACTCCTTCCTCAGATATTTCCTGTCCATTTCACCAGACGGGTACCACTTGGTTGTTCCCTCTTCGAGAATAGGGCCGGCATACCCAATCTTCAAGAAGAGCTTCTTCAGAGTGTCATCATTAGCAAGTGGAGCAAAGTTTTGGCCTGCTTCCAGTGTAATTCCAAGAGCAGTATTGATGACCTCAGCTGTGAGAATGTATTGTTGCCCAGAGATTGTGAATTGAATACCAGGGTTCTCACCCTCAGTTTGAGCAACAGCAGTTTGCCAAAACGCCTCAAGTCTGTCTAAGTCGAGAATGGGGGTTGAGGTTATGGCATAACCGAGATAGGACTTGTTCAAGAAAAACACTAGTCCTTTGAAACCTTCACCAGCATCATTTGGGGAAAAGATGCCAGCAAAGTTTGTTTGAGAGAGAGTCTGTTTGGGGGCCATTGAGATTTCAAGAAAAGAAGAAAGTGAGAAAGTAGCTTTTTGCTTGAAGAAAAGTATTTTGCCTTGAGTTTTGTGAGAGTGATATGTCTGAGTAACTGGAGAATAAATATGGGTATCTCAAACGTTTGCTCAAAAAGTGGAGTTAAAGGACGTGTCTTAACCCACTCTCTTAACACGTGAGTTACTGCCCGTTATTCACTGTCAATCGTGGGGTGAATATCCAATTACAACGGTCCACTATTGTTGACAGTAACCTGTGCGCTAGAAACAATCTGTCAGTAAGAAGTGGTGGTGACAGTAGGTTTTGCGCGACAGCAACTATTGCGCAAAAACATGCTGTCACCGCTAAGCATTTGAGTGACAGTATCCTTTAAAGGTCATGACAGAAAGTCTTTCCCTGCTGTCAAGAAGGTTGCTGTCAAGAGACACGGGACAGTATCCTTCTTTGTGACAGTAATTTAAATGGGAAATTGTTTCTGTCAGGAACTAATTAGAATGCGTTGCTCATATACTTAACCTAAAATTAACAGAATATGAATTTAGCAATGTAATCTTTCAAGCACAGATATTAAACAAGTTACACAGACAAGTCATAAACTCAGTAACCACATAAGCAGGAACTTTTATTATTGTTAATAAAATCATTAATATTGAACATTGAGTACATCATTCTAAGATTTTATCAACTAGTTCTAAGACTTCTTCCTTAATCTCTTCTTCAGAGCGGCCTTCTTTTTCAAGAAGTGCCTGAAGCTCCTTCTCTTCTTCCATAGCCTTGGCCTCCTCTTCCTTAACCTTGGCCTCCTTTTCCTCGTCTATCTCATCCATGGCGTCCAACAGCATTTCAAAGAGCTCATCGATCTCTTCATTGTCGGGTTCACTATCACACTTCTTTAGACCAACTTCGATTCCTACTTTGTTTTCCATTATTTACTTTAAAACTGAGAGCAGACTGGTGAAACCTAAGGTTAATTTATAGGCAAAACCGTCTAAGGATTAAAGTCCAATGGTCAAAAGTTAGAGTACCCATACAACTACCACAAAAGTAATTAATGGTCGTGTCCTCCTTTAATCCTACAGATTAATGCAAAAGAGTGTGAAAGTCCAATGGAACAGATTTTTAACTCTCAAACTTAACGGATAACCACATTAAAGTCATACACGGTTTAAAAGTATGAGACTGGCACAAAATACTGACATGAAAAGTCAAATCAACACATGCTGTCACATAACAGACATAAACCAAGTAGACAGTAACTTCTCTTGACAGCAGGTTTGAAGTTGCTGTGATGAGATTCAATAAGAATTGAAAATTTAGAAACCTTAGTAAATTAACATACCAGATTCAGCATTCCCAATTCACTTACCAACCTGTTGAAGGTTGCTTCATCCAATGGCTTAGTGAAGATGTCAGCAAGTTGCTTGTCAGTTGGGACATAAATCAGCTTCACAGTTCCTTGTTCAACATGCTCTCTGATAAAGTGATGTCTTATATCAATGTGCTTTGTCCTAGAGTGTTGAACTGGATTGTCTGAGATGGCTATGTCACTAGTGTTGTCACAGTAAATAGGAATTTCTCTTAACACTAGACCATAATCTAGAAGTTGACTTTTCATCCATAGAATTTGTGCACAGCAACTGCCTGCAGCAATGTACTCAGCTTCTGCAGTTGAGGTAGAAACTGAATGCTGCTTCTTGCTAAACCATGAGACCAATCTTCCACCAAGAAATTGACAGCTACCAGTAGTACTCTTTCTGTCAATCTTGCATCCAGCATAGTCTGAGTCTGAGTAACCAATTAGATCAAATCCAGTATTCTTAGGATACCAAAGGCCTAGGTTAGGAGTGCCTTTTAAGTATCTAAAGATTCTCTTGATGGCTACCAAGTGTGACTCCTTTGGATCACTTTGAAACCTTGCACAGAGACATGTAGCAAACATGATGTCAGGTCTGCTAGCAGTTAGGTATAGGAGGGATCCTACCATGCCTCTATAGGTGCTTGAGTCAACTTTCTTTCCTTTAGGGTCAAGATCCAGACTAGTTGCTGTGGACATTGGTGTCTTTGCAGGAGATGAATCTTCCAAGTTGAACTTTTTGAGAAGTTCCTTGATATACTTAGCTTGACTTATGAAGATTCCATCAGTTTGTTGAAGAATTTGTAACCCCAGAAAGAATGACAATTCTCCCATCATGCTCATCTCATATTTGTTACTCATGAGATGGGAAAACTTCTCACACAGCTTCTCAGTTGTAGAACCAAAAATGATGTCATCCACATAGATTTGTACCAGAATGATGTCCTTTCCATGATGCTTGTAGAAAAGTGTCTTGTCCACAACTCCTCTGGTAAACTGGTTTTCCAGAAGAAAGGTGGAAAGTGTGTCATACCATGCCCTGGGTGCTTGCTTTAGACCATACAAAGCTTTGAAGAGTTTGTACACAAAATTATGCATTTCAGCATCCTCAAACCCTGGTGGCTGTTCCACATACACTTCTTCTTCCAGCTCTCCATTTAGAAAGGCACTTTTGACATCCATCTGAAATACTTTGAAGTTGCAGTGTGCAGCATAAGCTAGAAAGATTCTTATAGCTTCAAGTCTTGCAACAGGAGCAAATGTCTCATCATAATCTATTCCCTCCTGTTGACAGTAACCTTTAGCCACTAGCCTTGCTTTGTTCCTTGTCACCAATCCATTTTCATCAAGTTTGTTTCTGAAAACCCACTTGGTCTCAATAACTGACTTTCCCTTAGGTCTTGGAACCAATCTCCATACATTGTTTCTTTCAAACTGATTTAGCTCTTCTTGCATGGCTATCACCCAGTCAGAATCCAACAATGCTTCATCAATTGTCTTGGGTTCCATTTGTGACAGGAAGCATGAAAACATGCTGTCAGCAGAGACTTTGTTCCTTGTCCTCACTCCAGAATTAGGATCACCAATGATAAGGTCACTTGAGTGATCTTTGTTCCACTTGGTGATTCTGGGCACGCTACTTGACTGCACAGGAATACTTCCTTCAGTTTGTTGAGTTGAGTGATCACCAATCCCATTGTCTTCACCATGTTCTTCATTGTCTCCAGAGTCACCATTGTCATGAATGTTAGAGGATATGGTCTGTGACTGAGCTGGAGTTTGGTTGACAGTAGTGGCATTGACAGTATCTTTATCAACTTCAACAACCTGAGTGAAGCTAGGTTCTTCATCCACAATCTCCTCAGCTTCCAAGTATCCTTGATTCTCAAATCTGAATGTCTGCATCTTTCCTTCTTCATGCAGTCCTGGAAACTTGGTTTCATCAAATGTGACATTAACACTTTCTTCAATAATCCTGTGTTCCATAACATAAACTCTGTAGGCAGTCCTTTCTGTGCTGTAACCCATGAATAGTCCTTCAAAAGCCTTGGTGTCAAATTTTCCTTTCTTCTCATGATTGTCTTTCATCATAAAGCATTTGCTCCCAAACACATGAAAATATTTGACAGTAGGTTTCTTTCCAGTTAACAGACAGTAAGGAGTACTTGCATGAGTTTTGTTGATCATGGTTCTGTTCTGAGTATAACAGGCTGTGTTGATAGCTTCAGCCCAGAAATATGTTGGCAGCTTAGCATCATGCAACATCGTTCTAGCTGCTTCAATGAGAGTCCTGTTCTTTCTTTCTACAACTCCATTCTGCTGTGGAGTTCTTGCAGCAGAGAATTGTTGTACAATTCCTTCATCTTTGCAGAAATTTCCAAGTGTGGCATTTCTGAATTCTGTACCATTGTCACTCCTCAAGATTTGAACTTTTGAGTTTGGGGTTCTATCAAGAACTCTGACTTGATCAATAATCACTTGAGCAGCTTCATCTTTGGATTCAAGAAATTTCACCCAAGTGTACCTTGAGTAATCATCCACCATTACTAAGGCATACCTCTTTCTGGCCATAGATGGTACATTGACTGGTCCAAAGAGATCCATGTGTATTAACTTGAGTGCTTCTGTGTTGGTGTTTACTTGCTTGGACTTGTGCACAGCTCTTCTCAGTTTGCCCATTTGACAATCTTCACACAATCCTTCTTGACAGAATTCCTGTTGGGGCAAACCTCTCACTAACTCTTTCTTCATTAGAATGTTCATTATTTTGAAGTTGAGATGTGAGAGCTTCCTGTGCCAAAGCATACTGTCACCAACAGTAGCTTTGCTGTAAAAACAGTAAACTTTATCCTTCTTTGTTGAGCCTTGATCAACAACAAACAGGCTTCCTTTTCTGACCCCTTTTAGAGAGAGGCTTCCATCCTTCTTGTGATAGATGTTGCACACCATCATATCAAAATCAACCTTAAATCCTCTGTCACTGAATTGGCTGACACTGAGTAGGTTGTGCATCAATCCATCCACAAGAGCAATATCTTCAATGACAACATTTCCAATTTCCAGACAGCCATATCCCACTGTGTAACCCTTGCTGTTGTCTCCAAAGGTTATGATTGGGCCAGCTTTCTCTACATAATGTGATAGCAGGGCTTTATCACCTGTCATGTGTCTTGAGCAGCCACTGTCAATAATCCACATGACCTGATTTTTCTTCTTACCCTGACTTGAAGGAGTTGATGCTACCTCATCAGTGCTAGCCATGAGAGCTAGATTGACATATTCTTTCTCTTCTTCATCATCAGAATCATCCCAACACTTTCCTTCAGCCACATAGGCTTTACCTTGATTTTTCTTGGAGTATCCACCAGTTCCTTTCTCATATCTTTGAACCTGTTTGGGTCTTTTGCATTCAGTAGCAAAATGACCAGGTTCTCCACAGTTGTAACATTTGAACTTTGATCTATCCACAAATCCAGTTTTGTATCCTCCTTTGGTTGAACTTCCCACAACAGCCTTTGATGAGCTTCCTTTGCTGAACTTGGATGCTTGGCCTTGAGGCTTGTATGACCTATCCTTCTTGAACCTGAAGTTCTTGAACTTTTTGGCCATGTAAGCCATAGTAGGGTTGTCCATGCTTTCCAGTTCCTCCATTGTGTAGAAGTCTTCATCTTCCACATCTTTGAGCTGTAGTACCACTTTCTCATCATCTTCAACCACCTCTTCTATCTTCAAGGTCTGTGTTGGGGTTGATTGTGTGATCTGTAGTACTTCACTTGGCTGTGTGATCCTTGGAACATGTGCTACTAGGGCACTTGACATATTAGCCATCTTGTTCCTTGTTCCACTTTGTATGGCTCTCTTTTGAAAGAGTTCGAGTTCATAAGATTTCAGAATACCATAAAGTGTCTCAAAGGTTATATTGTTGAGATCTCTTCCTTCTCGTATGGCTGTTGTCTTGTGTTCAAGGTGATCAGGCAGTGTGAGCAGGAACTTGACATTTAATTCTTTTCTGTCATAGTACTTGCCATGTATCTGTAATTCAGTTAAGAGCTTACTGAACCTTTCAAACATGGAGGTTAAGTCTTCACCAGGCTTGGCCATGAATGCCTCATATTGAGATATTAGAATTTGCCTTTGGTTGCCCTTAACCTCTTCACTTCCTTCACAGAGTAAGGCTAACCTGATCCACATCTCCTTGGCTGATGTGCAGCTTATCACACTTCCACACATGGCTTTATCCAGCGTGAGAGAATCGAGCAAGATAAGTTGCAAATGATCATCTAGCACCATTTTCTCCTTTTCAGGTTCCAAGATTTCTGAGGGATCTTTGGGAACCCAATGTGCAGGAACAATCTCACCATTCACTGTTGTGGCTTCAATTTCCTTTCTTGGTATGAAAGGACCATTCTCGAGTATACCTGGGTATAGTGGATTTGCAGAACGTTGATAAACAACAAGATTTTTCTTTTCCAAATGCTGTAGTTCTCTTTATCAAATGCTGGGATCTTGATACTGTTTGATTTCTGCATTTTCTTCGGGATCTCAGATATGTATGTTAATCTGAAAGCTCTGATACCAGTTGTTAGTCCTTGTGTATTGCAGAAGGGGGGGGGGATGAATGCAATACTGATAAAATTCAATCTAAATTTTAACAACTAAAATCAAGATTAAACGTTATCAGCAATATATGCAATCACGAACAGTATTCAGTAAGAACAAGATTCACAAAATAAATGTTTTATTTATTTTGCAAAGTGTTGCTACAACCTCAAGAAAGAATTCTCGAGCTTCAGGTTTTCTTCAAAAACACTTACTTGTCTTCGTTACTCTTCTAGAATGAATTGATAGTAGGTATAAGACTAACCCTATCACTATCAGTCACGGGTTTGTGAAGCTGCTGTCACTGTCAAGTGGCAGCTTCTTACAGATTGTCTTACCCATGTGACTTTCCTAAATTGCTAACATGTCAGATATACATTACAAAGAAAGCAACCTAGATTCATTCCATTTCCAGCTGAACCAATTCAGCAGATAAAGACTTGATCTTGCTCTTGAATTGATTCGCTTTTGTTTTGCAGTGCTTGAAGCTTCTGTCGTAGTCTTGCAGACTTGGTGCAGCTTAGGGATACTGCATCACGCCTGTTTCTTGAACATTTAAACTGTCACGGGATTTGACTGAGAAAGATACCTAGCATAAGGATCTTTATTGAGACAGTTACTTTTGCCGCAAAGCTTGCTGTCACAGGAATGATCTTTTGGTGACAGTATGAGTTCCCCGCATAGAGTGCTGTCGAGGATCCCAAACTTGCTGTCGAGGGCAATAGTTGCTGTCGCGTAGTCTTCCGCCAATGTTGCTGTCAGAGTGAATATGCTGTCGTGACTTGCAACATTCTGTCTTCTTGTAATCTTACTGTCACAGCTTTAGGACAGTAACCTTTATTCATGTTGTCATCCAAAAAGCATTCTTTGAGGCTTGAACACATAAGTGAACTTCTTTCAAACAATACAACTAGAATAACATTACATACTGATTACAAGAACATACTTTGGCTATGACAGTATGTTCTACTTAATTTGAAAAATTAAGTACAATCAAAGTTAAGTTGTTTCAATGCTATCACCCATAAATCCCAACACATACCTATTCTTAGACTTGGGAGTTACTGGATTGACAATGTGTTCAGAAGTTGCTGTCGAACTTTCCTTGACAGTACCTTTTATTCCAACTGTCTTGACAGAAGGTTTGGAAGCTACTGTCTTGGAACCATTCTTGACAGCATCTTTGGAAGATACTGTCTTGCCAACTATGACAGCATCTTTTGAACTTGATGTCTGATTGCTTGGTAAGTTTACTGTCTTGGGTATCGTGACAGTATCCTTTCCATCCTTGAATGTGCTGTCAACACCTTCATCCTCATCAAGAATTTCTTGTTTGATGAGCATGGCTTCTTCATCAAACTCAATTTCTGCAGCTTTGAAAATAGGAGTTTTAACCTTCTTGAGAATGGTGGGTTTGACAGCAGCATCTCCAGAACAATCTTGAATCACAGTTTCCTTTCCAGGTCTCCTACCATATGAAAAACCTATGCCAACAGTTTGATTTTCTGTATGCTTATCATTGTAATCCTGAACTATCTTAGATGAGTTTTTATAAGCCTTAATCTTGAATTCATTTTCAGCAATCTCATTTCTCAGGAATTCCTCAACTTCTTTAGCACATTTCAATTCATTTTTAAATTTTGCATTCTCCTGAGCTAAAGAGTCTAGTGAACTGGTTTTGAGAACGAGAGATTCATTTTCAGACTTTAGTGTTTCATTTAGCTTACTCAGCCTAGTGATTTCCTCATTAGCAGCAGATAAGCTAGTATAGACATTGACCATTTCAGCACTTAAGTCTTTAATGGTTTTCTTATACTCATCAATGGACATATCAAGTAAGACAAGTGAGGGTACCTGACTTGACGATGTTGATGTTACTTCATCAGTGCTAGCCATGAGAGCTAGGTTGACATATTCTTCTTCATCTTCATCTTCATCATCAGACTCATCCCAACACTTTCCTTCAGCCACATAGGCTCTACCTTGATTCTTCTTAGAGTATCCACCAGTTCCTTTCTCAAATCTCTGAACCTGTTTGGGTCTTTTGCATTCAGTAGCAAAATGACCAGGTTCACCACAGTTGTAACACTTGAATTTAGATCTATCCATAAATCCATTCTTGTATCCTCCTTTGAATGAGATTCCCACAGCAGCCTTTGATGAGCTTCCCTTGGTGAACTTGGATGCTTGGCCTTGGGGCCTGAATGACCTATCCTTCTTGAACCTAAAGTTCTTGAACGTTTTAGCCATGTAGGCCATAGTAGGATTGTCCATGCTTTCCAGTTCCTCCATTGTGTAGAAGTCTTCATCTTCCACATCCTTGAGCTGTAGTACTACTTTTTCATCATCTTCAACAACCTCTTCTATCTTCAAGGATTGTGAAGGGGTTGGTTGTGTGATTTGTAGTACTTCACTTGGTTGTGTGATCCTTGGCACTTGTGCTACTAGGGCACTTGACATATTAGCCATCTTGTTCCTTGTTCCACTTTGTATGGCTCTCTTTTGAAAGAGTTCAAGTTCATAAGATTTCAGAATGCCATAAAGTGTCTCAAAGGTTATATTGTTGAGATCTCTTCCTTCTCGTATGGCTGTTGTCTTGTGTTCAAGGTGATCAGGCAGTGTAAGCAAGAACTTGACATTTAATTCTTTTCTGTCATAGTACTTGCCATGTATCTGTAGTTCAGTTAAGAGCTTACTGAACCTTTCAAACATGGAAGTTAAGTCTTCACCAGGCCTGGCCATGAATGCCTCATATTGTGATATCAGTATTTGCCTTTGATTACCCTTAACTTCTTCACTTCCTTCACATAGTAAAGCTAACCTGATCCACATCTCCTTGGCAGATGTGCAGCTTATCACACTTCCACACATGGCTTTATCCAACGTGAGAGAATCGAGCAAGATGAGTTGCAAGTGATCATCTAGCACTATTTTCTCCTTCTCAGGTTCCAAAAATTCGGAGGGATCTTTGGGAACCCAATGTGCAGGAATGACTTCACCATTTACTGTTGTGGCTTCAATTTCCTTCCTTGGAATGAAAGGACCATTCTCGAGAATACCTGGGTATAGTGGATTCGCAGCTTTGATAAACAACAAGATCTTTCTTTTCCAAATGCTGTAGTTCTCTTTATCAAAAGCTGGGATCTTGATACTGTTTGATTTATGCATTGTCGTCGTGATCACAAATATGTATGTTAATCTGATTGCTCTGATACCAATTGTTGGTCCTTGTGTATTACAGAAGGGGGGGGGGATGAATGCAATACTGATAAAATTCAATCTCAGTTTCAACAACCAAAACTAAGATTTAATGTTATCAATAATATGTATGCATTCAAAAACAGTATAATCGAGAAGACAGGATTCACAAAATAAATGTTTTATTTATTTTGCAAAGTGTTGCTACAACCTCAAGAGAGAATTCTTGAGCTTCGGTTTTTCTTCAAGACACTTGCTTGTCTTCGTTTTCTTCCTAGAATGAATTGATAGTCTAAGTATAAAACTAATCCTATCACTATCAACACGGGTCTGTGAAGCTGCTGTCATTATCAAGTGGCAGCTTCTTACAAAGTGTCTACCCATGTGACTTTCCTAAATTGCTAACAATGTCAGATATACATTACAAAGAAAGCAACCTAGATTCATTCTATTTCTAGATAAAACAATTCAGCAAATAGAGACTTGACCTTGCTCTTGAATTGATTCGCTTTTGTTTGCAGTGCTTGAAGCTTCTGTCGTAGTCTTGCAGACTTGGTGCAGCTTAGGGATACTACAACACGCCTGTTTCTTGAACATTGAAACTGTCACGGGGTTTGACTGAGAAAGATACCTAGAACAAGGATCTTTCTCGAGACAGTAACTTTTGCCGCAGAGCTTGCTGTCACAGGAATGTGCTTTTGGTGACAGTAAGAGTTCCCTGCATAGTGTGCTGTCGAGGTTTCCAAACTTGCTGTCGAGGGCTAAAGTTGCTGTCGCGTAGTCTTCCGCCAATGTTGCTGTCAGAGTGAATATGCTGTCTTGACTTGCAACATTCTGTCTTCTTGTAATCTTACTGTCAATGCTTATGACAGTAACCTTTATTCATGCTGTCATCTAATATGCGTTCTTTGAGGCTTGAACACAGAAAGTGAACTTCTTCCAAATTACACAATTAAAATAACATTGCATACTGATTACAAGAACATACTTTGGCTGTGACAGTATGTTCTACTTAATTAAAAAATTAAGTATATACAAAGTTAAGTTGTTCCTATGCTATCACCCAAAAATCCCAACACCTTCTTTATCCTTGCCATCCTTGTCCTCTGCATCCTCATCACCCTTAAAGAATTTCTTCTGTTCAGCATTGGGTTGATGTGAGTTCTGGATCATGTTATACAGATGCTTCATGCCTTCATTCAGATGTTGCATCCCTCCTTCAATCCTTGCAAACCTCTCATCATTGAACCACTGATTTTCATCAACAGTCTCTTGAATGGATTCCACCCGAGTTGAAATGGAAGCAATCTGCTTGACACTCTCTGTTATCTCAGCATATGAAGTTATAATCTCAGAGATGTCTGAAGCCACTAACACCTGGGACTCCTGAATAACATTCATCTTGGGGAGTAGAGTAGTCTTCAATCCTTCGATTTTATCCTTGATAGTACCCAGCTGATTAGTTACAGAGGTGGAAGAAGAAGACCGTTCAACCACTTGTGCCTTGAGAATATCTTTTTCAGCCTGGGTTTCTTGAAGTTGTTTATGTAGACCAGCTATTTGAGCCAATAAAGAAGCAGTGTATGTGTCATTGTGTGCACTCATCTCAATTTCTCTCGATGGTGTTTCACTCTGCTCACGTGCTTGTGTATCGCTCTGTGTTTGTCTATCAGATCTAACCACTAGCTGTCTATCCATATCTGGAGTTGATGTACCTGCAGTAAAAATCACCCTAGCCCCTTCTAGAGAGGTCAGTGGTGGTGCAATGGGAGTTCGCGATTCCCAATCCCCAATGAAATCCAAATCTGATTGAATTTGAAACTGAATTGCTTCAGTGTTGGATTCATTAGGTTGCCTTCCACTTTCTCCAGTAAAAACTGCGAGTGGAAAATCCCTTAAGGGAGCCAAAGATGTTCCCTCTGGGAGGGGAGAAAATGATTCTATTTGAGTTGGCGAAGAATCAGATTTTCCCTCAGATGCCTGTGAAGGCACTTCTACCGTTACAATGGTAGGCACTGTCTCATGTCCTAAGTGCTCTCCTAGCAAAGTGTCCTGAGTTGCATCTAAAGTTATGTTTTCTCCCATTGTGAGTAACGGGAGTGTGCTTGACTCGGTACAAAATGCCATGGCCCTATGTCGAACTTCAATAGATTCACCCTGTTGAGAGGATGTCTCCAGAGACTGTGTATTGGCCATTTCAAAATCCATATCATGTTGAGAGGATACAGACGGGCTTACAGATATCTCCCTATATGTTCTTCTTTTCTTAGGAGGTGGAGATAGAGCTGCGGGATCACTCATTGTTTATTCATCACTACTATTTCTGTTTCTGGTACAGATATAAGGTTCAGGTTGATTTGGATTTGACTCAGTGTTTGGCTCTATGACCGGGGATAGAGTTTGTGGTTCTACAAACTCTTGGTCAGCCCTATCAACCTCTTGGGTTTCAGAAACAGTACCAGAAGAACCAGGGGTAGAAGTCCTTACCTGTGGTTGTATGACTTCTTCAGTTCCAGCTGATGTAACTATCCTTTGCTCGGGAACTGGTGGTTCAAATGATGGTAGGTTGATGAAGTTTGTCATGTAGTTGGATATGAGAACTGGAACACTGCTATACTTGGAGGATGTTTCCAATCTTTGAAAGAACTTTTTGTCAGTGGTCGGAGAAATAAAAAAACGACCATTCTTGAACAGTTCTTGATGTTCACTAGAAAGTAAAGAATTAAGAACAAGTGATAGAAAACGGGGATAAAAACATTTAATCTTTCTACCATTGTCAAATTCCTTTCTAGCATTAAACACCCTCCTAACAACAATTTCCCATAGAAGGTGGCCAAAATTGAGTCTTTTGTTGAAGACAATTGCATAACCAATAACTTGTAAAAGATAAGGAATATTCTGAAAGTTATTTTTCGTAAAATTTCCAAAGACCTTAGCCAAGGTATCAAAGAATAAATCCCATTCACACACAAGATTCCCTTTAAGTAATTTAGTCATAGTTAGGGGACCTTGATAGTGAATAATGAAGAAAAACCTAGCTAATTCTTCTTCAGTGGGGAGTCTGTCAAAATTATCCCGAGGAAACTGCAAGGCATTACAAAATGTTTCCTCAGTGATAATGTACTGTGTGTCCTGAATATTGAAAGATATAGTTGAGAAATCATCAGAGACAACAGCAGTTGAGCAAAGTAAATATAAAGGATCAACTTTCAAATCAACATTAGAACAAATAGCATAATTAACACATGAATGTTGATTAAGAAAGGAGATCCAAGGCCTAAAACGTTCTAGAGAACATTTCAGGGGATCAAAATAGCCATGGTAATTAGTAAGAACAATCTCAAATTGCTGGGCCATTTTAACATCAATTAATAGAGTTAATTTTAGATTAATTGTAATTTAGGGAATAAATTCCAAGAAATAAGAATTATATCAGAAATTAATTAAATCAATTTATGTTGATCCAAAAAAAATTGACAGGAGTTCTTTACTTTAGAGAATAAAGAACCAAACAAGAGAAGTAAGTTTTGTAAAAACAAGAACTTGTGAAGGAATGAAAGACAAATGACAAACTGTTTAGTATTTATAGGCAAAACCCGAATAGCCTGGGATGACTATCGGGATGACTACCGGGTAGTCATACCGATAGTCATTCCAGTATTAAATAGAGAATGACTATGAATATTAACAGAATATCAGAAAAAAATAAACTAAAAATACATACTATTGGAATGACTATCGGGATGACTATGGGATAGTCATACCGATAGTCATTCCAGTACAAAAATCAAAGTACTGAAATAAAAGGCAGAAAAAATTAATTAAAACTAAACTAAACTACAATAACTACTGGAATGACTATGAAAGATAGTCATTCCGATAGTCATGCTAGTACAAAAACAAACCTGTTAACAAAAACTAGCAGAATTAATTGAAATAAATACAGAAAAATGCACAAAAGTAATAAAAATGCATGGAATATCTATGAAAAATCTAGAAAAATTCACAGAAAATTCCATAAATCCTAGAAAAATATGCAGAATAATATAGAATTGCATAAAAATAATATAAACTTGCAGAAGTATTTAAACAACTATATTTACAATCTAAAAATAACTTAAATGATTCCAAATAAATTTATTTTCAATAAAAATACATTTCTCCACTTAAAAAATATGAGAAAAATATTTTTAAAGAAAATAAATTATTCAGAATATTTAAATTAACAAGCTTTACACAATAAACATGGATTGGCAATATTTAACATCTAAAATTGACAAGAGAAAAAGGTTTAGATAAGAACAAACATACCAGAGACATTGTCAATCACTAAGACTGTTCAACATACCCAATTTACCAACTAACCTGGTAAATGTGGATTCGTCAACAGATTTAGTGAAAATATCTGCAGTCTGTTCTTCAGTGGGTACAAAGTGTAACTCCACAGTTCCATTCATAACATGCTCTCTGATAAAATGATACCTGATATCAATGTGCTTCGTTCTCGAGTGCTACACAGGGTTGTTGGAGATTGCTATAGCACTTGTATTATCACACAAAATGGGAATTTTGTCTAATGCAAAGCCATAGTCCTTTAATTGATTCCTAATCCATAAGATCTGAGCACAACAGCTTCCAGCAGCAATATATTCAGCTTCTGCTGTTGAATTTGAAACTGTTTGTTGTTTCTTGCTATACCAGGAAATCAATCTACCTCCTAGGAATTGACAACTCCCAGAGGTACTCTTTCTATCCACAACACTACCTGCATAATCAGAATCTGTATATCCAACAAGATTAAAACCAGAATCTTTAGGGTACCAGATACCTAAATTAGGTGTACCCTTAAGATATCTCAAGATTCTTTTAACAGCAACGAGATGTACATCTCTAGGGTCCGCTTGGAACCTTGCACACAAGCATGTAGAATACATAATATCTGGTCTACTAGCAGTAAGATAGAGTAAGGAGCCAATCATACCTCTGTAGCTTGTAACATCTACCTTGATAGAATTGTCAGAAGCTCCAAGTTTGATGGCTGTTGAAGATGGAGTCCTTGCTGATGCTGAATCCTCCATGTGATACTTCTTGAGGAGTTCTTTAAGATACTTGGATTGACAAATAAATATTCCATTTGACCTTTGACTTACTTGCAATCCAAGAAAGAACTTCAGCTCCGCCATCATACTCATTTCAAACTTACTCTGCATTAGTTCAGCAAATCTCTTACAGAGATTATCATTAGTAGAGCCAAATATGATGTCATCCACATAGACTTGGACTAATATCATATCACTTTTGTGTTTCTTTGAAAAAAGATTTTTGTCTATGATACCTTTAACAAAACCATTTTCTAAAAGAAAACCAGAGAGAGTGTCATACCATTTTCTTGGGGCTTGTTTGAGACCATAGATAGCCTTGAAGAGAAAGTACACAAAGTCCAGTAGCTCCTGATTTTCAAAGCCAGGGGCTGTTCCACATAAACTTCTTCATCAAGCTCACCATTTAGGAATGCACTCTTAACATCCATTTGATAGACTTTAAAATTGGAGTAAGCTGCAAATGCTAAGAACATCCTGATGGCCTCAAGTCTAGCCACTGGTGCATAGGTTTCATCATAATCAATGCCTTCAGCTTGAGAATACCCTTGTGCAACCAGTCTTGCCTTGTTCCTTGTAACAATGCCATCCTCATCTAGCTTGTTCCTGTATACCCATCTTGTACCAACTACTTTCTTGTTTTTTGGTCTGGGTACCAGCTTCCAGACTTGCTGTTGTTCAAACTGATTGAGTTCATCTTGCATAGAAATCACCCAATCTGGATCAGTCAGTGCTTCCTCAGTTTTCTTTGGCTCCATTTCAGATAGAAATGCTAAATAATGACATTCATTCTGAGTTGCACTTCTAATTTTAACTCCAACACCTGGATCACCAATGATCAGCTCAAAGGGATCAGCTCTATTCCATACAGTCTGTCTTGGAAGATTTGATCTTGATGATTCGCCTTGAAATTCACTTTGATGTTGTGAGTGACTAGATGATCCTTCATTTGCTCCCCCTGAGTTGTTGCTTGATTGCCTTGATGATTCTTCTCCAGTGTTGGTGGTATCTCCATTGTTACCAGTGTTTCCACCACCACCACCATGATCATTATCATCATTGTTATTCTCATCACCAGCAATAACTTCAGGTGGGGCTACATCATCTGATTCTGAGTCTGGCAAGTTATCAAACTTCAGCTTTTCAGATGAGTCTTCTTTTTGGATATTAGGGAACTTAGTGTCATCAAAAGTAACATTGACACTTTCCTTTACTGTGTGACTTCCAACCAAGTAGACTCTGTAAGATCTTCTGGAATAACCAACAAAAATAGCTTCTTGTGCCTTTGCATCAAACTTGCCACGTTTAACATTGTCATATATAAGCACAAAGCATTTTGCTCCAAATACATGAAAGTACTTGACAGTTGGTTTCTTGTTGTTCATGATCTCATAAGGAGTCTTCATTAAGTCCTTGTTGATTAAAGTTCGATTTTGAGTATAACAAGCTGTATTTGCTGCTTCAGCCCAAAAGTACGTTGGAAGTTTGGACTCACTTAACATAGTCCTAGCAGCTTCAATCAATGTACGATTCTTTCTTTCCACTACTCCATTTTGTTGAGGAGTTCTAGGGGCAGAATATTGTCTTGTTATTCCTTTATCAGCACAAAAGTCATTTAAAATTGCATTCTTGAATTCAGTACTATTATCTGACCTTATGGCTCTAACAGGGAATCTAGAATCAAGCTCAATCAACTTTATATGGTCAATCACCAGGCGTGGGGTCTCATCCTTGGAATGTAGGAATAAAACCCATGTATATTTTGAGTCATCAACAATCACAAGTGCATATTGTTTCTTTGACATGGACATCACATTAACTAGACCAAACAAATCCATGTGCAGTAGCTGAAGTGGTTCAGTTATTAAGGATGTGTCAGTGCCCTTGTGAGAAGCTTTCTTTGACTTTCCTTTCTGACATGCCTCACACAGTCCTTCTTGTGTAAATTCCATCTGAGGCAAACCTCTAACCAATTCCCTCTTGACTAAAGAGTTCATGGTTTTGAAGTTAAGGTGAGACATCTACTTGTGCCATAGCCAACTTTCATCTGATGAAGCTTTAGCATAAAAACAATTAACTTCATCTTGGGATCCTGAGTGCAGATCAGCTATGAACAAGTCACCTTTCCTTACTCCTTGAAGATCAGGCTTTCCATTCTTCTTGTGAAGGATCTGACACTTCTCTCTTTCAAAGGAAACAACATATCCTCTATCACAGAAATGACTGATACTGAGAAGATTGAACCTCAGACCTTCCACAAATGATACATCTTCAATGATAACATTTCCATACTTCAAACAACCATATCCTTTCGTAATACCCTTGCTGTTATCTCCAAAGGTAACTACTGGGCCAGCTCTCACAACCAAATCTGATAGCAGGGCTCTATCTCCGGTCATATGCCTTGGACAACCACTGTCAAGAATCCACATAACACGGTTTACCTGTTTAACTCCCTGCAATATCAAATTGATTAGTCCTTCCTCGGAACCCAAAATTGATTGGGTCCGGCATACATAAAGAACTGGCCTTTGTCAGGAAAAACAACCTTTTTAGCTACAACTACTTCAACCTCTTTCACAAAAGAGCGTTTCCATTTATAGCCAGCCTTAACACATTTCTGAGTAGGCTTAGGGATAAATGAATCCACTCTAGTCTTAGGAGGACTAGTAGTCTTAGCTTCTTATTATTAACATGTTGACGTGGAGCAGTCTTATCACTAGATACATGCTTACTATTAAAATAAGCATACATAACATTGAAAGCACAAGACATGCAATTAACCACACCACATGCTTTATGAGAAGAATTTACAACAGGCATGTTATTTCTACAGTTGTTTTGATCCAACTTATGGATATCTGATTTAGTCTTTTTAGTTGAAGCAACTTTGACTGGAATATCAGATATACATTTTTTGGACTGTTCAACTTCCAAAGCAATATCTTCTTTACGAATCTCCTCAGCAATGATGATAGAGTATTCATTCAGAGGATCTGCCTCGGACTCCTTACAGAAGGGTGTTTCAATACCCTTAAGCACATATGGAATACCCCTTCCTTCAGTACTGACTCTACAAGGGGAATTAATGCCAAGCAATCCAACAGCCTCATTATAACCATAAGCTATACAAACATGATTACCAATAGCTTGTTGGTTGAAAATATCTTTAGCAGTCTTGCAAGAATTATAGTAAGCATTGGCTTTAGTATTAAGCTCACTATTCTTTTGTTTAAGAATGGTTTCCAGTTGAATATAACATTTAACCCTATTCTTAAGAAATGCTATTTTCTCAGTAAGTTCATCCTGATTAACATGCACTAGTTTCAATTCTTTTATCTCCTTTTCAAGATTTATGTTCAAAAGAATTATTCTATCATTTTCAATGCGTGCACAAGAAATAGTACCACTAAGATGACGAATCATTTCAGTGTCAGTGAACTTTACCTCTGACATGTATGTAGATGAAGTGCTTGCCTCTTTAGCCACTAAAGCAAGGTTCCCAATCTCCCCTGCTTCTTCATCACTGTCAGTGTATCCCAACTCTTTCCTTCAGCAACATAGGCTTTCCCAATCTTGTTCTTCTTGCTAGAATCAAATGTGTTTCTTGTCACTTGCTTTGGCTTTCTGCATTCAGTAGCAAAGTGACCCAACTCATTGCAATTGTAGCATCTGATTGTGCTCCTATCCACAGTTCCAGTTTTGTAGCCACCCCTTGTGCTACTTGAAGAGGAAGATCCACCTCTCTAGAATCTGGGCCTGAACTTAAGATTGGGATTCCTCTTAAATCTGAACTTCCCAAACTTCCTGACTATCAAAGCCAAATCACCATCCTCCAGCTGAACAAGTTCCTCTAAAGAATAGAAGTCACCACCAGATTGATCAATGGATGTTAATCCATATTCAACATCAATAACATTCATGTTAGAACTGGAAGGTTGAACAGCCTTCACTTCCAGTTTCCGTGGGACTTCAGCAGCCAATGCAGTAGAAGTACTAACTATCCTCCCAGTTCCATATAACTCATCCTGTTGAATCTGCTCCAGCTCATAGGTCTTCAGAACACCATACAGTCTTTCCATATAACTATCCCAGATCTCTTGCTTCTCTAATGGCAGATATTCTATGCTCCAAATGACGTGGAAGTGTAAGTAGGAACTTCTTGTTAATTTCCTTGATAGTGTAGCGCTTCCCATTGAGATTCAGATCATTGATTAATTTGTTGTATCTCTCAAAAACCTCAGAGATACCTTCACCAGGGTTTGATCTGAAATGCTCATATTGAGAGGTGAGAATTTCCAGCTTATTCTCTCTAACTTCCTCTGTCCCCTCATTATTATCTCTATAGTCTCCCAAATGTGTTTGGCAGTATCACAGTTTAGGACATGATTATGCATGATAGGATCAAGACAATCAACAAGGATCAACTGAAGACAGGCATCCAAGGTAACATCCTCTTTTTCATCAGGAGTGTAGTCTTTGGGATCCTTAGGGTACATCCTAGCAGCCCTAGTAACAACATCATTCTCCATTAGCTCTCCCTCAATAATCATAGGAAGTTTTGGTCCATTCTTCAGCACATCAAAGTATTTAGGATTAGAAACTTTAAGAAATAGAAGCATTTTCTTCTTCCACATTGAATAATGCTCCTTGCTGAACATGGGAATCTTAATTGTACCAACCTTCTGTGTAGTAGACATCTTTTGAGATTTTTAGGAATAATTAAAAATTCAGAGTTTAAGAAAAATCTCAAAACAATTGGATCTTTGATTTGTATATCAATCAAAAGGCTCTGATGCCAATTGTTAGGTCCTGATAAGTTTGTAGAAGGGGGGTTGAAAACAAACTATACCGTTTTATCGAATTTGTTCTGTTTAGAATCAAACAATTTAAGAACAAATTATGGCGGAATTAAATGAAACAGAATTCAAGTTAAATATAACTTATATTAAACTTAAAAGGTGTTACAAATGAAGTACTGATTACAAGATTGAATCTCAAACTAATTAAAACAAATCTAGAATAAATTCGACATGAATTTATCTATTTTTGTAATAAAAAGATATAACAATAAATGATAATTTGAGATACGTTCTAGGGATAAAAATCCGCTAGATAGTCAAAGTAGTACAAGTGAATGAATTCTATTGATTTAGATTTAACACAATGATTCTAGAATTTATTCACTGATGAAATTAGCATGGCAGAGTTCTTGACAGAAACTTTTCTTTCTGATGTAATGTTGATGATAAAGTTCACTACATTCTTTCTTGATCTTGTGTTTATATTAGTAAACACCTTTTTGGTAATCCACTTGACATCTGCACGTTCTGTTGTCTTGCTTTAATCACTGGGATGACTGTCCAATATGTATTGGAATGACTATCAAAAGGCCTTGGATGACTATTAGAATTTAATAGAATTACATTAGAATTAATTAAAATAAACTGGTATGACTATCGGGATGACTACCGGTATGACTATCCTGGGTAGTCATTCCAGTTCATTTTAATTTACAAAATTCTAATTTAATTCAAATTTAATTCTAAATTAATTCTGATTATTAATTTATTTCACAAATTAATTCTGATGAATTAATTTATTCAATAAATTAAATACTTAATTTATTTGATAAATTAATTCTGATGAATTAATTTAATAAATAAATTAATAACTAATTTAAAATAGAATTTAAATTCTCATAGAATAGCAAAACCAATTATTGAACCACTTGAACTTGATGAAGAATATCCATTGTCTGAGGTTGTCATTTGATGCACTGTCTGGTTCATAAATGACTAACTTCAATGTCTCTTCTTCACCTTGACTTTAAGCTTTGGTCCATTGTCTGCTTTTGACTGATGTTCAACCTTTGTAACCTGTACATTTGCTGTCACAAATCTGAAACCTCTGTCACTTTAATAAATCCACTTCTTTGAAGACTTCACTGAGGCTTGAACAAATAATTGAACTTCTTTCAATGTAGTATATCTTCAAATCTGTAGGATGACTTTAATCTGTATTCTTCTGACAGATATGATATTCTGAGATTCCTGTGACTGTGATAATTGAATTATTACTTACTTATTACAAACTTGTTTAAGTTGAGTTGAATCCTCGATGTAAACAAATAGGCCTAAACATATGCCTTTCAAATCATACCGATGAAAATTTTATGCAAAAATAAGTAGGTGTGCAAAAATTTATAAATTTTACCCTTTAAGAATACATATAATTTAACATGGTATTTTATATATTGTTAGGTCCTGATAAGTTTGTAGAAGGGGGGTTGAATACAAACTATACCGTTTTATCGAAATTTGTTCTTTGAATAATTTAACAATTAAGAACAAATTAATGCGGAATATAAATGAAACAAGATTCAAGTTAAATATAACTTATATTAAACTTGAAGGGTGTTGCAAATACAATAAGGATTACAAAGTATTTATCTCAAACTAATTAATACAAATTTAGAATAAATTCGACATGAACTCTTCTAAAATTTGTAATAAAAAGATCGAATGCTAACAGCAAGTTCGAGATAAATTCTAGGGATAAAAATCCGCTAGATGATCAAAGCAATACAAGTAATCAACTTCTAGTGGTTTGGATTTAACAATACAAACTAGAATTAATTGCTTGAGAAGAAATAAGATTAAATGCTTCAGCTGTTCTTCAGAGTAAATGCTTCTGTGTCTTTCGTTTTGTATTAACTGATATGCTTGTTCTGTCTGCTGTCTCTCGACTTAATGCAATAGCATTTTGCCTTGTATGACCTTTTATTAAATCAAAAATGATTTAATAAAACAATCAAAACACTTGTATGACCTGACAAACTAAACTCGGTAGAACCTTGGTACATCAGTATGACCTGACAAAAGTGTCCGGTATGACCTCGGGTATTTCTAACCACTCTTGGTAGAACCTAAGAAAGTAATCTGTATGACCTATTAAAAATAAATTTGTATGACCTTTAATTAATTCGGTAGAACCTAACACTATACAGAGCAGTTCATACCGAGATAAATCAACAGGTCATACCGAGTTATTTAACTAGGTCATACCAGTTTGATTTTCAGAAAATCCTTTTAATTTAAATTAGTTAGATTAAATTCTAGATTAAATTAATTCTATTATAGAATTAATTTAATAAATAATTTAAACAACTAACTTAATTAATTTAATAAATTAATTAATTCTGATAGAATTAATTTATTAATTAAATTGAATTAATAAATTAAAGAAGTTAACTTAAAATCCTTGCATTCCTCTATCTTCTGAAAACCACTGAATATAGATGATTTAATTCCACTGATTGATGTCGTCATTCGATGCACTGTCTGGTTTCATGAATAACTGACTTCAATGATAATTCTTCATCTTTAAAACATTTAAAGCCGTGGCTTCTTTTCTTTAGCTTTGACTAAACTCTGTATCCTGTACTTCTTCCGTCACCAACTGGAAATCTCCGTCACTGTAGTAAATCCACTTACTTGAATACTTCACTGAGGCTTGAACAATAAATTGAACTTCTTTCAATGTAGAATAACTTCAAGTCTGTAGATGACTTTAATCCTTAATTCTCTTGAAAGATAAAACTCTTTGAGATTCCTGTGACATATTAACTTATTATTTACTTATTACATACTTGTTTAAATTAAGTTGTTTCCTCGGAATATTAATAGGCCTAAACATATGTCTTTCAATCTCCCCCTATTTGTTTGTTAGAGAATAACAATCAAATACCTAGAGGATAACTCAACTAACTTAAACAAGAAATAGAAATAACTTTTAAGAGCCAAGTAAATTACAAGAAAAGTTCTGGATTTCATTTAACATTTTCCAGATTCAAACATTACAGGTAAGTACAAGATAGATGTTCCTCTAGACTGAACATATGAATACATTTATCCTATCTTGAATCACCTAAGCTCTAAACATTTAATATTTATAAACAGAGCTTCTTTAAATTTCAGACTCAATCATCTCTCCTTCTTCAAGTGCTTCAAGCAAATCCTTGTCCAGAATACGATCAAATTCAGAAGTAATGCCACTAGGTCTGACAGGTTGAGCTGTGACTTTCTTCAGCCTATTCTTCATTTGATGATATCTCTTGATATTGGCAATGCAATAGTCTTGAATCAAATCAGCAACTTCTGTCTTTTCTTGTGTAGCAAACCCTGTTGTCCTCAACATGTTCTCCATATAGACAAGATGCTTGGCAGGATAATCTTTCAAGGAGATGGGATCCACAGCACAAGTTTGAAGTGCCCTTCCTTTATAAAATTTAACTTCATACGGCACGTCCACAACTTGAGGGCTAGCTTTCATGGCAAAATCTCTAAGCTGATCATGCAGTAGCTCACATAGAGGTGAAGACCTTTTAATCTTTGTCCTGAAAACCCAAATCTCAGAGAGAGTTCTACTTTCCAGAAGATTGAGAGAAACTATGAAAGTTCCCTCATTATGAGTGTAGATGTAAATCTTCAACTCCTCTCTGACTCTGTCATATCCAGTAGAAATTCTTGAAATCTCCGCATGAAGAGCTTTCATATAGATTGAGTTGTCTGGATTGACCTTTCTGTACCTTTCCAACATGCTAAAGAATTTTGTATCATTGTCTGACCCTGTAGGATGTGAGAACATCTCTCTAGCTCTATCCCATTCTTCTCCAAGCTTCAGCCTCACATATAACTTCCTTTCCTTGACCTTTATATCATGAAGCCTTTGCTTTTCTTGATGTTCAGCTTTTTGGATAACTAGATGCTTTGAGATTATGTCAGACACTTTAGCATTCTCATCTTCTCTTCTCTTTAGATCAGCTTTCTGTCTTAACAGTTCAGCTTGAAAGGCAGGATCAACTTCAGATTCATCTTCCCATTCAGCATAGTCAGCCTCTCCTTCAACTTCTACTTCACCAAATATATCTTCAGTGTTTTCTTCAGATTCAATATTTTCAAAATCTCCCTGTTCATATTGATAGTAGTCAGCATCAGAGAAAGTTAACTTCTGTTTTCCTTTGTCCTTTGCAGAATCTTCAGTTTCTCCTCCTTGATGATCTCTAACTCCTCCTTGTTTCTCCCTTTCTCCTCCTTGTATCTCCTTATTCTCCCCCTTAGTTGAGGAATCCTCTACAGATTTGACTTTATCAGCATTAGGATCCTCATCTTTATTTCCTCCTTCTCCATCCTTGTCACCATTGTCCTCTGCATCATCATCACCCTCAAAGAATTTCTTTTGCTCAGCATTGGGTTGATGTGAACTCTTGATCATATTGTACAGATGTTTCATGCCTTCATTCAAATGTACCATTCCTCCTTCAAGATTTGTGAACCTCTGGTCATTGTACCACTGATTGTAATCAACAGTTTCTTGAATAGAGTTCACTTGTGTTGAAATGGAAGCAATCTGCTTGACACTCTCCCTGATCTCAGCATTTGAAATTGTCAGCTCGGAGATGTCTGAAGCCACTAGCACTTGTGATTCTTGAACAACATTGATTTTGGGGATCAATGTGACCTTCACTCCTTCTATCTCATCTCTAATATGACCCAGCTGATTAGTTACAGAGGTGGAAGAAGAAGATTGTTCAACCACTTGTGCTTTGAGAATTTCCTTTTCAGCCTGGGTCTGTTGAAGTTGTTTCTGTAAACTAGCTATTTGAGCCAATAATGAAGCAGTGTATGTGTCATTGTGTGCACTCATCTCAATTTCTCTCGATGGTGTTTCACTCACCTCACGTGCTTGTGTATCGCTCTGTGTTTGTCTCTCAGAACTAACCACTAGCTGTTTATCCATGTGTGGAGTTGAAGTACCTGCAGAAAAAATCACCATAGCCCCTTCTTGAGAGGTCACTGGTGGTGCAATGGGAGTTCGCGAATCCCAATCCATGGTAAAGTCCAAAAAATCATCCGGAATTGAAAACTGAATTGCTTCAGGGATGGACTTACCATGTTGCCCTTCACTTTCTCCAGTTAAAACTGCGAGTGAAGAATCCCTTAGGGGAGCCAGAGATGTTCCCTCTAGGAGGGGAGAAAATGGTTCTGTTATAGTGGGCAAAGAACCAGATTTTCCCTCTGAAGCCTGTGAAGGCTCTTCTACCGTGACAATGGTAGGCACTGTTTCAGCAAGCATTCCTATGTGCTCTCCTCTCAGAGTGTCCTGTTCACGAGTCTCTACTATTGTTTCAGAAGTGTTTGCTCCCATTGTGAGTAATGTGAGAGTGCTTGACTCTGTACAGAATGCCATGGCCTGATGGCGAATTTCAATAGATTCATCCTGTTGAGAGGATGTCTCTAGTAACTGTTCATTGGCCTGTTGAGAATCCATATCCTTTTGGGAGGATACATACTGGCTTACAGATGCCTCAAGGAGTGTTCTTCTCTTCTTTAGTGGTGGAGGCAGAGCTGTGGGATCACTCTCATTAATATCTACTTCAACTTGTTCTCTTAATCTTGTTGTAGCTGGTTGTTCTAGGGGAGCGGTCAATGGATTTGACTCTGTGTGTGGCTCTATGACCGTGGACAGAGATTTTGGTTCTACAATCCCTTGGTCAATCCTAAGAACCTCTTGGGTTAGTGGAGCAGTTGAGAGAGGATATATTACCTGAAGTGCCATGGAGTTAGGAGGCACCATTGAAGTTCCTGCTGACGAGGATCCAACCACTGGATGTTCAATAAAGAGAAGAGGTAACTGTGGTTGCAGAATCTCTCGCAGATATGATTGTGGAACTACGGGTCTCCTTCCAGACCTGGAACTGGTGGACAAAGTTGAATATATGGAAGGATTAGTGTGTGCGGGGACTTGAAAAGGAGTGTTTTGAAAAAGTGTTTTATGTTCATCAGAAAGAACATGATCCAACACTAGATAAAGGAAACGAGAATAAAAGCATCTAACTTTCTTTCCATTCGCAATATCTCTAGTGTAATTGAAAATCCTCCTTATCAATAGATCCCACACAAGAGTTCCTATGTCCAATCTTAGGTTGAAAACAGCAGCAGAGGCAATGTTTTGTAAGACAGAAGTGATGACTGGAAAGTTGTTTTTGATAGAGTTACTAAAAACTTTGGCTAGGCAGTCAAAGAACAAATCCCACTCACATGCTAGATTACCCTTATTCAGACGAGGAAGAACAATATTTCCTTGGTAATCAATACTAGAGAAAAATTGAACTAACTCATCATCAGTAGGGAATCTAACAAGATTATCAAGTGGAAAATGAAGTACTTGACAAAAGATCTCCTTAGTTACTGTGTACTGAGCATCAGAAATATTGAAAGTGAAAGATTGCATATCTTCAGCAACAACAACAGTTAAGCATAATAGACGAAGGGGTTCAATCTTTAAATCAACAGAAGCAGTGATAGCATAGCTAACAATTGATTGTTCATTTAAAAATCGAATCCACGGCCTAAAACGTTCAACAGAACACTTAAGGGGATCACAATAGCCAATGTAATTATTAAAACGTTCAACAACAAACTCAGCAGCCATTTTAATAATAAATAAGAAAATAAAATAAAATAGAGCAGTAATTAATAATACTATTAAACAGAGAAAAGAAAAAAAAATCCCAAGTAATTCACAAGAAAAATTTGCAATAGTTCGTTGTTCTAGGAATAAAACACAAACTAGAGCAAAGTTAACTAAGTAAAAACTTGAGTTAGAAAGGAATGAGAGGAAAGAACTTGAGGTTATCAACTATTTATAGGAAATAAACCCGTTGGACTCAGTATGACCTAAAGGCAGGTCATACCGAGTTTTGATAGAGGTCATACCGAGAAATAGCCAACAGCACTGCAGGTCATACCGAATTCTTATATGACCTGACAGGAGGTCATACCGAAAAGAAGAAGAAAAAGAAATAACAGAAAATAAACTAAAAAGCCAATATGACCAGACAGAAGGTCATACCGAATTTTATTTACAAATAAAATATTAACAGAAAATAGAATAACATGCCAATATGACCAAACAGAAGGTCATACCGAATGTTATACTAAAAGAAGCAGCATCAACAGAAAATATTCACAGAATATTTTTAACAAACCTGAAACCTACTGCATAAAATTATAAAAGAACATTAAACTACTATAAACCTGCAGAAAAATCTGAAAAACAATATTTACAATCTGAAAAAAAACTTAAATGATTCTAAATAAATATATTTTCAATGAAAATACATTTCTCCATAAAAAATGAGAAAAATATTTTTTAAAGAAAATAAATTATTCAGAATATTTAAATTAACAAGCTTTACACAATAAACATGGATTGGCAATAATTAACATCTTAAATTAACAAGAGAAAATGATTTAGATAAGAACAAACCTACCGAAGATATTGTCAATCACTAAGACTGTTCAACATACCCAATTTACCAACTAACCTGATAAATGTGGATTCGTCAACAGATTTAGTGAAAATATCTGCAGTCTGTTCTTCAGTGAGTACAAAGTGTAACTCCACAGTTCCATTCATAACATGCTCTCTGATAAAATGATACCTGATATCAATGTGCTTCGTTCTCGAGTGCTGCACAGGGTTGTTGGAGATTGCTATGGCACTTGTATTATCACAAAAAATGGGAATTTTGTCTAATGCAAAGCCATAGTCCTTTAATTGATTCCTTATCCATAAGATCTGAGCACAACAGCTTCCAGCAGCAATATATTCAGCTTCTGCTGTTGAATTGGAAACTGTTTGCTGTTTCTTGCTATACCAGGAAATCAACCTACCTCCTAGGAATTGACAACTCCTAGAGGTACTCTTTCTATCCACAACACTACCTGCATAATCAGAATCTGTATATCCAATAAGATTAAAACCAGAATCTTTAGGGTACCAAATACCTAGATTAGGTGTACCCTTAAGATATCTCAAGATTCTTTTCACAGCAACGAGATGTACATCTCTAGGGTCCGCTTGGAACCTAGCACACAAGCATGTAGCATACATAATATCTGGTCTACTAGCAGTAAGATAGAGTCAGGAGCCAATCATACCTCTGTAGCTTGTAATATCTACCTTGATAGACTTGTCAGAAGCTCCAAGTTTGATTGCTGTTGAATATGGAGTCCTTGCTGATGCTGAATCCTCCATGTGATATTTCTTGAGGAGTTCTTTGAGATACTTGGATTGACAAATAAATATACCATTTGACCTTTGACTTACTTGCAATCCAAGAAAGAACTTCAGCTCACCCATCATACTCATTTCAAACTTACTCTGCATAAGCTCAGCAAATCTCTTACAGAGATTATCATTAGTAGACCCAAATATGATGTCATCCACATAGACTTGGACTAATATCATATAACTTTTGTGTTTCTTTGAAAAAAGAGTTTTGTCTATGATACCTCTAACAAAACCATTTTCTAAAAGAAAACCAGAGAGAGTGTCATACCATTTTCTTGGGGCTTGTTTGAGACCATAGATAGCCTTGAAGAGAAAGTACACAAAGTCCAGCAGCTCCTGATTTTCAAAGCCAGGGGGCTGTTCCACATACACTTCTTCATCAAGCTCACCATTCAGAAATGCACTCTTAACATCCATTTGATAGACTTTAAAATTGGAATAAGCCGCAAATGCCAAGAACATCCTGATGGCCTCAAGTCTAGCCACTGGTGCATAAGTTTCATCATAATCAATGCCTTCGGCTTGTGAATACCCTTGTGCAACCAGTCTTGCCTTATTCCTTGTAACAATGCCATCCTCATCTAGCTTGTTCTTGTATACCCATATAGTACCAACTACTTTCTTGTTCTTTGGCCTGGGTACCAGCTTCCAGACTTGCTGTTGTTCAAATTGATTAAGTTCATCTTGCATAGCAATCACCCAATCTGGATCAGTCAGTGCTTCCTCAGTTTTCTTTGGCTCCATTTTAGATAAGAATGCTGAAAAATGACATTCATTCTGAGTTGCACTTCTAGTTTTAATTCCAACATCTGGATCACCAATGATCAGCTCAAAGGGATGAGCTCTATTCCATACAGTCTGTCTTGGAAGATTTGATCTTGATGATTCGCCTTGAAATTCACTTTGATGTTGTGAGTGACTAGTTGATCCTTCATTTGCTCCCCCTAGGTTATTGCCTGATTGCCTTGATGACTCTTCTCCAGTGTTGGTGGTATCTCCATTGTTACCAGTGTTTCCACCACCATCACCATGATCATTATCATCATTGTTATTATCATTACCAGCAATAACTTCAGGTGGGGCTTCATCATCTGAATCTGAGTCTGGCAAGTTATCAAACTTCATTTTCTCAGATGAATCTGTTGTTTGGATATTAGGGAATGTAGTGTCATCAAAAGTAACATTGACACTCTCCTTTACCGTGTGACTACCAACCAAGTAGACCCTGTAAGATCTTCTGGAATAACCAACAAAAATAGCTTCTTGTGCCTTTGCATCAAACTTGCCACGTTTCACATTGTCATCTATAAGCACAAATCATTTTGCTCCAAATACATGAAAGTACTTGACAGTTGGTTTCTTGTTGTTCATGATCTCATACGGAGTCTTCATTAAGTCCTTGTTGATTAAAGTTCGATTCTGAGTATAACAAGCTGTATTAGCTGCTTCAGCCCAAAAGTACGTTGGAAGTTTGGACTCACTTAACATAGTCCTTGCATCTTCAATCAATGTACGATTCTTTCTTTCCACTACTCCATTTTGTTGAGGAGTTCTAGGGACAGAATACTGTCTTGTTATTCCTTTATCAGCACAAAAGTCATTTAGAATGGCATTCTTGAATTCAGTACCATTATCTGTCCTTATGGCTCTAACAGGGAATCTAGAATCCAGATCAATCAACTTTATATGGCCAATCACCAGGTATGGGGTCTCATCCTTGGAATGTAGGAATAAAACCCATGTATATTTTGAATAGTCATCAACAATCACAAGTGCATATTGTTTCTTTGACATGGACATCACATTAACTGGACCAAACAAATCCATGTGCAGTAGCTGAAGAGGTTCAGTTATTGATGATGTATCAGTGCCCTTGTGAGAAGCTTTCTTTGACTTTCCTTTCTAACATGCCTCACACAGTCCTTCCTGTGTAAATTCCATCTGAGGCAAACCTCTAACCAATTCCCTCTTGACTAAAGAGTTCATCGTTTTGAAGTTAAGGTGAGACATCTTCTTGTGCCATAGCCAACTATCATCTGATGAAGCTTTAGCATAAAAACAATTAACTTCATCTTTGAATCCCGAGTTCAGATCAGCTATGAACAAGTCACCTTTCCTTACTCCTTGAAGAGCAGGCTTTCCATTCTTCTTGTGAAGGATCTGACACTTCTCTCTTTCAAAGGAAACAACATATCCTCTGTCACAGAAATGACTGATGCTGAGAAGATTGAACTTCAGACCTTCCACAAATGAAACATCTTCAATGATAACATTTCCGTACTTCAAACAGCCATATCCTTTCGTAATACCCTTGCTGTTATCTCCAAAGGTAACTACTGGGCCAGCTTTCTCAACCAAATCTGATAGCAGGGCTCTATCTCCGGTCATATGCCTTGAACAACCACTGTCAAGAATCCATATAACACGGTTTACCTGTTTACCTCCCTGCAATATCAAATTGATTAGACCTTCTTCGGAGCCCAAAATTGATTGGGTCCGGCATACTTAAAGAACTGGCCTTTGTCAGGCAAAACAACATTTTTAGCTAAAACTACTTCAACCTCTTTCACATAAGAGCGTTTCCATTTATAGCCAGCCTTAACACATTTTTGAGTAGGCTTAGGGATAAATGAATCCACTCTAGTCTGAGGAGGACTAGTAGTCTTTGCTTTAACATGCTTCTTATTATTAACATGTTGACGTGGAGCAGTCTTATCACTAGATACATGCTTACTATTAAAATAAGCATACATAACATTGAAAGCACAAGACATGCAATTAATCACACCACATGCTTTATGAGAAGAATTAACAGGAGGCATGTTAGTTCTACAGTTGTTTTGATCCAACTTATGGATATCTGATTTAGTCTTTTTAGTTGAAGCAACTTTGACTGGAATATCAGATATACACTTTTTGGATTGTTCAACTTCCAAAGCAATATCTTCTTCACGAATCTCCTCTGCAATGATGATAGAGTGTTCATTCAGAGGTTCTGCCTCGGACTCCTTACAGAAGGGTGTTTCAATACCCTTAAGCACATATGGAACACCCCTTCCTTCAGATCTGACTCTACAAGGGGAATTAATTCCAATCAATCCAATGGCCTCATTATAATCATAACCTATACTGACATGATTACCCCTAGCTTGTTTATTGAGAATCTCTTTAGCAGTCTTGCAAGAATTAAAGTAAGCATTGGCTTTAGTATTAAGCTCACTATTCTTTTCTTTAAGAATGGTTTCCAGTTGAATATAACATTTAACCCTATTCTCAAGAAATGCAATTTTCTCAATAAGTTCATCCTGATTAACATGCACTAGTTTTAATTCTTTTATTTCCTTTTCAAGATTTGTGTTTAAAAGAATTATTCTATCATTTTCAGTGCGTGCACAACTTAAAGTATCACCATGATTACGAATCATTTCAGTGTCAGTGAACTTTACCTCAGACAGGTTGGATGAAGATAACATGGAATCAAAGATTTTGTCTCTTATTGCCATGAGTGCAAGATTCCCAATCTCACCTGCTTCTTCATCACTGTCAGTGTCATCCCAACTCTTTCCTTCAGCAACATAAGCTTTCCCAATCTTGTTCTTCTTGCTAGAATCAAATGTGTTTCTAGTCACTTGCTTTGGCTTTCTGCATTCAGTAGCAAAGTGACCCAACTCATTGCAATTGTAGCATCTGATTGTACTCCTTTCCACAGTTCCAGTTTTGTAGCCACCCCTTGTGCCACTTGAAGAGGAAGATCCACCTCTCTGAAATCTGGGCCTGAACTTTAGATTGGGATTCCTCTTGAATCTGAACTTCCCAAACTTCCTGACTATCAAAGCCAAATCACCATCCTCCAGCTGATCAAGTTCTTCTAAAGAATAGAAGTCACCACCAGATTGATCAATGGATGTTAATCCATATTCAGCATCAATAACATTCATGTTAGAACTGGAAGGTTGAACAGCCTTCACTTCCAGTTTCTGTGGGACTTCAGCAGCCAGTGCAGTAGAAGTACTAACAATCTTCCCAGTTCCATACAGCTCCCTTTGTTGAATCTGCTCCAGCTCATAGGTTTTCAGAACACCATACAATCTCTCCAAAGCAATCTCATTCATATCTCTTGCTTCTCTAATGGCAGATATTTTGTGCTCCAAATGAGGTGGAAGTGTAAGAAGGAACTTCTTGTTAATCTCCTTGTTGGTGTAGTGCTTCCCATTGAGATTCAGATCATTGATTAATTTGTTGTATCTCTCAAAAACCTGAGAGATACCTTCACCAGGGTTTGATCTGAAATGCTCATATTGTGAGGTGAGAATTTCCAGCATATTCTCCCTAACTTCCTCTGTCCCCTCATTGATTATCTCTATGGTTGCCCAAATGTGTTTGGCAGTATCACAATTGAGGACGTGATTATGCATGATTGGATCAAGACAATCAATAAGGATCAACTGAAGACAGGAATCCAAAGTAACATCCTCTTTCTCATCAGGAGTGTAATCCTTGGCATCTTTAGGGTACATTCTAGCAACCCTAGTCACAACATTATTCTCAATGAGTTCTCCCTCAATAATCATAGGGACTTTGGGACCGTTCTTCAGCACATCAATGTATTTAGGATTTGCAACCTTAAGAAATAGGAGCATTTTCTTCTTCCACATAGGATAATGCTCCTTGCTGAACATTGGGATTTTGACTGTACCCACTTTCTGTGTAGTAGACATCTTTTGAGATTTTTTTAAGAAAAATAAAAAATCAGAGTTTAAGAAAAATCTCAAAACAATTGGATCTTTGATTTGTATATCAATCAAAAGGCTCTGATGCCAATTGTTAGGTCCTGATAAGTTTGTAGAAGGGGGGTTGAATACAAACTATACCGTTTTATCGAAATTTGTTCTTTGAATAATTTAACAATTTAGAACAAATTAATGCGGAATATAAATGAAACAAGATTCAAGTTAAATATAACTTATATTAAACTTGAAGGGTGTTGCAAATACAATAAGGATTACAAAGTATTTATCTCAAACTAATTAATACAAATTTAGAATAAATTCGACATGAACTCTTCTAAAATTTGTAATAAAAAGATCGAATGCTAACAGCAAGTTCGAGATAAATTCTAGGGATAAAAATCCGCTAGATGATCAAAGCAATACAAGTAATCAACTTCTAGTGGTTTGGATTTAACAATACAAACTAGAATTAATTGCTTGAGAAGAAATAAGATTAAATGCTTCAGCTGTTCTTCAGAGTAAATGCTTCTGTGTCTTTCGTTTTGTATTAACTGATATGCTTGTTCTGTCTGATGTCTCTCGACTTAATGCAATAGCATTTTGCCTTGTATGACCTTTTATTAAATCAAAAATGATTTAATAAAACAATCAAAACACTTGTATGACCTGACAAACTAAACTCGGTAGAACCTTGGTACATCAGTATGACCTGACAAAAGTGTCCGGTATGACCTCAGGTATTTCTAACCACTCTTGGTAGAACCTAAGAAAGTAATCTGTATGACCTATTAAAAATGACTTTGTATGACCTTTAATTAATTCGGTAGAACCTAACACTATACAGAGCAGGTCATACCGAGATAAATCAACAGGTCATACCGAGTTATTTAACTAGGTCATACCAGTTTGATTTTCAGAAAATCCGTTTAATTTAAATTAGTTAGATTAAATTCTAGATTAAATTAATTCTATTATAGAATTAATTTAATAAATAATTTAAACAACTAACTTAATTAATTTAATAAATAAATTAATTCTGATAGAATTAATTTATTAATTAAATTGAATTAATAAATTAAAGAAGTTAACTTAAAATCCTTGCATTCCTCTATCTTCTGAAAACCACTGAATATAGATGATTTAATTCCACTGATTGATGTCGTCATTCGATGCACTGTCTGGTTTCATGAATAACTGACTTCAATGATAATTCTTCATCTTTAAAACATTTAAAGCCGTGGCTTCTTTTCTTTAGCTTTGACTAAACTCTGTATCCTGTACTTCTTCCGTCACCAACTGGAAATCTCTGTCACTGTAGTAAATCCACTTACTTGAATACTTCACTGAGGCTTGAACAATAAATTGAACTTCTTTCAATGTAGAATAACTTCAAGTCTGTAGATGACTTTAATCCTCAATTCTCTTGACAGATAAAACTCTTTGAGATTCCTGTGACATATTAACTTATTATTTACTTATTACATACTTGTTTAAATTAAGTTGTTTCCTCGGAATATTAATAGGCCTAAACATATGCCTTTCATATATCGTTTACAATATGAATGTAACGGCTCAGATTTTGTATCATTTTTTGATTTAAAATTGCATCATATACAAAATCAATTCCTATGTAATTTTGTATACCCACTAATTTTTGCGTAATCTTTTAATCCGTACGGTTGGATTTTTGAAAAAACTATTGAAAATATGAATTTGAAAACGCTTAGGTAGAAAAATTTTCTACTGTTGGATATGTTACACAAGAAGAGGGGTGTGTGGATACAATTTTTTCTAATTTGTTTTAGTTGATTTCTATATTTAATAATAATTATATTGAATATTATCTTTTTATATAGTTTTTGATATATTCTTTTTGTGATTTTGGGAATTAATTAGAGTTATTCAATACCATTATCTTATAATTTTTTTAATTAATCATATTTAGAGAATTGAATTTCTTTATTTACATTCAAATTCATAGTAAAAATAATAAATATATAAAAATCAATCATGTTCAGAATTCAATTAAACAAACCCTAAACCCTAAAATTGAAATCCCTTGCTTACATTCAAAATCACAAGAAAGACAATGATTATATAAAAATCGATTATGTTTCCATGATTAACCTTTAATATTATAATGATGCACGTGTACGCACTAAAAAAGTTTTATTATAACGTCTAAGAATATTTAATAAATTTGTAATTTTTGTGATAATACAAATAGTTGAAGTTTGTAGTGGTGTTTAATAATTAAATTTTTATTATTGTTTAATTTTATTATTTTTAATTTATATGTATTTAGTGCAATGGGCGTCGGCTTAAGAAAGTATGACACAAAATCGGCATATAAAGTCTAGGGATATTTAAGAAATTTGTAATTTTTGTTATGATATTAATATTTGAAGTTTGAAGCGGTGGTTAATACTTAAATTTTATTGTTGCATATTTTTAGTATTTTTTTATTTGTATGTACATATGCAACGGGCGTCGGCTCAAAAAACATGACACAAAATCAGCATATAAAGTCCCGAGATATTTAAAAAAAATTGTAAATTTTGTGATAATACGAATGGTTGAAGTTTGAAGTGGTGGTTAATACTTAAATTTTATTAATTTTATTTGATAAAAAATAAGTTGACATGTTAAAATAGGTAAACTTTTTTAAATAATTAAAAGAATTAAAATTAGTTTTAAAATAAATAGACCCGTAAACTAGTCCTGGTAAATATGTCTTGGAAATGCCTTTTAATTATAATAGTTAAATTTATTTTAATTATTATAACTTTTTAAAATAATTAGGTCATTAAAATAGGTTTAAAAATAAATACGGCTATTACTCGAACCAAGTATATGGTATTAACTGAATTTTGTTAAGAAAAAATAAGTTCATTTAAAAATTTTATTTATATATCCATCTATCTATCTATACTATAAAAGACGAAATATTAAAAGTTTTGGTACCTGTTTTTGGTATGGAACGGTACTTGCCTTATAAGTACCGGACCGTACAAAAAATAAGGTCCCAAAACTTTTAATGTTTCATCTTTGATAGTATAGATAGATAGATAGTATAGATTGATTAATTGATTTTATATTTTTTTCTTAAATAGTTAATATTAAAAAAATTACAAAAATATTATAGTGCCGCTGCGAAGCGCGGCTTAGTCGACTATATCTTTATATATATAAAGGAAAACCCCCCAGGAGCTCTAGAATCGCTCGATTCATATTTATCTAATTTTCTAGAGGTCCTCAATTTTAATTCAATTAAATTAAATTTCTTTATTTACATTCGAAGTTTTGGGGAAGACATTCCTTATTTACACTCAAATTTTCAGGAAAACCCATAAATATATAAAAATCAATCTTATTTAAAATTTAATCAAACAAATATTATCTTTTTTCTCAACTAACTTAGATTCTATTAAAAAAATAAAATTTCCTCTTTTAGCTCCTAAATTGTAGAATAGGTAATTCTTATTAAAGACAAGTTGTCTTAAAATTATAAACTTAATCAAGTTTTATTATTATATATACAAAATCTTTATAAAATGAAATTTCCTTTTTTAGCTCCTAAATTCTATAAAAGGTAATACTTATTAAAGACAAGTTGGCTTAAAATTATAAACCCAATAAGTTTTATTATTATATATACTATATTTATTATATATCTTTATTTTTATTTTTTTATCTTCTTTATATACATAATCAATACTATTATATAAATTAGAAGACGGGGGCGGTGAGGTGGCGCTCTCAGATCGCTTCGTTCTATTTTTCTAATTTTCTCAATTTTTTGAATTAATAATATTAAAAATTCGAAAAAATCTCAATTACATTTTAAATGCTTACTAATAGAGGAAACATATAATATTTTTGCATTTAAAATCTCTACTAATGGAGAAAGTAAATATACAATAGATCTTTACTAATGAGGAAACTAAATATCACTAATGGAAGAAACTAAATATTCAATTATAATATTCTTGCCTTCAAAATATCTAAATTACCAAAACAGTGTATTACCTTACACTATTTTGAACTTTCCTCTATTATTATCTAAATATTCTCATAATATTTTTTTAATGAAATTACTATCTTAACATATTGCTCTCCTAAACTTTCCTTTTTTATGTAATATAATAGAAAATACAGGAACGTTTTAGTAAATAAGAAGTTAATAAATTAGATCATTCTTGCATAAGAAATTAATACAAAAAACTAGAAAACAAATTCAACTACCTTTTAAATATTTAATAATGGAGAAAACTAAATATACAATTTCAATATTCTTGCATTTAAAATCTCTACTAATAGAAGAAAGTAAATATAATATTCTTGCATTTAAAATCTCTATTAATGGAGAAAGTAAATATACAATAGATCTTTACTAATGGAGGAAACTAAATATTACAAATGGAGGAAACTAAATATTCAATTATAAGCCTTCAAATATCTAAATTAAAAAAAAGTGTATTACTTTACATTATTTTGAACTTCCCTTTATTATTATCTAGATATTCTCATAATATTTATTTTCAAATGAAATTATCATCTTAACATTCTGCTCTCCTAAACTTTCTTTTTAATGTAATATAATAGAAAATACAAGAACATATTGGTTGTTAGGAATATGTTGTTCTTGATGATAAACATAAAACACTTAGTAGAATTTGTGTAAAGTCATTTTGTAGCTGTCAACGAAATGGCATGCTTTGCAGCATTCCGTTGACAGGAAGCTCATCAACGAAATGAGTGATGTAGCAATTGCACTGTACAATACTTCTAGTTTGATATGCATTTCGTTGTAGATATTGGATAGGTTTTCTAAGTCATGTTGACTAAGTACTAGATAGGCAAAATAGGTTGGTTAATTGTAAATATATTATGCCTTGTAATTTTGCCTAAGTGAAGACATGTCAACGGTATGAAGATTACTCTGTCAACGGTATGGAGTTTACTCATCAACGAAACGAAGATTACTCATCAACGAAACGAAGAATAAAGCTATCAACGAAACACACCTTACTGCTATCAACGAATCATTATCACTTTTCTGAATAGTTGACAAAGTGATAGTGACAGTTTTCTGACAGATCAAAAGGAGATGTGGAAGTGTACTTTGCATTGGAAACCATTAAAATGGACATGGGGAATAAGGAAACATTCCAATTTCCAATCTGGTTATTGAGTGGGATCACTATAAGACTGAAGACAGAAGACAAAGATCTCCAAGGACCATTGGACAAAAGGGATGAAAAGCAAGCTATTGACGGTTACCTTTAGTGTACTTTAGTGTAGCCAAAAATAGCTTTGTAAACTTGGGAATATTTATATAACCAAGTGTAGCAGTTAAAATAGATGTAAGAGAAGAAAAACAAATAGATTGTATTAGCTATCTTTGAGAGCATACTTCTCTACATTCTTGTAACTGAGCAGCTGTGTACTTTTTGTATCACAGATTATTTCCGCAATAAAAATCACTTCAATTGGATCATCAAACAATCCAACTAAAATTATTAAGTGCTTGTGGTTTTTATTTTATAAGTTCAGTTTTAATTTGTAAGTTATTTTTAAGTTTGAAAAATATCAAGAATTGTATTCAACCCCCCCTTCTACAATTCTGTTAGGTCATTTGGGATTAACAATTGGTATCAGAGCAAGCTTCTAACAAACAAGAAGTTTAAAGATCAAGACCAAAACAGTAACCATGGTGAAGAAGGATGTAGGTGTAAAGATACCAGTTCTTGATAAGGACAATTACTTTCACTGGAAAGTAAAGATGCATTTACATCTCATGTCTATGGATGAGAGGTATGTAGACTGCATTGAGAAAGGTCCACACGTTCTCATGAAGTTCGCATCTAGAGTTGGACTGCCAGATGATGCTCCTGATGTAGAGATTCCAAAACCTGTCTCGGAATGGACTATTGAAGATGCTGCAGAAATCCATAAAGATAAAAGAACCATGAACATTCTGTTTAATGGTTTGGAGCAAGAGATGTTTGACAATGTCATAAACTGTACAACCTCCAAAGAAGTATGGGACACTGTTAGAACTCTCTGTGAAGGAACTGAGCAAGTTAGGGAAAACAAAATGTAGCTCCTTATACAACAATATGAGCATTTTCATTTTAAAGCTGGTGAAACCCTAAATGATACGTTTAGTAGGTTTCAAAAGCTTTTGAATGGATTAAAGTTGTATGGGAGGATCTATCAAACCAAGGATTCAAACCTTAAATTTCTTAGAACTCTTCCAAAAGAATGGAAGCCTATGACTGTTTCTCTTAGAAACACTCAAGAGTACAAAGACTACACTCTTGAAAGGCTTTATGGAACCTTAAAGACATATGAGTTGGAAATGGAGCAAGATGAAGAAATTGAAAAGGTATAGAAGAAAGGTGGATCTATTGCATTGATAGCATCTGTGAACCAATTGGAAGATGACAATGAAGAAGCTGCAAAGGCCACAACTAGTCGAGCTAGTTGTAGGAGTAATGTTAGCAAGGGTAAAGGCAAGATGACAGAAGAAGAAGAACCAGAACCAGCCAACTTGGATGACTTAGATGAGATTGATGAACACATTGCTTTTCTGTCAAGGAAATTCTCTAAGTTCAAGTTCAAGAGAAACTCAGAAGCAAGGCCACCAAGGAAAGACTTTCAACCTAACAAAAATAACTGGATTGAAAAGTCTAAATCTAAATGTTTCAATTGTGGAATGCTTGGTCACTTTGCTGGAGACTGCAGAAAGCCCAAGGTTGAGAAGGGCAACAGGAAATTTGAGCCTGTTGATTATAAAAAGAAATACTTTGAACTTATCAAGCAAAAAGAAAAGGCTTTCATGTCTCAGGAGTATGATTGGGCTGGTAATGGTGAAGATTCTGATGATGATGTTGAGTATGTCAACTTGGCTCTTATGGATAACAATCATGAGCAGGAAGCAAGCTCCTCAAGCAACCAGGTAACAATTACTAATCTTTCTGAGCTTTCTAAAGAGGAATGCGATAGTGCAGTAAATGAAATGTCTACTGTACTATATAATTTACGTGTTACTCTTAAATCACTTACCAAAGAGAATTCAAGAATAAAAGAGACTAATTTGTTCTTAAGTGATAGGAATGCAATGTTAGAAGCACATCTCATTGATTTTGAGAAAATGAGGTGTGTTAGTAGGGATGCTAAGAAGGAACTTGAGAACGTGTTAGAAAGGGAAGAAATTCTTAAAACACAACTTGAAATAGAACAAAGTGTGATTGCAAAATGGAAAGATGCCAGGAATGTTGCTAACAACATCATTAATGTTCAAGGTATGGAATCTTTCTATGAACAATCATGGAAAAAGAACAAAGAAAAGCTAGGGTATGTTGGTGAAACCTTAGAATCAGAAACAGAGTCAACAAACAACAATGATCATTTGTTGAAGGTTGATATGTCAACGGAATGCAATGTTCCGTTGACAGATGAACCATCAACCGATCAGGCTGTTTCGTTGACAGAGAAAAGAAAAGATGAACTCACTAGACTTAATAACAAGTATGGTCCTGTCACCAAGAACTTTGTTCAAGGTGAGTCTAGTAAATCAAAGAAAGTTGAGAAGCCTGTTGAGAGAGCTAATGTAGGTCACTTGTCTAACAAGCAATTGAAAGACAAGTTAGAGAAAGTTCAAGTTGAGGCTAAGGGAAATAAAAAGAATAACAGGAATGGGAAAGTAGGGATTAACAAACACAACAATTACACACCTGATAAATATGCTCCTAGAAAGACATGTGTCAATTGTGGAAGTGTTAGTCATTTATCTACTAACTGCAAATCTGTTAAGAAGACTGCTAATGTGAAAATGCCCAAGCCTGCAATGAATAGTTCTATGCCTACAATGCCTGTTATGCCTAACATGTTTGCTACATATGCACAATTTCAAAATCCATATGCCAGCATTTCATTTGTGCCTAATCCATACATGAATATGTTTAATGTGCCACAAATGCCATGGAATGTGAATAACATGTTTGTTCCTCCAACTATGCATGCTGTGAATGAAAATGTGAGCAACCCTCAGAAATCAACACCAAAGGTAAAGATTGATTTAAATCAATCTGAGCCCAAGGTGAAAAATGATGTAAAAGGAAAAGCAAAGGCTAACAAAACAGGACCCAAGGTAACTTGGGGTACCAAAATCAACTTGATTTGATTTTATTGTGTGCAGGGAGACAAAAGGAATCTTTGGTACTTGGATAGTGGTTGTTCAAGACACATGACTGGTGATTCTACCCTGCTCACAGAGTTTCAGGAAAGAGCTGGCCCTTTTATTGCTTTTGGAGATGACAGCAAAGGCTACACTAAGGGATATGGCTTGATTTCAAAAGAGAATGTCATCATAGATGAGGTTGCATTGGTGGATCGTCTTAAGCACAATCTGCTTAGTATCAGCCAACTTTGTGACAAAGGATTTTTAGTTACTTTTTCTAAAGAAGCCTGTGTTGTTTCTAAAGGAGGAAACAACAATGTTGTAATGACTGGATTCAGAAGAGGGAATGTGTACATTGCTGACTTTAGTAGCACAAGTCCAGACACCATCACTTATCTCTTCAGCAAGGCAAGCAAGGATGAAAGTTGGCTATGGCACAAGAAATTATCTCATCTGAATTTTAAGGTTATGAATGATTTGGTGAGGAAAGATCTTGCCAGAGGAATTCCACAAGTGGAATTCTCCAAGGATGGTTTGTGTGATGCCTGTCAAAAAGGGAAACAAAAGATGGCATCATTCAAAAGCAAGACAGAGTCATCAATTGTCCATCAGCTTGAGTTGCTTCATATGGATCTGTTTGGCCCTATAAATGTCATGTCTATCTCAAAGAAGAAATACTGTCTTGTGATTGTTGATGATTTTTCTAGATTTACATGGACCTTCTTTTTGCACTCCAAAGATGAGGCAAGTGAAATCATTATCAATCACATCAAGATGGTAAGCAATCATCCTGATTTCAAAGTAAGAAGGATTAGGAGTGACAATGGGACAGAATTCAAGAATTCAAGCATGAAGGTGTTCTGTGAAGAAAATGGTATTTTGCATGAGTTTTCAGCAGCAAGGACACCACAGCAAAATGGTGTAGTTGAAAGGAAAAACAGAACACTTATTGAAGCTTCAAGGACAATGCTAGATGAATCAAAGTTACCAACTTATTTTTGGGCTGAGGCAGTTAACACAGCTTGTTTTACTCAAAATATTTCTTTGATTAATCAGGCCAAGGGAATGACCCCTTATCAACTACTCAAAAGAAAGAAGCCACTATTGGATTTTCTTCATGTCTTTGGATGCAAGTGCTTTGTTCTGAGAAATCAAGCTGAGCATTTGGGGAAATTTGAAGCAAAGGCAGATGAAGCAATATTTGTGGGATATGCAGCAGGGAAAGCTTACAGAGTCTATAATCTCAGAACCAACATTGTTATGTAATCTGTACATGTTGTTTTTGATGATCTCAAAATTCAAGGTCTCTGTGATGAAGGTTTTCATGAAAGTCTTTCCTTTGAGAATGAGGAAGGAGATCAAGTGAATCATGTTAAGGCTACTGAGAAACAGCCTAAAGTTGTTGTATCTAGCACATATGAAAGCAGCAGTGAAGATGAAATTGCTGCATTGAGATTGAAAAGAATAGCTGCTAGCAGACCAAATGGTCATTTCGTTGACAGTCATGGTGATGGATTCGTTGACAGTCAAAATGAGCGTTTCGTTGACAGCCAAATTGGTCATACCGTTGACAGTCAAAGAAATGCTTCTAGAAGTGATCAATTAGGGACAACAAACTCAGGGGGAGTTTCTCAAGGACAATTATCCAATCAAGGCAATCATGATCATGAAGCTACCTCGTCAAGAGCAAATCTACCTCCCTCAAGTAAATGGACTAAAAATCATCCCTTTGAACTTATTATAGGTGATGTTTCTTCAAAAGTCCAAACCAGAAGAGCAACTCAAGAGGAATGTCTATACAATAGCTTTCTGTCTCAAGATGAGCCAAAGAAAGTTGAGGATGCACTTCTAGATCCAAATTGGGTTTTAGCTATGCAAGAGGAGCTAAACCAATTTGAGAGGAACAAATTTTGGAAGCTGGTGCCCAAGCCTAAAGATAGGAGTGTCATAGGCACAAAATGGGTGTTCAGAAACAAGATGGATGAAAATGGCATAGTCACAAGGAACAAAGCTAGATTGGTTGCAAAAGGCTATTCACAGGAAGAGGGAATTGATTTTGATGAAATCTTTGCTCCTGTTGCAAGACTAGAAGCAATAAGGATTTTCCTAGCCTATGCAGCCCATGCCAATTTCAAAGTCTATCAAATGGATGTGAAGAGTGCTTTTCTGAATGGGGAATTGGAAGAGGAGGTGTATGTAAGTCAACCTCCTGGTTTTGAAGATGATGATTTTCCAGAATATGTATACTTCCTCCTCAAAGCACTCTATGGTTTGAAACAAGCACCTAGAGCCTGGTATGACACACTTTCACAGTTCCTCCTTGAGAATCACTTCACTAGAGGTACTGTAGATAAAACTCTGTTTCACAGGGTTGTGAATGGCTCTACTACACTTGTTCAAATTTATGTAGATGACATAATCTTTGGGTCTACAGATGTGAAACTTTGTCAAAAATTTGCCAAGCTTATGCAAAGTAAATATGAAATGAGCATGATGGGAGAATTAACTTACTTTCTTGGTCTTCAAGTGAAGCAAGTTAATGAAGGCATTTTCATTAGTCAAACAAAATATATTCATGATTTATTAAAGAAATTTGACTTAATGGAATGCTCTCCTGCCAAAACTCCCATGCCTACTTCCACCAAACTTGAATTGAATACTAAGGAAAAATCTGTGGACATTTCAAGTTACAGAGGCATGGTAGGCTCACTTTTATATTTAACAGCTAGTAGACCTGATATTATGTTTGCTACATGTCTATGTGCTAGATTTCAGGCTGATCCTAGGGAATCCCATTTAGTTGCTATTAAAAGAATTTTCAGATATCTCAAAGGAACACCAAACCTTGGCATTTGGTATCCTAGAGAATCTGGCTTTGAACTAATTGGTTATTCAGATGCAGATTATGCAGGATGTAAAATTGACAGGAAAAGCACAACTGGCACCTGTCAATTCTTAGGAAACAAGCATGTCTCATGGTTCAGCAAGAAACAAAACTCAGTTTCTACCTCCACAGCTGAGGCTGAGTATATTGCAGCTGGTAGTTGTTGTGCACAGATTTTATGGATGAAAAATCAACTACTTGATTATGGATTAAGAGTTGAGAAAATTCCTATTTTCTGTGACAACACTAGTGCCATTGCCATTACTGAGAATCCAGTGCAGCATTCAAGGACCAAGCACATTGACAGCAAGTACCATTTCATTAGAGAACATGTTATGAATGGTACTGTGGAGTTACATTTTGTTCCATGTGAACAACAACTTGCAGACATTTTTACCAAGCCACTTGATGAATCAACATTCTCAAGACTAGTAAGTGAGCTAGGCATGTTAAATTTCTCCTAATTATTTTTGAGATTTTTGCAAGTTATATTGTAGCCAGAAATTTGCTATGTTTTTCTGTGAATTAATTTTCTCAGGAAAAAGTGCAATTTTGTCTAAGTCAAAATTACTATGTCAACGAAACGCACCATTTCGTTGACAGTCTTAGCCTTTTTCTGGGTGTTTCGTTGATAGCTCTTTTACATCAACGAAACACAGCTTTATCAACGAAATAGACGGGACTTTAATCGCCCAATCCTGATTCGTTGATATAGCGCAGTTAATCTGAACCGTTGAAATTTGACACGTCTTTTACCACGATCTATACATACACCCCTGTAAGTATAAATCATAGTAATACTTTAAAAGTAACGGTTATATTTTTTAAGCCAATCCAGTAATTTACATTGATTATTGGACTTAATTTCAGAGAATTTTTGGGGGAGTATTTAAGAAATTCTATTTTCTTTAATTCTTTTTTACCTGTTCTCAAAAATTCCAAAGGCTTTTCTTTCTTCTTCTCTCTAACAAGCAATTCAGTTCGAAGCTTTTCTTCACTCAACAATGGCACCAATAGTCAAGCTTATGTCTGCTGGAGGGTTTATCTATGAGAAGAACAACTCCATCCCTTTTGTTGTCAAGGAAAGCCCGAACAACATCTTTTTCAAAATGATGGATTTCATGAAGAATTGCAAGTTGAGCTATGCAATGTTTCACTCTACACCACTCTACAATGAGATAATCGAGGAGATTTGGACCTCATGTGAGTATAGTGGGACAAATTGCACTTTGCAATTCACCATCCAAGGTAATGAGTATATAGTTAACTCTGATGTATTGCAAGCATGTCTACATATTCCTGAAAATAACTGTAATGCTTTGCCTACATATACTGAAATGATTAACATGCTAAATTCTATAAACTACTCTTTGCCTACTGATAATTTGGGTAAGATTATTAGGAGAGGTTTGGTTAAGGAATACAGTTACATAGCTGATGCATTCATTAAGGTCTTCTCTGGAAAGATTAGCAATTTTGATGCATTAACTAATTCTATGTTGATTCTCTTAACCATGCTTCTAACTGATAGATATTACAACTTTAGCACTCAACTTATGTATGAAATTGGTGCTAAGTTGGGTGATAAGGCTAATAGGAAAAAGAATATCTATTATGCTAGGTTTCTGATGATGTTGGCTAACCATGTAAGTCCAGCACCATTAGTTATCTCTAACCCTATTTCCAGGTTCGAGTGTTTTGTGCAAGAGAAGAGGGTTTTGACAGATATACTGAGACTTAACCACAATGGTGATGTCCCAATGGTGTATCTGCCCATCATTGAGGTAACTTCTTCTAACCCTGTTAGTGTAGTTGTTACTTCTATTGTTTCACCTACCAATGTTGCTATGGAGTCTGTAGTTGTGTCCCAACAGGCTCCTGCCCAAGCATCAAAACCTAAATCTAAGAAATCCTCAAAGCCAACCTCAGGTGCTTCTCAAAAGGCACCTGTTGCAAAAACTACTTCACAGCCAAAGGGGAGTGATTCTGGAGTTGTGAGAGGTGAGGGAAGGGGTGAAAATCAAAGAAACCCCAAGAATAAGGAAGGAAAGGATAGTGTGTCCCAGCCATGCCCCATTGTGTCTTCCCAACAAGGCATAATGAGTAAAATGGATTTAAACACAAGTCGAGTTGCATCCTCCCAAAAGGATGTGATTATTGAAACAAGCTCTCCTCCAAGAGCACACTCCAAGAGGGTCAAGGACACTTCAAGCCCACAGTCTACATTTTCCCAATACCAAAGGAGAGTGAAGCAAAAATCCAAGGGTACACAGGGTGCACACACTCTGGAAGCAACACTTCCAGTTTCACAAATTCAGTTTGATGTAACCCCAATTATTACTCTGGGGTTACAGTCCCATTCTCTAAACATCAACCTTCAGCTATCTCCACCAAATTCACCAACTCAGTCTTTAGACGTGGACATGATCCATACATCTATTCCTGATTCTCCAACTCTTATCTTGGAGAAGCCCCACTCTGAAGCTGGTGGTCATCACTTGTTAAGTGATTTGTTGGGCCATCAACCAATTTTTTCTGAAGCTGCAAGAGGATCTGTGGACCCCAATCTCACATCAATCACCACAGATTTGATTGTAATTTCACTTTCTCAAAATGCTTTATTGACTTCATCAACGGAACAGCCTCTTTCGTTGACAAGTGTTTCTCCATCAACGGTATCCATACCGTTGACAATTCCAACTACCATTCCGTTGATAGGTCATTCTACACCCCTTATTGAAGATCAAGTTGTTTCCACAACTAGTGTAGATGACCTGGTGGTAGTTGAGACACTTTTAGGTTTGAGAGAGAGTGAAACTGAGAGGCTGGCTTGCAGCTAGGCAAAAGGAGAGAATGAGAGTGAGAGGCTGGCTATTTCTTCCAGCCAGGCAAAAGGAGAGATTGAGAGTACCACCTTAGTAGGTGAAGGTGAGGGTGTGAGAGGTGTGAGCCATGGGGAGCCCATGATGAAAGAAAAGAGTGGAGAGAGAGAAGGGACTACAGGAGTCATAAGGGAGGAAGAAGCCATTGCTAGTGAGTTAATGGGGGTCAGTGAGGGAGAAAGGGAACTTACTTTCCAAGAGCATTATCAACAAACTCTGGATAGTATTTCCCTGGATCCTGAGACCTTTACTCATCATGTGCCAGCCTATCAGGTTATGGCTCAACAGGGCAATGTGGAGACAGAGAGGTCACTAAACCTAATTCATACAACTGCATCAATGCAAAGAGCAAAGGATGCCTTGACCAATCTATCTCCAGCAGCTGCAGCAAGTGGAGACTTTGACTTTTCTGATGATGAGGACAGCTTTTGTGACAATCTACAGGTGGCTACTACTTCACAGACTGGGACTTCTGTGGTGCCTCCTAGACCAAACTGGCTTTCTCAGGATATGCAAGGAAGATGCACTCTAGATGCTGCTATCACAAGGCAGTACAATGAGGCATATCTAGCTCATGAGTCTGCAAATGCAAGGGACAAGAAATTCTACAGGGCCATCATGGATTCACTGGAAATCCAAAGGCTACAGATGTTACAGACAAGGATTGAAGCTACAGAAATCAAGGATTCCATTAGCAACCTCAGGGATGCTATTGACAGGAGGCTAGATGAAAAGCTTCCTCTTCTAACTGTGTCCAAGATGAACAGGTTTTTCTCCAAGGAACCTGAAGTGTCCTCATCTTTGAAGACTATTTCCTCTAGAGTGGACAAAGTTGAGGCTACACTTTCTCACATGCAAAAGGAACAGGAGAAGCAAACTCAGCTACTCACCCAGCTTTTGGCAGCTCAAGGACTCCCTATCATCTCACTTGATGATAACAAAAAGGGGGAGAAATCTAAGGAACTAGAGAAATCTAAAGAGCTTGATATACAAATCACAAAGGTTTTGGTCCCAGCCATTTCCTTACCAAATGAGCCACTAGCAATGGGGGATCTTGGACAGAAGAAAAAGGATGGCATTGACCTAATTCAGGAAGCTTCTATGAGGATGAGACTTGCAGAACAGATCAAAGATCATTGGTCCAACATAGAAGCAAGGGTCAAGAGAATTGCTGGAACTGCAAAGAACTCAAATCCATCAACGGATCAACCATCAACGAATGCCATGGTTGTAACATCAACGGAATGGGAGCCACAGTTCAAGAGTTCTTATGTTATAGAACCCCTTCAGCATGGAGTCCTTCAAGATTCAAGAAGTGAGAAAGGACAATCTTCATGCTTTAGGAATGTGGATGCAAGAGGGATATCTCCAATATCACCTGTCAAACCTAGGGAAGCTGATCATTGAAAGCAAAGAGAGCAATCATCCAAGCATAAGGAACAAAAGGGCCATCATCTACAGGGATAGCAAAGAAATCTGCATTTGGGTTGGTCACCCAAATTTTGCTAAGGCCAAAGCTGAAGAATCTGAAAGGACAGCAATACAAGCACTAGCAGTTGCTCAATCACTTGAAGATGAAGAAACCCTACAGGAAGAAAAGGCTAAGGATGAAGCTAAGGAAGCTGGAAAGGAAAGGAAGAGTGTAAGGCAGCCAAAGGCTAGAGCTAAAAGGAATCTGAACTTTGACAAAGATGATTCTCAGGACACTGCTCAAGACTCTTCCACAACAAGTGCACATCAAATTCCTGTTGATCTACCTCATGAAGGAAAGTTGGCCTGTGATCCTGCACATCCTGTCAACTTTCACGATCAACCAATTATGCCAAAAGAGGAGCCTCTTGAATTTGATGAGGCCTACTTTCCAAAGTTCCTATTTGAGAAGGATCAACCAATGAAGACAAAGAAAAGGGCTGTCAAGGCAAAGCTAGTGTTTGTGAGAAAGCCATAACCTCAGAAACCCCCTGCAAATCCAGAGGACTGCATGTACATTGCTGACATCAGGGAAGAATCCAGTTTACATCTTGACTTAGACAACCTGGTGGAAGTAAGAGGCATTGCAGCTTCTCAAAAATTGCCTGAGAGACTAGTTTTTACATTCAAGGGAGGTAGAGAACAAGTGTGGCCTCTCTATAGAATTTTAGGAGAAGACTATCAAACACTACTCTCAGTGTTTAGATGCTTGAAGAAGGACTTTGGCTTCACCAAAACAGTCAAGTCTGAGGTGGTCTCCAAAATCTGTCAGATAAAGGCTAGCTGGAACAAGCCTGAGGCTCTTCCCAGGATGCTTAGAGTGCCCTCAACAGGAAAGAAGATCCATCTTCAACCATACTGGATGATGGAATTTAAGGACAAGGACAATTGCAGAAGATTCTTCAGGATGGAAGACCAGCTGGATAAGGCATCTAATCAAACTCTAAAGTTTATGCAATCCATGCTTGGTGATCAAGATGAAGAGGAGAAAATCTTTTATAGAAGGCTACAGGTCCAAATTGAGGAAAACAACTCTAAGAGAGGGAAGAAGACTATGCCACAAAGAAGACACAGATGAAAAATTTGCTCAGTCTAGAGGAGCACTTTTGGGCATTAGTCTTGTAAGTCTTGTAGTTTGTCTAAAATATTATGAAGCTTAATGCATTTTCTACTTTTGTAATTTATGATGTATCTGAGTGTTTTTGTTATCATCAAGTCTCTTGATTTATGGCTGTTATTCTATCAGTCATAAATTGGGGGAGATTGTTAGGAATATGTTGTTCTTGATGATAAACATAAAACACTTAGTAGAATTTGTGTAAAGTCATTTTGTAGCTGTCAACGAAATGGCATGCTTTGCAGCATTCCGTTGACAGGAAGCTCATCAACGAAATGAGTGATGTAGCAATTGCACTGTACAATACTTCTAGTTTGATATTCATTTCGTTGTAGATATTGGATAGGTTTTCTAAGTCATGTTGACTAAGTACTAGATAGGCAAAATAGGTTGGTTAATTGTAAATATATTATGCCTTGTAATTTTGCCTAAGTGAAGACATGTCAACGGTATGAAGATTACTCTGTCAACGGTATGGAGTTTACTCATCAACGAAACGAAGATTACTCATCAACGAAACGAAGAATAAAGCTATCAACGAAACACACCTTACTGCTATCAACGAATCATTATCACTTTTCTGAATAGTTAACAAAGTGATAGTGACAGTTTTCTGACAGATCAAAAGGAGATGTGGAAGTGTACTTTGCATTGGAAACCATTAAAATGGACATGGGGAATAAGGAAACATTCCAATTTCCAATCTGGTTATTGAGTGGGATCACTATAAGACTGAAGACAGAAGAAAGATCTCCAAGGACCATTGGACAAAAGGGATGAAAAGCAAGCTATTGACGGTTACCTTTAGTGTACTTTAGTGTAGCCAAAAATAGCTTTGTAAACTTGGGAATATTTATATAACCAAGTGTAGCAGTTAAAATAGATGTAAGAGAAGAAAAACAAATAGATTGTATTAGCTATCTTTGAGAGCATACTTCTCTACATTCTTGTAACTAAGCAGCTGTGTACTTTTTGTATCACAGATTATTTCCGCAATAAAAATCACTTCAGTTGGATCATCAAACAATCCAACTGAAATTATTAAGTGCTTGTGGTTTTTATTTTATAAGTTCAGTTTTAATTTGTAAGTTATTTTTAAGTTTGAAAAATATCAAGAATTCTATTCAACCCCCCCCCCCCCCCCCTTCTACAATTCTGTTAGGTCATTTGGGATTAACATTGGTAAATAAAAGTTAAGAAATTAGATCGGTTTTGTAGAAGAAATTAAGTAATTACTTGGTAAATAATTAATTACCTTTAATACTTTCGTACAAGCAGCTAATTAATAGTATAAATATACACCTAAACTCTGTTAATTGGTATGAGACTTTTTCCTTTATGTTATTTATCTTATTAAGTTTGTTTGTATCCTAATGCGGGATCATATTAAAATCTTTGACAAGATAAGTTATTTTCTATTAGTGTTGATTGAGTTAAGACATGGATTAACAAGGAGAGGGATTCATCAATTAATCAATTAAAATAATAGGCCGAGCAAGGTAATTTTCATGTACATTCAGTTGTGAATTGATTTATATGTTTATGTGTGTACATTATTAGTTTTGAATTTATAGTTAAAAGTTGATACACCTGTATACAAGGTAAATCGAAAGTGGAGAATTCATCGTGTCTTCGAAAACAAATTTTATCATTATTTTTGAACGTTTAGATAGTTATTGCTCTAATTTTTATGAGAAAAGATTATATCTTTTAGTAAAATATTTTCTTTAATTCATACACGAAAATTCAAAGATAAAAATTGTATATTAAGAAATTTATAGTGTATGTATTTCGAAAATATCATGTTAAGATTTATTCGACTGAAAAATTTATTTAGTGTGTGCATTTTTAACAAAATTCAATAAGTCGGTGCATCTATAACAAAAGTCATACAAGAATAAGAAATATTGAGAAGAGGTCAATATTTTTTTTTTTTTAAGGAAGAGTTTGTTGTTGTTTTTGTTGTTATTTGTTTTGACAAAAAAAGATCATTATTAATAAAAAAAATCTCCCATTAACAAAAAAGATGTTTGTTCATATTTTTTGATTTTTTTCTTACTGAGAATAGATTTGGAGGTAATGAATATTTTAATAGCTCTGAAGGTATAATTGTAGTTTTTGATTAAACGATCTAGAACTTTATATATATATATATATATATATATATATATATATATATATATATATAATTCAAAACAAAACTTAATTTTATATTAGAAATATTATTTTATTTAAAAACGTATTTTGTAGAATATTTTTTGAGAAAATTTAAAGATATTATTATAAAACCGCTGCGAAGCGCGACTTAGTAAACTATTATATATATAAAGGAAAACCCCCAGGAGCTCTAGAATCGCTCGATTCATATTTATCTAATTTTCTAAAGGTCCTCAATTTTAATTCAATTAAATTAAATTTCTTTATTTACATTCGAAGTTTTAGGGAAGACATTCCTTATTTACACTCAAATTTTCAGGAAAACCAATAAATATATAAAAATCAATCTTATTTAAAATTTAATCAAACAAATATTATCTTTTTTCTCAACTAACTTAGATTCTATTAAAAAATAAAATTTCCTCTTTTAGCTCCTAAATTGTAGAATAGGTAATTCTTATTAAAGACAAGTTGACTTAAAATTATAAACTTAATCAAGTTATATTATTATATATACAAAATCTTTATAAAATGAAATTTCCTTTTTTTAGCTCCTAAATTCTATAAAAGGTAATACTTATTAAAGACAAGTTGGCTTAAAATTATAAACATAATAAGTTTTATTATTATATATACTATATTTATTATATATCTCTATTTTTATTTTTTTATCTTCTTTATATACATAAAGATAAACCCCCAGGAGCTCTCAGATCGTCCGAAAGCTATTTATCTATTTTTCTAGAACTTCTGAATTTTTATTCAATAAAATTAAATTTCCTTAATTAAATTCGAATTTATAGGATAAAAAAATAACATTTGCCTTATAAATTTTTTCTAATGAAGGAAACTAAATATAAAATTTTAATATTCTTTCTTTTCTCAATTTTAATACAATAAAATGAAAGTTCCTTCTTTAAATTTGAATTTATAAGATAGAAAAAATCTCAATTGTCTTTTAAATCTTTACTAATGGAGGAAACTAAATATTCAATTTTAATATATTTTTCCTTTAAAATCTTTAATAATGGAGGAAAGTAAATATACAATTTTAATATTTTTTCCTTTAAAATCTTTAATAATGGAGAAAAGTAAATATACTTTTTTAATATTCAAAATCTTTATCTTTTTATCTTATCAATCTTGATCTTCATTGTTAGGCTCAAGACATGTCTGAACACCACTATTAACAAGCCTACACTTTGTGACTATGTCACATTACATGACCTAGTGAGTTCTATCACTGGGATGTAGTATAGGTCTCTAAATGTACTTGTCTTGTTCTCATGAACATTAGCTTGACCATGTATGCTCAAAGTTATAATGAGCTTAGTAAAGTTTCTTGCATCTAGATTGTATATAGGCCATTGAATAATTATCCTGGTAGAAGTTCAGAAGTGTTCATGCAGCAGGATAGAGATAAATAAGGCTATGAAGAAATAAGTTGCAGAAATTTGTCTAAGGCATTATATAGCAAAGTCAGAAGAAAGCTATGTCGTGAAGTCACCAATATCCATGTCGTGAAGTACTATATCGCATAGTCCATTTTGTACTATGTCGAGAAGTCCTCAAGACACATGTCGTGAAGTGTTGAAGTCAGCAAAGTCAAAGAAGCCTAGATCGTGAAGTCCTCAGAATCCCTATGTCGCATAGTCGTCAAATGACCTATGTCGCATAGTCTTAAAATGACCTATGTCACATAGTCTTCAAATGACCTATGTCGCATAGTCTTCAAATGACCTATGTCGCAAAGTCTTCAAAGGCTATATCGCGAAGTGTTAGGAATATGTTGTTCTTGATGATAATTATAAAAACACTTAGTAGATTTTGTATTAAGTCATTTTGTAACTGTCAACGGAATGGCATGCTTTGCAGTGTTTCGTTGACAGGAAGCTCATCAACGGAATGAGTGTTGTAGCAATTGCACTGTACAATACTTCACAGTTTGATATGCATTTGATGTATGTACTAGATAGGTTTTCCAAGTCATGTTGACTAAGTACTAGATAGGCAAAATAGGTTGGTTAATTGTAAATATGTTATGCCTTGTAATTTTGCCTAAGTGAAGACATGTCAACGGTATGAGGATTACTCTATCAACGAAACAAGGATACACCATCAACGGTATGGAGTTTACTCATCAACGAAACGAGAGAAACACCATCAACGGAATGAAGAATAAAGCTATCAACGAAACACATCTCCCTACTATCAACGAATCATTATTGCTTTTCTGAATAGTTGACAAAGTGATAGTGACAGTTTACTGAACAGATCTAAAGGTGATGTGGAAGTGTACTTTGCATTGGAAACCATTAAAATGGACATGGGGAATAAGGAAACATCCCAGTTTCCAATTGGGCTCTTGGGAGTGATCATAATAAGCATGAAGACAAAAGCAAGGATCTCCAAGGACCACTGGACAAAGGGATGAAAAGCAAACTATTGGCGGTTACCTTTAGTGTACTTTAGTGTAGCCAAAAATAGTATTGTAAACTTGGGGAATATATATAACCAAGTGTAGCAGTTAAGATAGAGTAAGAGAAGAAACAAATAGTTTGTATTAGCTATCTTTGAGAGCATTCTTCTCTACAACTCTGTAACTGAGCAGCTGTGTACTTTTGTATCACAGATTATTTCCGCAATAAAAACACTTCAGTTGGATCATCAAACAATCCAACTGAATTATTTATATCTTGTGTTTTTATTTATTCAGTTCAGTTTTATTTTATAAAGTGTTTTAAGTTTAAGAAAATATCAAGAATTGTATTCAACCCCCCCTTCTACAATTCTGTTAGGTCATTTGGGATTAACAATTGGTATCAGAGCAAGCTTCTAACATACAAGAAGTTTAAAGATCAAGACCAAAAACAGAAGCCATGGTGAAGAAGGATGCAGGTGTAAAGATACCAGTTCTTGATAAGGACAATTACTTTCACTGGAAAGTAAAGATGCATTTACATCTCATGTCTATGGATGAGAGATATGTAGACTGCATTGAGAAAGGTCCACACGTTCCCATGAAGGTTGCATCTAGAATTGGAGTGCCAGATGATGCTCCTGATGTAGAAATTCCAAAACTTGTCTCAGAATGGACTATTGAAGATCTTGCAGAAATCCATAAAGATAAGAGAACCATGAACATTCTGTTTAATGGTTTGGAGCAAGAGATGTTTGACAATGTCATAAACTGTACAACCTCCAAAGAAGTATGGGACACTGTAAGAACACTATGTGAAGGAACTGAGCAAGTAAGGGAGAACAAAATGCAACTCCTTATACAACAATATGAGCACTTTCACTTTAAAGCTGGTGAAACCCTAAATGACACGTTTAGTAGGTTTCAAAAGCTTCTGAATGGATTAAAGTTGTATGGGAGAATCTACCAAACTAAGGACTCAAACCTTAAATTTCTAAGAGCTCTTCCAAAAGAATGGAAGCCTATGACTGTTTCTCTAAGAAACACTCAAGAGTACAAAGACTACACTCTTGAAAGGCTTTATGGAACCTTGAAGACTTATGAGCTGGAAATGGAGCAAGATGAGGAAATTGAAAAGGTACAGAAGAAGGGTGGATCTATTGCATTGATTGCATCTGTGAACCAACTGGAAGATGACACTGAAGAAGCTGCAAAGGCCACAACTAGTCGAGCTAGTTGTAGAAGTGATGTTAGCAAGGGTAAAGGTAAGATGACAGAAGAAGAAGAACCAGAATCAGCCAACTTGGATGACTTAGATGAGATTGATGAACACATTGCTTTTCTGTCAAGAAAATTCTCTAAGTTCAAGTTCAAGAGAAACTCAGAAGCAAGGCCACCAAGGAGAGACTTTCAACCTAACAAAAGTAACTGGATTGAAAAGTCTAAATCTAAATGTTTCAATTGTGGAATGCTTGGTCACTTTGCTGGAGACTGCAGAAAGCCCAAGATTGAGAAGAGCAACAGGAAATTTGAGCCTGTTGATTATAAAAAGAAATACTTTGAACTTCTCAAGCAAAAAGAAAAGGCTTTCATGTCTCAGGAGTATGATTGGGCTGGTAATGGTGAAGATTCTGATGATGATGTTGAATATGTCAACTTGGCTCTTATGGCTAACAATCATGAGCAGGAAGCAAGCTCCTCAAGCAACCAGGTAACAATTACTAATCTTTCTGAGCTTTCTAAAGAGGAATGCGATAGTGCAGTAAATGAAATGTCTACTGTATTGTATAATTTGTGTGTTACTCTTAAATCACTTACCAAAGAGAATTCAAGAATAAAAGAGACTAATTTGCTCTTAAGTGATAGGAATGCAATGTTAGAAGCACAGCTCATTGAATTTGAGAAAATGAGATGTGTTAGTAGGGATGCTAAGAAGGAACTTGAGAACGTGTTACAAAGGGAAGAAATTCTTAAGACACAACTTGAAATAGAACAAAGTGTGATTGCTAAATGGAAAGATGCCAGGAATGTTGCTACCAACATCATTAATGTTCAAGGTATGGAATCTTTCTGTGAACAATCATGGAAAAAGAACAAAGAGAAACTAGGGTATGTTTGTGAAACCTTAGAATCAGAAACAGAGTCAACAAACAACAATGATCATTTGTTGAAGGTTGATATGTCAACGGAATGCAATGTTCCGTTGACAGATGAACCATCAACCGATCAGGGTGTTTCGTTGACAGAGAAAAGAAAAGATGAACTCACTAGACTTAATAATAAGTATGGTCCTGTCACCAAGAACTTTGTTCAGGGTGAGTCTAGTAAATCAAAGAAAGTTGAGAAGCCTGTTGAGAGAGCTAATGTAGGTCACTTATCTAACAAGCAATTGAAAGATAAGTTAGAGAATGTTCAAGTTGAGGCTAAGGGAAATAAAAGGAATAACATGAATGGCAAAGTAGGAATTAACAAACACAACAATTACACACCTGATAAATATGCTCCTAGAAAAACATGTGTTAATTGTGGAAGTGTTAGTCATTTATCTACTAACTGCAAATCTTTTAAGAAGACTGTTAAAGTGAAAATTCCCAAGCCTGCAATGAATAGTTCCATGCCTACAATGCCTGTTATGCCTAACATGTTTGCTCCATATGCACAATTTCAAAATCCATATGCCAGCATGCCATTTGTGTCTAATCCATACATGAATATGTTTAATGTGCCACAAATGCCATGGAATATGAATAACATGTTTGTTCCTCCAATTATGCATGCTAAGAATGAAAATGTGAGCAATCCTCAGAAATCAACACCAAGGATAAAGATTGATTTAAATCAATCTGAGCCCAAGGTGAAAAATGATATAAAAGGAAAAGCAAAGGCTAACAAAACAGGACCCAAGGAAACTTGGGTACCAAAATCGACTTGATTTGGTTCTATTGTGTGCAGGGAGACAAAAGGAATCTTTGGTACTTGGATAGTGGTTGTTCAAGACACATGACTGGTGATTCTACCCTGCTCACAGAGTTTCAGGAAAGAGCTGGCCCTTGTATTGCTTTTGGAGATGACAGCAAAGGCTACACAAAGGGATATGGCTTGATTTCAAAAGAGAATGTCATCATAGATGAGGTTGCATTGGTGGATGGTCTTAAGCACAACTTGCTTAGTATCAGCCAACTTTGTGACAAAGGATTTTTAGTTACTTTTTCTAAAGAAGCCTGTGTTGTTTCTAAAGGAGGAAACAACAATGTGGTAATGACTGGATTCAGAAGAGGGAATGTGTACATTGCTGACTTTAGTAGCACAAGTTCAGAAACCATCACTTGTCTTTTCAGCAAGGCAAGCAAGGATGAAAGTTGGCTATGGCACAAGAAATTATCTCATCTGAACTTTAAAGTTATGAATGATTTCGTGAGGAAAGATCTTGCTAGAGGAATTCCACAAGTGGAGTTTTCCAAGGATGGTTTGTGTGATGCCTGTCAAAAGGGGAAACAAAAGAAGGCATCATTCAAAAGCAAGACAGAGTCATCAATTGTCCATCAGCTTGAGTTGCTTCATATGGATTTGTTTGGCCCTGTAAATGTCATGTCTATTTCAAAGAAGAAATATTGTCTTGTGATTGTTGATGATTTTTCTAGATTTACATGGACTTTCTTTTTGCTCTCCAAGGATGAGGCAAGTGAAATCATTATCAATCACATCAAGATGGTAAACAATCATCCTGACTTGAAAGTAAGAAGGATTAGGAGTGACAATGGGACAGAATTCAAGAATTCAAGCATGAAGGTGTTCTGTGAAGAAAATGGTATTTTGCATGAGTTTTCAGCAGCAAGGACACCACAGCAAAATGGTGTAGTTGAAAGGAAAAACAGAACACTTATTGAAGCTGCAAGGACAATGCTAGATGAATCAAAGTTACCAACTTATTTTTGGGCTGAGGCAGTTAATACAGCTTGCTTCACTCAGAATATTTCTTTGATTAATCAGGCCAAAGGAATGACCCCTTATCAGCTACTCAAAAGAAAGAAGCCACTATTGGATTTTCTTCATGTCTTTGGATGCAAGTGCTTTGTTCTGAGAAATCAAGCTGAGCATTTGGGGAAATTTGAAGCAAAGGCAGATGAAGCAATATTTGTGGGTTATGCAGCAGGGAAAGCCTACAGAATCTACAATCTCAGAACCAACATTGTTATGGAATCTGTACATGTTGTTTTTGATGATCTCAAAATTCAGGGTCTCTGTGATGAAGGTTTCCATGAAAGTCTCTCTTTTGAGAATGAGGAAGGAGAACAAATGGATCATGATAAGACCATTGAGAAACAGTCCAAAGTTGTTGTATCTAGCACAGATGAAAGCAGCAGTGAAGATGAAATTGCTGCATTAAGATTGAAAAGAATAGCTGCTAGTAGGCCAAATGGTCATTCCGTTGACAGTCAGAATGAGCGTTTCGTTGACAGTCAAAATGGTCATTCCGTTGACAGTCACAGAAATGCTTCCAGGAGTGATCAGTTAGGGACAACAAACTCAGGGGGAGTTTCTCAAGGACAAATATCTAATCTAGGCAATCATGATCATGAAGCTACTTCTTCAAGAGCAAATCTACCTCCCTCAAGGAAATGGACTAAAGATCATCCCTTTGAACTTATTATAGGTGATGTGTCTTCAAAAGTCCAAACTAGAAGACCAACTCAAGAAGAATGTCTATATAGCAGCTTTCTGTCTCAAGATGAGCCAAAGAAAGTTGAGGATGCACTTCTAGATCCAGATTGGGTCTTGGCTATGCAAGACGAGCTAAACCAATTTGAAAGGAACAAAGTTTGGAAGCTGGTGCCCAAGCCTAAGGACAGGAGTGTCATAGGCACAAAATGGGTGTTCAGAAACAAGATGGATGAAAATGGCATAGTCACAAGGAACAAAGCTAGATTGGTTGCAAAAGGCTACTCACAGGAAGAAGGAATTGATTTTGATGAAACCTTTGCTCCTATTGCAAGACTAGAAGCAATAAGGATTTTCCTAGCCTATGCAGCCCATGCCAATTTCAAGGTCTATCAAATGGATGTGAAGAGTGCTTTTCTAAATGGGGAATTGGAAGAGGAGGTGTATGTAAGTCAACCTCCTGGTTTTGAAGATGATGATTTTCCAGAATATGTATACTTCCTCCTCAAAGCACTCTATAGTTTGAAACAAGCACCTAGAGCCTGGTATGACACACTTTCACAGTTCCTCCTTGAGAATCATTTCACTAGAGGTACTGTAGATAAAACTCTTTTTCATAGGATTGTGAATGGCTCTACAATACTTGTTCAAATATATGTAGATGACATAATTTTTGGGTCTACAGATGAAAAACTTTGTCAAAAGTTTGCCAAGCTTATGCAAAGTAAGTATGAAATGAGAATGATGGGAGAGTTAACTTATTTTCTTGGTCTTCAAGTAAAGCAAGTTAATGAAGGCATTTTCATTAGTCAAACCAAGTACATTAATGATTTGTTAAAGAGGTTTAACTTAATGGAATGCTCTCCTGCCAAAACACCCATGCCTACTGCCACCAAACTTGAATTGAATACTAAGGAAAAATCTATGGACATTTCAAGTTACAGAGGCATGGTTGGCTCACTTTTATATTTAACAGCTAGTAGACCTGATATTATGTTTGCTACATGTCTATGTGCTAGATTTCAGGCTGATCCTAGGGAATCCCATTTAGTTGCTATTAAAAGAATTTTCAGATATCTCAAAGGAACACCAAACCTTGGCATTTGGTATCCTAGAGAATCTGGTTTTGAACTAATTGGTTATTCAGATGCAGATTATGCAGGATGTAAAATTGACAGGAAAAGCACAACAGGAACCTGTCAATTTCTAGGAAACAAGCTTGTATCATGGTTCAGCAAGAAGCAAAACTCAGTTTCCACCTCCACAGCTGAGGCTGAGTATATTGCAGCTGGAAGTTGTTGTGCACAGATTTTATGGATGAAAAATCAACTACTTGATTATGGAATAAGAGTTGAGAAAATTCCTATTTTCTGTGACAACACTAGTGCCATTGCCATTACTGAGAATCCAGTGCAGCATTCAAGGACCAAGCATATTGACATCAAGTACCACTTTATTAGAGAACATGTTATGAATGGTACTGTGGAGTTACATTTTGTTCCAAGTGAACAACAACTTGCAGACATCTTTACCAAGCCACTTGATGAATCCACATTCTCAAGATTAGTAAGTGAGCTAGGTATGCTAAATTTCTCTTAATTATTTTGAGATTTTTGCAAGTTAAAATGCAGCCAGGAACTTGCTATAATTTTTCTGTGAATTGATTTTCTCAAGAAAAAGTGAAATTTTGTCTAAGTCAAAATTACTATGTCAACGAAACGAACCATTCCGTTGACAGTCTTAGCATTTTTCTGGGTGTTTCGTTGATAGCTCTTTTATATCAATGAAACGCGGCTTTATCAACGAAATAAGACGGGAATTTAACCGCCCAATCTGATTCGTTGATGTAGCGCTTTTTAATCTGAACCGTTGAAACTGCACGTTCTTTATCACGATCTATACATACACCCCTGTAAGTATAATTCGTGGTAATTTTTTTTCTAACGGTTACTTTTTCAAGCCAATCAGGTAATTTAGATTAATTATTGGACTTAATTTCTGAGAATTTTTGGGGGAGTATTGAAGGAACTTTAATTTCTTTATTTCATTTCTACCTGTTCTCAAAAATTCCAAAAGTTTTTCTATCTTCTTCTCTCTAACAAGCAATACAGCTCGAAGCTTTTTCTCACTCAACAATGGCACCCATAGTCAAGCTTATGTCTGCTGGTGGGTTCATCTATGAGAAGAACAATTCTATTCCATTTGTTGTTAAGGAGAGTCCGAACATCATCTTTTTCAAGATGATGGATTTCATGAGGAACTGTAAGTTGAGCTATGCGATGTTTCACTCTACACCACTCTACAATGAAATAATCGAGGAGATTTGGACCTCAAGTGAGTATAGTGGAACAAACGGCACACTGCAATTCACTCTTCAAGGTAATGAGTACATAGTTAATTCTGATGTTTTGCAAGCATGTTTACATATTCCTGATAATAACTGTGATGCTTTGCCTTCTAACACTGAAATAACTACCATGCTAAATTCTATAAACTACTCTTTGCCTACTGATAACCTAGGTAGAATTATTAGGAGAGGTTTGGTTAGGGAATACAGTTATTTAGCTGATGCATTCATTAAGGTCTTTTCTGGAAAGATTAGTAATTTTGATGCATTAACTAACTCTATGTTAATTCTCCTAACCATGCTTCTAAATGATAGATATTACAACTTTAGCACCCAACTTATGTATGAAATTGGTGCTAAGTTGGGTGATAAGGCAAATAGGAAGAAAAATATCTATTATGCAAGGTTTCTGATGATGCTGGCTAATCATGTTAGTCCAGCACCATTAGTTATCTCTAACCCTACTGCCAGGTTTGAGTGCTTTGTGCAAGAGAAGAGAGTATTGACAGACATACTGAGGCTGAACCACAATGGTGATGTTCCAGTGGTGTATCTGCCAATCATTGAGGTAACTACTGCTATCCCTGTTAGTATAGCTGTTACTTCCATTGTTTCATCCAATCCAGTTGCTATGGAGTCTGTAGCTGTGACCCAACAGGCTCCTGCCCCAGCAACAAAACCAAAATCTAAGAAATCCTCCAAGCCAACCTCAGGTGCTTCTCAAAAGGCACCTGTTGTAAAAACTACCACACAACCTAAGGGGAGTGAGTCTGGAGTTGTGAGAGGTGAGGGAAGGGGTGAACATAAAAGAAACCCCAAGGATAAGGAAGGTGAGGTAAGTGTTTCCCAGCCTAGCCCCATTGTGTCTTCCCAACAAGGCACAATGAGTAAAACGGATTTAAGCACAAGTCTAATTGCATCCTCCCAAAAGGATGTAATTATTGAAACAAGCTCTCAACCTAGAGCACAGTCCAAAAGGGTAAGGGACACTTCAAGCCCACAGTCTACATTTTCCCAATACCAAAGGAGAGTGAAGCAAAAATCCCAGGTTTCACAGGGTGCACACACACTGGAAGCAACACTTCCAGTTTCTCAAATTCAGTTTGATGTAACCCCTATCATTACTCTGGGGTTACAGTCCCATTCTCTAAACATCAATCTTGAATTATCTCCATCAAATTCACCAACTCAATCTTTAGATGTGGACATGATCCATACATCTATTCCTGATTCTCCAACTCTAATCTTGAAGAAGCCCCACTCTGAAGCTGGTGGCCATCACTTGTTAAGTGATTTGTTGGGCCATCAACCAATTTTTCCTGAAGTTGCAAGGGGATCTGTGGACCAAACTCTCAAATCAATCACCACAGACTCTACTGTAATTTCTCATTCTCAAAGTGCTTTCTTGACTTCATCAACGAAACAGTCTATTTCGTTGACAAGTGTTTCTCCATCAACGGTATCCATACCGTTGACAGTTCAAACTACCATTCCGTTGATAGTTCACTCTGCACCTCTAATTGAAAATCAAGTTGTTTCCACAACTAGTGCAGATGATCTAGTGGTAGTTGAGACACTTCTAGGATTGAGAGGGAGTGAAACTGAGAGGCTGGCTTGCAGCCAGGCAAAAGGAGAGAATGAGAGTGAGAGGCTGGCTATTTCTTCCAGCCAGGCAAAAGGAGAGATTGAGAGTTCCACCTTAGTAGGTGAAGGTGAGGGTGTGAGAGGTGTGAGCCATGGGGAGCCCATGATGCAGGAATATAGAGGAGAGAGAGAAGGGACTACAGGAGTCATAAGGGAGGAAACAGCCATTGCTAGTGAGTCAATGGAGGTCAATGAGGGAGAAAGGGAACTTACTTTCCAAGAGCATTATCAACAAACTCTGGATAGTATTTCCCTGGATCCTGAGACCTTTACTCATCCTGTGTCAGCCTATCAAGTTTTGGCTCAACAGGGCAATGTGGAGGCAGAGAGGTCACTACAACTAATTCATACAACTGCATCAATGCAAAGAGCAAAGGATGCCTTGACCAATCTATCTCCAGCAGCTGCAGCAAGTGGTGAGTTTGATTTCTCTGATGATGAGGACAGCTTTGGTGACAATCAGGTGGCCACTACCTCACAGACTGGGACTTCTGTGGTGCCTCCTACACCAAACTGGCTTTCTCAAGATTTACAAGGAAGGATCTCTCTGGATGCTGCAATCACAAGGCAGTACAATGAGGCCTATCTGGCTCATGAGTCTACAAATGCCAATGACAAGAAATTCTACAAGGCTATTATGGATTCACTGGAAATCCAAAGGCTACAGATGATGCAGACAAGGATTGAGGCTAGAGAAATCAAGGACTCAATTAGCAATCTCAAGGATGCTAATGACAGGAGGCTAGATGAAAAGCTTCCTCTTCTCACTGTGTCCAAGATGAACAGGTTTTTCACTAAGGAACCTGAGGTGGCTACCTCCTTGAAGACTCTCTCTTCTAGAGTGGACAAGGTGGAAGCTACCTTATCTCAGATGCAAAAGGAACAGGAGAAGCAGACACAACTGTTGGCCCAGCTAGTGGCAGCTCAAGGACTCCCAGTCATCTCTCTTGATGATAACAAAAAGGGGGAGAAATCTAAGGAGCTAGACATTCAAATCTCAAAGGTTATGGTCCCAGCCATTTCCCTGCCAAAGGAGCCACTAGCTATGGGGGAGTCAGGCAAAGCTAAACTGGACAGCATTGACCTGATTCAGCAAGCTTCTATGAAGCTACAGCTTGCTGAACAAATTAAAGACCACTGGTCCAGGATAGATGAAAGAATCAAGAAGTTAGCTGGTACTACAAAGACTTCAGATCCATCAACGAATCAAGCTTCTTCTAAAGAGCCATCAACGAATGCCATGGTTTAAGTGTCAACGGAATGGGAGCCACAGACCAATTCTTCATATAAGGTAGAGCCCCTTCTGCATGGAGTCACTCAAGGATCAAGGAAGGAGAAAGGACAAACTTCATGCATTAGGGATGTGGAACAAGCTACATTGCAAAGAAGCTTATCTCCCAAGTCTCCTGCTAAACCAAAGGGCAAAAATACAGAAAGGACTTTCTATCCTGCACCTTACCCAGATGAGCACAAGCTTCTTGGTCTACTCATCACAAAAAGTAAGGAAAGCAATAACTATGAGGTAAGGAAGCAAAGGGCAATTGTCTACAGGAATGGACAACAAATCTGTGTTTGGGCTTGTCACCCAAACTTTGCTGAAGCTAAGGCTGAAGAGTCAGAAAGAGCAGCAATGCAAGCACTTGCAGTTGCTCAATCTCTTGATGAAGAAGAAAGACAGCAAGAAGAAAAAGCCAGAGAGGAAAGGAGTGCAAAGAAGAGCACAAGGCAACCAAAGGCAAGAGCTAGGAGAAATATAGCCTTTGAGAATGATGACTCTCAGAGTATTGCATCAGACTCTTCTGTACCAACTGCACCTCCAACAATTCCTGATCCAGCTCTAGGGGAAAAGTTAGTCTGTGATCCTAAACATCCTGTTAATTTCCATGATCAGCCAATTGAGCCAAAGGAAGAGCCAATTGAGTTTGATGAGGCCAACTTTCCAAAATTCCTCTTTGAGATGGATCCAAAGAAGAAATCTAAGCAAAGGGCTACCAAGGCTAAGCCAATTCTAGTAAGGAGACCACAAGCTGAAAAACCTCCTACCAACCCAGAAGACTTCATCTACATTGCTGATATCAGGGAGGAGTCTGACCTACACATCATTCTTGATGACCTAGTTGAAGTGAGAGGAATTGCAGCTTCTTACAAACTACCAGAGAGATTGGTGTTTGTCTACAAGGGTGGGAGAGAACAGGTTTGGCCTCTACATAGAATTCTGGGAGAAGACTATCAGACACTGCTTTCTGTGTTCAAATGCCTGAAGAAAGATTTTGGTTTTACCAAAACAGCTAAGTCTGAAGTTGTTTCCAAAATCTGCCAAATCAAAGCTAGCTGGAACAAGCCTGGTGCACTTCCCAGAGTATTGAAGGTCCCTCAAACAGGAAAGAAGATTCATCTCCAACCTTTTTGGATGATGGAATTCAGAGACAAGGACAACTGTAGAAGATTCTTCAGAATAGAAGACCAACTGGAGAAGGCATCCAATGAAACTCTAAGAATAATGCAATCCAAGTTGGGGAATGAAGATGAAGAAGAGAAGATTTTCTACAGAAGACTTCAAGCTCAGATTGAGGAGAACAATGCAAGGAAAGGGAAGAAAACAAGACCACAGAGGCAAAGATGAAAAATCTGCTCAGTCTAGAGGAGCAACTCTGTGCACTTGTTTTGTAAATTTTCTACTTTGAATTTTAATTAAATTCAATGAAGCTCAATGCAATTTCTACTTTTATCATGTGTAATTCGACTGAGTGTTTTTGTTATCATCAAGGCTCTTGATTTATGGCTGTTATTCTATCAGTCATAAATTGGGGGAGATTGTTAGGAATATGTTGTTCTTGATGATAATTATAAAAACACTTAGTAGATTTTGTATTAAGTCATTTTGTAACTGTCAACGGAATGGCATGCTTTGCAGTGTTTCGTTGACAGGAAGCTCATCAACGGAATGAGTGTTGTAGCAATTGCACTGTACAATACTTCACAGTTTGATATGCATTTGATGTATGTACTAGATAGGTTTTCCAAGTCATGTTGACTAAGTACTAGATAGGCAAAATAGGTTGGTTAATTGTAAATATGTTATGCCTTGTAATTTTGCCTAAGTGAAGACATGTCAACGGTATGAGGATTACTCTATCAACGAAACAAGGATACACCATCAACGGTATGGAGTTTACTCATCAACGAAACGAGAGAAACACCATCAACGGAATGAAGAATAAAGCTATCAACGAAACACATCTCCCTGCTATCAACGAATCATTATTGCTTTTCTGAATAGTTGACAAAGTGATAGTGACAGTTTACTGAACAGATCTAAAGGTGATGTGGAAGTGTACTTTGCATTGGAAACCATTAAAATGAACATGGGGAATAAGGAAACATCCCAGTTTCCAATTGGGCTCTTGGGAGTGATCATAATAAGCATGAAGACAAAAGCAAGGATCTCCAAGGACCACTGGACAAAGGGATGAAAAGCAAACTATTGGCGGTTACCTTTAGTGTACTTTTAGTGTAGCCAAAAATAGTATTGTAAACTTGGGGAATATATATAACCAAGTGTAGCAGTTAAGATAGAGTAAGAGAAGAAACAAATAGTTTGTATTAGCTATCTTTGAGAGCATTCTTCTCTACAACTCTGTAACTGAGCAGCTGTGTACTTTTGTATCACAGATTATTTCCGCAATAAAAACACTTCAGTTGGATCATCAAACAATCCAACTGAATTATTTATATCTTGTGTTTTTATTTATTCAGTTCAGTTTTATTTTATAAAGTGTTTTAAGTTTAAGAAAATATCAAGAATTGTATTCAACCCCCCCCCCTTCTACAATTCTGTTAGGTCATTTGGGATTAACACGAAGTCCTCACAAGTGAGATCGCGAAGTCAGGAATGAAGTGGAGTTCACGATATCAACACTTAGCCGTTTACAACAAGACAAATCAAGGTACAGAATCAAGAATCAAAAGAGACAAATACTGAAGCATTTGTTCTGGCAAGGTGGTCCAAAGAACAGATGGCAAATCTACAGCTAAACTTGGAGAGAAAGATAAGAGACAAGCAGCTACAGAAACGGGAAAGACTCCGAAAAGCAGGTGGTCCTTCCTGACACAGTTAACGTCTTATGGCAGGACAAGTTGGACTTTCAGCAAGGGGTAACTGTGTAAAAATAGGTGTGTGCACTAGTTTGTATAGGGCTTATATATATCATGCACATCCTATTGTTAGCTGTAAGAGAGATACACATAGTTATTTGCTAAGCTCTTTTCTCTGTAAGCAAGCAAGTTCAAACTGTTCTTGTTTAGAAGCCAGAAATTCTATTGTGAATTTCTTGGAAAGCTGTAGTATTTAATTTGCTTATACAAAGTAGATTAAAGTGATTGTATGTGTTATTTACTTTCTGCATATTACATATCATAATCATATACAGTCTGTTACTTAGTTTTCAAGAATCGAAAAATATATCAAACTATCCATTCACCCCCCCCCCCCTCTGTCTAGTTTCTAGTAGTATTCATTTCTAACAAGTGGTATCAGAGCGTAGGCTGTTAACGTACAAACAGGAAAAGATCAAGAATGAGTTCACAGAAACTAAGCAGTATCAAGATTCCTCCCTTTAACAAGGAGCACTACAGTTTATGGAAGAAGAAGATGTTTCTTTTCATCAAAGCTTCTAACCCCATGTATTTAGATATTCTAAAGCATGGTCCCTTCATTCCAATGATCGAGATTGGTGAAACAACCATTGGCACTGAGATTGTACCAGCTAAACATGTGCCCAAAGATCCCTCAAAATACACTGATCCTGAAAAAGAAAAAGTAGCACTGGATGGACATCTTCCACTTATCATTTGTGAATCTATGGACTTCAACATGTATGGCACTGTTGCTCATTGTACTAGTGCCAAGAAGATGTGGGATCTTATAGAAGTGCTCTGTGAAGGAACTACTGAAGTAAGAAAGAACAAGAAGCAGATTCTTGTTTCACAATATGAAGCCTTCATGGCTCAGCCAAAAGAGGGAATCACAGAAGTGTTTGAGAGATTCAACAAGCTGATAAACGAGCTCAAACTCTATGACAAACACTATGAAACAGAAGAGCTCAATATGAAGTTTCTACTAACTCTTCCAGATCACTTGGAACCAAGAATCTCTTCCCTAAAAGAAAGAGATCTAACAAAGATTGGTTTTGATGTGTTATATGGTGTTTTGAAGACATATGAGTTGGAGCTGTTTCAAAAGAGATCTATTCAAGCAAAGCAAGGGTTAGTAGCTAATGAAGAAATTGATAGACTAACTGCTAAGAATGTTGAGCTTACAGAAAAGAATGAGAAACTTGAGTTAATGGCTGTGAACCTGGATGGTTTGAAAAAGGAGGTTGAGTATCTTAAAAACAAAGTGATTTGTGCTGAGCAGATAGAGAAAGCCCTTAGGGAACAAATTGCTGAAACTGAACTGAAACTAAGAAGCTTCAAAAACTCCTCTGAACTTATTCAAACCTATCACAAGGAACACACTGAAGACTGCAAGGTTGGAGTTGGTTTTGACTATGATAATGACAAGGGAAGGAAGAAGGTCAAGGGCAAAGGAAAGGAAACTTTTATAAACAAAAATGCCCCAACCATACTGTCAAGTGTTGAACAACCCATCTTCAGAAAGACACTACACCATATATGTGATTCACCAACATTATTTTTTGTGTTACTAGCCAAAATGTTACCTTAGACCACTCAATATTAATATAAGGCAATATATTTTTTTGGTGTTGGGGTTGATGAAATTTTGTGTTACCGTAGACATAATTAAATTTCTATTGTAACATAAATTTGGCCGTTACAGTTGATGAGTAAAAAGCGTTACCAAAAACAACTAAAAGATAGGCGGACAAACACTTGGCAAAAAGTTAGAAATAAGCGGGATAATTTTTGGGCTAAAATTAAAGTAAGCGGGCTAACTAATTTTTGGGCACACAAAACACAAAAAACACTCCTTCTCAGAACACACTCTCTTCCCCAAAACACAAAAAACTCTCTCTCTCTCTCTCTCTCTCTCTCTCTCAAAATCGGCGTCTTCAATTAGGGTTCTTATCGGCGTCTTCAATCAGGGTTCTTATCGGCTTGTACGGGTTTAATTAGGGCTCCTACGGGTTGTAGCAGTGGCGATTTAGTTAGTGTTTTAACGACTTAACTGGGTTTAATTAGCTAGGGTTCTTCTTCTATACAATACAAGGTAATTGATTCTTCAATTGAGCCTTTTGAGTTTAATTGTGTTTAGATGCTTTAATTTGTGTTTAATTAGGGCTTTCTTTCAGGATTTTAATTTGGGTTTCTCAATTAGGGGTTCTTCGATTAAACCTTCAATTGGGTCTTCACAGTCTGGGCTTATACTCATGGTTTACTGTTATACTCATGGTTTTTATCTCATTCCTATTATCCAAAAGTATCGATCTTGTTTGTCCTCTATATGGTCCTTAACTCCTGCACTATTATAATGAGTGTTTTACACTTTGTAGAATTTGGAGGGTGGAAGGTTATTCTCATTAGAGGAGCAAATCGATCATAAGGTAAATTTCATTTATAATTTCTTATTCACAAGAAGTATCCTTTTTCTTTTTGCTCCACCTGAGATGGAACTTTTTTTTTTGTTTTTTGTTTTCATTTTTATCTAATTTCTAGAAACCTTGCTTTGGCGAAAAAACTGTTTTTACAACTAAAAAATAGATGCTAATGTCATTTTCTGGGGCTAATAAGATTCTCGTAATATTTTAGAAGGAAAAAGCATTCGCATGCTGTACTTACACAATGACACGTGATTGAGAATTTCAAAAACTAGAGACCCAATGCAGTCAAATTGTCAAATGGCCCGACTACCAAGCTAATTCCCTCGTATAGAGTTGGCCCTAGTTTAGAATTCTAGCTATTACTCTTCATATATATAGATCCATCTATATCTACCTACATATATAAAGAAAGAGAAGGAATCATTCTCTCCAAGTGGGTAATTAAAATTTGCAGTTTACTTGTTCAAAATTTGTCTGCAATGGTTTCAAATTAGTGTTTTTGTTTTTGGACTGCCTTTTTCCAGGTGAATTTCATCAAGCAGGAACTAAACAATATCGAAGTCCCTATAGTGCTGGTGCGTAGTTTCTTACAACTTTATTCATACAATGAATTTTTGAAAATTCCCTATAATTTGGAACATGCATAGTAGGTCATGTCAGGAACCTTGACTGGATTAGTTCTTCTTCTTTTTTTCTTTTATAGATAAATGTTTAAAAATTGCTTTAGGCATACGTTTCTTTCCACTTTGCAGCCTATTGGAGTCTTCTCTCTCTGTGTGTGCTTGTTGTCTTGCTCATAAAATTCTGATGAAGCAAGTGAATGTTGTCTAGTCCTGTAGTAACAAACTGCTATTCTGTTAGTATGATTGAAAAAAAGTTGTATGGAAAATTAATAACCCACACCAGTATATGACATGATCACACAAAAACAAGCGTCGTCCAGTTAGTCCTACTTTACTTGAATAATATATTAGATTCATAAAATCATAGCTATATAGATTATTAAATTCCATTTTATGTACCTGTGATATATAAAAGCCTTTACAAATCTCATGAAAGTGAGCATTCCCAGGTGAATTAGTTTCAGCTAACATCGATATAGTAATTTCTATGTTGAGTTGGTGAAGTTTTGCGCACCAGCAGGCACTACTTTTTCATCTGATTTGTAAGTTGTGTTAAGTGAAATAAAAGGCAACAGCTCTATTGCAACAGACACAGCTTATTCAAATCCTACATTGTTGATATGTTCAGCATTCCCTAGGTGAATAAGTTACATTTGAGCTTATTCTATTTAGAAAACCTCACTACTGAATAGTCGAGGATGAGTCAGTTCTCTGCATGACGTAGTCACAACATTTTACGTGCATTAACTGTTGGTATCTAACGTGCATGGTTTCGCTGAAGGTTGCACACTCCATCTATTTCCTTTTTAAGTTTTACTCTGTGTTGAGTGTGTATTTTCTATTTAGACTATTGCAGCATCCGCCTGTGGTAATCCACAGTATCATCTCTTCAACAGTGGCATAACCAACAGGTAATAGCAATATCCTATATGTAGCTAATAAGGATAATAAAGCATTACATGACTTTTTTTTCTTTAATGTGTAGGCTGCATCAGAAGGTTTGCAGATGCCATCCCATGACCAACATCCCTCGTCACAAAGTGGACCAAATCTGGTTAGAGTGGAAAATACCAATGACTATGAAGGTCCTGTTAATGGGAAACGTAGCCCTTCAGAGCACCTTGATCATGTCAGTCAAGAGCCAGAACCTCATGTTGTGATTACAAACCCGGCAGAGGTGTGCAACTTAATATATGAATCTTTATAATTAGTATATATTATGGGATGTTCCGTTGCTTTTTGCACTCTTTTTGATTAGCAAAAATATCATTCAGTATATACTACTGTTCGTGTGAAAACCTAGGCGGCAGATATGGACTTTGACTTGTGGAATTAACCTGCATAATAATTTTTTAATTACTACTGTTTTTTTAAACTTAAGAGTTACGTGTGTAGAAATGACAATACTTTATTCAATCAAAAATCATATTTTACTGATTACCAAAAAATACATAAACAACGTGTCAAAAAATTAGTATAATAAACATAAAGAGTTATAAAAATAATAATTAGTATAAAAAATAGTATAATTAGTATATATGAACTAGTGTAATAAACATAAAGTGAGGACTAACTATCTGCATGATATATCAATGTGGTTGGTTGCTGTAATATGCTCTCCTTATATCTCTCAAGTGTGGCAAAGTTTAGCAGCTGTCAAGCTGAAATGTGTCTAATAAATACGAAACATGTTTGCATTTTTTAAACTTCTAATATCATGTCTTCTGTTCTGGACCTCTTCCTGTCTGATGATGCAATGTTAAATTTTATGCGGTAGTGTCATACATGTAATTATTTTTTATAGCAGGGGTCTTTAGTTTGTTAACTAATAAACTTCAGGTTACTTTGTACTTCTATCTTTTCATTGCTAAATGTTTCACTGTGAGATTGAAATGACTGATCAACTTTCTTAATGTGGTATACTTCTGGTTTGACACTCAACTTGTCTGTAGAGTGTGTACTCTCTAGAAGTGTGATCAGTAGTTGTATGGTGAGAACTGAGATTGGTCTTTTTGTTTTTGTTTTTGTTTTGGTATGGATGGTTGTGAGATTGGTCTTAAGATAACTAACATTTTCCTAGATATTATTTAGCAGTAACTGGAACTGATAAGTTCATAGAATTTTCAAAAATTAATAAAGAAAATAGTATAAATTTTGAATAGCAAATTTTTCTTAAGTAATAATGTATTCAGTACTATTGCAAATTTATAGTGATATTTTCAAGTCCATCAGTAGAATCCTTTTATAAGTTTATAGTTTTGTTATTTTCATCCTTTTCATCTACATATTACAGGCTGATGCTAAAATAATTCTTGATGCTGGGGGAAATGTGGAGGCTACTAATAAAATTGTTCGTGGTAGACAAAAACCATAGCTCCTCTTGGCTACTTGGGAGGTTTATTAGGAAAAAGGAACCAAAGGAAAAGCCTGCAACTACATGTGGCGCTTATGATCAGTACATGGCAGACTTAACGGCAAAGATTCGGGCTGAACTAGCACAAAAGATGGAGGAGAAAGTTGACAAAAAAGTTCAAAAGGTGATGACAAAGTTGGCTGAGAAGAATCCGGGGTTGAAGTTTAATATTGGCGTGTCAAGTGTTTCTGGTGGAGATGACGACGATACTCCGTGACTGGTCTTTATTAGTACTTTATTAATGTTTCTAATATTGTGATGGTACTTTTGAAAATTTGCTTTTGATGGTACTTTTGTGAACAATATTGTGATGGTACTTTATTAGCCTGACTGTAAAACTAAGTTTGCTTATCTAAGTACCTTTTGGTGTTTGTTTAATGACATGGAATATATGTTCATGGTGATGCTAATCCGATGCATTTGGTTTTTGTTGGTTATAAAATGTTACTAAGATACGAAAATGTGTTGGCAAAAAATTAATGATATTGTTGAACAATTAATGTTGCAATAAAGTAAAATGGTGTTGCCAAAATACAAAAAAGTGTTTCATAAATAAGTGTTGGAATAGAATACTGGGTGTTGGCATAAGGTCTATTCCAACGCTTTTATTAGTGTTGGCAAAGACAAGAAAGTATTGCCATTGGGGTATACGGTAACAGTTTTTTCATGTGTTACTGCAGGTTCATCAAGTGTTGGCATAGACCCCAACGACCACGGTGCAAAGTCCAACACTTAGAAAATTGGGAAAAGTGTTGGCGTAGGCTATTTTTGGGCTTCCAGCAACATTAATCATGATTTTTCACACTTTTTTTAGGTGTTGGCAAATGTCATATATGGTGTAGTGAGAGTGCTGTTGAGTTTGATGAGGAACTACTGATCATCAAGCAACAGCTACTTGAAGAAGATGAGGCTGCTAAAAACACTTCTTCCTTTCCTGAACTTGCCAATCAGAAAGAGACCAAAAACAATCTTGTCAAGAGTCCTAAAGCAAAGAAAGAAGTTGTTAAGAAAAAGAAACAAAACAGAAATGGTAAAGTTGGTGTCAACAAGGGAAACAACTATGCTTATGTGCCAAATGCTCTCAGGAAACAATGTCAAAAATGCCTATCTGTTAATCATTTGACTCATAAGTGTAGTAAGCCTGATATTGTTGAAGTTGACAACCTGAGTAACCATTCTGCTAGCATAAATTCTAGTCATGATTCTTTCTGTGGTAAGCCAAACTGCATGACATGCTATGTGACTGTGATTGCTAACTGTTTATCTCTTAAACATAAACTTGACTCTGCACAATCTGGTGAATCACACACACATATGCATTCTCATAGGACAGGGTCCCCAATCAGGGTTGAGAGGGTGAAAACTTCATGTGAGCCTAAGAGTGTAAACTCCAAAGCCACAGAAAAAGTGAAGTCTCCTACTATGAGAAATGCAATTTATGACAGAAGAATTATTAATCAAAATGTTTCTAAATCAACTGGACCCTACCAAGTGTGGGTACCAAAAACAACTTAGTCATTTTGTGAATGCAGGGCAACAGGAATAAAAGAGTCATATGGATCTTGGACAGTGGATGCTCAAGTCACATGACTGGTGATATAGCCCTGCTATCACATTTTGAGGAAAAGGCTGGCCCATCAGTAACCTTTGGAAATGACAACATTGGTTATACAATGGGATATGGCAGTGTTAAATCTGGAAATGTCATTATTGAAGATGTAGCATTTGTTGAAGGACTGAAGCATAATCTCTTGAGTATTGGACAATTCACCAACAGAGGTTTCAAAGTGGAATTTGATGAAGACCTTTGTTCAATCTCAAAAAGGGAAAGTGGTGAAGTTGTTCTAACTGGTGTGAAGAAATGAAGCTTGTTTGTAGCCAATCTCAAGGCTGCAGATAAGGGAGAAGTCTGCTGTTTCTACACTAAAGCCACAAATGAGGAATTCTGGCTATGGCACAAGAAGCTGTCTCACTTGAATGTTCAGGCAATGAACTCTCTAACCAAGAGAGAACTTATCAGGGATTTGCCTGCCTTGGAGTTTGTGCAAGATGGAGCATGTGAAGCTTGTCAGAAAGGAAAAATTAAAAGATCCAGTCACAAGAACAAGTTGCTCAATACAAACTCAAAACCTCTGCATCTAATTCACATGGACTTATTTGGCCCTGTAAATGTAATGTCCCTCTCCAAAAAGAAATATGCTCTAGTGATGGTAGATGACTATTCAAGATATACTTGGGTGGAATTCCTATTCTCCAAGGATGAAGCACCCCAAGTCATAATAGAGCATATCAAGAGAGTTGACAAAGAAGCACAAAGCACTGGTTCCTCTGTAGTTGCTTTGAGAAGTGATAATGGGACTGAGTTCAGAAATTCAACATTGTATGAGTTTTGCAAAGATAAAGGAATTTCTCAACAATTCTCAGCTCCTAGAACACCTCAACAAAATGGAGTAGTTGAGAGAAAGAATAGAACTCTCATTGAAGCTGCAAGGACAATGTTGCTGGATGCAAAGCTACCCACTAGCTTTTGGGCTGATGCTGTTAACACAGCATGCTATGTGCAAAATAGAACATTAATCAATAAGAAGTCTGGCAAAACTCCTTACTCATTAATGACTGGAAAAAGAGCATCCTTCAAGCACCTGCATGTGTTTGGAAGCAAGTGCTTTGTGATGAAAGATACCTCTGAGCATGTTGGAAAATTTGATGCAAAAGCATTTGAAGGTATCTTCATTGGATACTCTCTGGAAAGGACAGCATACAGAGTATTTGTACCTGAGCAACACAAAGTCATGGAAAGCATGGATGTTACCTTTGATGACAAGAAAACTCCTGGACTGAAAACAAGTGATCAAGACAGTGCGCCATTGAGATTTGAGAATCAAGGTTATCTTGAGGATTCTGAAAGTGAAGATGAACCCCCTGTTCAAACTGTTCTAGAGAATGATATCCGTGAAGTTGACAATCTTCTTCAAACACCTGTGCAAGGGTTCACAAACACAGGGGGAGAAGAAGATAATGCACCTATCAACCAAAATGAGCTTGGAACAGATCAAGGGAATGAACAGGGGCACACAAGGAAATGGGACAGAGCCCACACTAGGGATCAAATCATTGGAGATCCTAGTGAGGGAGTTAGAACAAGAAGGGCAACATTAAATACATGTCTGTATAGCTGCTTTCTGTCACAAGAGGAACCTACATTAATTGAAGAAGCTTTGAAGAATTCTGATTGGATTGTTGCCATGCAAGAAGAGTTGAATCAATTTGAGAAAAACAAAGTATGGGAACTAGTACCTCCTCCAAAAGGAAAGAATGTTATTGACACCAAATGGGTGTTCAGAAACAAAATGGATGAAGAAGGAGTGGTAATAAGAAACAAAGCAAGACTGGTTGCCAAAGGATACTGTCAGCAGGAAGGCATTGACTATGATGAGACATTTGCACCTGTAGCTAGACTGGAAGCCATCAGAATCTTCCTGGCTTTTGCAGCTCACTCAGATTTTAAGGTGTATCAAATGGATGTGAAAAGTGCATTTCTCAATGGTGATCTTGCTGAAGAAGTTTATGTGTCTCAACCACCTGGCTTTGAAAGTGAAGACTTCCCAAACTTTGTGTATAGACTGCTCAAGGCACTCTATGGACTCAAACAGGCACCAAGAGCCTGGTATGAAACTCTATCTCAATTCCTTCTTGAGCATCAATTTACCAGGGGTACAATTGACAAAACCCTATTCTTCAAGAAGCATGGAAATGATTTCATTCTTGTTCAAATCTATGTGGATGATATCATCTTTGGCTCTTCAAATGAAAAACTCTGTGAAAGGTTCTCTAAGTTGATGCAAAGCAAATATGAGATGAGTATGATGGGAGAGTTAACCTACTTTCTAGGCCTGCAAGTACATCAAAGGGAGGATGGCATCTTTATAAACCAATCTAAGTATGTCAAGGATCTTTTAAAGAAATATGGTTTAGAAGAGTCATCCCCAGCTAAAACTCCTATGTCTACTGCAATCAAGCTGGATGAAGACAAGAAAGGCAAGAGAGTTGATATCAAGGTCTATAGAGGAATGGTTGGATCCTTACTCTATCTCACAGCTAGCTGGCCAGACATCATGTTTGCCACATGCCTTTGTGCAAGGTTCCAGTCTGATCCCAAGGAATCTCACATGATGGCTATCAAAAGAATCTTCAAGTATCTGAAGGGGACTCCTAATCTTGGGCTATGGTATCCAAAGGGCACTGGGTTCAACCTGGTTGGTTACACAGATTCTGATTATGCTGGATGCAGAATTGACAGGAAGAGCACCTCTGGAAGCTGTCAATTCCTAGGTCAAAGGTTAGTGTCCTGGTTTAGTAAGAAACAACAGTCCACAGCAACATCCACAGCTGAGGCTGAATACATTGCTGCTGGAAGTTGCTGTGCTCAATTGCTTTGGATTAGAAATCAACTCATGGATTATGGGCTAGTGTTAGAACACATTCCACTAATGTGTGATAATACTAGTGCAATATCCATAGTTGCCAATCCGGTTAATCACTCTACTACAAAGCAGATTGAGATCAGGTACCATTTCATTAGGGAACATGCTGCAAATGGTACCATAGAAGTCTCTTATGTTCCCACTGAGAAACAATTAGCTGACATATTTACTAAACCTCTGAATGAAGCAGTCTTCAACAGACTTGTGAGTGAAATTGGAATGCTCAATCCTTCATTTAGTTGCTCTAAGTAAGTATGCCAGTAAATTGTTGCAGCAGTAAATTTTCACTGTATTTAAATGCTCTATTTGTTTGGAGTGAAAATTAGCTGAGATATGATTAATAAATATTTCAGTATTTTACTGCATATTTTTCACAATCACATTTGTTGGTAAAGTTGTGAGTTTTTGAGACATCTCGATATAGATGATTTTCAGAGTTCACGACACAGTTCAAATCAAACAAACTTATATCGCAAACTGTTGAGATTGTGAGACTTCGCGACATAGTTCATTTCATGAGTTTGCGACATAGTTCATTTTATGACTTCGCGACTTAGAATAACTATATCGACAAGTCTCCACATTTGACAGAATTTTGATTTAAATTAATTTTATTTCAAAATTTGATAAACGTCTGACAATTTGCTTAAAATTCTTAATAGAGAGCTTTAGACAGGGTATTTCTACTATATCGCAAAGTCTCCCCGATCCTTTCATCTTGAGGACTTTGCGACATAGTTCATTTCTGAGACTATGCGATATACTGTGCAAGACTTTGCGGTACAGGCCATTTTTGACTTCGCGACATACAAATAGACTCTACAAATTCATAACTCCATATCGCAGTGTCTCTATCATATAAATACCCTTTTCTAACCGTTCACAACTTTTCATCTTGTCTATTGCTCTCAAACTCTCAAACCTAAGCACAAATTCTCTACTCTCTCCTTCACTCTCTCTCTCGAAATGGCACCCAAATCTCAAACAGTATCATCTTCTATCCCTTTAACCATTCCCAAAGAAACCAATCTTCTCACCATTCCCTCTGAGGCTGAGGCTAACCCAAGGTACAAGTGTTTTGTCCGGTTCTTGAACACTTCCTACCTACGCCAAGCCCTAACCCTGAACCCTACCTTGTATGTCGATGTGTTGGAAGGATTCTGGAGAACGGCGTTGGTTTCAACAATGGCTAGGGAAGATGGAACCTCATTCCAGGAGGTTAGTTGTTCAATTGGAGGCAAACACTTTCAGTTTGGTGAAAGGGAAATCAATGAAGCTTTGGGGTTCAAGGTTGAGGGTCATGACCAAGAAGCTACAGATGCTCAAATCGTAGATTTCATGACCTTCATTCGGTATGCTGAAGAGATAGATACTGGAAAGCTAAATAAGAAGTTTGTGAGAAGGGAGTGGTCATTTCTGTTTGACGCACTCCAGAAGGTGTTTCTCTGCAGGAAGACAGGATGGGACCATATCAGTCACATTGCTGTGAAGCTAGCCTACTCCTTGGCCAACAACCAGGAGATCAATGTGGGAGCCATAATTCTCAAAGAATTGGCTCAGAGGCTAGGCAGGACTGTTCGTGGTAGAGGTAATGACATCTTTTACCCTCGTTTCCTTCAAGTAATTTTAAATTTTCTTGATGCAAATGTCCATGAATTAGAGGGTATAGATAAAACTAAAATGGCTTATTCCAAGTCCATGTCCAAAGTTCTATTTGGCTCATTGGACACAAGGAATCAAGTGGATGTGATTCTAAGTGTGACCAAGCATATGCAGGACACATTTGAGTCTTATCCACTTGATAAGCCAATATACCATGCACTTTCCTGGACAGGGGAGGCTGAGACTGAAGGAGCTACACAGTCTAACCCCAGCCTTCCCATCCCATCCAGCAACCCCACTGTAAACAGTACCATAGAAGTTAGGCAGCCAAGTGCATCAATCTCTCAAAAGATTGGTGTTACTAAAAAGAAGTCAAAGAAGAGAGCCCTAGCAGTGATAAATGAATCTGTAGAGATAGCTAGTGAGAATCCTGAGTCACCTCTCACCAGACAAAGTAAGAAATCCAAATCCATACCTACCACTGGATCCTCCCAACAGGATTCAGATGTGGAAAAAGGGGTACACCTGTTACTGTCCATGGCCTCTCAACAGGTCATTGGCATTGAAAAGAGCAGTCTCCCCACTGCACCCTGTACAGAGTCTGCACAGGGTCAAGAACTCACTCTTGACCCTAGGAGTGATAAGGCTGATCATACACAGAGTGGAGAGCACATCACCGTTGAAACTCCTCCTATTTCTCAGGGGGAGTTGCCACAATCTAATCTAAACCCCACTTCTCTCTCAGATTCTTCCATAAAAATTTCTTCTGAACAAGAGAGTCATTCCAATGACAATCTTGCCTTTGATCAATCACAATTCTCTCCTGTGATTGATCCAATTTCAAGTGACATGGTGCATGACACTATGCTCACCACCCAGGACCCACATCTAGTTGGTCAGGGAATGCATGCTGGGGCATATCCTAATGACACCAACAAAAACATGGAGGATTCACCAGTTTTCACTGGAGACTCTATGCCAAATTCTCCCATCCTTAGGGATGTGAAACTGTCTTCACAGACAAATAGGGCTGATGTTGTAACACATCCCATTTCAATGGAGACAACATCAGACCCTACAGCCATTCCAAGGCTGGAGGAGACTCAAAATCCTACATCTCATGAAGTGCCTAGCACTAGCTCTCACTTGGCTCAGGCCACTATGTCAGAATGGCTGAAGCCTGTGCACCATGACAGGCCTTCAGGATCATCATCTGTGCCTTCCAAAATGACAGAAGAAGCCTTACAAGATCTCCATGTGGCACAGATTGATGAGTTCTCAAAGATAGCTCAACATCTCCTCACCTCAAATCTCCCAAATGCTGATTATGAAGACATTTTACTCTGCCACAAGGAGGATGTTGAAGCTCAGCAGGAGAAGATAGTGGATGCAGCTGAACCAGAGGGAAATGTGGATGCCTGGTTGGATGCTAAGAGGACTCTCAAGCTCAAGGATGCCCTAGCTTTTCTAAGAGAAGAATACCTAACTTCTCTGGGCTCCAATGCAAAGGATCTCTCTCCTGCTGCCATCTATGATGCTGTTAATGATGTCTACAGGAATCAATTAAAGGCTCTGCACTATCTTGGGAAAGGGCTTCAATCAGAGATTTCTTCTATCCAGGAGGCGACAGACAGATCCCTCACTCAGCTCAGAAATTCATATCTCTCTGATTTTCCCAAGGTGGAAGGCATCCTTAAAGAAATCCAGAAGACAAACTCTACTGTAAGCATGATGGACCTCTCTCTGGCCATGGTCACAGACAACATCAGGAAGCTGGCTACAACCCTGGAAAATCAAGTCAAGGCCAATATCAACTCAAATGCAATGCTGAATGTAATTTGGAAGAATCAGTATGGTGACAAATTGGTGGATGAGGTCCCTCTGTCAAACATCTCCAAATTTGACTTTGCCAAGCTCAAGGAGCAATCTCTCAATTCTTTCAAGTCTCAACAGCTATTCTCAAAGGTGGATGGTCTTGAAAGAGAAGTGGCCTCTCTGAAAGATGAAAACAAGGAGCTTGCCAACTCTCTAAAATAGCTCAATGACAAACTGGATGACCAAGGCAACAACACCTCCAATATCCTGCTGGTGCAACAACAGATGCTGACTTCAATGATGAAACAAATGAACCTGCCTATCCCTGGGGAAGCTCAAGTCATCTTGTCTGATCCCAAGCCTAAGGGGGAGAAACAAAAGGAGGTCATTCTGAAACAAAGAGGGGGAGTACCTGCCAAGCAGTCAAAGCATAAGGGCAAGGGCATACTCATTGAAGAAACCATAAAGCCAATCATTCTTCCCCCTGTAGAGGTCATAAGTGCAGAAGGTCAGAAGAGCACGATCTCAACCACCTACTATCCATCAACAATGCCTAAAGATATCTCAAATCCTCAACCTACTCAACCTACTTCCAATGCTAAACCTGTCAAAGCTGATATAATCACAGAGGCCAAGCTACAGGAAGTTGCCAACTCAAACATCTATCATAATGAGGCCTTTCTGGAGTTTCTGAAAGCCATCTACAGCAGTGCTCAAGGAGATGCAAGGATGTACAGACAGAAGATCAAGGAAAGCATCAAGTATTTCACAGTGGCAGTAAGGAAAATCAAGGATGTCCATCTAAGAGAGATAATCATGGTGTGCAAGGACAACTGCTTGTGGCACCTAGCTTTTCAAACTCTAGAGAAACTGAGATTTACTGAGCTGTCAATCATTCTGGAGTTGATTGAAAAGCATGGGATGAACAATGAAAGTCTTTACAATGACTTGAAGATGGACCAGAATAAAAGATTGCCTGAGGTTATATCCAAGCCAAGGACAATAATTTACCAAAGCCTATCTCAAGACAGTAGTATTGACCAACTAGTAATTCCCTCAGACCTTTTAATGAAGAACAATGCAAAGATCAACCAGGTGCTGCAAATGCTGAGAGCTAAGAGAGGAGCTAGGACAGCTGAGGAACTAGAGATGATTCGAACTCTACAATCTTTTCTGATTCATGGAGTCATTCCTGAATCTGTCAAAGAAAAGAGCAAAACGAAGGATGGGGAGGATGATGATGAGGAGAAAACCTATGAAAGGAGATCTCAGACAAGGAGAAATAAGGATGGATCTAGTGAGAGCAGCAGGAGCAAATATCAAAAGAAATCAAAAGATGCTGGTGATGACAAGAGGGACTCAAAAGGAACAAAGGAAACAACCAGGAAAACAAGAAGTGGAATTCAGCAAGTCAAGGACATTGCCAGCAGTACTTTAACCACAACACAAGACTCTAAGTCTAGGGTGGGTACTGTTAGCAATGATCCTCCAAAATCATTATCCATGACTTCTGAACCTGAATTGCCACAGAAGAAAGATGAAGCCACTAAAGTAATTTCAAGAAAACACTTCCACAAAGTTACAGCTAGTGGAGTGTTACAGTGGATGAAGGGGAAAGGAATGAAGCTACTTCCAAGTGATGTGGCACTGAAGACTAATTCTCCTTGTTCCAAAAAGGTATCTCTTGTGAAGCATTTGAAGATCAAGAGTGTACCCAAAAGGATAAGGATAACAAAGAAGACTGGAAAACTCACAAATGTTATTGGCATCAATGTGCTTCCACTAGATGAGGACTATGATGAAGATGCCCTAGCATTTTTGAGGGCTCAAAGGATCTTTGAAGTCAAAGTGAAGTTGGATCATCTAGAGATCAAGTACACTGATGGAAGAGAAAGAATAATGAAGCAAGGGGGATGGCAACATTTTGACACCTATGAGCAAGAAAGAATCAATGCCTTGTTAAATTTTGAAGAAAAGGAAGAAAGGTTGTGGAAAACAGAGATTGCCAGATTCATGAAAATGCACTCTGAATATAAAGAAAATCTAAAGAAGCTGAATGAAGAAAAGAGGTGTGAGAAAGAAAAGGAGATGGCTGAGATGGAAGAAAGAGCAAAGGAGCTAAGGAAGAAAGGGCTGTGCAGGGTAAAGCAAAATCCTTATACTGTTGAGTACAAAAATCATTATGGAGGAATAAGCAAGATAAGGATGGAGTTCATACATTCATATGTGGAAAGTGCCCTCAGAACAGCAGCTGAAGATCTAAAAGGTTCTCCTCTCATTGAAGAACTGATTGCAAGGGATGAAATTTTACTGGCCATCTCTGAAATAAAGAAGAATGAAGAAATAAGGAAGAAGAAAGTCTATGATGATTTCTTAGAGAAATAATTGGAAACTGAAGCTATGTAGCTCAAGGAGAAATTCTGTAAGACCAAATTTCCAAGTTGTTATCAAATTCTGTTCTTAACTTTATCTTCTTTATACTTGTTCTTTTTATGTTAGTTAGGCTTGTTATCAGACATGAAATTGTGCCTAAGGGTCTTACTCACAATTTGGGGGAGATTGTTAGGCTCAAGACATGTCTGAACACCACTATTAACAAGCCTACACTTTGTGACTATGTCACATTACATGTGTGACGCCCTCCCAATCTGGGGTCATGATCGGGGAGTCACTACAACCTCTATACATATTAAACCCATAAACAATAATATAAACATGCAGACTCGACCCCAACTCTAACCTGGATCTTTAACAGTTGATGGTGTGAAACAAGCATCCACTATCTAATTCATTAATACATAACATAAGTCTCAAAAGTTATTACATCCATGTCTTAAAAGTTCTACGTTCTCTATTACAAAACACCTTCTAGATATGGCCATCACCTACCTGAGCTGGCATCCCAAAAACAACCCTATAGGAAGACTTCCTAGTTGTCTGAAATGTACGTACCATCTTCTCGTTTCACTGTGGGTTAGAATAGGGAAAAAGAATGAGCCAAATGCCCAGCAAGTAATAATATGTCCAAACAGTTAACCACTGGGAAACAGTTCCAATATCAATATGTATGACATGGGTATAGCAAAATCCGTATCAAGGGATTATCAGAATAATGAATTGAATATACAGTTTCAAAGCAATTTCCAATATCAATATATATGGCATGGTTTTAGCAGAATCCATATCAAAGGATTATCAGAACAATGACATAAATATGCAATTTCAAAGGGTAAACCAATTTCATTATCAAGATATCCGTTTTCAAGAAAAACATTAAATAATTTTGGAGATTTTTCACAACGCACCAGACAATACGGGTGATCAGCCACGTAAAGTCCCCATACCGGACACACAGTCCCTCTGGTCCTTGATTTGGGTCCCATTAGGCACACATTGGCCTTTAGACTAGTCCATCCCTAGTCCATTTATTATAATGAAAAAGTGCTGGACCGGCGTTACTCGGCCTCTTACGCCTCCAATCTTAGGAATCCGTGGAAACCATAAATCAGAATTTAAATGAATCCAAACTTTATTCCTTTTTAAAACATGTTCAGGTATAAAGAAGTCCTTTGGAAATCAGATAAGTTCAATCAAAACAATTTGGATTTCTATTAGTGGAATATAGGAAACATTTATCATCGGGTCTGTTCTGGAAATGTACTAGAATGAAAGTTAGGTGTATTCACTTTCAGGTATAAAAAGGGGATGCATAAGTATATGATCAAGTTCAGGTTATAGAATCATAGGTCATCAGGGTTCAATTCATGGATATGAACAGGGTATAAAGTTTAAGGATAAAGAACTAAACAAAGCAGGGTATATAGATCAACATGGTATATATGAACAAAGATAAGGGTTATCAATGAACAATAAGTGTTTTCAGAAATTAAAGGTATATCAAGGCAAGATAACAATTCATATGTGTCAAAATGAAACAATGGAATCGAAATACGAAAGCAAGTTTGTATTACTTGCCTTAAGTAGCTAAAAGGGGTACTGAGCAATCACTGGTTTTCCACCTTAGTCTTTCCCTTGTCTCTAAGTTCCACTTCCTTGAACTCTCTAAGTTCCACTTCCTTGGGCTCTACAAAAGAATATATTCTATCTTAGTAGGCCCTTTCTAAAATGCTAATCCGTTATTCTAAACTACCCAACGCATCCTAATCGCGTAAACACATAATAGTTATACCATAAAACAATTATAACCATGTAATAGGCAATCAACCATATAAACTCACATCGTCATTTAAATACACATAACATGCTCCTTATATATATATACATATAATTATATACCTTTCAAATCATACCACACTTGGTATCCCTTAAATCGATTTGATCATACCAACCATATCCTTAACTCTTTATAACAATGCTTCCTCTCAAAAAAACAGAAAAATCAACTGCGCATACTTTACTAAAACATTTTCCATAATTCCAAAATAATCAAACAATTACCAAATTTGACAGGCTACTTCCTGATTACTAACTCAACTTAGCATAAAAGTTTCAACTTCAGAACACTTTATTTAGATTAAAAACGAACTGTATAAACTAGGTACTGAACACAGATAATCCCTGCTGCGCAACTTTTAGTAAAATAATCATAACTTTTTATTCGTAAATCCTATCGATACAAGGTTAGCGCGTGCACAAACTAGATTCAATTTAGAACAGTTAACTCCTAGACTCTCTGTCTAAAACAGGCAGCAACATTTCACAATTAATCAAAACAGAACAGGGAAGACAGTTTTCTGGAAAATTCAGCATGATGTATGTCTATACAAAACCATTCCACCATTATAATCTTTACCATAAATAACCATCCCAAATCAAAACTAAACTCTTCCTTAGCTGAAAAAGGTTTTACCAATCAACTCATGACCTCAAGAAACTACTAGAATATATACATGCAATTATCAAAACCAAAACTAACAAACCAACAATCCAAACACTTGGAATTTCACTAAAATTCCCAAATCAAAACTTTTAACATCCAAAATTTCGAACTATCTAAACTTAACACAATTAATCAACATGCAACCACTATAACTTGAAATCATCAATCAATCATCAACATAAACAATTTTTAAACCGAATTTTCTAAAAGGGGAAAAAATCGAAATATACACATGCACTTTGGTTTTTCAACATGCAATCAAAATCTTAACTAAACATAGCTATTAATACATTATTTGGACTCAATAACATCATCATCGTCCCCGTCGGCTCGCCGGAGCTCATTGCCGACGGCGGCATGGTTTGGAGGTGCCCGGAAAATTGGGTTTCCTTCAACAAACCTTACCAATACAAATCAAACAATCTCCTTATCACAGAATCATCACGAAACAAAGGTTCGGGATTGAATCAAACATCAAAATCGCCCAAAATCCTTTGCATGCAAACCGATACACACATATATACACACGGCATACATTCACACACATACACGATTATATATATATATATATATATATACATAATCATCAATATAATTGAGAGAATGAGAGAGAGAGATTTTACAAAAGAAAATCGAGAGAGAGAGATTAACCGAGAGAGAGAGACTCGAGAGAAAGAGAGAAGAGAGAGTGATGAACGGTGAAAGAAGAAAAGGGGAAAAACTGATTGCTGGGGTTTTATAAGCCCAGGGGTATTTTAGTAACTTGCTAATTAAAAAATCTGATTTCTAATAAACAAAACCAACATAATACCCTTTCTAAAATTCGAAATAAAATGAAGATAATATCTAAAAATCACAATTTTATTTTTAAAACAAAGATAACGAATTTACAAGCTCCCCCATATTTTTAAAATATTTTTATGATCAAAATTGAATTAAATATGAATTTTCAAAGTTTTGATCACATTAATGATATTTAACTCATAAAATCAGTTTTAAATCCTTAAAGCCAAAACTAAATTCCTCCACTAATTTTAGAAAATACTAGGATATAAACTAAAGGTTGTGAAAAAGATTGCACAATAAAAAGAGTCTCCGGTGATTTTATAAAATTCCCGGAAGGTCAAAAAGAATTAATTTTTAATAAGAAATTCATTTAAAATGCACTTAAAAGCATACACAAGTATTTTAATCCGTACCATTCACCAAGTAAACATCTAATTATCACATTTTCAAATATCTACCTTTCACACAACATCCACATATCATAGAACTCAAATATTTATTAAATATTAATATTGTACAAGCGTTTTTCTGAGTCGTTATAACCTTCCCCCCTTAAAAAGATTCTGTCCCCAAAATCTAACCTTATGAAAATAGATGCGGATACTTTTCAAGCATCTCGCTCTCAAGTTCCCAAGTCGATTCTTCAACTCTGGGATTCCTCCACAAAACCTTAACTAGCTTAACAATCTTATTCCTTAATTTCCTATCCATATAATCCTGAATTTCTACAGGTTGTTCTACATATGACAAATCAGGTTGAATCTCGATAGGTTCATATTCGATCACGTGATTCGCATCAGGATTAAATCTCCTAAGCATCGAAACATGAAAAACGTTATGAATATGCTCCATGTGCGGTGGTAACGCTAACTCATATGCAACTTTTCCGATACGCCTCAGTATCTCAAACGGTCCTACATATCTCGGGCTAAGTTTCCCTTTCTTGCCAAATCTCGTAACTCCTTTCCATGGCGACACTTTTAGCAACACTTGATCTCCTTCTTCAAAACTCAGATCCTTCCTGTCTTGATCAGCGTACTTCCGTTGTCTGTCTTGTGCCGTAACCAGTCTTTTTCTAAATGATTTCAATCTATTCCTTCGTTTGTTGTACTAGCTCGGGTCTCAAAACTTTTCGTTCTCCCACTTCTTCCCAATATGCAGGCGACCTACATTTCCTTCCATAAAATGGTTCATACACGGGCATTCCAATACTTGCGTGATAGCTATTGCGGCAAAAGAATTCCACTAATGGTAAATGATCACCTCAACTGCTTTCAAAATCCATCGCACAAATTCTAAGTATATCTTCGATTGTCTGGATAGTCTATTCACTATGACTATATGTTTAAGGACGATAAACGGTACACATATTTAACTTGGTTTCTGAGCATGTCAAAAAATTTCTTCCAAATCTTGAATTAAATTGAGGGTCTTGGTAAGATTCGATTGATACTTGGACCTCATGCTTTACTACTATCTCTTACAGATCAAATCTTTACTACTTGGCATCATGAGATGTTCCTATTTCAACTCAGGAATTTCTACTGGTTGTAATTATCCGCGAGGTCTTTGATGTTCAGTTTTAACTCTCTGACAGGTAAAACACTTACTTACTCATCCAGTAATATCTCTTTCATATATGTCCACCAAGATTTTTCTTTTAAGCCTTGTTACATCTTCGTACATCTGGGATGGATCGAATACTTCGAATTCACGAGCATCATTCAGTATCTCATTCTTTAACCATGTCACATTGGGTATCCAATTTCTACAAAAAAACCTAAAAATTCCTTTATTATCCTTTTGACTCCTTCTACTTTCTCCTGTAAAGTTACTCCTGCTATCGTTCATCACTTCTGCTTAACATTTTCTACTTTCCCCTAGCAGCTCAAGTTGAAAAGTCATTGTATATATGTTTATCATCTCCGTAGCTTGATCTGAAATACGAACCTCTATTCCTACTTTCTCAAATTCCTTGATCAGTCCTAACCATTTCCTCTACCTTATGTATACAGCTCCTTTTCGGTGAAAATATATTTCAAATGCTTATGCTCCGAATAGATTTCATACTTTCCTTCATACAAGTAGGCCTCCAAATCAATGCGAAGACTATTGTGCCTAGTTCTCAGTCATGTGTCGGGTGTTTCCACTCGTGGTTCTTCAGCTGTCTAGAAACATATACAGTCATCTTAACATGTTAAATCAATCTTGATTCTTAACACAAAGTTGTGTTCTCAATTTAGTTATTGATATCGTCCTAAGGTACATGAGTCATCATTTTCCAGTAACAATGAATCTATTTTACCATTATGGCTCGACTAAAGAGTTCCGTTCCTCTAGCAATTTAAATACTTCCTTTTCCATTTATCTTAACTCTTGGATGCTTTCTAGTAAGCTTGGTTAATGGTGTGGCTATCTTGGTATAATCCTTGAAAAACCTTCGATAATCTCCATCCAATCTCATAAAACCTCTAACTTTTGTAGGTGTCTTAGACCTTACTCAATTCATTAACGTTTCAACCTTAGTTGGATCCACTTGGATTCCTTCTCTACTAATTACATGTCCTAGTAATTGTAATTCTTTCAACCAAAACTCGCACTTAGAAAACTTTGCGCACAATATCTCTTTTCTTAAAATTTCTATGGTCATTCTCAAATGATCTGTATGCTCTTCTTCCATCTTTGAATACCTTAAGATGTCACTTATGAAAACATTCGCAAACTTATCCAAATATTTCTTAAAATTCTATTCATCATGTTCATAAAAGTGGCAGTTATATCCATCAAACCGAACTCCATCACTACGAACTCATAGTGTCCATATATATCAGGTTCAGAACATCGTCTAAGGAATATCTTCGGGTTTTATTTTTTAAATGACGGTAACCAAATCATAAATAAATTTTGAAAAGCACACTGTGTTCTTTAACTAGTTAGATCATCAATCCTTGACAATGGGTATTTGTTCTTAACGGTCAACTTGGCGCACCCCATGGGAATACACTAGACCTTTTAACTCCTTTTTTTCCTAAGATCTTGCAATTGAATTGGTAACTCTTTCATTTCTACTGGTGTCATTCTATATGGTGCCTTTGAAATTTGTTCTACTCCGGGTGCTAAGTCTACAACAAACTCTATTTCCATTTTGGGAGGTAAACCTGAAATATCGTCGAGAAATACCTCTGGCAATTCATCAACTACTAGAATCTTTTCCCCTTAGGTGTCTCTTTACTAGCGTTAACCACATGTGCAAGATATGCTTGACAACCTTGGCGCAATAATCTCTTTCCCTGTATGACAATTTAGAATTTCTTTGTTTGGTTCTGACCTAGGAACACATCTTCTACTTTATCTATGGCTCGCAATTCCATTTTCCCCATACTCTTTTAACCAATCCATTCTTAAAATTTACATCAAATCTCCCTAACTTCACGGGAATCAAGTCATTCTAAGAAAATGGTGATCTATTATATCAATCTCACGGTGAGGACAAGCAAGATTAATCGATATATGCTCCTGAGTAGCTATTCATGTAGTCAAAACTTTACTTAACAGTTGCGTTCTACAGTCCGACTTATGAGCAAATTCTCTGAAAATAAAATACTTTGTGGCTTCGAATCCGTTAACACTTTGGCACTTATGTAGCTAATATGAAACGTATCCGCAACCACATCCTTGTTCTTTACTGTATCACTCATGGTTATATTGAGGATTCTTGTCCTTGGTTATTTAGTGTGTAATGGTCATGTTACCCTTAACATATTGCTTACTGGGTCTAGTGCTTGTAATCTCTTAAGAAATGTCATACCTTCCTACACTTGTTGCTCTTGACTCTTGCCTTCAGATTCAGACTCTCATTGGCGTAGTTCCCTCTCTGATTACACTTGTAACACACCACATTGATCTTATTATGAAATCTCGGTTGCTTATTTCCATAAGTTTTATATTCTGGTATCGGAGGTCTCAGAGGTCTTGGTTAATCCATATTTTATGGACGGTTCCCTTGCTTATCATTTCCAGTTTCTGGTCTTCCAAATCCAACATTCCTATTTGACTGAAACTCATGCGTTATATTGAAATGGTTCTAAAAGTTCCCTATTTGTTGGTTTCCTTCCGGTGTCTCTGGCTTCCGTTTTTCTAGCTTCTTCTGTTTGTGATCAATCACTTTACTCCTAATCCACGACCTCATTTCCCCTGTTGGAGTCTCTTAACTCTCTTCTCATCAATATTCACGTATTCGGACACAAACCTGGCCAGATCTATAAATTTTTGGTTCAAACCATGTTACGCTCAAGTTATCATGCTTCGGTTCTAAAATTTATGTCCAACATTTGGTCTCAAGACGTTCAAAACCTTGTAATGTTTTAACTACTATATCCAAAGTGAAATATAGGATAAACAGGTGCTTATATATACTTTTCTGACCAGTAGAATAACAGTCTTTCATCAACAATAATCAACTCCTTTTTAGTATATCCAATATCACTTTACTTCATACTTCAACATGATTAGTATTCGTATATCCTTGTTACCTTCTCCTTGTCCATACCAAACTCTCAGTAATAATAAACCTTGACATCGTATTGTAAGTCTAATGAGCAATTTAACTCGACAACCAATCCCTCTTTTTAAATCAATTTCCCATTTTTGATCAAAACAGTTTCCCGTCAATATAAGTACAGCTTGACACTCAGAATACCGTCATTCGCCTTTGCAGTTTCAAATCGCTGATACCTCTAAGAGTTTCCGACAGAATGAATCAATAGATAGGAAGGTGTCAATAGCTATGGATATATGACAAGTATGTTTAGTAAGAATTTCTGGTAAAAAGAATCAAACTAAGAGATCAAAATGATCATCGAACTTTATCAGGTTGCATTTGTCAATTTAAACAACAAGGTACAGAAGGTGGCCAACCTTTAGTACTTCCATGACAAACACACCACTGGTGGCGTCCCACCGGACTTCTATCACACAGATAGAAAGTACCTGAATCCCCTATATATATAGGGTTGTTCATCTCAGTTACAACAAGGAGGATCAAAAATTTAAGAGGAACATATGAAAGGTTTAAGAGTTTCAAAAGTTTCTATTATATATATATAATATTGGATCAATTAGCCTCTGAACAATAGAGGTATTTCGTAAAGAATAGAATGAAAAAATTGAATCTTTTAAAAAGGTAAATTGAGTAAAATTAATGGCTAGTTATGAACCGACTTATCCTTACATCGAACGTATGGAGATAATCATGCCTTGTCTCATGTAGATGGTCCTCAGGGGAGTTAATTTCTAGTTTGAGGTTATAGGTATGTCCCGATAGTAAATCAACTGTATGTAATCTTGAATAAAGAAAGAATCTACACTTAGGCCACTACTCTGGGCAAATGTCTCTATCGCGGGGGAAAATCGTTATTATATCGTAAAGAATCTAAGTGTTTCTAGACGTTATCTTGGGGATTCTACTCTCGTTCAACTCTAACCACACTTGATACGACACCTAGCGTGGTGTTTCCTATAGCTTCCGCGGTGCAGATGAAATTCTGTAAAGTACATAAGGATCTACAAGTGATGTCTTCCTAACTAGTAGTCTGGTTCTCCGATTGATTCCTCCAGCTTCGAATTAGTTTCCTCGTCCGTAATCCCGATCTTCAGATGGTTCCAGCGTATACTCGCTCGCTATGTCGGAATACTATTTAACATGAAAGTGCGTAACTTAAGCTAATATTTCTGTAGAAAATTCGGCATGAACTATTCGTAAAATGGACTATGCCCTGTTTAAAAATATCTCAAATACTAACTCAATCATCCACACATAATCCATAATCCATTCAATATTCCATCCATCTCCAATCCCTTTCACTTTATACAAAAAATATAAATCTGCCTTGACTTGCAACTATACTATCAGAAAAGAAATTTACCCAAAGGGTAATGGAAATCTCCACTTGGCCGGATGTATACACTGATACTGACGGATATGGCTTAGGAAAAGGAATCTCAGATGAAGGGTAATCTCTCAAAATAGCCTTTATCTGTAAAAACACAGTAATAAGCCAAGAAAATACTTAAACGGTAAGGGTTATCTTAATTCTACCAATACTCATCCAAAAAGTAACCTGCATCTAAAAATCCTATCTTACGTAATAAGCTTAAGTCCTACTTCTCACCTTATATTCCCTTATTACTGTTACACCTAATCCTGGCTTGTTTCAGTGACCAAAAACTGACCGCTCTGATACCAACCTGTGACGCCCTCCCAATCTGGGGTCATGATCGGGGAGTCACTACAACCTCTATACATATTAAACCCATAAACAATAATATAAACATGCAGACTCGACCCCAACTCTAACCTGGATCTTTAACAGTTGATGGTGTGAAACAAGCATCCACTATCTAATTCATTAATACATAACATAAGTCTCAAAAGTTATTACATCCATGTCTTAAAAGTTCTACGTTCTCTATTACAAAACACCTTCTAGATATGGCCATCACCTACCTGAGCTGGCATCCCAAAAACAACCCTATAGGAAGACTTCCTAGCTGTCTGAAATGTACGTACCATCTTCTCGTTTCACTGTGGGTTAGAATAGGGAAAAAGAATGAGCCAAATGCCCAGCAAGTAATAATATGTCCAAACAGTTAACCACTGGGAAACAGTTCCAATATCAATATGTATGACATGGGTATAGCAAAATCCGTATCAAGGGATTATCAGAATAATGAATTGAATATACAGTTTCAAAGCAATTTCCAATATCAATATATATGGCATGGTTTTAGCAGAATCCATATCAAAGGATTATCAGAACAATGACATAAATATGCAATTTCAAAGGGTAAACCAATTTCATTATCAAGATATCCGTTTTCAAGAAAAACATTAAATAATTTTGGAGATTTTTCACAACGCACCAGACAATACGGGTGATCAGCCACGTAAAGTCCCCATACCGGACACACAGTCCCTCTGGTCCTTGATTTGGGTCCCATTAGGCACACATTGGCCTTTAGACTGGTCCATCCCTAGTCCATTTATTATAATTAAAAAGTGCTGGACCGGCGTTACTCGGCCTCTTACGCCTCCAATCTTAGGAATCCGTGGAAACCATAAATCAGAATTTAAATGAATCCAAACTTTATTCCTTTTTAAAACATGTTCAGGTATAAAGAAGTCCTTTGGAAATCAGATAAGTTCAATCAAAACAATTTGGATTTCTATTAGTGGAATATAGGAAACATTTATCATCGGGTCTGTTCTGGAAATGTACTAGAATGAAAGTTAGGTGTATTCACTTTCAGGTATAAAAAGGGGATGCATAAGTATATGATCAAGTTCAGGTTATAGAATCATAGGTCATCAGGGTTCAATTCATGGATATGAACAGGGTATAAAGTTTAAGGATAAAGAACTAAACAAAGCAGGGTATATAGATCAACATGGTATATATGAACAAAGATAAGGGTTATCAATGAACAATAAGTGTTTTCAGAAATTAAAGGTATATCAAGGCAAGATAACAATTCATATGTGTCAAAATGAAACAATGGAATCGAAATACGAAAGCAAGTTTGTATTACTTGCCTTAAGTAGCTAAAAGGGGTACTGAGCAATCACTGGTTTTCCACCTTAGTCTTTCCCTTGTCTCTAAGTTCCACTTCCTTGAACTCTCTAAGTTCCACTTCCTTGGGCTCTACAAAAGAATATATTCTATCTTAGTAGGCCCTTTCTAAAATGCTAATCCGTTATTCTAAACTACCCAACGCATCCTAATCGCGTAAACACATAATAGTTATACCATAAAACAATTATAACCATGTAATAGGCAATCAACCATATAAACTCACATCGTCATTTAAATACACATAACATGCTCCTTATATATATATATACATATAATTATATACCTTTCAAATCATACCACACTTGGTATCCCTTAAATCGATTTGATCATACCAACCATATCCTTAACTCTTTATAACAATGCTTCCTCTCAAAAAAACAGAAAAATCAACTGCGCATACTTTACTAAAACATTTTCCATAATTCCAAAAATAATCAAACAATTACCAAATTTGACAGGCTACTTCCTGATTACTAACTCAACTTAGCATAAAAGTTTCAACTTCAGAACACTTTATTTAGATTAAAAACGACCTGTATAAACTAGGTATTGAACACAGATAATCCCTGCTGCGCAACTTTTAGTAAAATAATCATAACTTTTTATTCGTAAATCCTATCGATACAAGGTTAGCGCGTGCACAAACTAGATTCAATTTAGAACAGTTAAATCCTAGACTCTCTGTCTAAAACAGGCAGCAACATTTCACAATTAATCAAAACAGAACAGGGCAGACAGTTTTCTGGAAAATTCAGCATGATGTATGTCTATACAAAACCATTCCACCATTATAATCTTTACCATAAATAACCATCCCAAATCAAAACTAAACTCTTCCTTAGCTGAAAAAGGTTTTACCAATAAACTCATGACCTCAAGAAACTACTAGAATATATACATGCAATTATCAAAACCAAAACTAACAAACCAACAATCCAAACACTTGGAATTTCACTAAAATTCCCAAATCAAAACTTTTAACATCCAAAATTTCGAACTATCTAAACTTAACACAATTAATCAACATGCAACCACTATAACTTGAAATCATCAATCAATCATCAACATAAACAATTTTTAAACCGAATTTTCTAAAAGGGGAAAAAATCGAAATATACACATGCACTTTGGTTTTTCAACATGCAATCAAAATCTTAACTAAACATAGCTATTAATACATTATTTGGACTCAATAACATCATCATCGTCCCCGTCGGCTCGCCGGAGCTCATTGCCGACAGCGGCATGGTTTGGAGGTGCCCGGAAAATTGGGTTTCCTTCAACAAACCTTACCAATACAAATCAAACAATCTCCTTATCACAGAATCATCACGAAACAAAGGTTCGGGATTGAATCAAACATCAAAATCGCCCAAAATCCTTTGCATGCAAACCGATACACACATATATACACACGGCATACATTCACACACATACACGATTATATATATATGTATATATATACATAATCATCAATATAATTGAGAGAATGAGAGAGAGAGATTTTACAAAAGAAAATCGAGAGAGAGAGATTAACCGAGAGAGAGAGAAGAGAGAGTGATGAACGGTGAAAGAAGAAAAGGGGAAAAACTGATTGCTGGGGTTTTATAAGCCCAGGGGTATTTTAGTAACTTGCTAATTAAAAATTCTGATTTCTAATAAACAAAACCAACATAATACCCTTTCTAAAATTCGAAATAAAATGAAGATAATATCTAAAAATCACAATTTTATTTTTAAAACAAAGATAACGAATTTACAAGCTCCCCCATATTTTTAAAATATTTTTATGATCAAAATTGAATTAAATATGAATTTTCAAAGTTTTGATCACATAAATGATATTTAACTCATAAAATCAGTTTTAAATCCTTAAAGCCAAAACTAAATTCCTCCACTAATTTTAGAAAATACTAGGATATAAACTAAAGGTTGTGAAAAAGATTTCACAATAAAAAGAGTCTCCGGTGAGTTTATAAAATTCCCGGAAGGTCAAAAAGAATTAATTTTTAATAAGAAATTCATTTAAAATGCACTTAAAAGCATACACAAGTATTTTAATCCGTACCATTCACCAAGTAAACATCTAATTATCACATTTTCAAATATCTACCTCTCACACAACATCCACATATCATAGAACTCAAATATTTATTAAATATTAATATTGTACAAGCGTTTTTCTGAGTCGTTATAACATGACCTAGTGAGTTCTATCACTGGGATGTAGTATAGGTCTCTAAATGTACTTGTCTTGTTCTCATGAACATTAGCTTGACCATGTATGCTCAAAGTTATAATGAGCTTAGTAAAGTTTCTTGCATCTAGATTGTATATAGGCCATTGAATAATTATCCTAGTAGAAGTTCAGAAGTGTTCATGCAGCAGGATAGAGATAAATAAGGCTATGAAGAAATAAGTTGCAGAAATTTGTCTAAGGCATTATATAGCAAAGTCAGAAGAAAGCTATGTCGTGAAGTCACCAATATCCATGTCGTGAAGTACTATATCGCATAGTCCATTTTGTACTATGTCGAGAAGTCCTCAAGACACATGTCGTGAAGTGTTGAAGTCAGCAAAGTCAAAGAAGCCTAGATCGTGAAGTCCTCAGAATCCCTATGTCGCATAGTCGTCAAATGACCTATGTCGCATAGTCTTAAAATGACCTATGTCGCATAGTCTTCAAATGACCTATGTCGCATAGTCTTCAAATGACCTATGTCGCAAAGTCTTCAAAGGCTATATCGCGAAGTCCTCACAAGTGAGATCGCGAAGTCAGGAATGAAGTGGAGTTCACGATATCAACAGTTAGCCGTTTACAACAAGACAAATCAAGGTACAGAATCAAGAATCAAAAGAGACAAATACTGAAGCATTTGTTCTGGCAAGGTGGTCCAAAGAACAGATGGCAAATCTACAGCTAAACTTGGAGAGAAAGATAAGAGACAAGCAGCTACAGAAACGGGAAAGACTCTGAAAAGCAGGTGGTCCTTCCTGACACAGTTAACGTCTTATGGCAGGACAAGTTGGACTTTCAGCAAGGGGTAACTGTGTAAAAATAGGTGTGTGCACTAGTTTGTATAGGGCTTATATATATCATGCACATCCTATTGTTAGCTGTAAGAGAGATACACATAGTTATTTGCTAAGCTCTTTTCTCTGTAAGCAAGCAAGTTCAAACTGTTCTTGTTTAGAAGCCAGAAATTCTATTGTGAATTTCTTGGAAAGCTGTAGTATTTAATTTGCTTATACAAAGTAGATTAAAGTGATTGTATGTGTTATTTACTTTCTGCATATTACATATCATAATCATATACAGTCTGTTACTTAGTTTTCAAGAATCGAAAAATATATCAAACTATCCATTCACCCCCCCTCTGTCTAGTTTCTAGTAGTATTCATTTCTAACATTCTTTCTCCTTTCATTTATCTTCTTCTTTATATTTATATATATATAAGGAAAACTCACCGAAGCTCTCAATGTTATTTATCTATTTTTCTAGAGTTTTTGAATTTAAATTTAATATAATTAAATTTCTTATTTAAATTCAAATTTATAGGATAGAAAAATATCAACTGCCTTTTAAATCTTTACTAATGGAGGAAACTGAATGTACAAATTTAAAATTATTTCCTTTGTCAATTTTGATTCAATAAAATAAATTTTTTTATTTTAAATTTGAATTTATACGATAGAAAATCTCTATTGCCTTTTAAATCATCAATATCTTTATATAGATAAAGAAACCACCCCCCCCCCCCCCCACTCTCAGATCATCCGAAAAATATTTATCTATTTTTATAGAGCTTCTCATGTTTAATTCAATAAAATTCAAAAAAAATTATTTACATTCGAAATTTTAGGAAAGACATTCCTTATTTACGCTAAAATTTTCAGGAAAGCCAATAAATATATAAAAGTCATTCCTATTTAAAATTTAATTAAACAACTATTACTTTTTTTTCTTAACTAACTTAGATCATATTTGAGTTTTAATCTATTTTTTTAGAGTTTCACTATTTTAATTTGAATGTTTAGCGAAGACAGTAAATATATAAAAGTCAATCCTATTTAAAATTTAACTAAACAAAATTAACTTCTATTCTCAACTAAATTAAATCTTATTTAAGTTTCAATCTATTTTTCTAGAGTTTCTCTATTTTAATTCAATTCAATTAAATTATTTTACTTAGATTCGAATTTATATGAAAGACAATAAATATCTAAAAATCAATCTTTTTTAGAATTTAATCTTTATGATAACGTTATATTACAATCCTATTTAGGATTTAATCTTTATTAAATCTTTATATTACAATCTTATTTAGAATTTAATCTTTATTATATCTTAAATTGTCTATAAAAACATGGCATACTGATTAGTTTTCCTCACATCACAAATTTGAAGATTTTATGATAATTAGTGTGCATTAATAACATTGCATATTGATCATAACTGTTTGTATATTTTATTTTATTTTTATTTTTTTAACATCTTTAACTTGAGGTATTGAAGGTCATATGTTATATATGTAACGAGTGTGTGGATTCAAATGACGATTAACATTATGTGTATACTAATGTTTCTAACTTTTTAGTTGATTTTTATATCTAATAATAATTATATTGAATCTTATATTTGAATATAGTTTTTGATATATTCTTTTTGTGATTTTGGAAATAAATTAGAGTTATTCCAATACCATTATCTCATAATTTTTTTTTATTAATCATGTTTAGAGAATTGAATTTCTTTATTTACATTCAAATTCATAGTAAAAACAATAAATATATAAAAATCAATCATATTCAGAATTCAATCAAATAAATGTTTACTTTTTTCTTAACTAAACTTAAATGAAAATACCTTATTTACATTCAAATTCACAGGAAGAACAATTATTATATACAAAATCGGATATGTTTTCATGATGAACCTTTATATTATAATGATGCACATGTATACAATAATATTTTTTATTATAACGTCTACAAATATTTGAGAAATTTGTAATTTTGTGATAATACAAATAATTTAAGTTTGAAGCGGTGGTTAATACTTCAATTTGTATTATTGCTTAATTTTAGTATTTTTAATTTATATGTATTTAGTACAATGGGCGCCGATTCAAGAAAGTAAGTATGACACAAAATTGGCACAAAGTTTAGGTATATTTAATAAATTTGTAATTTTTGTTATGATACTAATAGTTGAAGTTTGAAGCGGTGGTTAATACCTAAAATTTATTATTGCATGTATTTTTAGTATTTTTTTATTTATATGTATTTATGAAATTAGAGTCGGCTCAAAAAACATAACACAAAATTGTCATATAAATTCTAAGGATATTTAAGAAATTTGTAATTTTTGTGATAATATGAATGGTTGAAGAATTAAGTGGTACTTAATACTTAAATATACATTACTGGATATTTTTAGTATTTTTATATGTATTTAGTGTAACGAGTGTCGGCTCAAGAAAATATGATACAAAATCTATGTCAATAGTTTATTTTATTGTTTATGTATGTCACTTTGTAAAATATTGTGTTCATTATTCATATATACTACCTTAAAACTCGTGTGATGCACAAATTATTTTTAAATTATTGTTTTTATAATTTACGTTTTATATTTTGTTAATTGCATTTGTTAAAAAAATAAGTAGGTGTGTTAAACTTTTTTTAAATAATTAAAGGTATTAAAATAGGTTTAAAATAAATAAGTAACCGTTTGCCCGTGACATTTTTTGAAAAGAAAGGTTTCGGAAAAGTAAAATAGGTTTTAGTAATAAGTAACATGTTTGAGTTGAAAAAGTTAATTGCATGTAATTAAAAATATTAAATTAGGTTTTAAAATAAATAAGTAAGGATTTGTCCGTGATATTTTTGTAAAAGGGGGTATTTTAGTAAGGAAAAATAGAAAAATTAACGTGTTTTAGTTAAAAAAAAGGTAATTATCCATGATTTTTTTAGAAAAACAGGGGATTTTGTTAGAAAAATAGAAAAAGTAATGTATTTTAGCTGAAAAAAGGTTATTAGTTATAAATAATGTTATTATTTAATAATATATATTTTTTAAAATAAGTAAGGGTGATTAAGTAAAATCACGGAGTACCAATCGACCAACTGGTCAACCAAACTTTTAATGTTTGGTCTATTACAAGATAGTGTAGATTTTATTTTATTTTACAAAAAATATTACAGGGCCGCTGCGAAGCGCGGCTTAGTCGACTAGTTATATATATAAAGGAAAACCCCAGGAGCTCTAGAATTGTCTGAATGCTATTTATCTATTTTTCTAAAGCTCCTGAATTTTGAGTCAATGAAATTAAATTCCTTATTGGAGTTCGAATTTATAGGATATAAAAAATATCAAGAGTAAATAGCACTTTACACCCCTTAATTATCTTTAGTCACTTTTTCGAATTAGTCTCAAATTTTTAATGTCGGTAGAATGCATCCCTTAACTTTAAATTCCGCTTCGTATTGCATCTTTTTAATCATTTTTCGTCCAAAATAACTGTCACCGTTGATATGTATAGGGGTAAAATCGAAAGATTATTTCATTAAGTTTAAATAATAACCGTTACTGTTGATATGCACAAGAGTAAATTTAATTATTTTGGATGAAAAATGAGTAAAGGGGTGCAAAACAAAGCAAAATCCAAAGTTGAGGGATGCATTATGTCGACAATAAAAGTTTGAGACCAAATCAAAAAATTGACTAAAGTTAAGGGGTGCAAAATGCTATTTACTCAAATATCAATTGTCTTTTAAACTTTTACTAATAGAGGAAACTAAATATATAATATTAATATTCTTTCCTTTCCTTATTTAAGTTCGAATTTATTATAGGACAGAAAAAATATCAATTGCCTTTTAAATCTATTATATATATAATACTACAACAAGGGGTTTGGTGTAAGCAATTTAAATCTAATGGACCATTTTACCCTTACTTATACTATATATTTTTAGGCTTATTTTGGTCTTTTAACATCAATAAATTTATTACATATTATTAAATGCTGCAAACTTATACATATATATTTATTACATGCTATTAAATGCTGTAAATTAATATATATATATATATATATATATATATACGTATGTATACATATAAATACTTATATTTATGTAAATTTATGATAATATATGATCATATACGCTTACATATCATATATCTCATACTATTATAGTATCATTTAGATTTATTGTAAATTTTTATGAATTAAATATTGTTAAAAATATTATTTGAGAAAATTTATAAATTAAACCATGTCTGTGAATTGTAATTATTTATCTCTATTAAATCAAACTATACATAATTTCTGACATGGCTTAAGTATTATATTTCTTATGATACAAATACGTCCAAATCAGTACAAGCTAACAAAAAAAAACTTTTATGTATATAAGTGTAATACAAACTTGTACTAATTTTAATGTCGTATAACTCATCAATTGCTACTTTAATACGCGGACGTACAAAAATTTGCCAAAAAAATAAATAATTTACTCATATTAAAAGTATGCCCGTGTATTGCACGGGTTAAAGAGCTAGTTTGTAGTAATAGAGAAAACTAAATATAAAATTTTATAATTTTTTTCCTTTCTCAATTTTAACTCAATTTTAATTCAGTAAAATTAAATTTTCTTATTTACCGTCAAATTTGTAGGAAAGACAATAAATGTATAAAAGTCAATCATATCATATTTAGGATATAAATATATAAAAATCAATTTTATATTAATTTTCCTTATTTATATTTGAATTTATAGGAAAAAACCTTTTCATAATATAATTAACTTTCCAAAACTCTCTCATTTTACATCTATATATACGGAACCAAAGTCTCACAAGTTTATCAGATTATTTATGTATCATCATATATATTTGGATTCATATAGTAGAAGGCTTCGTGTAATTGTTCTATTTTAAAAACTTTAATTTTTTTTTTCTTATATTTTTGCCTGAATGGATTATGGATCCATAAAACTAGATTTACACTAAAACTAGATTTTGTGTATTGATTCTTTTGACGTATGTTTACTTCTAAATTGATGGATTATTAATGTTCTTTTCTTTAGAATTTTGCAGGGATATTAAAATTGTTTTATTCTTGCGCCTCCTCCAAATGAGTCTATCAGTTATAATCGTATTTTTGTCTTTTTATGAATGTCTATAATGCATTATCAGTATATTCTAAAATGTAAGCATTATTCCGTGGTTGGATTTTTGCAGTTAAAGGTTTTTGTTCTAAAAGAAGCTTAGAGGTGGGCTTAAGTTTCGCACGAGTCATCAGTTTAAATTTTGCTTTTATTGATAAATAAAAAATCATCAATATTTTTTATATTATATAAAAAAAATTCTCTTGAGCTCTCAAATCATCTGAAACATATTTATCTTTTCATATAAAGCTTTTTAATTTTAATTCAATAAAATCAAATTTTCTTATTTACATTCGAATTCGAAAGAATAAAATAAATATATAAAAATCAATCATGTTTAGAATTTAATTAAACAAATATTATCATCATTCTCAACTAAAATCCTACATAAATTTAACTTCCGTATCTTTATTTTTGTCTTTATATTATATAAAGAAAAATCACCCCCTATATATTATACACTCCTTTTCATCGGCTATGGCTCCGTTTGGCATTGCTGTTGTAGACAACAACAGCTTTTTTCTGAAAAGCATCTAAAAAGTGTTTAGTAAAATTTAAAAGCTGTTTTTCTGAAAAGCGCTTTTGGCTGAAAAGCTGCTTTTAGATAAAGCAGGCCCCCCATGCTTTTGAAAAAGGTGTTTTTCAGCTTTTGCGGGAAGCAGCTATTGGTTTCAACATCAAAACTCACCGAAAACATTAATTTTTTATATTATACACCAAAACATGCACATATCAAAAATATTACCAAACAGTTATCTGATTTTCACAACAACACTTATTTTAACAACACTTTTTTCAACAGCACAACAATTTTTAACAGCAATCCCAAACAGAGCCTATGTCTCTTTCATCACTCATGCAGGTTTCTCTCTCACGGCAAGAAAAAAAAATAACCGTAAGGCTCAAAAAAATACATATGATATGTATTATATATTGATAGTTTGGTTGATGCAAATACAAGAGAGTAACTTTTTACAACATCTATACACTAGATGAATTTATTGAGTATTACTTAGATTACATGTGTGCTTTCAACACCAATTCCATCACAAGTTATGGAAATTAATTTTTTTTTCATCTTCGTTGTATATACTATATATAGATGTTCCAGTTAGGCATGCAGTAAGATTTTTTATTTATTTATGCGTTCAATGCTAATTTCTATCCTTTCTATCTTTTTTAGTTCATTATCTTTAATTGTGATTTCTACTATGTATTGTTTGTTGATTGATTTACAAACCCTTAACTTTATAAAATATGTTGATTATTGATTTTCGAATAGGCTGCATGTTGTGTCATTGATATAGAGTTCCCAGCTATGGGGGCGAAAAATATTATCTATACCAAGATGAAACGGAAAATTCAAATTAAACCTTAAATTTTTGCTAGAAATATTAATTTATCTATAAATATATTTAAAAAAATTTAGAGAAATTATTACAAAGCCGCTGTGAAACGCGGCTTAGTAAACTAGTATATATATAAAGGGAAACCCCTAGGAGCTCTAGAATCGTTCGATTCATATTTATCTAATTTTCTAGAGCTCCATGTTGTGGATTAAAAAACGTGCTTGTGTATTTAATGCTAGGATTAATGAGCTTTCGAGCTTTAATGGCCGCACTTGTGTTTCGAGACTAAATCGGTCCTCACAAGATGCCTACGTATCTCAAATCGTTATTGAGAATCAAGCCAAATACGTAGTTCTGATTGTAGGATCAGGGACCTTATATAGGCGTCTGGAGCCTAGTATTTATGGTATGTTTAGGAGACTTAGCGAATAAGTCTCCTTTTTAATATTGGATAGACATCGTATTTCTTGCTGGAGAAGTCTTTTCCTTATTGATAAAGGCTATGACTCATTAATTGCCTTTAATTGGGATTCCGGATCCTTCTTTGATAAGATTTCCATAATTTGAGCTCTTTTAATAAGCTGTATATTTTCCCAATTCATTAATTTCGTAATTAATGAATAATTAGGGATTTGGGCATTAAATATTGAGCCTTTTAATTGGACCGTCAATTATATTTCTATAATTACTTTTCTGACCATATCATTTGCCCCCCAACTTCTGGGAAAATCTCCTCGGGGTTTTCGTAGAAGTTATAGCGTATTTTTCAAACAATTTCCATTTTTAAGGGCATTTTTTACCTCAAATTAGGTCATTTTCGACCAGGAAATTGACCAGGAAACAGTACAATTTCGACCAGGAATTCGACCTGGAAACAGTACAATTTCGACCAGGAATTCGACCTGGAAACAGTACAATTTCGACCAGGAATTCGACCTGGAAGCAGTGCAATTTCGACCAGGATTTCGACCAGGAATGGTCCCAGGTCGAAGGATTTGACCTCAAATTCCCGGTCATTTTCGACCAGGATCGTTCGACCTCGATCAAGTCTTTTTTCGACCTCGAACAGCTGTGAGGTCGAAGCTATCGACCAGGAATTCCAAGTCTTTTTCGACCTCACCTGTTCGACTTCATTTCTAATATGTCTTCGACCTCGATTGGTTGTGAGGTCGAAGCTGTCGACCTCAATTCATAGGCCATTGTCGCCCTCGATTTTAGTCCCAGGTCGTTTGTCTCGACCTCGAATCATAGGTTAATTTCGACCTCATAGCTTCGACTTCATTTCTATATGTTTTCGACCAGGATTTTCTGATTTCCTGGCTTTATTTTGGTATGAGGTCGTATAATACGACCTCGATTTCCAATGTATTTTCGATCTCGTTTGTTCGATCTCGACCCCATGTCTCTTCGACCTCGTTTTTTCTAGGTCAAAATAGACTTTATTCTTTGGGTCATCTTCGACCTCGATTTGTCGTGAGGTCGATTGTTTAGACCTCACTTTCTGAGTCATTTTCGACCTCGTTCTTTCGACCTCGAACCCTTTTGTTTTTCGACCTCATTTTAGTGTGAGGTCGAGGGATGCGAACTCGTTTTATAGTGTATTTTCGATCTCATTTAATCGATTTTGATCTAGGGTCTTTTCGACCTTGAATTTTCAATTTTTTGACTTGCTTTTGGTGCGAAGTCGATGGACACGACCTCAATTTCATGTGTATTTTCGACTTGGGTCGTGCGACCTCGATTTAGGGTCTTTTCGACCTTAAATCTTTAATTTTTTCGCTTTATTTGGGAGCGAGGTTGTTGGATACGACCTCGTTTTCTCATATATTTTCGACCTTGGTCGGACGATTTCAATCCAAGTTCTTTTCGACCTCAGATTTTTGTTTTTGCCTTGGTTTTATTCCAAGATTCATTCTTTTTCTTGGGCCTTAACTAGTCCATTTTAATTTGGACTTAAATCTTTCCAGCCTTGGGCCTTAATGGGCCTTATTTGATTTGGGCTTCGATTTTGCCTGAGACTTAATTTATTTGGGCTTTTGCCTTTGTAATTCATAAATGGATTTTATGGGCCTTACTGGCTATAGACGGTTGCCCTTCCTTAACCGGTAGGGTTTCCAGTCACTTCGTTTATAAAAGAGTGAGATTTCTATTTCATTTCTCACTTCTCACTTTCAACTTTCTAAAATTTCTCTCTAGTCTTCTTAGCTTTTCTCTCTTTTATTCCGTGGTAAGGCGATTCCCGGCGAGTTTTTGTTCGGTGGTGTTCTTGTTTTTCTGGGATCAATCTTCATCCCTTGAAGATTTGTGGTTTTAACCTTCATCCCTTGAAGATTTCTGGGTTTTCATCTTCATCCCTTGAAGATTTCTGGGTTTCTTTGAAGTTTCTCTGGGAATTTCTTTGAAGATTTGAAGATTTTTCTTTGAAGATTTGAAGATTTGAAGATGTCTGACAAACCTGCTCAACGCCTTCAGAAAATGAATAAAGCTTCTAAGAGAGGTATCATCATTCGATCTTCTCACATGTCACTTCAAGATATGATTTTAGAACGTAGTGATGAATATCCTTCTGTGTCTCACTTAGATTCTTTTGGCTGTAGTAATAAATTTCATGAAATCGGTAAAATTAGGGATTATAACAAGATGTATAGGGTTAAGTCCCCATATAGGTTAGTTCCTGCCGGCCCAGGGGACCGTTCTTGCCATTGGCGTCCTGATGCTTTATGCATTTACAAGGATGCCATTGTCGCGGGACTCGGGTTCCCTTTCCATGAGTTTATTCCCAGGATTTTGGCTGATGTTGGGATTAACCCTTGCCAACTTCCTCCAAACGCCTGGAGAATCATTATGTGTTTCATTGTTCTTTGTTTGAAGAACAATTTTCCTTTATCTGTAGCTTTGTTTAGAAGAATTTTCAGTTTAAGAATAGTTCAGCCGTTACTTTGGGTTGGGTTTAAATCAACCACCGTCCTTCCACTCCCCCCATATTTCACCCCAAATCCATTCCAGATAATAACCCCAAATGGAAAGAGGAGTTTATGTATTTGATTTGGGAAGGAGGGGATTGGGGCACCCTTTTCCGTAGCTCCTTTAGTAGGGTTTCAGATGGTAGCCCTAGTAATATCATCCTGAATGATGAGGAGGCCCATGAATATGCTGAGCTCACAAAGGATGATTATGCCACATTGGCTTGGGTGCTCCTGGACGAGTTCCAGCTTAAGTCCTTGGGACTTTCAAACGTTTTTGATAAGGGTAATTCTCACCTCATATCTTCCTTTGTTTATTTAAGATTATCTTATACCAACTGTTTCTTTCATTGTGTTTTTTACAGTTGCGGTCTTTATTAATAAGACCAACGAGCCCGAAGATGGGGAGACAACAAGGATGAAGAGGGCACGTTTGGGAGGGAAGGACTCTCGTGCTTCCAGTGTTCCAGCTTTTATAAGGCCCCATGTGGACCTTACTGATGAGGCCGAGGGGCCTTCCTCGGCCAAGAGTGCAGTTTGGCGCCCCAACTGGGGTCTTAGGAAGAAGGACATTGTGGTGGGAGTGTCCAAGCATGCTGTGGAGTGGTCTTATCACTCTCTGACTCCTTGTGATTATAAGGACTTCGTTTCTAACTCCACTTTGGAGGGTGTGGAGCATGCAGGCTCTCAAGCGATTGCTGCTGTAAGTTATTTTTCTCCTTCTTTTCTTTGTAGTTTTTAACATGTTTCAAGTTTCTATCTTGTATTGACTTGCAACTTGCTTTGTAGGCTAATGCTAACTTCCAAGGGGCTATCTTTCAAGCCAAGGTTTGGCGCTCATCTTCTGAGGCCAACCAAGGCAAGTTTGAGAAGTCCCAAGAAGAGGTGGGCTCGCTGAAGGCCACATTGGCTAGGAAGGAGAAGGAGTTGGCCGACTCCCAGGCTGAGATGGTGTCTTTGAGGAAAGGCAAGGATGACTTTATCGAAGAGTACCTTGACTCCAAGGAGTACGAGGACTTGATTGATAAGCATGACGAGCTCCTCTTCCCAGTTCAGTATACTAAGGGATGGGATGGCGCTCTTGCTGCTGTGTTGGAGAAGATGCCTGGATCTCTCACCATTTCTGATTTTCCAAGCCCTTACCTTCCTACTCCTCTGGAGTTGGCTTTGGCTGGAGAGGACGACATGGAGGAGGATGACAGGATCTTCGACCTAGATCATACCTCTCCACCCGGCCAGACTGCCGGGGATGATTATGCTGCCACTCACTCCGGTTCCACTTTAGGGGAAGATGAGGAGGAGGACGTGGACAAGGCAGATTAGATGTAGTTTCTTTTGTAGTTCTTGTTTATGGCCTTTCTTGGCTTGTACCAGTATTGATGTACTTTTGGCCTACGGGCTTAACTTAACTCTTATTTAAGTTTTTATTTATATCTTGTGGCCATTCATGGCTTGTGTTGTTTTCTTTCTTCTTGAATGTTTGTCAACACTCATAGTATATAAGCTTTAAAACATGAAAATGCTGAATTTATTCATAACTTGAAAATGGGATCAACCCTTACATAGTATCCAAGTTTAAGAACTTGGGTTGGTTTTATCAAACCTTATTCATAGTAGTGAGTCCATTCAGGAAACACTTTAAACATAATAAACTTTCAAATTGGAGGCATGCCAAGTCCTTGGCACCTCATGCCCTTCAAGGGTTTCTAGCTTGTATGAGCCTCGACCAAATACGTTCTTGACGCGATATGGTCCTTCCCAATTTGGGGCCAACTTGGCTTTTTGTCCAACTCCGGATGCCTCAATCTTTCGGAGAACTAGGTCTCCTTGTCGAAAGAACCTTTCTTTAACCCTTAGGTTGTAGTAGAAAGATGCCTTCTTTTGATGTTCAACTATCTTGGCGTTTGCCTCATCTCTAACTTCATCAATTAGATCTAGAGACAGCTTCAAGCCTTCTTCATTCGATTCTGGTTCATAAGCCTCAACTCTTGGAGACGTGTGAGTAATCTCCACTGGAACCACTGCCTCTGCCCCATATGCCAACAGAAAGGGGGTAGCTCCAGTGGTGACTTTGCAGGTAGTACGATATGCCCAAAGTATGGGGAGCAATTCGTCTACCCAAGTGTTTCTGGAGCGCTCAACTCTTTTCTTTAGTCCATCCAGGATTATTTGATTTGCAACCTCATCTTGCCCATTTGCTTGAGGATGGGCGACAGAAGTGAAGCGCAACTTGATATCGTTCTCATCACAATATTTCTTAAACTCATCGTTGTTAAACTGAGTTCCATTGTCTGTGACCAAGATACGTGGAATCCCGTATCTGCATATCACATTTTCCCAGAAGAAATGCATCACTTGCTTGGTGGTTATCTTGGCTAATGGCTTAGCCTCAATCCACTTGGTGAAGTAGTCGATTGCTACTATCAAGAACTTTCTTTGAGCACTTGCCATTGGAAACGGCCCGAGTATATCCATTCCCCACATAGCAAAGGGGATAGGTAAGTTAATGGATGTCATCATCTCTGGTGGTTGCCTAACCACTGGTGCATGTTTCTGGCACCGTTCACATTTCTTCACGTAGCTTTTAGCATCAGCAAGTATGCTTGGCCAATAGAAACCTAGACGAGTGATTTTATGGGCAAGGGCTCTGCCCCCCAAGTGCTGCCCACAAATTCCTTCATGTACTTCCTTTAGGGCCAATTCTGCCTCTTGAGGTCTTAAACATTTCAGATATGGAATGCTGAAAGACTTCTTGTATATGATTCCATCAATCAGGGTATACCTTAGTGCTCTGACGTATAGCTTTCGTGCTTCTGAAGTGTCGTTGGGTAACCACCCAGTTTCCAGATGAGCCTTGATGGGATCTATCCAACAACTAGCAACATCGATGGGTGCTACCAACTTTCCGTTGATGCTTGGGGTCCTCAGGACTTGTAAGTATACACTTCCTGCATAGTTTTCAATTTCGGAAGAAGCAAATTTAGACAAGGCATCAGCCTTCACGTTTTCTTCCCTTGGAATATGCTCTACATAGCATTCGTCGAACTGAGTCATGATGGCCTTGACAAGTTTCAAGTACTTGGCCATGACTTCATCTCTGGCCTCAAATTCCCCATTCACTTGGGAAACCACTAGCCTCGAATCTCCACATACTTTCAGAGTTTTGACCCTCAAGGCTCCGGCCAGCCCTAAACCAGCTATCAGAGCTTCATACTCAGCCTCATTGTTTGTCGTTAGGAAGTCAAGTTTTAGTGCATACTCTATGAGGAATCCATTAGGACTTTGTAGCACTAAACCGGCTCCACTTGATTTTGTTTTTGATGCTCCATCAAAATAGATCACCCAACATTCTTTGGAGATTATGTCTTCGGTTTCCTTGTCTTCCATTGTTACTTCCTGCCCCCCGACTTCTTGGTTGTCAATGGTACATTCAACCATGAAGTCAGCGAGTGCTTAAGCTTTTATGGCCGTTCGAGGCTTATACTTGATGTAGAATTCGCCCAATTCAATGGCCCATTTGATCAATCTTCCACTAACTTGAGGGCTATGCAAGATGTTTCTTAAAGGTTGACCAGTCAAGACCTCTATCTTTTGAGCCTGGAAGTACGGGCGTAGCTTTCTTGAGGCCATTATCAAGGCTAAGGCAAACTTCTCAATCGTTGAGTAGTTTATTTCTGCCCCATGTAGAATCTTGCTCACATAGTAGATGGGTTTCTGAACCTTTAACTCTTCTTTTACCAAAACAGCTCCCAGGGCAGTGTTGGATACTGCCAAGTATAGATAAAGAACCTCTCCTGGTTTTGGTTTGTCCAATAGTGGTGGCTCAGCCATGTATTTCTTCAGGGCCTCAAAGGCCTCTTGGCTTTCAGTTGTCCATTCAAAATTTTTCACTTTCTTGAGTGCTTTAAAGAAGTGTAAACACTTCTCTCCTGACTTGGAGATGAATCTTCCCAATGCTGCCACTCTTCCCGTTAATTTCTGGACATCTTTGACAGTCCGTGATGGCTCCATGTCTAGAATTGCTTTGATTTTGTCGGGATTGGCCTCGATTCCTCTCTTGAAAACCATCAGACCTAAAAACTTTCCCGAGCCTACACCAAAGGCACACTTAGCCGGATTCAACATCATCTTGTGGTGCCTTAGCACTTCAAATGCCTCTCTGAGGTGCTTAATGTGATCGGCCTTATCGAGGCTCTTGACTAACATGTCATCTACGTAGACCTCCATGGTTTTCCCAATTAGGTGTCCAAAAATTTTGTTCACCAATCTTTGGTATGTTGCCCCTGCATTCTTAAGTCCAAATGCCATGACTAAGAAGCAGAAAACACCAAAGTCAGTGATGAATGATACTTTGGCGATGTCATCCTCATGCATCTTGATTTGATTGTATCCACTGAAGCCATCCATGAAGCTAAGCATCTCGTGTCCAGCTGTAGCATCTATTAGTGCATCAATCCTTGGTAAGGGAAAACAATCCTTAAGACATGCATCATTCAAGTCAGTGAAGTCGACGCACATCCTCCATTTTCCGTTAGCCTTTTTGACCATCACGGGGTTAGCCAACCATTCTGGGAATTGAATTTCCTCAATGAACCCAGCTTCCAAAAGTTTATTAACTTCCTGTTTAATGGCTTCAAGCCTCTCTGGAGCAAAATTCCTCTTTTTCTGTTTCACCGTCTTCCTTTCAGGATCCACATTCAGTTTGTGAGTTATCAATTGGGGATCAATCCCTAGCATGTCGGCCGCTGTCCAAGCAAAAACGTCATTGTTTTCTTGAAGAAAAGACGTGAGTTTGCTCTTCAATGGTTCGGGCAGTAGTGCCCCAATATAAGTCACCTTCTCTGGTTCTCCTGGGACTAGGGGAATTGGGACCAAGTCCTCAGCTGGTTTCCCCCTTCTGTCCTCGTTGTCGTTTGTATTCATGTCTTCAATGGGGAAAACCTGCCCCCCGATTCCATCAGGCCTTAGCGCGTCTACATAACAACTTCTAGCCATCTTTTGGTCTCTTCGTTCTTCACCAATCTCATTCCTCGTTGGGAACTTGATTTTTAGATGATAAGATGAGGCAACAGTCTTGAACGCATGAAGACCAGTCCTTCCAAGGATTGCATTGTAGGTTGAAGTCGCTTTTATAACTATGAAGTTCAACATCTGAGTAGACGTATTCATCCCTTGCCCCATGGTCATTGGGAGTTGGATAGTGCCTTCCACTTTTGATTCCACCCCGTTGAATCCGTATATAGGCATATTTGAGGGTGTTAACTGAGAATCAGTGTAACCCGTCTTGATAAAAGCATCATGGAACAAGATGTCCACTGAAGCTCCATTGTCGACTAGGACTCTCTTTGTTTCAGAATTGCCAATCACAGGTATGATGACTAGAGGGTCATCGTGGGGGAACTTCACCCCTTCCAAATCAGAATCATCAAAACCTATCGACACTTCTGTTCTGGCACGCTTTGGTGCTTCTCCAACCACAGTCATTACCTCTCGGGCATAAGCTTTCCTTGAGTTGCGGGAGGACCCAACAGCAGTTAGTCCTCCAAATATCATGTTGATGACTGGCCCTCGGGGCTTAGGGTTACGATCTTGGTCGTTGTCCCTTCTGTCATAATCCTTCCTTTCATAGTTTCCTCTTTGACTCCCTTGATTTCCATCCTTGGTGAATTTGCTGAGTTTTCCTCTTCGTATCAGGAACTCAATCTCATCTTTCAATTGCCTACAATCGTCGGTGTCATGACCGACTTCTTTGTGGAACCGACAAAACTGATTTTGGTTCCGTTTGGACAAATCAGCCCTCATTGGCTTTGGCCATTTGAGATCTTCTGCCTTGGCTATCTCCATCAGAATTTGACTCCTGGGAGTATTCAATCTTTCTTATTCTGTGAATTTTGGCCCAAAATTGTTTCTCTTGGGGGGAGAATCGGAGTTCTTTGATGTTCTGGGGAACTTTTCCTTTACGTCGTACTCCTGAGTTTCTTTTCTTTTCTTTGAGTTTCCACTACCGCCAACAGTGGGTTCATATTTTCTCATGCTTTCTTCAGCCTTGATATACTTTCCGGCTCTATCTTGGAGCTTCAGCATGCTCTCGGGTGGATGTTTAGCCAACGACCTTTTGAAGTGGTCATCAGTAGTTCCTTGTTGCAGGGCTATCATAGCCACCCTGTCCTCTAAGTCTGGGACTTTCAAAGCCTCTCGAGTGAATCGATTGATGTAGTCCCTTAGGGCTTCATTCTTTCCTTGCTGGATTGCCATGAGTGATGCACAGCTTTTCTCATGCACCCTTCCACTAATGAACTGATTGATAAAAGCTTTGCTTAGTTCTTTGAAAGACCCAATTGAGTTGGGAGGAAGACGACTATACCAGCGTTGGGCCATGCCTGCCAAGGTTTGTGGAAACGCCCTACACTTTACCGCATCGTTGGTTGGCTGCAACAACAGTGCATTGGAGAAGGTCCTTACATGATTTGCGGGATCTCCCGTTCCATCATAGGCTTTGATCGAAGGCATCTTAAATTTTCTGGATATAGCCGTTTTCATGATGTCTTGAGTAAACGGTGGTGTAGGATCATCAGGATCTCCTAGGGGCAACAGAATACTAGGATCACCCCTTGGGGCTTCGGCCCTCTTGGTTCTTCTTGCCGGTGGATCCAAGTTGATTATTGGGATCCCTTCAGTTGTACGGCCCCGAGATTGAGCGGCCTCTTCCTCAGCAAGGAGTTTCTTGAGCCTTGCAGTCTCTGCCTCATGGGCTGCAATTTTCTCCTTAGTAGTTTGGGGTTGCTCCCGATTTGTCTGGGAAGAACGTCTCATTCTTGGGGCGACATCCTCCCCAGTTGTATAACCTTCATCTTCGGTGTATGGGCCCGAGTAATCTTGAACGAAAGGGGTCTGGCGAGTTTGGGGTCCCAGACTTTGAATATAAGGGGGCACATATGCCTCATGGTAGATTGGATTAGTTCCACTACCGCCCGCCATGGGTCGAGGGGGCATGACATAGCTTGGCATCCCCAAAGTCTGATTCGCGTATTGAGGGAGATCAGTAGTATGGAGTTGAAGGCTCCTCGGTGCATTCATGAGCAGCGGGGAGGTCGTAATCGGTTGCTGGTGAACGGTCTCTTGTGGATTAGATCCATGAATGACCATCTGCAGGGGATTCGTCCCTTCAACCGAAATCGGGATTTCTGGTCCTTGAGTGTTGGTGGGGATATTCGCCCCTTCAGTGCCAGTAGTCGGTGGTGGCTGATCAGCCTCAGAGGTGATAGGGCGATCCTCATGAGTTTGATTATCCCGAGCTGTTCTTCGTGTGTTTGCCATGGTTGATGTTGTCTTCCCACAGACGGCGCCAAATGTTGTGGATTAAAAAACGTGCTTGTGTATTTAATGCTAGGATTAATGAGCTTTCGAGCTTTAATGGCTGCACTTGTGTTTCGAGACTAAATCGGTCCTCACAAGATGCCTACGTATCTCAAATCGTTATTGAGAATCAAGCCAAAGACGTAGTTCTGATTGTAGGATCAGGGACCTTATATAGGCGTCTGGAGCCTAGTATTTATGGTATGTTTAGGAGATTAGCGAATAAGTCTCCTTTTTGATATTGGATAGACATCGTATTTCTTGCTGGAGAAGTCTTTTCCTTGTTGATAAAGGCTATGACTCATTAATTGCCTTTAATTGGGATTCCGGATCCTTCTTTGATAAGATTTCCATAATTTGAGCTCTTTTAATGAGTTGTATATTTTCCATATTCATTAATTTCGTAATTAATGAATAATTAGGGATTTGGGCATTAAATATCGAGCCTTTTCATTGGACCGTCAATTATATTTCTATAATTACTTTTCTGACCATATCACTCCACTATTTTAAATATTAAAAATTGAAATTTTATTTTTTAGCTCCTAAATTGTAGAAAAGGTAATACTTATTAAAAACAAGTCGACTTAAAATTAGAAACCTAAGCAAATTTAAATTGAAATTTCTTTTTTCAACTACTAAATTGTAGAAAAGGTAATACTTATTATTAAAAACAAATCGGCTTAAAATTAGAAACCTAATCAAATTGAAATTTCCTATTTTACCTCCTAAATTGTAGAAAAGATAATATTTATTAAAGACAAGTCGGCTTAAAATTAGAAACCTAATCAAATTAAAAAATTAAAATTTTTTTAGCTCCTAAATTGTAGAAAAGGTAATAATTATTAAAGACAAATCGACTTAAAATTAGAAACTTAATCAAATATAAATTGAAATTTCCTTTTTAGCTCCTAAATTGTAGAAAAGGATACTTATTAAAAACAAGTTACCTTAAAATTATAAACCTAATTAAATTTTATTATTATATATTTAATCTTTATATTAAAAATTGAAATTTCCTCTTATTTCTCAACAAACTTATATCCTATTTAAATTTTAAGCTCAATAAATAAGAAAATTACCATTTTTTGCTTTCTGCTAACCTTATAATTTATAGGAATATAATATAAAAAACTATATTCTAAATTAAAATATATTTGAACAAGTTTTAATTACCATACAAGTTTTTATGAGCATCTACATAAACTAAAAATTGGTTACGGTTGCTTACATCCTGAAATTTTATCCCACTCTTTAATCTTTATGTGCCTAGCTTCAAAAAGAAATTTCCTTGAAAGACTCTTACTGCTCGCATACGCATATGCTCATTAATGAAGGTTAGTATCCAAACTTTATTGTACCAATTTAATGTGTCTTCTATGTAATTAACTAAAATCGAAATATTTTAATATTTCCGTTTATAACTTCTATTATAAAAAAACAAGTCCTCCAAAAATTATTAACCTAATAAAATTATATTATTAGAGTTCCTCAATTTTAATTAAATAAAATTGAATTTCCTTATTTACATTCGAATTTATAACAAAAGATAATAAATATATAAAAATAAACCGTTTTAGAATTTAATTAAACAAATATTTACTTTAAAATTTAAATAATTTTTTAAGTTTTAATTTGTTAGAAGAATTTTATTGAATCATAATTGTTTTTTGAAATAGATTTTAATGAAAGAAAGAATTCTATTCTTTTGTATATTTATCTATTTTTCTAGAGCTCCTCTATTTTAAATAATTAAAATCAAAACTTCCTTATTTATGTCCTATTTTTTAGAGAAAACATTGAAACCTTTTAATATTTTCTTTTATAACTCTTATTATAAAATAAGAGACAAGTCCTCTAAAAATTATAAACCTAATCAAATTACATAATTGGAGCTCCTCAATTTAAATTACATAAAATTGGATTTGCTTATTTACATTCGAATAGGAAAAATAACAAACATATAAAAATCAATCATGTTTAGAATTTAATTATACAAATATAACTTTTTTCTCAACTAACTTAAATTTCATTTAAATTTTAATCAATATAATTAAGTATATAAATAACACGTCAAATACAAACTTGAGTAAGTATAATCAGTATATAAAAATTAATATATAAGACAAGTATATATTCAATATATTAAATTTGAAATTTTGATATTAAAAAGGAAAATGTATTTCACGGAAGGACGACTTATTAACGAGGACCGAGTAATTTTCGTAATTTAATTGATAGAATTTTAAAAAAAATTATTACGCCGCCGCGAAGCGCGGCTTTTTCAACTAGTATTTATATAAAAGAGAAGACGAGTGTGGTGATGTGGCACCTCGCTTCGATCTATTTTTTCTCATTTTCTCAAAATTTTGAATTATTAATATTAAAGTCTAAAGATTCGAAAATATTTCAATTGTCTTTAAAATCTTTACTAATGCATTAAACTAAATATACAAATTTAATATTTTGGCCTTTAAATTTTTACAAAGGGAGGAAACTAAATATACAATTTTAATATTATTGTCTTTAAAATCTTTACTAATAGAGTAAACTAAATATACAATTTTTATATTTTTCCTAATTTTTTATTAGAAAATATCTCAATTATTTTTAAAACTTTTACTAATGAAGGAAACTAAATATACAATTCTTATATTCTTTCTTTTATAATATTAAATACATTCTCAATATTCTTCTTACTATTTTCCAATGGAGTAAACTAAATGTACTATGTTAATATTCTCCTAAACATTTTTTACTAATTCAACAAGTTCAATTTATTTACTAATTGCTTCGTACTATCTTCTAATGAAGGAAACTAAGTATACTATATTATATTCTCTTAAACTTATTCTACGTGTCCAATTTATTTACTAATTTATTTATTACTAACTTTTAATCGAGGAAAATAATAGGAGACAATTTGAGTAAAAAATATCTAAATTACCTTATATTCTCCTAAACTTTCTTTTTAAGTCAAATAATTATCTTAATATTATCCTAAAATTTATCTTCAAGTCAAATTATATGTTGATATTCTCTTAAAAAAAAAATTGAACTCAAAGTTACCATCTTAATATCCTCATATATTTTTTCTTGAAGTTCTAAAATTTATTTGAAATCAGATTACCATCTTTATATTCTTCTAAATATATTATTTTAAATCACGTTCTCAAATTTTTTATGTAAAAAAACTCACATTTAATTTATCTATATACTAGTTTATTAAGTCGCGCTTCGTAGCGGTTTTATAATAACTAGGTTACTAAGCCGCGCTTCGCAGCGGCGTTAGAATATATTTGTTAAAAAAAAAGAATATTAGAACAAAATTTATGAAATAAATATCTACAAAATTATATAAATTATCAAATAAAATATATTCTGTAAAATATGCATTTGGGTAGGTAATATTATAAATTATTTACATATTCCTTTTGTTTATATAGTTTGATTTTTTATTTTCTTGGACCGATACCATTGCCATATATATATATGAAAAAAACAATATTGATAAAAATCAATATAAACATATAATATTACTTATATTTATATATTATTATTAGAAAATATAATATTAGAATATTATAGTTTGAATTTTAACTTATATAATATAATATTATAGTATAATATAATATAATATAATTGTTGTGGATTAAAAAACGTGCTTGTGAATTTAATGTTAAGGTTTAATGAGTTTCGAGCTTTAATGACTGCACTTGTGTTTCGAGACTAAATCGGTCCTCACAAGATGCCTACGTATCTCAATTATTACTGAGAATCAAGCCAAATTAACGTAGTTCTTGGTGTTGCCCTCAGGGCTATGGTGGCAGGGGCACACCAAGGACGTAGTGACTTGTATGTCCTTATTTGAGGATGAAGTCTAAAACGTAGTTCTAGGGATGCCTTCGTGGCTTGTTGCGCCTTCGAGGCGTTGTAACGTATGGAGTTGTGCCCAAAACGTAGTAGATGATGTATGGAGCTGTGTCCAAAACGTAGTTCTGATTGTAGGATCAAGGCCCTTATATAGGCGTCTAGAGCCTAGTATTTATGGTATGTTTAGGAGTCTTAGCGAATAAGTCTCCTTATTGATAATGGATAAACATTGTATTTCTTGCAGGATAAGTCTTTTCCTTGTTGATAAAGGCTATGACTCATTAATTGCCTTTAATTGGGATTCCGGATCCTTCTTTGATGAATTTACCATATTTTGGACTCTTTTTATGAGTTGTATATTTTCCCTATTTATTAATTACGAAATTAATAAATAATCTGGGTTTTGGGACTTAAATACTTGGCCTTTCCAAAGAATTAGCAATTATATTTCTATAATTACTTTGTATCCATATCATTTGCCCCCCAACTTCTGGGAAAATCTCCTTGGGGTTTTCGTAGAAGTTATAACGTGTTTTTTCCCCAAAATTTTCCATTTTAAGGGCATTTTCGACATCAAATTAGGTCATTTTTGACCTCCTTTTCGACCAGGAAACAAGTCATTTTCGACCTCAAATTCGATCAGGAAACATGTCATTTTTGACCTGAAATTCGACCTGGATTTCGACCTCGACTAGAGTGAGGTCGAAGGTTTCGACCTCGATTTTTAAGTCTTTTTCGACCTCGAGCCTTCGACCTCGATCCAACCTTTTTTCGACCTCGATTGGTCCCAGGTCGATGGTTTCGACCTTGATTTACCAGTCATTTTCGACCTCGGTCGTTCGACCTCGATCCATCCTTTTTCGACCAGGATTTTCAGGTCATTTTCGACCTGGGTCATTCGACCTTGATCCCTCATACTTTCAACCTCAAATTGGTGCGAGATCAAATGCCTCGAGCTCATTTTCTGGGCCATTTTCGACCTCGAGCCTTCGAACTCGATCCAGGGTCTTTTCGACCTTAGATCTTTAATTTGTGTGCCTTATTTTGGTGCGAAATCGATGGATACGACCTCGATTTCTCGTGTATTGTCGACTTCGGTCGTACGACCTCGATTAAGGTTTTTTCGACCTAAAATCTTCAATTTTCCGTTTTTATTTGGGAGCGAAATCGATGGGTTCGACCTTGATTTCCCGTGTATTTTCGACCTTGGTCGTACGACTTCGTCTTAGGGTCTTTTCGACCTCAAATCTTTTATCCTTGTTTTTGCCTTGGTTTCATTCCAAATTTCATTCTTTCTTGGGCCTTAACTAGCCCAATTTTTAATTGGACTTAAATTATTCCAGCCTTGGGCCTTATTGGGCCTTATTGTTTGGGCTTCGAATTCGCCTAAGACCCAAATTATTTGGGCTTCAATTTCTATAATCCATAATTGGATTTGTGGGCCTTAACTGGCTATAGACGGTTGCCCTTCATTAATCGGTTGGGTTTCCAGTCACTTTGATTATAAAAGAGTGGAATTTCCACTTTATTCTTCACTTCATACTTTCAGCTTTGGGCCTTATTGGGCCTTAACTTGTTTAGGCTTTGAATTCGCCTGAGCCTCGAATTATTTGGGCTTTTTCTGGGTTTAAAATGGTTGATCGCGCTTCCCAACGTCTATGAAAATGCACTAGGATTTCATAGAAGTTATACCGATCTTTTTCGAGACTTGGGGTCTTTTTATCCCTTACCTGGGACTTACCACTCCGTTTTGAGGATTTTAATATACACTAGTGTTTCTCTGTTAGATCAGAATTCAATGATCGTCAGAAGCTAGACTCAACTGATCAGGATTGCTGACGTCATCAGTATTGCATGGTCATCAGTATTTGATCAAGCGTCAGTATCTTATTGATCATCAGGATTCCTACTCAGACTATGATCAGGATTGATCATCAAAACTTGAAGCTGATCAGGATTCCTACTTCGAGTTATATTTGGAGTCTAGATAAACATGGAAGTTTATTCTATTTGTTCCTGGTTTGTAGAATGTAGCTATCGATTAAGGATAGGTTTGTATCTTTGTTATTGATTAGGACTTATCTTGTTATTGATAGAGAAGATGTGTGCACTATATAAACACAGTCTTGGTTTCGATTTATGTATCCATTCGAGAGAGAACATAATCGAATAGAAGCTCTCGAGAACATAGAATTTCTTGAGAGAGTTTTTGTAAACTAGCAGCTCTCAAGAACATCAGAATTTCTTGAGAGAGTTTGTAACAGTTTTATATCAGATTTAATAAAGCTGTTATCTTTCTTTTCATATTTGTGATATATACATTAAGAAGTCGATTATCTTACTCTATTGTATTCAACCCCCCTTCTACAATAGATTATTACTGGGAAACAATTGGTATCAGAGCAAACTGGTTTAATTCTGAATCAGATACGATCTAAAGATGTCGACAACCAAGTATGAAAGCATGAAGATTCCCATCTTAAAGATATCAGAATATCCTACATGGAGGGTAAAGATGCTGATGTACCTGGAGGCTATGGATCCTGACTACTTGGACAGGATTCGTGATGGACCATATATACCAACAAAGTTCGTAGAACGAACAGATACAGTACCAGAACATTATGTGGTCAAAGCTAAAGTTGAATGGACTCCAGAAGAAAAAGCTCATGTACTCAGGGAACCAAAGATAAAGAATATCTTGCATAATAGCCTTGATGTTGTCATGTCAAACAGAGTGATTGCATGCAAGTCTTCAAAAGAAATCTGGGATACTTTGGAAACTCAGTGCCAGGGATCTGCATCTGTCAAGAAAAACAGAAGGGCTCTATTGATTCAAGAATATGAACAATTCGATGCAAGACCTGAAGAGAGCCTGACTGAGCTATATGATAGATTCCTGACACTATTGAACAGCTTATCCTTAGTTGACAAAGTATATGAAACTGAAGATTCAAACACCAAATTTCTTAGAGCTTTACCTGAAGAATGGGATACTCAGATCTCAATCATTAGACACCAGTATGATCTGAACATTGTGTCTCTTGATGAGATCTATGGGATGCTAAGAACTCATGATCTTGAAGTTCAACAGAGAAAGAACAAGAATAGCAGCAAGGCAAAGTCAATTGCTTTGAATGTAGAAGCTAAATCAAAAGGAAAAGCTATGGAGGTCTCTAGAAGTAAATCAAGAGTAGCTGAGTCAGATCCTGACGACTCTTCATCAGATACTGATGGCAATCCTGATGCCAATACTGGTGATGATTCTTCTGACTCAGACATGGAAGAGATGGTTGCTATGATTGTCAGAAACTTCAGAAGGACGAAGTTCAGGAAGAATAGAAGACAAGGCAACTTTCAGAAAAAGACCTTCAAAGCAGACAAAGACAAGTATATCAAAAAGGACAGCAAGGGTAGCAAATTTGACAAGTCAAAGGTTAGATGCTACAAGTGTAATGGTATGGGTCACTTTGCTTCTGAATGCAACAAGACAAAGGCACTCATCACATCAAGCAAGGATTGGATGGACTCTTCCTCAGAATCTGATACTGAGGTAGTCAACTATGCGTTAATGGCCAATGCTGATGTAATTGCTGCTCCTGATGATAAGGTACTAAATACTATCTTTGATTTTGATACTGATAATGCTTCTGAGTTAAGACGTTTTCTAAAGTCATTACATATTAGCTTTAGAAGTCAAACTGCTGAGAATACTAGAATCTTATCTGAGATGTCTGACCTTAGAAAGAGGAATGAGATATTAGAAGCTGAATTTTCTCGTATGCAAGAAGTACAAAAAAAATGTGATAATGCTAAACACATGCACTTAGAGATGACATCTAAATGTACTTCCCTTGAAAAAAAACTTGAATATGCTAATGAGAAAATCAGAACCTGGACAGACTCTGGTAGGAAATTTCATGAGATTAATACCTCTAAGAATTGGAAAGAGTGTCTAGGATATAAGTCAGATGAAGATAAGAAATTAGCAGAGAAAATTGTCATTGATGAGACAGTCAGTCCAAAGACCCATACATGTTATAGACTCAACCAAATCTAAGATTACTCCTGTTAATTTTGTTTTTGATAAGGATTCCAATTCTACTTTTGAAAAGGGATCTTCTTCTACTCAAGGAATTAAAATTATAAAGTCTAAACCTGTCATGAACAAAGTCACTAAGAATGTAGGTCTATTGTCTCAGAAACAGCTTAAAGATAAAATCTGTGAGGTTACAGATAAGAAAAAGGGAGCTACTGTTAAGAGAAACAGGAATGGTAAAATTGGGATCAATAAAGAAAATGGTTATAAGTATATCCCAAATGCACCTAGAAAGAGTTGTTTTAACTGTGGTAACTCTAATCATCTTGCTATTGATTGTAAAAAGAGTAAGAAGAAAATTGCTGAAATTCCTAAGTCTGATGTTAGGAATAAATCAGTATTTTACAAACCACAGAATTCCTGTTTTCATTGTGGTAGTCTATGGCATTCTATTTATACATGTAAAGAGTATCATGATTTGTACTATAACTTTTATGATCCATTGCCTAAGTTTGAAAGTAGTACAAAGTCTGATAGAACTGAAAATGTCATAGCAAAGCATGCTTTTGTTAATACTGATACTGACAAAGCAAATCCTGATGGAGTAAATCCTGTCAGGACTGCTAAAGTCAAAAAGTCTTCTGCTGTTAAATTTAATAAAATGCATGAACAAGGAATCCAACAAGTGTGGGTTCCTAAACATTCTGACTAGTGTTTTACTATTCTGATGCAGGGTAAAAAGAAAAATGTGTTAGTCATGGATAGTGGATGTTCTGTGCACATGACTGGAAACAAAGCCCTGTTATCAGAATATGAGGAAAAAGCTGGCCCAACTGTGTCTTATGGAGATGGCAACATTGGACAAACCTTGGGATATGGCAATATAATCATTGTAAATGTCATCATTGAAAAAGTAGCTCTAGTGAAGGGACTAAAACACAACTTGTTGAGTATTAGTCAAATCACTGACAGAGGTTATCATGTCAATTTCTATTCCACACATTGTGAAGTAGTCAGTAAAGCAACAGGAAAGATAGCACTAACTGGCTACAGGTATGGTAACATATATGAAGCCAACATTCTCTCAGATACTGATGGCTCCCCTACATGTTTCATCAGTAAAGCTTCAGTAGATGAAAGTTGGAATTGGCACAAGAAGCTTTCTCATCTCAACTTCAGCAACATCAATGAGTTGGTTAAGAAAGAGTTAGTAAGAGGATTACCTAATGTCTTATATACACCTGATGGACTCTGTGATGCATGCCAAAAAGCAAAACAAAGAAGGACATCATTCCAGAGTAAATCAGAATCCTCTATTGAAGAACCATATCACATGCTACATCTTGATCTGTTTGGTCCAGTCAACATCATGTCCATCAGTAAGAAAAGGTACACTCTTGTAATTGTTGATGAATATTCTAGATTCACCTGGGTGTATTTTCTGCACAGAAAAGATGAAACTCCTGAAGTTCTGTTGGATCATGTGAGGATGATTGAGACAACCACAAAGTACAAAGTCAAGATTCTGAGAAGTGATAATGGTACTGAATTTAAGAATTCAAAGATGGAAGAGTTCTGCAAATACAAAGGAATCATTCAACAATTCTCTGCTCCTGGCACACCTCAGCAAAATGGAGTAGTAGAAAGGAAGAATAGAACTCTTATTGAAGCTGGCAGAACTATGTTGGAAGAAGCTAAATTACCTACATATTTCTGGGCAGAAGCAGTCAACACAGCATGCTATACACAAAATCTCACATTGATAAATAGGCATGGTGTCACTCCTTATCAGTCACTCAAGGAGAAGAAACCAAGTCTGAAGCATTTGCATGTGTTTGGCTGTAAATGTTTTGTTCTCAGAACTCATTCTGAACAGCTAGGGAAATTTGAAACAAAGGCTGATGAAGGAATATTCATAGGTTATCCTACATCAAGAGCCTTCAGAGTTTTTAATTTGAGAACAAGAACTGTCATGGAGTCAATTCATGTATCTTTTGATGATAAGAAGATAACTGGAATCATTGAAGACTCGCATGATAGATTGTTATTTGAAAATGAAGCTTCCAAGGAACCTGAAGAAATTGAATCAGATCCTGTCAATTCATCAGATACTGATGGGTCACCAAATCCTGATGACTCACCAGGTACTGATGGTGCTAATACTGATGATGCAAACAACAGTGATACAACTAGTAGTGCTAATGTTGAGGGGGAGCAACGGCATTCAACTACAAGTTCAGAGTCAACTCAATCATCAGGACAGAATTCTTCAGATACTGATTCAAGTGAAGATCCTGATAACACATCAGGAGGGCATAGCAATAATTCAGGGAGAGCTTCAAATCAATCAAATTCTTTCAATCAAGATAACACCAATCCAGGGGGAGCATCTACTTCAAGAAACAATTTGACACCAGCAAGGAAATGGACAAAAGATCATACTCCTGATTTGATAATTGGAGATCCTTATGCAGGTGTTCAAACAAGAAGTGCAACTCAGAATGAATGTTTATATAATAACTTTCTATCCAAGGAGGAGCCTAAGAAAGTTGAAGATGCACTTAAAGATGCTGATTGGGTTACTGCAATGCAAGAAGAACTGAATGAATTTGAAAGGAATGAAGTCTGGAAACTGGTACCAAGATCAAAGAATAGATCAATTGTTGGTACAAAGTGGATTTTCAAGAATAAGACTGATTCTGATGGAGTCATTATCAGAAATAAAGCTAGACTAGTTGCAAAGGGGTATTCCCAACAAGAGGGAATTGACTATGATGAAACTTTTGCTCCTATTGCAAGACTAGAAGCCATCAGGATATTTCTTGCTTATGCAGCACATAAGAAATTCAAGGTTTTCCAGATGGATGTTAAAAGTGCTTTCTTAAATGGTGAACTGGAGGAAGAAGTTTATGTTGAACAACCTCCTGGTTTCATTGATCCTACATATCCAGATCATGTCTACAGACTGGATAAGGCACTTTATGGACTAAAGCAAGCTCCAAGAGCATGGTATGAAACCTTAGCTCAATTCTTACTGGAAAGTGGATTCAAAAGAGGTGCAATTGATAAAACTCTATTTTATTTGAATCATGGTAAGGAGTTGCTGTTAGTTCAGATTTATGTTGATGATATCATTTTTGGGTCAACAAACAATAAGCTGTGTGAAAAGTTTTCCAAGCTTATGCAGTCAAGATATCAAATGAGCATGATGGGAGAAATGAGTTACTTTCTGGGTCTTCAAGTTAAACAGACTGATGAAGGGATTTTTATTAATCAGTCTAAATACACAAGGAATTTACTGACAAGGTTTAACATGCAAGACAGTACTCCTGCTTCAACTCCCATAGCTACAGCTACCAAACTTGATCCTGATCAAGGTGAAGAGGTAGATGTAACTCACTACAGAGGAATGATTGGCTCTTTATTGTATCTCACTGCCAGTAGACCAGATATCATGTTTGCAACCTGTCTATGTGCAAGATTTCAAGCAAAACCTAGAGAACCACATCTGATTGCAGTCAAAAGAATTTTCAGATATCTCAAAGGCACTCCTTCACTTGGCCTTTGGTATGCAAGGGAATCAGATTTTGGGTTGTGTGGTTATTCAGATGCTGATTTTGCAGGATGCAAAATAGACAGGAAAAGTACTTCAGGAAGTTGTCAGTTTTTGGGTGGAAGACTAGTTTCATGGTTCAGTAAAAAGCAGAAATCTATTTCCACTTCAACTGCAGAAGCTGAGTACATTGCTGCAGGAAGTTGTTGTGCTCAGATAATGTGGATGAGAAATCAGTTGTTAGATTATGGCTTGTCATACTCAAGAATCCCTATTTATTGTGATAACCAAAGTGCTATTGCAATGACAGGAAATCCAGTTCAGCATTCTCTTACTAAACACATAAGTATCAGATATCACTTTATAAGAGAACAGGTTCTGGAAGGAACAATTGAACTTCACTTTGTTCCTACTGATCAACAACTAGCTGATATATTCACCAAGCCACTACCTGAAGCTACTTTCAATAAATTGGTGAATGAACTTGGAATGATGAATTTTGAGAATTTCTGAGGAAAAGCTACAGAGAGGAAATCCTGATAACTGTCAAATCCTGATGGTTATTCAGACAGGTATGTATCTTTGATCAAATCCTGATAGGACTCAATCCTGACAGGAAATCAATTGGTCAAATCCTGATGTTCAGATAATGAAGCTGGTATGAAAACCAGAGGTTCTATGCTAATTTGTCATCAACACTCCTGGTAAACTCTGGACAATTAGATTATTACTTAGTCTTTGATTAAGTTTTCAGTCTTAATTATCAATTTCAATTTCATTATTATCAGAGTTTATTATTTATCATCTCTATATCACTATGAGTGTTACTAACAAATTTTGCAGGCAAGTACAGGAAGAAAACAATTGAGAAAATGGACAAATTTCATTAATACTTGAAGATTCATTACACATGAAAAATGGAAATTACATATTTATTTTCCTAGTCTATTTTCTACTCAGGAACTCATGCTTTACAGATAAGCATGAACACGTGCCCTGCAAATTAGCATGAATGCTCCTGAGTAGCTTCACAGTCCATCAGGATTGGAAGATTTCTATGTCCATCCTTAAAGGACAAGAAGAGGAGCAGACGCACTTGAAGGCGGATTGTCATCGTGATCACCGGGATGCTTCCTTGCCTCCACCGTGCATGAAGCACTTACATCAAGCACTTTCTTTCTTCTCCTCTCTCGCTCTTCAACGAGATCCTCATCCTCTTCATCATCCTCATCGTCTTCATCCTCTTCATAGATGAGATTCTCAAGAGGATTCCAGTCAGGATTGGCTTGCACAAAGTCGTGCCACACCACATCAACCATAGCGTTTATAAACGCTTCATATTCCTGAGGGTCAGGAACTGGTTGTGGCTCCATATCAGCAAGTGCCTCCTCCATCTCCTGCCAAATCAAGTCAAGCTCTTCATCAGGTATGTTGTTTTGATTGTTGGCAGCCATTGAAAAACGAAGAAGGTGAAAGGTTTTCGTAAGTTTTTCTCTGGAAAGGGTTTGTGCTTTTAATAAATAAATGATGTTATGCTTAACAGTTCTCTTTTATAGAGAATGTGTATTAAGGGTGCAGGTCATTTCTACAATCTCGATGAGACGGTTCAGTTTTCCATAAATATTTTTGCCTCGTTTGCTGGTAAGCATGTTTTAATTCTATGACCATTAATTTGGTTATTTTTCTTAAACCAAAACGCTATTCAGGATTGTTAAAATAAATTTTGTTTTCTTAAATAAAATTTTATTTTAATCTTATTGAATATTTTTTTTCAATCCTGATATGGCAAAATATTTTGTGCGGAAATGCTTTTATTCCTGATGAGGTTAGGTTTTTCTTACATCAGAAAATGCCTACTCGTTATGGACTACTTTCTAATGCTATGGGGCAAGGCCCAACCCACCTTGTTCCTGACACAAGCATGCAACCTAAACAGTCTAAACAGTTAACAACCACCTCTACTGTCTCTCAAAAGACTTTAGTTGTAAAATCAAAGAAATCAGCTAGAACTGATGTGTCTGGAAGGCAATCAGGTTCAAAGGATTTTTCCTCTACACCACTCACTAAAAAGAAGATACAAGGGGGTGTACAAGGGGTCCCGGTGAAGAAAGCTGATAAGGTTGTTAAGAATGTTCCTGTGAAAAGGAAGTTAAGGTTGATTGATGAAAGTGATTCAGAGGATGACTTACCTATATCCTCTGTGATGAATGTGAACAAGGAAGTTGCTGATACTGCTACTAAAGCTGTGGTACCTTTATCAAAACCACAAAAGACAAGGAAATTATCAAAGAGCAGGTATCATATTCCTTTGACAGTGCAAATGAAGGATACTGATATTCAGACATCAAATCCTGATGAGTCATCTACACCTGATGCTCTAGCAAATCCTGATGTTAGTATTCCTGATGCAACAACAAAAGTTGTCTCTCTATCAGACTCTCCAGCCTCTCCATCTCAGATTAGAGAAATTTCTTGGGAGGAGGTTTCTACAACTGCTTCCTTGGTTGGTCTTACACCTACATCAAAGAAAAAGAGGAATGCAGAAGAGTTAGTCTATCAGAGACAGAAGAAGCTGAAAGGATCAAGCCCACAAGAACCTGAATTTCAGAGTAATTCAGCAGCTACTGTTGATCCTGCCACACAAGAACCACTCAATCAAAGTTTGGGTGAAGGCTTAGCTAGTGGAATGGTCACACAAGAACCATTTTCTCAAAGGGAGAATGAAGACATCAACATTCCAGCTACACAAGAACCATCTTCTCAAAGTGAAGATGCAGGCAAAGCTACAGCTTCTATTGAAAGATTGGTCGAGAACATTGTCAATGAGGGAAGCACACAAGAACCTTTAACTCAAAGTGTTGAAGCAGCTTCTGAACCTCAAGCTCCACAAGAACCATTGGTAGCAAATACTGATGCAAGCATATCAAATCCTGACGATGTTCATCCTGACGCTAGTGGTGCTCCTGATAATGAACCTATTTTGATACAGCCACTTCGTTCAAGACCAATGGATCATCCTATCTCAGAACCACAGAATAAACTGAAAGGTATTGCTATTCCTGATCCTGATATTACTCATGATACTGCTAATGATACTTCTGATGATAGTGATGATGATAATGAGAATCGAAAAGAGAAGGAACAGCTTGCTACAGCACTCAAAATTAGTCTTGGAACTAATTTTGGTTCATCAAGTACATATATGGCTAGCAATGCTTTCACTGGGAAAGATCAGAGACAAGATTTTTCTACTCCTTCCTTTGATCCTGCAGAGGCATTTAGACAGAATGAATGGAACAATTCATGGCACCAATCTGATGAATCTATCAGTTTTTCTTCTGCTATTGAACATGCCTATAATGCAGTGAAATCTATTGAGAATCAAGACTTGAAGAATCATCTGAAGGCTACTACTCTGTTATCCAAAAGCCTGAAAAGTGAGATTGATTCTATCAAGGGTTCAACTGAAAAAGTGAGGACTGATATCTTTAATAATTTTACAAAGGTGCCTACTACTTTACAACTAAGGGTAGTGGAATCCCAAGTGAAATCTGTTGTTTCAGAACAAACCTCAATCAATCAAAGAATTGATTCTCTGGATACTAAGGTAACTGAAATTCAAGCCTCTCTTTCCTTAATTTTGCAATTATTGTCAAATCCTGATGTCAAAAAGGGGGAGAAGGTTATTCAGACAAAATGTACACCTGATCTAGTATTAAGAAATAATGATACTGGAGATGATGGTGGTGACAAAGTGATACAAGGAGAAACCTCTGATGCTGTTGTTATGAAGACAATCCAAACTTCTCAAAGTCAAACAACGCAGTCAACTCATGTTTCTGATTCTGGAGTTAAGACAGTAAGAACATTGGTGCAATCTCAGATCCTGACGGAAGATCAAATCCTGACACCTGGTCAAGGACACATTCTTGCTACAATTCCTGAAGGTGATGAAGATGTAATTATTGATAATCCTGAAGATGCATCAAATTTATTCCAGAAGTTTTCTACAAAAGATGGCAGAATTGTTACTCTATATCACACTGATAAAAGAGTTCAACAATTATATGCAAGAAAAGCACTCTCTACAGCAAGTGAAGAATATCCAGATCTCTCACATGAAGAATTCTTGAGACTACAAAGAGAGACAATGGAAAGCTATACTGCTCCTGCTAGAGGTAGAGGAAGCAGAGGTAGGAGAGGTGCTAGAAGAAGTAAAAGAGGTTCTTCAACTCAAACAGTACCTAGACAGACAAGGTCTAGAGGGTTAAGAATTGAAGAAATTCCTGAAGCTTCACAAAATCTAACAGATTCTGTTATCAAGGATATCATGGAGAAAGAAGACAAGGAATTTGTTGAAGAAGAACCTGAATTGAGAAGAAAAACAAGTAAATCAACTCTCAGCAATACAAATCAAATTGAAGATTCTAATCCTGACGAATCTGAAATTCTGCAAGAGGTTGATTTGATAATCTTATCTACTGTTGTTGATTGTCACAACAAAGAAGTAGATGAAGAAGAAGAAGCCAGAAGAAGAGATATTACAAAAAGAACATATGAAGATTTCAATCTCTATCTACAAAGGCTTAAAGTTTCAAATGAAAGACAATGGAGAAATACAAGCAGGCAAGAATCTTTACTTGAAAGAAGCTACACTCATGAAAAGGAGAAAGACAAGAAGTGGGAACACATAAGTACACTGAAGTGTGATACACCTATCAATTTTCAGACTGGTGGAATTATTACAAGTGCTTCAAGTGTTGTTGATTTGTCTGATATGGCTAGATCAAAAACACTCTGGTTAAAGATGTTTTCGAATCTGAAGCAAATGTCAAGTTACACAAGAGGAGGTATTGGACACAGGGATGCTGAATTTCTAAACATGACTTATGTTGATCCTTACTCCTTAACTGAAATTGGAGGTACTTTAACTTCTGAAAACCTGAACAATTTATTAGCTGTTGATATAGTTATAGATTGTCATGATGGTTTTGAAAAGAAAGAAAAGCTTCTGTACTTCATGAAAGATGGTAGTGTGAAGATTCTATCTATTCAAGATCTGCTGATGAAAACTACACAGGAACTGAAATATGTTCACTATCTGTTAAGATGGAAGAACCAAGTGTGCAAAGTATGGGCTGACATGATTTTGTCAACTATAAGAAGAAGACTGGATGGAAACAGTAATTTCGATGGTAATTATATTCCCATGTACTTAAATCAAAGAGGTCAGGATGTGGAAATGCAAAGAGGTACTGCTGTTAAAGAAGTAACTTTTGGTATGACCCAACTTACTCTCAATCCTGATGGGAAGGAAATTGCTTATCTTTTGCTTGAAAAGCACAGTCTACAGAAAAGCTCCATACAGAATCTCAGAGCAGCTATCTACCAGATTAATGAGGAAGATGAAGAACTCAGAAATCTTAAGGAAAGACTAATTCAAATTCTTGAAGAAAAAGAAGAAAGTTTATTATCCAACTTCTTGAAGATGAATCTGTTCTATCAAAAAGCTTAAACAGATAAGTTGTTTCTGAAGATACTCGTACATTTTGATACATGTTTTTGACATCATTGAATATTTGGAATCTATACTTTATTTCACAAAGTATGAGATTGGGGGAGATTGTTAGATCAGAATTCAATGATCGTCAGAAGCTAGACTCAACTGATCAGGATTGCTGACGTCATCAGTATTGCATGGTCATCAGTATTTGATCAAGCGTCAATATCTTATTGATCATCAGGATTCCTACTCAGACTATGATCAGGATTGATCATTAGAACTTGAAGCTGATCAGGATTCCTACTTCGAGTTATATTTGGAGTCTAGATAAACATGGAAGTTTATTCTATTTGTTCCTGGTTTGTAGAATGTAGCTATCGATTAAGGATAGGTTTCTATCTTTGTTATTGATTAGGACTTATCTTGTTATTGATAGAGAAGCTGTGTGCACTATATAAACACAGTCTTGGTTTCGATTTATGTATCCATTCGAGAGAGAACATAATCGAATAGAAGCTCTCGAGAACATAGAATTTCTTGAGAGAGTTTTTGTAAACTAGCAGCTCTCAAGAACATCAGAATTTCTTGAGAGAGTTTGTAACAGTTTTATATCAGATTTAATAAAGCTGTTATCTTTCTTTTCATATTTGTGATATATACATTAAGAAGTCGATTATCTTACTCTATTGTATTCAACCCCCCTTCTACAATAGATTATTACTGGGCAACATTCTCGAGTATCGTGTTGGTGTAAAGTGTGGAGCGACCTACACATTTACGACGATTTTGCCTTATTCGAGGCTAACTTGTCATTTGCATAAGCCTCTTACGTCTTATACCATCTTGTTTTGGCTTCAAGCCTTTCATATCGAATGATGGAGTTTGGACTGAAAGTCTTAGGTTTATGGGGTTTCAACCCTTACATAATATTCAAGTTTAAAAACTTGGATTGGTTTTATCAAACCTTATTTCTAGTAGTGAGTCCATTCAGGAAACGCTTTAAACATAGTAAACTTTCAAGTTTGTAGCATGCAAAGTCCTTGGCACCTCATGCCCTTCAAGGGTTTCTAGCTTGTATGAGCCTCGACCAAATACGTTCTTAACGCGATATGGTCCTTCCCAATTTGGGGGCAGCTTGCTTTTTTGTCCAACTCCGAATGCCTCAATCTTTCGAAGAACCAAGTCTCCTTTTCCAAAGAACCTTTCTTTAACCCTTAGGTTGTAGTAGAAAGATGCCTTCTTTTGGTGCTCAACTATCTTGGCGTTTGCTTCGTCTCTAACTTCGTCAATTAGATCTAAGGCTAGCCTCAAGCCTTATTTGTTTCTGGCTCATAGGTCTCAATTCTTGGAGATGTGTGAGTAATCTCCACTGGAACCACTGCCTCTGCCCCATATGCTAACAGAAAGGGGGTTGCTCCAGTGGTGACTTTGCAGGTAGTACGATATGCCCAAAGTATGGGGAACAATTCGTCTACCCAAGTGTTTCTGGAGCGTTCAACTCTTTTCTTTAGTCCATCTAGGATAATTCGATTTGCAACTTCAGCTTGCCCATTTGCTTGAGGATGGACAACAGAAGTGAAGCGCAATTGGATATCATTATCTTCACAATACTTCTTGAACTCATCATTGTTAAACTGAGTTCCATTGTCCGTAACCAGGATTCGTGGGATTCCATATCTGCAAATTACACTTTCCCAGAAGAAGTGCATTACTTGTTTGGTGGTTATCTTGGCTAAGGGTTTAGCCTCAATCCACTTGGTGAAGTAGTCGATTGCTACTACCAAGAACTTCTTTTGTGCACTTGCCATTGGAAATTGTCCAAGTATGTCCATTCCCCACATTGCAAATAGGATTGGTGAGTTTATGGATGTCAACATCTCAGGTGGTTGCCTAACCACTGGTGCATGTTTCTAGCACCGTTCACACTTCTTCACATAGCTTTTAGCATCGGCTAGTATGCTTGGCCAGTAGAAACCTAGACGAGTGATTTTATGGGCAAGGGCTCTGCCCCCCAAGTGCTGCCCACAAATTCCTTCATGTACTTCCTTTAGGGCCAATTCTGCCTCTTGAGGTCTCAAGTATTTCAGATAAGGAATGATGAAAGACTTCTTGTATAGAATTCCCTCAATCAAGGCATACCTTAGTGCTCTCACATATAGCTTTCTTGCTTCTGAAGTGTCGTTGGGGTCTTCAAGACTTGGAAGTAGACACTTCCTGCATAGTTTTCAATTTCGGAAGAAGCAAATTTAGACAAGGCATCAGCCTTCACGTTTTCTTCCCTTGGAATGTGCTCTACATAGCATTCGTCAAACTGAGTCATGATGGCCTTGACAAGTTTCAAGTACTTGTCCATGACTTCATCTCTGGCCTCAATTCCCCATTTACTTGGGAAACCACTAGCCTCGAATCTCCACATACTTTCAGAGTTTTAACTCTCAAGGCTCCAGCCAGCCCTAAGCCAGCTATCAGAGCTTCATATTCAGCCTCATTGTTGGTCGTTGGGAAGTCAAGTTTTAGTGCATACTCTATGAGGAATCCATCAGGACTTTGTAGCACTAAACCGGCTCCACTCGATTTTGTTTTTGATGCTCCATCAAAATAGTGCACCCAACACTCTTTGAAATCCATCTCTTGATCTTTCTCATCCTCCACTATTACTTCCTGCCCCCCGACTTCTTGGTTGTCAATGGTACATTCAACCATGAAGTCAGCGAGTGCTTGAGCTTTTATGGCCGTTCGAGGCTTATACTTGATGTCGAATTCGCCCAATTCAATGGCCCATTTGATCAATCTTCCACTGACTTGAGGGCTATGTAAGATGTTTCTCAGAGGTTGATCAGTCAAGACCTCTATCTTGTGAGCCTGGAAGTACGGGCGTAGCTTTCTTGAGGCCATTATCAAGGCTAAGGCAAAATCCTCAATCGTTGAGTAGTTTATTTCTGCCCCATGAAGAATCTTACTCACATAGTAGACGGGCTTCTGCACTTTCAATTCTTCCTTTATCAGTACAGCTCCAAGGGCTGTGTTAGAAACTGCCAAGTACAAGTAGAGAGTTTCTCCTGGATTTGGTTTTTCCAACAATGGTGCTTCAACCATGTATTTCTTCAGGGCCTCAAAGGCCTCTTGGCTCTCCGTTGTCCATTCAAAATTTTTCACGTTCTTGAGTACTTTGAAGAAAGATAAGCACTTCTCTCCTGACTTGGAGATAAATCTTCCCAATGTTGCCACTCTTCCAATTAGTTTCTGGACTTCCTTAATAGTCCGTGGTGGTTCCATGTCTAGAATTGCTTTGATTTTGTCGGGATTAGCCTCGATTCCTCTCTTGGAAACCATCAGGCCTAAAAACTTTCCCGAGCCTACACCAAAGGCACATTTAGTTGGATTTAACATCATCTTGTGGTGCCTTAGCACTTCAAATGCCTCTCGGAGGTGCTCAATGTGATCGGCCTTATCGAGGCTCTTGACTATCATGTCATCTACGTAGACCTCCATGGTTTTTCCAATTAGGTGTTCAAAAATTTTGTTCACCATTCTTTGGTAGGTTGCCCCTGCATTCTTAAGTCCAAATGCCATGACTAAGTAACAGAAAACACCAAAGTCAGTGATGAATGATACCTTGGAGATGTAATCTTTGTGAATCTTGATTTGGTTGTATCCGCTAAAGCCATCCATGAAACTTAGCATCTCGTGCCCAGCTGTTGCATCTATTAGTGCATCAATCCTTGGTAAGGGAAAACAATCCTTAGGACATGCATCATTTAAGTTAGTGAAGTCCACACACATCCTCCATTTCCCATTGGCCTTTATGACCATCACTGGGTTAGCCAACCATTCTGGGAATTGAATTTCCTCAATGAAACCGGCTTCCAAAAGCTTTTCAACTTCTTGTTTTATGGCTTCAAGCCTTTCCGGAGCAAAACTTCTCTTCTTTTGTTTCACCGTCTTCCTTTCAGGATCCACATTCAGTTTGTGAGTTATCAATTGGGGATCAATCCCTGGCATGTCGGCCGCTGTCCAAGCAAAAACGTCATTGTTCTCTTGAAGAAAAGTCGTGAGTTTGCTTTTCAATGGTTCGGGCACTAGTGCCCCAACATAAGTCATCTTCTCTGGTTCACCTGGGACTAAGGGAATTGGGATCAAGTCCTCGGCTGGTTTCCCTCTTCTGTCCTCATCGTCGTTTGTATTCATGTCTTCAATAGGGAGAACCTGCCCCCCGATTCCATCAGGCCTTAACGCGGCTACATAACAACTTCTAGCCATCTTTTGGTCTCCTCTCTCTTCTCTAATCCCATTTCTCGTTGGGAACTTGACTTTCAGATGATAAGATGAGGCAACGGCCTTAAACGCATGAAGACCAGTCCTTCCGAGGATCGCGTTGTAGGTTGAAGTTGCAATTATGACTACAAAGTTCAGCATTTGAGTAGATGTACTCATTCCTTGTCCCATGGTCATTGGGAGCTGGATGGTGCCTTCCACCTTTGACTCCACTCTATTGAACCCATATATGGGCATATTCGAGGGTATCAACTGAGAATCAGTGTAACCCATCTTGATAAAAGCATCGTGGAACAAGATATCCACTGAAGCTCCATTGTCAACTAGGACTCTCTTTGTTTCAGAATTGCCTATCACAGGTACGATGACAAGAGGATCATCGTGGGGGAACTTCACCCCTTCCAAGTCGGAATCATCAAAACCTATCGACACTTCTGTTCTGGCACGCTTTGGTGCTTCTCCAACCACGGTCATTACCTCTCGGGCATAAGCTTTTCTTGAGTTCCGGGAGGACCCAGCAGCAGTTGGTCCTCCAAATATCATGTTGATGACTGGCCTTCGGGGCTTAGGGTTACGATCTTGGTCGTTGTCCCTTCTGACGTAATCCTTTCTTTCATAATTTCCCCTATGACTTCCTTGATTTCCATCCTTGGTAAATTTGCTGAGTTTTCCTCTCCGTATCAGGAATTCAATTTCATCCTTCAGTTGCATGCAGTCGTCGGTGTCATGACCAACTTCTTTGTGGAACCGACAGAATTGGTTTTGGTTCCGTTTAGACAAGTCGGCCCTCATTGGCTTCGGCCATTTGATATTTTCTTCCTTTGCAATCTCCATCAGAATTTGACTCCTGGGAGTATTCAACCTTGCATATTATGTAAATTTTGGGCCAAAATTGCTCTTTTTTGGTGGAGAATCAGATCTCTTTGACGTTCTAGGGAACTTTTCCCTAACATCATATTCTTGGGTTTCCTTCCTTTTCTTTGGGGTTCCACTATCACCAGTAGTGGGTTCATATTTTCTCATGCTCTCTTCTGCTTTGATGTATTTTCCGGATCTATCTTGGAGTTTTAACATGCTCTCGGGTGGATGTTTTGCCAACGATCTCCTGAAGTGATCATCGGTAGTTCCTTGTTGTAGGGCTATCATAGCTACTTTGTCCTCCAAGTCTGGGACTTTCAGAGCCTCACGAGTGAATCAGTTAATGTAATCTCTCAAGGCTTCATTCTTTCCTTGTTTAATTCCCATGAGCGATGTAGAGCTTTTCTCATGTACTCTTCCACTGACGAATTGGTTGATGAACGCCTTGCTTAATTCCTTGAAGGATCCAATAGAATTGGGAGGCAAACGGTTGTACCAACGTTGTGCCATACCCGCTAGGGTTTGTGGAAACGCTCAGCACTTAACCGCATCATTGGTTGGCTGCAACAGCAGTGCGATGGAGAAAGTTCTCACATGATTTGCGGGATCTCCCGTTCCATCATAAGCCTTAATCATTGGCATCTTAAATTTCCTGGAGATGTTGGCTTTCATGATGTCTTGAGTGAAGGGCGGCGTTGGATCATCAGGATCTCCTAGGGGTAATAAATCAGTGGGATCACCCCTTGGGGGCTCAGCCCTCTTGCTTCTTCTAGGTGCTGGATCCAAGTTGATTATCGGGACTCCTCCCGTTCCTTGGTTTTGTGTCCTTGCGGCTTCTTCTTCGGCCAGTAGCTTCTTGAGCCTTGCAGTCTCTGCTTCATGGGCCGCTATTTTTTCCTTGGTGGTTTGGGGTTGTTCCCGATTAGTTTGGGAAGAACGCCTCCTTCTTGGGGCAACGTCCCTCTCATCTCTAGTTGAGTAATTCTCATCCTCGGTGTAAGGACCCGAGTAGTCTTGGATAAGAGGGGTCTGTCGAGTTTGCTGATTTTGGGGTCCCAGACCTTGAATATATGGGGGCACATAGGCTTCGTGATAGATGGGGTTGGCACCGCTACTGCCCATCGGGGGTCGAGGAGGCATACCATAGGTTGGCATACCGAGAGTTTGAGTCGTGTATTGGGGGAGATCCGTGGTGTGAAGTTGAAGGCCACGTGGGGCGTTTGCGAGCAGTGAAGAGGTTGTGATTGGTTGCTGGAGAGTGGTCTCTGGTGGATCTCGTCTATGAACAACCATTTGTAGGGGATTCATCCCTTCAGCAATAATCGGGACTTCTGGTCCTTGAGTGGTGGTGATGGGGGCGCCTGCCCCTTCAGCGCCAGTGATTGGTGGGGGTTGGATCCCCTGATTCTCTGTTGCAGAGGTAATTGGGAGTCCATCAGAAGTTTGAGGATCGCGAATTGTTCTTCGTGTGTTTGACATGGTTGATGTTGTGTTCCCACAGACGGCGCCAAATGTTGTGGATTAAAAAACGTGCTTGTGAATTTAATGTTAAGGTTTAATGAGCTTCGAGCTTTAATGGCTGCACTTGTGTTTCGAGACTAAATCGGTCTTCACAAGATGCCTACGTATCTCAATTATTACTGAGAATCAAGCCAAATTAACGTAGTTCTTGGTGTTGCCCTCGGGGCTATGGTGGCAGGGGCACACCAAGGACGTAGTGACTTGTATGTCCTTATTCGAGGATGAAGTCTAAAACGTAGTTCTAGGGGTGCCTTCGTGGCTTGTTGCGCCTTCGAGGCGTTGTGACGTATGGAGCTGTGCCCAAAACGTAGTAGATGATGTATGGAGCTGTGTCCAAAACGTAGTTCTGATTGTAGGATCAGGGCCCTTATATAGGCGTCTAGAGCCTAGTATTTATGGTATGTTTAGGAGTCTTAGCGAATAAGTCTCCTTATTTATAATGGATAAACATTGTATTTCTTGCAGGATAAGTCTTTTCCTTGTTGATAAAGGCTATGACTCATTAATTGCCTTTAATTGGGATTCCGGATCCTTCTTTGATGAATTTACCATATTTTGGACTCTTTTTATGAGCTGTATATTTTCCCTATTTATTAATTACGAAATTAATAAATAATCTGGGTTTTGGGCCTTAAATACTTGGCCTTTACAAAGAATCAACAATTATATTTCTATAATTACTTTTCTATCCATATCAATAATACTACTTATATTATTATAGTATTATATAATATTATTATAGTTTGAATTTATTTAAATTTTTTAATCTGGGTAGATGTGACAATTATTATATAGGGTTCACCATCCTCCTTGTATAAATTTTTATCAACCATCTCGGCCAACTTTTCCCACAAAGTTACGGTACTTGGGATGGAGCTGTTTAAGAAAAAAAAATTAGAACAAATTAAATAAGTAAAACAAATAAATTGGGGTAACCAAAAAAGTAATATAAAATTACAAGAACAATAAAAAACAATTAACAGTTATATTAAAATTAATATAATGCATAACTTACTAATTTGTGACAATTTTGAGATCTCTTTTTTTTCCAACCGCCTTTGACAAATTCAATGTCACCCAAGTAGGTCAAGCAACCCACAACATCTAAATCAACATAGAAAAAATAATATTAGAACATGATAGTTTGAATTATAGCTTATATAATAGTATTACTTATATATTACTCTAATATATTACTGCATCAAAAACCTGAGAGTATATTGGTGTCATTAATACGTGCATCAATCATATCCGGACATATGAACTGAAATCCATGCAGTGATATGTTGACGATGCCTTCTTCCAATCTTTTAGGCAACGTTATGCGTATGAAGAACAATTTAGACCCATGTGATAGTGGTCTATATTTCCCTGTACTTGAAACAACTTTCAGATTTTTGATGTTGTACACGGAGCCTTCCTCTAAAAGATTTTTGAACCGAGAGACCAGAATCTTCGGGATCGTAGCATGGATCAAATTTTCCTGTCATTCAACATATCTTAGAAAATTTAATAACATCATACAATTTGACAAACTAATAAGTTATAAGTATATTGATTTATTAACCTTTTCATCGATCAAAATCATATCAAGACTGATCAGTTCTTCAGTATTTCGATTGACAGTATTTGGATTGACAGATTCCCACATTCTACACACTCGTACTCTTATCATCCAGGTATAATTGTTGACGTTCAAAGCATCCAACATGGTGTAGGCCATAGTTGTATTGATTGTAAATATGGTTGTAAAAATTTGAAGCTATGTAAAAAGGTTTCGGTGTATATTTTTTGTTATGAATGACCTTTAATTTATAGGTGTTTGTAAGGTGAATAACATGGAAATCCATTATGTTTAAAAGTCAAGAAGTATTATAAAAGAAAAATTCTATAAAGTTTGAAAATAATAAAAGAAATTTCTATCAAGTTTGAAAATAATAAAAGAAAGTTTTATCAAGTTTGGAAATAATAAAAGAAAATTCTATCAATATTGAAAATAATAAAAGAGAAAATTGCAATTATTAACATAAGATCCTAAAAAATTCGAAAATAATAAGGAAGTTATAATTTTCTAAATCAAAGAAAGTTCTATCAAGTTTGAAAATAATAAAAGAAAGTTCTATTAAGATTGAAAATAATAAAAAAGAAAATTTCAATTATTAACATAAGAGCCTACAAATTCGAAAATAATAAGGAAGTTGTAATTTTCTAAATAAAAGAAAGTTCTATCAAGTCCTACAAATTCGAAAATAATAAGGAAGTTATAATTTTCTAAATCAAAGAAAGTTCTATCAAGTTTGAAAATAATAAAAGAAAGTTCTATCAAGCCTACAAATTCGAAAATAATAAGGAATTTGTAATTTTCTAAATCAAAGAAAGTTCTATCAAATTTGAAAATAATAAAAGAAAGTTCTATCAAGCCTACAAATTCGAAAATAATAAGGAAGTTGTAATTTTCTAAATCAAAGAAAGTTCTATCAAGTCCTACAAATTCGAAAATAATAAGGAAATTGTAATTTTCTAAATCAAAGAAAGTTCTATCAAGTTTGAAAATAATAAAAGAAAGTTCTATTAAGTTTGAAAATAATAAAAGTGTAATTTTCAATTTCCTTTCTACAAAATCGAAAATAGTAAAGGAAGTTGTAATTATTAAAATTAAAAATTATGAAAAATTGAGAAAATTAGAAAAATAGAACGGAGCGATTCTAGAGATGCCAACTCACCGCCCCCGTCTTCTCCTTTATATAAGTATATTGATTTCTCTAGATTTTTCTAAAATGTTTTTTAAAAAATATGTCTTTAGATAAAATAATATTTTTAACATAAAATTAAGTTTTCTTTTAAATTCCGTTTTGTCTTGATCATTTATTGAAATTTTGAATAAATATTGAAAATGTCAATTGTTTAATATTTTTTATTATTTAATATTATATCAAATATTATATATTTAAAACCATTTTTATTTTTATCAAAATTCATATTTCAACTTCTACTTTAAAATACATTATAACATCAATGTTAAAATTCTAGCATATCATATGCTTCTCGTAATGAATCGCACTCTCGTTAAACATGTTTTCTCCCGGTGACCTGCTTTCTCGTTGTACCAGATCTAAACAGAAAAAAATTAATTAATTCATTAAATAAATTACATCATCTATTAATCAATTTTATTATATCATAAAATTTAATATTAATATTTTAAAATTCTAATTTTTATTGTTTAAAATATATGTAATCGAGAAGATAAATAAAAAGAAAATAAATCTTCTACATTTTATTTTATAGAAACTTGTATTTTCTGTAAGTATTATCTTCTATATAAATTAGAAGGTAAAGTTTAAAAAATAATTTTAATATATGTAAAACCATATAGATAGATTAAACATGAATTTTGTTTTTACAAAAAATTATGAGAACATAATTTATAATAGTTTTTTAAAACACTATTAAGACAATAATCTGATTTCAAGCTAAATTTTAGAACTTGAAAAACAATATGTGAGAATATTAAGATGGTAACTTTGAGTTCAAGAGAAAGTTTAAAAAAATATCAACATAATAATTTGACTTGAAGATAAATTTTAGAAGAATATTAAGATAGTAATTTGACTTAAAAAGAAAGTTTAGGAGAATATAAGGTAATTAAGATTTTCATTACTGAAGATTTAAAAGGCAATTTAGATATTTTATAACCTTTAGTATTATACATTTAAAATTTTGAGAAAATTATAAAAATAGATCAAGACAATTTGAGAGACGTCTCTCAAATCATCTTGCACATCCCATAACAGCTCCTTATTATTTTCCTAGATTAAAAGATAGTAAAAAGGAAATTAGTAGATAAATTGGGCTCGTAGAGTAAGTTTAGAAGAATATTAATATAGTATAGATAGTTTTTAACTTAAATTAGAAAATTCAGGACAATATTAAGATAATATTTCCTATGTTAGTAAGTATATTCATTAATAAAAAACTTAGGAGAATACTAAAATTGTATTTAGTTTTTCCATTAGTAAAGATTTTAAAGATAATAATATTAAAATTGTATATTTAGTTTTCTCCATTAGTAAAAATTTAAAAGACAATTAAGATATTTTCTAATCAAAAATTTAGGAGAATATTAAAACTATATATTCAGTTTCCTCCATTTTGTAAAGATTTTAAAGGCATGAGTGTTAAAATTGAATATTTAGTTTCCTTCATTAGTAAAAATTTTAAAAGACAATTGATATATTTTCTAATCAAAAAATTAGGAGAATATTAAAATTGTATATTCAGTTTCCTCCATTTTGTAAAGATTTTAAAGACAAGAGTATTAAAATTGAATATTTAGTTTCCTCCATTAGTAAAGATTTTAAAGACAATTGAGACATTTTCAAATGTTTAATATTAATAATTCAAAATTTTGAGAAAATTAGAAAAATAGAACGAAGCGATTTGAGAGGCACCACCTCACCGCCCCCGTCTTCTCTATTGATATTGATTTTACATATAAATTAAATATTAATTTTTTAAGTTTTGCCTTCTAATTTATATAGAAGATAATACTTACAGAAAATGCAAGTTTCTATAAAATAAAATAAAATATAGAAGCCTTATTTTCGTTTTATTACTTTCTCAAGTACCTATATTTTAAATAATAAAATTAGAAATTTTGAAAAATATTTAAATTAAATTTTATGATATAATAAAATTTATTAATAGATGATGCAATTTATTTAGTAATTAGTTTGTTATCTGTTTAAATTTGGTAACAATGAGAATGGAGGACATTGAGAGAAAACATGTTTAGCGAGAGAGCGATTCATCAGGAGGAGAATATTATATGCTAGAATTTAATTTGATGCTATATTATGTATTTTAAAATAGAAGTTGCAATATGAATTTTGAGAAAAATAAAGTGATAAATATACTAATATTTGATATAATATTAAAATAATGAAATATATTAAACAATTATCTTTTTTATGTTTATTCAACATTTCGGTAAATGAACAAGACTAAAATGAGAACTCAAAAGAAATCTTAATTTATGTTAGAAATATTATTTTATCTAAACCAAATTTTGTAAAATATTATTTAGAAAAATTTGGAAAAATTATTACAAAACCGATGTGAAGCGTCTTAGTAAACCAATGTTATATAATTATTGAAACTTTTTTTTTTATTAAACATTAAAACCAACCCAACCGGACCCAAACCGATGTACGATGGGTAGGATTGGGTTACAAATTAAAATTTTATGAATTTGATTAAAAATTTACAAATCAATTTAAATGGATTGGGTTGAAAAAAAGACTTCAAGGCCGATCCATAAACTAGAGATGCACAAAAAGCCTGAAGCCCGAAATCCGGCCCGAAAAAAAGCCCGAAAAGCCCGGCCCGAAAAAAGCTCGGCCCGATCCGGTCCGGCCCGAGGGCCCTAAACGGGCCTAGTTTTTTTAACCAAGCCCGGCCCGGCCCGAAGCCCGAAAAGCCCGGGCTTTTATCCGATCTTTTAAAAGCCCGGGCTTTTATCCGGCCCGGATAAAGCCCGGATAAAGCCCGATTTCAGCCCGATTTCAGCCCGATTTTAGCCCGAAAAAAGCCCGATTTCATATATTCTATGTTAAAATTTTAATAATTTTAATTTTAGAGAAAATTTGTATATTCTATCTTAAAAGATGAGTACAGCATGTATATTGTATTCGGTGAATCAGTGCCATTGGTAGTTGAATTTGATCGCTTGGTCCAAGTCCAACTACAATTATTTTAACTATTAAACTTGTAAAAATTGGAAATCAGTTAAACTCAATTTAGTTCCGGAAAAAATGAGTATTTTGAATTTGAGGATTTAGATTAGATAACTAACAGAGTATTTCCTTCATATTTGTACTCAAAATATTAAATTCACATGTCATAATTTAACGATTAACATGATGTAGTTGATAATTTAGGGGTTAGGGTTTAACCCTAAACCAACCCTAAACCCTAAACCATAATATTTAACTCTGAATACTTACAATTTGATTGAATATTGATCCAGTTATGTAAAATTGGACTTTTGATCGAATTGATACGATTCAGATCAGATCATACCCTATAAACGAGTGCTCGTACGTACTAACTACTAAGAACCGACTCAATGATTATAAGTTAGAACACTAATATTTGTAGAAACAACTATTTGAGATTAATAAATTTACCTATTCTAATATTTTAATTTATAAATCGAATATTTATTAACTACTTTATCTAAAACTAAAAGTGTGGTATTTTTTTATATTAAAATGTATAAATTTTAATCAATAAAATTACAAGAGGACAATCCTTAATCAATAATCCAACATCAAGCCCAAAAGCCCAATTAGAATTTAAAAGTCCAATACCCATAAAATTAGAACTTAGAAGTCCAAATCCAATACCCATAAAATCATTTTATTACTTAATTTTATTGTTTATAATTATCCAAAATCATTTTCTTCTTTTACTTTTACTAATACTAAATCATAAATCCCTATTCGTATTTCGTCAAACGTTATCCCTAATTCCCTATTCCAAATCCCTGGTCGAGCCGTCATAATTCTGCTGCAAAATCCCTAATTCTGTCAGATCATAATTCATAATTCTGGCAAAATCCCTAATTCGTTCTCGATTATGAATCCCTAATTCTGCTGCAATCAGCCGCCAAGGTAAAACCCCAATCCCTAATTCTGTATGTGTGTGAATATAAAATTAGAATATAGCCGTTATTTTGTCACCGAATTAGAATATAGAATATAGTCGTTTGATTCATAGCCGTTTGATTCATAACCGTTGCTTGCTTTTAATATGCTACAATTGCTATATATTAATTGCTTGCTTTTGATTCTGTCTGTTATACATATACTTATGGCTACTTCAAGTCACCAAACCACTGATGCTACAGGTACAGGAGCAACTTCGACTCCGACAACTGGTTCCACTTATACAGTGATTCCACACAACCACAAAGCCCCATGTTGGGAGAATTATGATCTAGTGAAGTTGTTTGATGGAACAGAGAAGGCAAGGCATCGACTTTGTGGAAAGTTGTTTGGTTCTAAAGGAAATTCAACACTAAGTGGACATCATCCTAAATGTGAGTCAAATCAAAATCCTGAATTTACTCAAGCAAGAATTGATGAAACATGCCGCACTTGGAATTATGATCAAGTTTTACAAAGGGAGATGCAAATGAAGTGTATCATATCTCGAGGATGGCCATACAATACCATACCGGTCAGTATATCTATCAATTGATAATGTCGTATCTTAGAGAATTTAAAATAAAAGATAAAATTATGAGTCTTTCTTTTGATAATGCTAGTAATAATGATGCGGCTATTGACAAGTTAAAAAGAGATTTAAATCCCTTTCTACATGGTGAATTTTTTCATAGTAGATGTGCATGCCATGTTCTAAATAGGGTTGTTCAAGATGGACTTAAACTGGTATTACCTATAACTTCTAAAATTAGACAGTTAGTATCATATTGTTATGGACCGAACAAGAGGAGACAAGATTTTTGTAAATTTGGGCGTGGTCAAGGCCTTAAATACTTAAAACCAGCTGTTGACATGCCTATTAGATGGAACTCAACTTACAAAATGTTGAAACGTGCATTTAGACAAAGAGGTGTTTTAATGGAATTTCATAATTCTAGAAATGGTCCGGTTAATACTTTAAGTAGCACAGATTGGACCAGAATTGAAGAGCTACTTAGTATTCTTAAATGTTTTTACAAGGCAACGAAAAGATTTTCCGGGGTTTATTATCCTACAACTCCGCTAGTGTTAGGAGAATTTTACTTGATCACAATGACTTTTGTAAAATGGCAAGATAATGAAATTTGGGGGCCTGTTATTTTTCAAATGCGTGAAAAATTTCTGAAATATTATGAAGAAATGCCACAAATGTTTTGTTGTGCCGCGGCTTTAGATCCCAAGATCGGAGTTGATGGAGTTGAAAGTCTTATAGAGTGTATTAATTGTAACTTGGGAATTAGTACTGATGCAACTAGTGCTAGTATTCAAAAATTTAACCAAATCCTTAATGCATTTTATGACCATTATGAAACTTTATATGGAGCAAAACCACGAGATATTCCTGTTGAAACTGGTAGTAGTAGGGATGTTGCACTTCAGTTGGCTATTTCACGTAAAAAATCAAAAACGATTAGTTCAAGTAGTGAACTAGCAAAATATAAAATGACAGATTTCGTAGGTGAGCAATCAGATATACTAGAATTTTGGAAAACTCGATCTTGTCATTATCCTGTTATGGCCATCATGGCCCGTGATATCTTAACTGTCCAAGCTAGTACAGTAGCTTCGGAATCTGCCTTTTCTTTTAGTGGCAGGATTTTGAATGAAAGAAGAAGTCGTTTAAGTCCATCATCATTGGAAGTCTGCATATGCTATAAGGATCATCTGGATGCGGAAGAAAGGATACAAGATGTTGATACTGCTGAGGATAGTTCATCATCAAATGAAGAATTTTCCACGAATGAAGAAGATTCGTCATAGGTCTCCGCCTCTCCGGTCTGCACCCTTCACAAGTCACTGGTAATTCTGATATTTTGTGATATTATAGTTTAAACTAGCTATTAGAATTAATTCTGTGAAAGCAAGCTACTTGGTGAATGTTTTCATAAATCAACACAGTAAATCCACACTTTTTCTGTTCATTTCCCACAGAACTCATCCGGTGGAATATTTGAGTTGGGATTTTTCAAACCAGATTTTCTGATACATTCATATTTTAAGTGAACTACATGTCTCCCCCTTTTTTTTCTCTGACCAGACAATCATGTACTTCAGCCTGCTTCAGATTTGTATATTATGTAACATCTTGTTGTTGCATTGGGTTGCACAGGTAAACTTGTTTAACTTCGTAATGTATAGGGGAAGAAGCAGAACAAGTATACTTTTTCATTCCAGCTAGCCCTAGTGTAGCTTGTTGGTTATGTATTGGGAATTCAAGCTAGCCCATAATAATGTATATGGGAATTTATTACACGTTTGAGTTACTTAATACTTAATAGTTCGGTTTTTCAAGATTTGTGTTGAGCTGTTCTTGAAACTACCAACTGATAATTGTGACACGTTTAGACGCTGTGGGGCTTAAGGTATTTGTAACATTGATAGCGGTCCTATATTCAACTTGTAAGATAGATTAACGCCTTAGTATTAAAACTGAGAACAAGCTTTCATATTCTATATTCTGTACACATTACATAATGACTCTACCTGAACTTGTCAAGTACTTTGACTACTACCTGAAAAAATGGTCTTGAATATTAATGAAATAACTGATACAGTAATGTGTTTCAAAGTGATCATTTAAGGTACTGAATACTGATACAGTTATTTAACTTGAAATTCTTGAAAATGCAGCGGGAAGTCTTGCTTCAACCTATCATGGATGGGCTGCTGTTGCGGTTGTTGTCCTCGTTGTAGAAAACCTGATTGATGCTCTGCTTCAACCTGCTTTCAATGCTCAGCATTTTTCAAGTTTTCAATGTTATTTAACTTAGATCAGTTGTAATTTCAAGTTTTCAAGTTACTTTTCAAGTTGTAATTTTAATTTAGACCAGGCTCAGTGTTAATCTTTTAAGTTTTAACTTTCAAGTCCCATTTTTTTTAAAGCAGGTTTTTTTAAAGCAGGTTTTTATAAAGCAGGTTTTTTAAAGCAGGTTTTTTTTGTTTTTAATCCAGGCCCGGTTAAAGCCTGCCTGGCCTGGCCTGGCCCGCGGGCTGAAAAAAGGCCGCATATATTTCCAATAACCCGGCCCGGCCCGGCCCGGTTTTCAGAAAAGCCTGGCCCGATTTTTAAGCTTAAAGCCCGGGCTTTTTAAGGCCCGAATAAAGCCTGGCCCATCAGGCTTTTTGTGCATCTCTGCCATGAACACCCATATACGTAAGGGTATCATCCGGAGTATAATGTGAATTTTTATAATAACTGGAAAATGGTAGTAATTATTATTTTTATTATTATTGTTATCTGATCAGGACTATGGTAATGATGGCGATTATTTTTTATTTTCATATGTATTAGTTCTATTTAAAATTTATTAATTTCATATAACATGTGGTCATGCTTGCAATCAATCATATCATACCTTTATACGTATATTTATTCTTTTAATAATTGTTTTTAATTATTATAGATTCTTAAATAAATTTAATGCATTAAAATATTTTTTATTTTATTTTGGGCCCAACTAATGAATACTAAGTAATAAAATCCGGTTTCAATACTTAAATTTAAGTATCGGGTTTTATTATGCATATCAATTAATAAAAATAATTAATAAAATTTAATTAAATAAAAACAATCAAGTAAAAATAATTAAATAAAACATAGATTCTTAAATAAATTAAATGCATTAAAATAGTTTTATTTTTCCTATTTTGGGTCCAAGTAACGAAAATTAAGTAATAAAATCCGGTTTCAATACTTAAATTTTAGTATTAAATTTTATTATACATATCTTAAATAATATTTTAATAGTTTGATTTTTTCGATTCTAATTCGATTTGATTCTGGTTTCGTTCCATTTGCTCACTCCTACAAACCAGGTTGTGCTTTACATAATAAACTAGCTCTTTAACCCGTGCAATGCACGAGCATATTCTAAATATAAGTAAACTATTGATTTATTCGTTTTTTTTGTATGTTTGTGCAGTAGAATATCAATTTTTTTATCACTTACAATATCAATTAATGAGTTATACGACAAGTAAAGTTAATACAAGTTTGTATTGCACTTATATACATAAAAGTTCTTTGTTCTTTTTGTTATATTGTGTTGATTTGAACGTATTTGTGTCATACAAATCTGATACTTAAAAGGGTTTGATGACCCTAAAGTTACCTTTAGATAATTATCTAAAGTTAAGTCATATTTCAATACAAAAGTAATGCTATTTTTGTAAATACAGATGGTGAATTCTATTATTACAAAAATGTCATCTAACTTTTGTACATAAAATGCAAATGACTTTAGGTAATTTGCCTAAAGTTAACTTTAGGAACCTTTTTCTCTACTTAAAATATGTTAAAGATTATGAGGTATAATTAATTAAAATGCACATGTATCTAAATAATAATATAATGAGATATGGTATATATTAGTGTATATGATCATATATTATCATGTATGTTATGTGTATGTATGTGTTAGAAATGAATACCACTAGAAACTAGACAGAGGGGGGGTGAATGGATAGTTTGATGTATTTTTCGATCTTGAAAACTAAGTAAGCAACTGTATGTGATTATGATATGTAATATGCAGAAAGTAAATAACACACACAATCACTTTAATCTACTTTGTATAAGCAAATTAAATACTACAGCTTTCCAGGAAATTCACAATCGAATTTCTGGCTTCTAAACAAGAACAGTTTGAACTTGCTTGCTTACAGAGAAAAGAGCTTAGCAAATAACTATATGTATCTCTCTTACAGCTTACAGTTGTGTGTGCACGATATATATATTCCCCTATACAAACTAGGCACACACAATATTACACAGCTACCCCTTCTGAAAGTCCAACTTGTCCTGCCATAAGAAGTTCACTGTGTCAGGAAGGACCACCTGCTTTTCGGAGTCTTTCCCGTTTCTGTAGCTGCTTGTCTCTTATCTTTCTCTCCAAGTTTAGCTGTATATTTGCCATCTGTTCTTTGGACCACCTTGCCAGAACAAATGCTTCAGTATTTGTCTCCTTTGATTCTTGGTTCTGTACCTTGATTTGTCTTGTTATAAACGGCTAAGTGTTGATATCGTGAACTCCACTTTATCACTGACTTCGCGATCTCCCTTGTGAGGACTACGCGATATAGCCTTTGAAGACTTTGCGACATAGGTCATTTGACGACTATGCGACATAGGTCATTTGACGACTATGCGACATAGGTCATTTGATGACTATGCGACATAAGGCTTCTGAGGACTTCACGATCTAGGCTCCTTTGACTTTGCTGACTTCAACACTTCACGACATGTGTCTTGAGGACTTCTCGACATAGTACAAAATGGACTATGCGATATAGTACTTCACGACATGGATATTGGTGACTTCACGACATAGCTTTCTTTTGACTTTGCTATATAATGCCTTAGACAAATTCCTGCAACTTATTTCTTCATGGCCTTATTCAACTCTATCCTGCTGCATGAACACTTCTGAACTTCTACCAGGATAATTATTTAATGGCCTATATACATTCTAGATGCAAGAACTTTACTAAGCTCATTATAAATCTGAGCATACATGATAAAGCTATTGTCCATGAAAACAAGACAAGTACATTTAGAGACCTATACTATATCCCAGTGATAGAAATCACTAGGTCATGTAATGTGACATAGTCACATAGTGTAGGCTTGTTAATAGTGGTATTCAGACATGTCTTGAGCCTAACAATCTCCCCCAAATTGTGAGTAAGATCCTTAGGCACAATTTCATGTCTGATAACAAGCCTAACTTACATAAAAGGAAATTTAGTAACAGAGAGAACAATTCATGAACCTTGAGATCAGAAATTTGATTACATAGAAAAATTGAAAGCTTACAGATTACTTTTGTTGCTCAACAGCTTCAGCTTCCAATTGCTTCTCTAGCAAATCATCATATATCTTCTTTTTCCTTATCTCTTCTTTTCTCTTCAAGTCTATGATGGCTTCTTGAAGTTCTTCTCTTGCAATCAGTTCTTCAATGAGAGGTGAGCCTTCCAAGTCATCAACTGCAGCCTTGAGTGCACTTTCTACATAGGAATCAAGAAACTCCATCCTTATTTTGCTTTGACCTCCATGTGAGTTTTTGTACTCCACAATGTAAGGATTTTGCTTGACCCTGCACAACCCTTTCTGCCTTAGCTCTTTAGCCCTCTCCTCCATCTCAGCCATTTCTTTTTCTCTCTGAATCTTCTTCTTTTCATTCTCTTTCCTCATGTTTTCTTCATAATCAGCATGCATCTTCAAGTACCTGGCAATATCTATCTTCCATGTCCTTTCTTCTTTTTCTTCAAAATTCAGTAAGGCATTTATCCTTTCAAGCTCATACTTATAGAAATATTGCCAGCTTCCTTGCTTCATTATCCTTTCTCTTCCATCAGTGTACTTGATCTCTAGATGATCCAACTTCACTTTGACTTCAAAGATCCTTTGAGCCCTCAAAAATGCTAGGGCATCTTCATCATAGTCCTCATCTAGTGGAAGCACATTGATGCCAGTAACATTTGTGAGTTTTCCAGTCTTCTTTGTAATCCTTATCCTTTTGGGTACACTCTTGATCTTCAAATGCTTCACAAGAGATACCTTTCTGGAACAAGGAGAATTAGTCTTCAGTGCCACATCACTTGGAAGAAGCTTTATTCCTTTCCCCTTCATCCACTGTAACACTCCACTAGCTGTAACTTTGTGGAAGTGTTTTCTTGATATTTCTTTTGTGGCTTCACCCTTCTTCTGTGGCAACTCAAGTTCAGAAGTCATGGATAATGATTTTGGAGGATCATTGCTAACAGTACCCACCCTAGACTTAGAGTCTTGTGTTGTGGTTAAAGTACTACTAGCAATGTCCTTGACTTGCTGAATTCCACTCCTAGTTCTCTTCACTGTCTCCTTTGCCCCCTTTGTGTCATCACCAGCATCTGTAGATTTCTTGGAAGATTTGCTCCTGCTGCTGTCACTTGGTCCATCCTTATTACTCCTTGAATGAGATCTCCTCCTGTAGGTTTTCTCCTCATCATCATCCTCCCAATTCTTCTTCTTGTTCTTTTCTGTGACAGATTCTGGCAAAACACCATGAATCAGAAAAGATTGTAGAATGTTAATCATCTCTAATTCCTCTGCTGTCTTGACTCCTTTCTTTGCTCTCAGCATTTGCAGCACCTGATTGATCTTTGTGTTATTCTTCATTTGCAGATCTTTGGGAATGACTAGTTGGTCAATACTTCTGACTTTGGATAGACTTTGAAAAATTACTGTCCTTGGCTTGGGTATGACCTCAGGCAGTCTTTGATTTTGGTCCATCTCCAAGTCATTATAAAGACTTTCATTGTTAGCCCCACTCTTTTCAATCAACTCCAGAATTATTGACACTTCAGTAAACTTCAGTTTCTCCAGAGTTTGAAATGCTAAGTGCCACAAGCAGTTGTCCTTGCATACCATGATTATTTCTCTCAGATAAACATCCCTGATTTTCCTTACTGCAACTGTGAAGTACTTGATGCTTTCCCTGAGCTTCTTTCTATATGCTTGTGCATCTCCTTGAGCATTCTTGTAGGTGGCTTTCAGAAACTCCAGGAATGCCTCATCATGATAGATGTTAGAGTTGGCAACTTCCTGTAGCTTGGCCTCAGTGACAAGTGTAGCTTGGGTAGGTTTAGCAATTGGAGTAGGTATAGCAGGTTGAGAGGTTGAGATGTCTTTAGGCATTGTGGATGGATAGAATGTTGTGGTGACTGTGCTTTTCTGACCTTGTGCATTGATGACCTCTACAGGGGGAAGATTGATTGGCTTTATTGTCTCTTCAATGAGCTTGCCCTTAAGTTTTGACTGCTTGGTAGGTGCTCCCCCTGTCTTTTTCACATTGACCTCCTTTCCTTTCTCCCCCTTAGGCTTGGGATCAGACAAAATGTCTTGAGTTTCCCCAGGAATAGGTAGGTTCATAGATCTCATCATTGAGGTCATCATTTGTTGCTGCACCAGCAAAATGTTTGTTGTGTTGGTGCCTTGATCATCTAGTTTGTCATTGAGTTGGCTTAGAGATGTAGATAGCATTCTGTTTTCATCCTTGAGAGAGGCCACTTCTCTTTCTAAGCCATCCACCTTGGAGAATAATTGTTGAGACCTAAATGAGTTGAGGGATTGATCTTTGACCCTGGCAAAATCATATTTGGAGATGTTTGACAGAGGGACTTCATCCACCAGCTTATCACCATACTGGTTTTTCCACATGACATTCAACATAGCATTGGTGGTGATGGTAGATTTTGCTTGATTTTCCAGTGTAGAAGCCAGTTTCTTGATGTTGTCTGTGACCATAGCAAGAGTCACATCCATCATGGACACATTGGTGGAGGTTTTCTGGACTTCTTTGAGGATACCATCCACCTTGGGAAAATCAGAGAGATAAGAGGTTCTTAGCTTAGTGAGGGATCTTTCTGTCTCCTCCTGAATTGAAGAAATCTCTGATTGAAGCCCTTTCCCAAGATAATGCAGAGCCTTCAACTGGTTCTTGTATACATCATTCACAGCATCATAGATGGCAACAGGAGAAAGATCCTTAGCATTGGAGCCCAGAGAGGTGAGGTATTCTTCTCTCACAAAAGCCAGGGCATCCTTGAGCTTGAGAGTCCTCTTAGCATCCAACCAGGCATCCACATTCCCCTCTGGTTCAGCTGTATCCACAATCTTCTCCTGTTGAGCTTCAACATCCTCCTTATGGCATAGCAGGATAGCTTCATAATCAGCATTTGGAAGGTTGGAGGTGAGGAGATGTTGAGCTATCTTTGAGAACTCATCAATCTGTGCCACATGGAGATCTTGTATGGCTTCTTCAGACATTTTAGAAGGCACAGATGACGATCCTGAAGGCCTGTCATGGTGCACAGGCTTCAGCCATTCTGACATTGTGGCCTGAGCCAAGTGAGAGCTAGTGCTAGGCACTTCATGAGATGTGTGAGTTTGAGTCTCCTCCAGCCTTGGAATGGCTGTAGGGTCTGATGTTGTCTCCATTGAAATGGGATGTGTTACAACATCAGCCCTATATGTCTGTGAAGACAGTTCCACATCCCTAAGGATGGGAGAATTTGGCACAGAGTCTCCAGTGAAAACTGGTGAATCCTCCATGTTTGTGTTGGTGTCATTAGGATATGCCTCAGCATGCATTCCCTGACCAACTGAATGTGGGTCCTGAGTGGTGAGCACAGTGTCAAGCACCATGTCACTTGAAGTTGGCTCAATCACAGGGCTGGATTGTGATTGATCAAGGGCAAGATTGTCATGAATATGACTCTCTTGTTCAGAAGAAATTTTAGTGGAAGAATCTGAGAGAGAAGTGGGGTTCAGATTGGATTTTAGCAACTCCCCCTGAGAAATAGGAGGAGTTTCAACATTGATGTGCTCTCCACTTAGTGTTTGATCACCCTTATCACTCCTAGGGTCAAGAGTGAGGTCTTGACTCTGTGCAGACTCGTTACAACTTGCAGTGGGGAGGCTGCTCTTTTCAATACCTATGACCTGTTGAGAGGCCATAGACAGTAGCAGGTGTACCCCTTTTTGCACATCTGAATCCTGTTGAGAGGATGCAGTGGTGGCTACAGATTTTGATTTCTTCTTTGGTCTGGTGAGAGGTGACTCAGGAATCTCACTTGCTAACTCTACAGATTCATGGATAATAGCTAGGGTTCTCTTCTTCTTCCTTTTAGGAACATCAACCTTTTGAGAGATTGATGCACTTGGCTGACTATCCTCTATAGTGGTGTTTACAGTGGGTTTGCTGGATGGGATAGGGAGGCTTGGGTTAGACTGTGATGCTCCTTCAGTCTCAGCCTCCCCTGTCCAGGAAAGAGCATGGTATATGGGCTTATCAAGTGGATAAGACGCGAATGTGTCCTGCATATGCGGGGTCACACTCAAGATCACATCCACTTGATTCCTTGTGTCCAATGAACCAAACAGAATCTTGGACATGGACTTGGAATAAGCCATCTTTGATTTATCAATACCCTCCAAGTCATGGACATTAGCATCAAGATAATTTAAAATAACTTGAAGAAAGCGAGGGTAAAAGATGTCATTACCTCTTCCACGGACTGTCCTCCCTAGCCTTTGAGTCAATTCCTTGAGGATTATTGCTCCAACATTGATTTCCTGATTGTAGGCTAGGGAATAGGCCAGCTTCACAGCAATGTGACTGATATGGTCCCATCCTGTCTTTCTGCAAAGGAACACCTTCTGGAGTGCATCAAATAGAAATGACCACTCCCTTCTTACAAACTTCTTATTCAGCTTTCCAGTATCTATCTCATCAGCATACTGAATGAAGGTCATGAAGTCTACTATTTGAGCATCAGTAGCTTCTTGGTCATGACCCTCCACCTTGAACCCTAATGCTTCATTTATCTCCTTCTCCCCAAACTGGAAGTGTTTGCCTCCAATTGAACAAGCTATCTCCTGGAACGAAGTTCCATCTTCCCTGGCCATTGTAGAAACCAACGCCGTTCGCCAAAATCCTTCCAATACATCAACATACAACGTGGGGTTCAAGGTTAGGGCTCGGCGGAGGTAGGAATCGTTCAGGAACCGTACAAAACACTTGTACCTGGGTTTAGCCTCAGCCTCAGAGGGAATGGTGAGAAGATTTGTTTCTTTGGGGATGGTTAAAGGAATAGAGGAGGATTCTGTTTGAGATTTGGGTGTCATTTCTTGAGAGAGAGAGTAAGAAAGAGAGTAGAGAATTTGTGCTTAGGTTAGAAAGTTTGAGAGCAATAGACAAGATGAAAAGTTGCAAACGGTTAGAAAATGGTATTTATATGATAGAGACACTGCGATATGGAGTTATGAATGTGTACAGTCTATCTGTATGTCGTGAAGTCAAAAGTGGCCTGTACCGCAAAGTCTTGCAAAGTATATCGCATAGTCTCAACAATGAACTATGTCGCAAAGTCTTCAAAATGAAAGGATCGGGGAGACTTTGCGATATAGTAGAAATACCCTGTCTAAAGCTCTCTTTTAGGAATTTTGAGCAATTTGTCAGACTTTTATCAAATTTTGAAATAAAATTAATTTAAATCAAAATTCTGTCAACTATGGAGACTTGTCGATATAGTTATTCGAAGTCGCGAAGTCATAAAATTAACTATGTCGCAAACTCATGAAATGAACTATGTCGCGAAGTCTCACAATCTCAACAGTTTGCGATATAAGTCTGTTTACTTTGAACTATGTCGTGAACTCTGAAAATCATCTATGTCGAGATGTCTCAAAAGCTCACAACACCACTAACAAATATGATTTTGAAAAATATGCAGTAAAATACTGAAATATTTATAAATCATATCTCAGCTAATTTTCACTCCAAACAAATAGATCATTTAAATACAGTGAAAATTTACTGCTGCAACTATTAACCAGCATATTTACTTAGAACAACTGAATGAAGGATTGAGCATTCCAATTTCACTCACAAGTCTGTTGAAGACTGCTTCATTCAGAGGTTTAGTAAATATGTCAGCTAATTGTTTCTCAGTTGGAACATAAGAGACTTCTATGGTACCATTTGCAGCATGTTCCCTAATGAAATGGTACCTGATCTCAATGTGCTTTGTAGTAGAATGATTAACAGGATTAGCTACAATGGATATTGCACTAGTATTATCACACATCAGAGGAATGTGTTCTAACACTAGTCCATAATCCATGAGTTGATTTCTAATCCAAAGCAATTGAGCACAACAACTTCCAGCAGCAATATATTCAGCCTCAGCTGTGGATGTTGCTGTGGACTGTTGTTTCTTACTAAACCAGGACACTAACCTTTGACCTAGGAATTGACAGCTTCCAGAGGTGCTCTTCCTGTCAATCCTGCATCCAGCATAATCAGAATCTGTGTAACCAACCAGGTTGAACCCAGTGCCCTTTGGATACCATAGCCCAAGATTAGGAGTCCCCTTCAGATATTTGAAAATTCTTTTGATGGCCATCATGTGAGATTCCTTGGGATCAGACTGGAACCTTGCACAGAGGCATGTGGCAAACATGATGTCTGGCCTGCTAGCTGTGAGATAGAGCAGGGATCCAACCATTCCTCTATAGACCTTGATATCAACTCTCTTGCCTTTCTTGTCTTCATCCAGCTTGATTGCAGTAGACATAGGAGTTTTAGCTGAGGATGACTCTTCTAAACCATATTTCTTTAAAAGATCCTTGACATACTTAGATTGGTTTATAAAGATGCCATCCTCCCTTTGATGTACTTGCAGGCCTAGGAAGTAGGTTAACTCTCCCATCATACTCATCTCATATTTACTTTGCATCAACTTAGAGAACCTTTCACAGAGTTTTTCATTTGAAGAGCCAAAGATGATATCATCCACATAGATTTGAACAAGAATGATATCATTTCCATGCTTCTTGAAGAATAGGGTTTTGTCAATTGTACCCCTGGTAAATTGATGCTCAAGAAGGAATTGAGATAGAGTTTCATACCAGGCTCTTGGTGCCTGTTTGAGTCCATAGAGTGCCTTGAGCAGTCTATACACAAAGTTTGGGAAGTCTTCACTCTCAAAGCCAGGTGGTTGAGACACATAAACTTCTTCAGCAAGATCACCATTGAGAAATGCACTTTTCACATCCATTTGATACACCTTAAAATCTGAGTGAGCTGCAAAAGCCAGAAAGATTCTGATGGCTTCCAGTCTAGCTACAGGTGCAAATGTCTCATCATAGTCAATGCCTTCTTGCTGACAATATCCTTTGGCAACCAGCCTTGCTTTGTTTCTTACTACCACTCCTTCTTCATCCATCTTGTTTCTGAACACCCATTTGGTGTCAATAACATTCTTTCCTTTTGGAGATGGCACTAGTTCCCATACCTTGTTTTTCTCAAATTGATTCAACTCTTCTTGCATGGCAACAATCCAATCAGAATTCTTCAAAGCTTCTTCAATTAATTTAGGTTCCTCTTGTGACAGAAAGCAGCTATACAGACAAGTATTTAATGTTGCCCTTCTTGTTCTAACTCCCTCACTAGGATCTCCAATGATTTGATCCCTAGTGTGGGCTCTGTCCCATTTCCTTGTGTGCCCCTGTTCATTTCCTTGATCTGTTCCAATCTCATTTTGGTTGACAGTTGCATTCTCTTCTTCTCCCCCTGTGTTTGTGAATCCTTGCACAGGTGTTTGAAGAAGATTGTCAACTTCAAGAGTTTCATTTTCTAGAACAGTTTGAACAGGGGGTTCATCTTCACTTTCAGAATCCTCAAGATAACCTTGATTCTCAAATCTCAATAGCACACTGTCTTGATCACTTGTTTTCAGTCCTGGAGTTTTCTTGTCATCAAAGGTAACATCCATGCTTTCCATGACTTTGTGTTGCTCAGGTACAAACACTCTGTATGCTGTCCTTTCCAGAGAGTATCCAATGAAGATACCTTCAAATGCCTTGGCATCAAATTTTCCAACATGCTCAGAGGTATCTTTCATCACAAAGCACTTGCTTCCAAACACATGCAGGTGCTTGAAGGATGCTCTTTTTCCAGTCATTAATGAGTAAGGAGTTTTGCCAGACTTCTTATTGATTAATGTTCTATTTTGCACATAGCACGCTGTGTTAACAGCATCAGCCCAAAAGCTAGTGGGTAGCTTTGCATCCAGTAGCATTGTCCTTGCAGCTTCAATGAGAGTTCTATTCTTTCTCTCAACTACTCCATTTTGTTGAGGTGTTCTAGGAGCTGAGAATTGTTGAGAAATTCCTTTATCTTTGCAAAACTCATACAATGTTGAATTTCTGAACTCAGTCCCATTATCACTTCTCAAAGCAACTACAGAGGCACCAGTGCTTTGTGCTTCTTTATCAACTCTCTTGATATGCTCTATTATGACTTGGGGTGCTTCATCCTTGGAGAATAGGAATTCCACCCAAGTATATCTTGAATAGTCATCTACCATCACTAGAGCATATTTCTTTTTGGAAAGGGACATTACATTCACAGGGCCAAATAAGTCCATGTGAATTAGTTGCAGAGGTTTTGAGTTTGTATTGAGCAACTTGTTCTTGTGACTTGATCTTTTAATCTTCCCTTTCTGACAAGCTTCACATGCTCCATCTTGCACAAACTCCAAGGCAGGCAGATCCCTGATGAGTTCTCTCTTGGTTAGAGAGTTCATTGCCTGAACATTTAAGTGAGACAGTTTCTTGTGCCACAGCCAGAATTCCTCATTTGTGGCTTTTGTGTAGAAACAACAAATTTCTCCCTTATCTGCAGCCTTGAGATTAGCTACAAACAAGCTTCCTTTCTTCACACCAGTTAGAACAACTTCACCACTTTCCCTTTTTGAGATTGAACAAAGGTCTTCATCAAATTCCACTTTGAAGCCTCTGTTGGTAAACTGTCCAATACTCAAGAGATTATGCTTCAGTCCTTCAACAAATGCTACATCTTCAATAATGACATTTCCAGATTTAACACTGCCATATCCCATTGTATAACCAATGTTGTCATTTCCAAAGGTTACTGATGGGCCAGCCTTTTCCTCAAAATGTGATAGCAGGGCTATATCACCAGTCATGTGACTTGAGCATCCACTGTCCAAGATCCATATGACTCTTTTATTCCTGTTGCCCTGCATTCACAAAGTGACTAAGTTGTTTTTGGTACCCACACTTGGTAGGGTCCAGATGATTTAGAAACATTTTGATTAATAATTCTTCTGTCATAAATTGCATTTCTCATAGTAGGAGACTTCACTTTTTCTGTGGCTTTGGAGTTTACACTCTTAGGCTCACATGAAGTTTTCACCCTCTCAACCCTGATTGGGGACCCTGTCCTATGAGAATGTATGTGTGTGTGTGATTCACCAGATTGTGCAGAGTCAAGTTTATGTTTAAGAGATAAACAGTTAGCAATCACAGTCACATAGCATGTCATGCAGTTTGGCTTACCACAGAAAGAATCATGACTAGAATTTATGCTTGCAGAAAGGTTACTTAGGTTATCAACTTCAACAATTTCAGGCTTACTACACTTATGAGTCAAATGATTAACAGATAGGCATTTTTGACATTGTTTCCTGGGAGCATTTGGCACATAAGCATAGTTGTTTCCTTTGTTAACACCAACTTTACCATTTCTGTTTTGTTTCCTTTTCTTAACAACTTCTTTCTTTGCTTTAGGACTCTTGACAAGATTGTCTTTGGTCTCTTTCTGATTGACAAGATCAGGAAAGGAAGAAGTGTTCTTAGCAGCCTCATCTTCTTCAAGTAGTTGTTGCTTGATGATCAGTAGTTCCTCATCAAACTCAACATCACTCTTTCTGAAGATGGGCTGTTCAACACTTGACAGTATGGTTGGGACATTTTTGTTTGTAAAGGTTTCCTTTCCTTTGCCCTTGACCTTCTTCCTTCCTTTGTCATTATCATAGTCAAAACCAACTCCAACCTTGCAGTCTACAGTGTGTTCCTTGTGGTAGGTTTGAATAAGTTCAGAGGAGTTTTTGAAGCTTCTTAGTTTCAGTTCAGTTTCAGCAATTTGTTCTCTAAGGGCTTTCTCTATCTGCTCAGCACAAATCACTTTGTTTTTAAGATACTCAACCTCCTTTTTCAAACCATCCAGGTTCACAACCATTAACTCAAGTTTCTCATTCTTTTCTGTAAGCTCAACATTCTTAGCAGTTAGTCTATCAATTTCTTCATTAGCTACTAACATGCTAGTATGAATATTAAACATCTCAGTGCTCATATCTTCAACAGTTTGCTTATATTGAATGGGAGTCATATCAAGAGAAGTAAGAATGGGTACCTGACTTGAATCACCATCATCAGAAAATGCCATCAAGGCATAGTTTGAGTACTCTTGTTCTTCTTCTTCATCAGAGTCATCCCAGCATTTTCCCTCAGCAATAAAAGCTTTGCCCTGTTGTTTCTTGAGTAGAGCTTCATACTTAGCTTCAAGCTCTAAGTATGCTTTGTCCTTCTTGACTTGTTTAGGCTTTTTGCACTCAGTGGCAAAATGCCCAAGTTCATTGCAGTTATAGCATCTTATTTTGGTCCTATCCACACTTCCTGTCTTGTATCCACCCTTAGCAGCACCAGCCATCCCTTTTCCTTTATTGAAGGTGTTTGAGCCACTAGATCCACCAGTGTTTCCAGTATTGAACTTGGACCTGAATGGCTGCTTTCTTTTAAACCTTATGTTAGGATATCTCCTAGCCATATAAGCAAAAGATTTGTTTTCCATTTTGTCCAGTTCCTCCATGCTGTAAAACTCATCTTCCTCAGGCAAATCATAGATGACCTGGACCTCATCACCAGTGTCTTCAACTTCCAGTTCCTCAATCTTCACTTGACTGACTTTAAGAGAGTCCATTCTTTGACTTAGGTTGTCAGCAATAAGTGCACGGGAGGTATTAGCCACTAATCCTTGCTTTGCTTGAATAGATCTCTTTTGAAACAGCTCCAACTCATATGTCTTCAAAACACCATATAACACATCAAAACCAATCTTTGTTAGATCTCTTTCTTTAAGGGAAGAGATTCTTGGTTCCAAGTGATCTGGAAGAGTTAGTAAAAACTTCATATTGAGCTCTTCTGTTTCATAGTGTTTGTCATAGAGTTTGAGCTCGTTTATCAGCTTGTTGAATCTCTCAAACACTTCTGTGATTCCCTCTTTTGGTTGAGCCATGAAGGCTTCATATTGTGAAACAAGAATCTGCTTCTTGTTCTTTCTTACTTCAGTAGTTCCTTCACAGAGCACTTCTATAAGATCCCACATCTTCTTGGCACTAGTACAATGAGCAACAGTGCCATACATGTTGAAGTCCATAGATTCACAAATGATAAGTTGAAGATGTCCATCCAGGGCAACTTTTTCTTTTTCAGGATCAGTGTATTTTGAGGGATCTTTGGGCACATGTTTTGCTGGTATAATCTCAGTGCCACTGGTTGATTCACCAATCTCAATCATTGGAATGAAGGGACCATGCTTTAGAATATCTAAATACATGGGGTTAGAAGCTTTGATGAAAAGCAACATCTTCTTCTTCCATAAACTGTAGTGCTCCTTGTTAAAGGGAGGAATCTTGATACTGCTTAGTTTCTGTGAACTCATTCTTGATCTTTTCCTGTTTGTACGTTAACAGCCTTTGCTCTGATACCACTTGTTAGAAATGAATACCACTAGAAACTAGACAGAGGGGGGGTGAATGGATAGTTTGATGTATTTTTCGATCTTGAAAACTAAGTAAGAAACTGTATGTGATTATGATATGTAATATGCAGAAAGTAAATAACACACACAATCACTTTAATCTACTTTGTATAAGCAAATTAAATACTACAGCTTTCCAGGAAATTCACAATCGAATTTCTGGCTTCTAAACAAGAACAGTTTGAACTTGCTTGCTTACAGAGAAAAGAGCTTAGCAAATAACTATATGTATCTCTCTTACAGCTTACAGTTGTGTGTGCACGATATATATATTCCCCTATACAAACTAGGCACACACAATATTACACAGCTACCCCTTCTGAAAGTCCAACTTGTCCTGCCATAAGAAGTTCACTGTGTCAGGAAGGACCACCTGCTTTTCGGAGTCTTTCCCGTTTCTGTAGCTGCTTGTCTCTTATCTTTCTCTCCAAGTTTAGCTGTAGATTTGCCATCTGTTCTTTGGACCACCTTGCCAGAACAAATGCTTCAGTATTTGTCTCCTTTGATTCTTGGTTCTGTACCTTGATTTGTCTTGTTATAAACGGCTAAGTGTTGATATCGTGAACTCCACTTTATCACTGACTTCGCGATCTCCCTTGTGAGGACTACGCGATATAGCCTTTGAAGACTTTGCGACATAGGTCATTTGACGACTATGCGACATAGGTCATTTGACGACTATGCGACATAGGTCATTTGATGACTATGCGACATAAGGCTTCTGAGGACTTCACGATCTAGGCTCCTTTGACTTTGCTGACTTCAACACTTCACGACATGTGTCTTGAGGACTTCTCGACATAGTACAAAATGGACTATGCGATATAGTACTTCACGACATGGATATTGGTGACTTCACGACATAGCTTTCTTTTGACTTTGCTATATAATGCCTTAGACAAATTCCTGCAACTTATTTCTTCATGGCCTTATTCAACTCTATCCTGCTGCATGAACACTTCTGAACTTCTACCAGGATAATTATTTAATGGCCTATATACATTCTAGATGCAAGAACTTTACTAAGCTCATTATAAATCTGAGCATACATGATAAAGCTATTGTCCATGAAAACAAGACAAGTACATTTAGAGACCTATACTATATCCCAGTGATAGAAATCACTAGGTCATGTAATGTGACATAGTCACATAGTGTAGGCTTGTTAATAGTGGTATTCAGACATGTCTTGAGCCTAACAGTATGTATATACGTATGCGTGTAACCAAAAAATTCAAATCGCCCAATCAAATATTATTATATATTAACATAATGTATATGTATGTATGTATGTATGTATGTATGTATGTACGTATGTATGCACATATGTATGTGTGTGTGTGTATATATATATATATATATATATGCATATTTATTGTGCATCATTTAATATTAGCGTATATGATCATATATTATCATGTATGTTATGTGTATGTATGTATATACGTATGCGTGTAACCAAAAAATTCAAATCGTCCAATCAAATATTATTATATATTAACATAATGTATATGTATGTATGTATGTATGTATGTACGTATGTATGCACATATGTATGTATATATCTATTAACATTATAAAGCCTGTTGTCATTTTTGCTGTTTAATTACTAAGCTATCCCTCTACTTTCTCCGTATTTACAAGATAATGCCATTTGACCCACGTTGACTTATACGCTCAATTTACTACAGCCTTACATTTCATTTCCATTAGTACTGCTGCTGCCGTGAAGCTTCCATCAAAAGATTACTTTTCCCCAAAATACTACTATTTTTACTCTTTCTATGGGATTCAAAATTTGAAATTCAAAAACCACATCTCATTCCTATACTTGCTTTTATACATATCTCATCTATCATTTTATTCAAATATTTTGTTTTCTCATAGCTTTATGTGTGTATATATGAGCACCCACATATTTGCTTCAAAATTTTATGTTGTTCATGTATGGTGATGAAGTGATTGTTCGATTATAGATAGAACATATGTATTGTGGTGATAACACAAGTGAATTTACTTCATGAATGTTTTGTTATATAATTTGAAAAACATGATTTGTTGTTTGTATTTGCACTCCACGTGTTTGTTAAAAGTTCCAAACGAAACTTTATCTGGTTTTATTCTAAAAATTTATGATTCGGATGAGAAATCAATTATTACGGCACTTCTAATGAGTTGCTATGATTGTATATTGTTTGTATGGTTCTATTTTGCTTGATGTACTCAAATTTGGTTGATTTTAATCATTTAATAACATTTACTCTCTCTCTGTGCAGATTGTGGTTGAGATTTGTTTTTACCTCTTGAGATCGTGCAATTTATAAGGTAAAAAGTTTATATATCGGATTTTTATTTGTTCTTATATTGCAGGTTTCACAATTAATTGATAGATTAAATTACTATTTTCATTATTTTATAGATACTATTATAATTGTTATTTGTGGCACGTGAAGTATTTGATTGAATACTTTATGCTTTCGAAGTGTTTGATGGAAGTTCTTACATAAGTACTTTGTTCTTTTTTCAGATTTCGTGTTCTAAGAAAGAGGTTCTTGGATATTGTGATCATGATTTGTAGCTTGAATGCCTCCATATTCGACTTGTGAGGTGATTTAAAATCCTGTTTTGTTGCAATTGTTTTCATTTTTAAAGACTAGGGATTTTTATCAAATCGTTTATTGTTACAATCAATTGTGGACAAATGTAAAAATTTTGCTTAGTCTAGCTTCACATTTTACTAAACTTTTTGGTATGGATGTTACATAAAACACTTTGCACTTGAATGCTTTAATTTTTTTTATTTGTTAATGTTTATGTGATTGATTAAATTAGAATTAAGAAGCATGATAGGTTCATGTTTACTAAAACTTTGAATCTTAATATATCATGTTTTTACAACTACAATTGTAAACTTAATTGCAGATTGTTTGTTATACACCATGTGGATGAAATTATGGATGTTATTTTGGTCATGTGTTTATATTTTTAACATATTCCTAAAATTTGTATTGCTTTGTAAATGTTTTATAAAAGTTTTGAGATGAGTTTATGGACATAATTACTTATCCTTACTGAGTTTTATTACTTTGGTTAGTAAGTGTTCGATAAAAGTCCCAAGATTTATTTTATTTGTGTGAATTTTCTTTTTTATTTGACATTAATACTTATAAGAAGATGGCATCGGGAAGGTTGACACGGGACTTTTACTTAGTAATACTTATAAGAAGATCATATCATCTAAAATGGTACGTCCCATGTTACTGTTATCCTTTCACTTTAGTTCTTCCTATGAATTATTTACTGTTATATGTAGCAGTTTGTCCATTTTCATCAACGATGATCAATACGGGTATGAGATTAGGAAAGTAAATAAGATTGAGTTATATAAAACTACGTAGGTGACGTCCTTTTGCAATTATAACATGTAAAATATTATACTTTCATGAAGTGATTTAAGGACCTCAAGTTTATATTGAGAAATTGTAAAACACAAGTCGTACACAAAATTATAGGATTAATTTTCCGCGATTAGTGTAGTACTGTTGGAACTACTCATTACTTCAGACATGTTTCTACTGCTTTGATAATTAAATATTATTAACAAGTTCTCATTTTTCACTAATTTAAACCAATTTTGTTAGTAAAATTGATTCATTGAGGTCATTATCTGCAGTTTATATAATCTTAAAATGCATATCTCCACATTGCACCTCATAGCTATATATTACTGCAGTTAATCTTTACTTATTCTATTTTTTTTTTGCAGGACTCTAATACATTGTTGATTTCATGCTCATGTTGATCTACTGCTAAGTGTGATATACATGTGTATTTTATCAAATCAGAGAACAAAGTCCTATACAAGAGATTCATGTAAATGTAGATAAATTTTCTAAAAAAATGAAAGAGATATGATTTTGACTGGAAATAAGTGTGTTATGATTTTGAAGATACTAGGGTCTAGGAGATTAGGTTGTGTTTTATATTAAACTTGGGAACTGAAACAAGAAAAGTTACACCTGTATATACATGTTTTTCAATTAAATTTGTTCAGATCTGAAATTTAAATAATTTGCCTCTCTCTTTTGAGCTGCTGATTTTTGGAATAAAATTGTCTGGAATAAAATTGTATATGCACTCTGTTTGAACAATGAAAAATAAAGGGTGCGTACACTTGAACTCTTTGCAATGTTGAGCTTCTTTAAAGAAAATAGTTCGACCATGTATTTAATATCATAGTACGCTGCAAAAAGGTACTAGGAGCTTACCAAAAGATGCATACCAACTTGCTAAGATTCAAAGACAACTTAAACACTATTGTAATAAGATAAACAAAGATTTGGAATTTGTCTTGGGATAAGTATTTATAAATTTTAGCTATGACAAAAATTTGTTCATTAATTGTAAATTGATTTTATAAGTTTAAATATTATATGTATTAAATTAAAGTCAAATTAGTATCACCGAAGGCGACCATCATCATTAAAATATAATATAATTTTTATTTGACTAATATATTTTTTTGGAAAATAATACATTAAAATCGTTCTTAATAAAAATTTATAATCAAGACTATAAATTGAAAATTATTAAAACTTGCAATTATTCAAAAGACAATAAAAAAGAAAACACTGATTAAATGTATCCTTCTATTCAAATTTTACCGATGGGTATTCAAACTCTTACATTTATGTGTCTACCACATTTTAACAAATCTTCTATGAATTATTGTTCCAATTAACATTTAACCATTTATTTTCCTTCGATGAATACCATCCTGTAAATACTAACTTAAAATCCGTGCGATATATAAATTATTTTTAATAATTTTTATTTTATATTATTTTTATTTAATATTTTATTAATTGTATTTGTTTAATAAAAGTAGACATGTTAAAATAGGTAAAAATTTTAAACTAATTAAAAACATAAAAATAGATTTTGAAATAAATAAATAAGGGTTTACCCGTAATATTTCTGAAAAAAGAGGGATTTAGAACGAATTTCTAAATAAAAGAAGTTGTATGAACTTAAATTATTATAAGAATTTTAAAAATGATTAAAATAAAATAATTACTTTACATATGGAGAAAAATTATATATGTTGACACTTTTATATTGAAAAATTACTTATAGAAGTCTTTTTAAACAACTCTTAAATAAAAAAACAGCAATAAAAAAATTGGAGTTTCAAGATATATTACATACTATTTGAAAAATTAGAAATAATCATATTTTCTCTATTTTAAAAGCATCTACATGACTTTACTTTTATTTCTTAATAAAAAAAATTATTCGATTCAGTTTTTTTAATACCTTTACCTGAAAAAATGAAGAAGAATGAAAAATAAAAAGATGGCCAGCGAGTTGACATTGGAATCAATATTATAAAAATTATTTACTTTATACTTTAAAGTGAATTAAAGTCTTTTCGAGATGCATTAAATTTAAAAACATTCTTTAGTTCTATAAACACTTTTCATAAATACAATAAACGATTAAATTATAAGTAGGGACTCAAAAAACATTCAAAGCGAATTTAATATATTTTTCCAATGAAAAAGGCTTTGGAATCATAAAATTTCCTTTTACCACGAAGATTTTTTTTTTTTTTTTGTGTGAAGAAAATGGAATTTTAGTACCCGTGCTGTAGGCATACTATCTCGTAAATTTATGTTTTTTTATAAGAATTCGTTAGATTGAGCTTTTTTCAAGAAGCAATGTACTGGTACAAAATATCTAAATCACTTTAGAGCATCTCCAATAGGTCTGTCAAGAGCTTTATGGCATAACAATCTTCGTTGCCCACATATAGTTGCCAACAAGTTGTCAATCAAAATGTCAAAAGTTGGCAATTTCATTATATAGTAAAATCACATACATTTTCTGAAAAGTATTTATCTTTGTCTATTTTTCTATTTTCTATCTTTCATATTATTATAATTTATAAATGGGATCACATTGGCAATTTTTAAAGTTGCCAATTATTGGAGTAAATTTTTAACAAAAGTTACCAATAGCGAGATGGATAAAAGAGAAAATAAAAAATTAATATATGAAATGATGTGATATAGATTGAGAACTAATTTGACAACCTTTATTGAAAATGCTCTTAAGAACTTGAGTCTATAGATCAAAGACAGAATTTACAACAAAACTAAAGGTATACAGGAAAATTATAATGTGTCATCTAATAAAGAAGACAAAAAAGCTGTCACTCAACAAATATAATTATTAAATTACAATTAAATATCAAAAAAAAAAAAAATTAATGCCCTTGCGGAGCGAGCACACATACTAGTATATATATATATATATATATGCATATTTATTGTGCATCATTTAATAGAATGTAACAAATATGCATATTTATTGTACATAATTTAATAGAATGCAATAAATATATCGAAATTAAAAGACTAAAATAACCCTGAAAAATATATTAGAAATGAGGGTAAAATAGTCCACGATTTAAATTGCTTACCCAAACCCCCGTGTTGTTTTAGATATATAATAGATTTCTCTAGTTGGATGCTGTTTCTACTACTGACTTGGAGCATTTCTAATGGATTAAAACCCTTAACTAAAAGTAGTATACTAAAAATAAAGCTTTTACATAATTTGTAAAAAAATAAGCACTTTAATGAGACAATTCTCTTCTTTATAATTTTATCTAACCCCTTCAAGTTGGCTAGATTTGTCGATTCTCTGGGAATTTGTAGCATAATTCCACCTTATCATTTAACATATTTAGATAATAAATTATATTTATAACGACTTAAAATAATTATAACATACTATTTTTAAAATATAGCCAATAATTATAACCAATAACATTGGAATACATTGTCTTACATATTCAAATTTTACCTACTTATCTATTTATTTGAATATAGCTAACCAATTTAGATAATGTAATTGGAGATGCTCTTATAGCTTACAACAAGCTTTGTTTACAATTTTATGTAAATTTATTATTGGCAAGTTCTAGCAGTAACCTGTGTTGTAAAAAGTGAAAATCAGAATTAATCGATAAATTCATTATCTAGGGTTTGATCAGGTAATATGGAATTAATCAAAATGATTAATCGAAACTAATTTAATATTATTTATAAATATAATTACTATACTCATTTTATTATTTTGGTTGTATATATATAATTATAATGTATTTAGGTAAATAGATTTAAAAAAACGTATGATTGAAATAAATAAATTTTATTAGGATTAACTTTTGAATGGGATCAATTTGAGAGAGAAAAAAAAAGATAATTCGTCATTTAGGCGTCTAAAATAGAAAATATGTTAATGAGAATAACATTTTCTTATTTTTTTTCAAATTTTACCTTTTTATTTCTTTTAATTATTTTAATAATTTTTGTCATATTTGACCGATTTTTGATCGAATACTCCGATTTTTGGATGATTAATTTGACTTTTACCATTCTTCACCAATTTTTTTAAACAAAAGGATTTTTGACTCGATTTTTACATAATCGAATTGATTAGTCACCTGATTTATCCCGATTAATCATCGATCTTTATTAACATCTATAATAAAATGTATTATAAGATACTAGGTTATATACCGTCCAATGCAGGAAACTATCAATATATATATATATAAAGGTGGATACGCGGGAGGTTAGGTGGCGCCCCTAAGATCGTCTCAATCTATTTTTTCAATTTTGTAGATTTTTAGAATTTTAAATACTAAAGTCTAAAAAATATTGTTTAACATATTAGAAATAGAGTAGGTGTTCAAATTTATAAAGGAGAAGAGTTTGAATTTATAGTGAATACGTCTAATTAAAAGTCTATTTAAAATAGAAGAAGTGTTCGAATTTATAAACGATAATAATTTGAATTCATAGGTAAGACATATTATTAACAGATTAACCAGAATTAGAATAATATGTGATAAGAAATACAAGTATTTAAAGGCATTCGAATTAAAGGAGAAGTAGAGTTCGGATGGATTCTACATATATAAATCTTTAAACACCGGAAAATGTATTTACAAATTTTCAATTGCATGGTTTACTATACCTTTTGTATTGATTAATTTGAGCATATGTATTAGTTATGTTAGAGACGAATTTAACAAATCATGTGTTGTAACGCAGTATCAACAGGATCACAAGACGGACGAAAAAGTGTTCATTTACTAAACCACGGTGAGAATTAACTTTAAGTTAATTAATAATTTTACAATTTTTAATTTTACTTTTCACGTTTGACTTCCCTTTTTCTAATATTCTTAACTTTAATTCTTATCTCTCTGTGATGTCTTCCATCTTTCATGGTAATGGTCATTTAGAATAAACAGGAAGCATCATGCAATAGCGGGAAATGCTACGTAAAATGGAGAAGAAGGTTGTTTAATACGTAGTTTTTGTTATGTTATTTATGTACGAGTGCGAATTTATATATGTATTTTTTAACATAAAAATTAATATATGAAACAAATATGTAATATGTTAAAATTGGAATTTTGATCTTTACGAGAGAACGTGTTTAATGAGAGAACAACTTATTAGCGAGGACCGAGGATACGCGGGAGGTTAGGTGGTGCCTCTAAAATCGTCTCAATCTATTTTCCCAATTTTGTAGAATTTTTAAATTTTAGATACTAATAAATCAAAAAATATCATTTAACATATTAGAAGTAGAATATGTGTTAGAATTTATTGAGGTGAATAGTTCGAATTTATAGCGAAGTTCGAAATTCAATTTGAAGTAGAATATGTGTTTGAATTTGCAGAGGGGAAGAGTTCAAATATAAAAGAATTACTTGCAAAGTTCTATTTGAAGTAGAATAAGTGTTTCAATTTATAGAGTAGAAGAGTTCGGATATAAAAAAAGTATTTGCAATTAAAAGTTCTATTGGAAGTAGAATAAGCATTTGTAATACATAACTAAAAGTTCTATTTGAAGTAAAATATGTAAAGTTATATAGGTGTTTTTTCAACAAAAGAGTGTATCATTAGAAAAGAGTATGATAACATAAAAATTAATATATAAAACAAGTATATATTTAATATATTAAATTTAAGATTTTGATATTAAAAAGGAAAGCGTGTTTCACGGGAGGACGGCTTATTAGCGAGATCGAGTAATTTTTGTAATTTATTTAATAGAATTTTTTTAAAAAATTATTACGGCGCTGCGAAGCGCGGCTTTTTTAACTAGTTTTTTTTATAAAGAAAAATGAAGTTAATTCAGTAATGGAAAGGCATACGTCATTTACAAAAATGATTGAGTCGAACAAATATAAAAAAGATCAAATCATTACAACGATTCAATAAAAATCAAATAAACTGAACTTGCAAACGAAATTCCAAATAAAAAATCTTGCATCAAATGAGATAGTAGGTCCACTCTCATATCCAATAAAAAATATTGTTAATTACAACATAAATATTCATTTATATTGTATTTGAGCGGAAATAATAAAAACTAAGGCTCTGTTTGGGATTGCTGTTAAAAATGACTGTGCTGTTGAAAAAAGTGTTGTTAAAATAAGTGCTGTTGTGAAAATTAGATAACTGTTTGGTAATATTTTTGATATGTGCATATTTTGGTATATAATATAAAAAAGTAATGTTTTTGGTGAGTTTTGATGTTGAAACAAGTAGCTGATTCCCGCAAAAGCTAAAAAGTAGCTTTTTTTCAAAAGCATGGGGGACCTGCTTTCTCTAAAAGCAGCTTTTCAGTCAAAAGCGTTTTTCAGAAAAAGTTTTTAAATTTTACCAAACACTTTTTTAGCTGATTTTTAGAAAAAAGCTGTCTGCAACAGTAATGAGAAACGGATCTTAAGTAACAAAGCGGATACTTAAGAAAAGGGGGAGGAAAAGAAAATCATGAAGATGACTTATGGCGTAACAGAGAGTAATTGATGGTAGGCCCACACCCGAATGGGCAAGTCCAACGGATACAAATTACGGTACCATAGAAAGAGATTGTGCATATACTAAATTTTAAAGGGAAAGGACATCAGACAAAGACAATTAAAATATTTGGTGATCAACATGTTCCACAAAAGCCTTTAGATTCTTATCCGATGATCCACCTTCACTTATTGCTTCCCTAGCCAAATCACCCCATTTCTTAGCATTGTTTCTCAACTCTTCATCTCCCATCACCATTTCTATGCACCTCTTCACTTCATCACCATCTACCACTCCTCCTTCATTACTATTCACTCTCACTCCCGTCTTCCATACATCTTCTATCAACTTTGCATTTGTAGTCTGATCCGTCCAGTGCGGAAATGCAACCACCGGAACCCTCGAAACCAGACTCTCCAATGTCGAATTCCATCCACTATGTGTCACGAAACATCCTAGTGCAGGGTGTGACAATACTTCTAGTTGACTACACCATGGCACTATCATTCCTTGTTCTTCTAATTCCTCCACGCAACCTACTTTCTCTTCTTCTGATTCTCCTTCTTTCTTCCTTATCACCCACAGAAATGGCCTTCCACTTTTTAACAAGCCTTTTCCAATCTCATTCATTTGAGGCTTTGACAATGTTAATATACTTCCGAATGATATATAAATTACAGAGTTATGAGGCTTGGAATCCAACCAATCTTTATAGTTTTTTGATTTTTGGAATAGGTCACCTCCAAATGATGTGTCCGAAGGATCCTTCCCATCCAAGAAAGCTGATGGAAGGACCGGACCAATTGCTATCAACTCCAGCTTTTCAATTGCTTTAAGAGCCTCCACTTCCAGTGCATCGAAAGAATTTACAAGCACCATCGGTTTTTCATCTGCATTCAGTGCATCTAGCTGCTCTTTGAATGATGGGAGGGCAAAACTGTACATTTCGTGACATGTAGGAAGTATAAACGAAGGAAGGTCACGTGCATGGAGGAGTGGCAAACCAGGTAATTGAATTGACCATGCAGGGTCGTCTAAACAATTGTTCATGGCCTCACCGTAGCCATTAAAATAGTAGTAGTAAATATCCAAAACAGAAGCAGGTTGGATCCAAAGAAGGGCAGAAGGCACGCCAAGTTGACGTGCCACATCTGCCACCCATGGGAGAAGAAGTGTGTACACAACACAACTAATAGGGCTGCCTTTTTCAGAACTAGAACGTAATATTTGTTTGACACTCTCGGATCCGTGATTACGTATAGAGGACATGAAATGCTTAGCATCATCAGTAAGCTTGAAGCCATCATCGTAACCATCGGAGAAGGAAGCGATGTTAAGGCCTTTTGTAGCTGCTAGAGTGTTTGCCATGCGGCTATGAGCTGACAAACTGGTTGCGAATGTAACTTGGACACCCATCCTGGTAAGCTTCTTGGCAAATTGGAGGCTGGGATTAATGTGGCCTTGTGCCGGGAATGTTATGAGGAGGATGTGACGCTGCTCTGCCATTCTTCTAAAGCTTTCAATAGTTTCTCAACAAACTTTGAGGGGTAACAAGATAATTGAAATGTTCTGCTGGAGGAGCTAGCTCGGTGGTTACTTACTGACCATGACAAACAATGAGCGGATATATATAGGCTAAAAATTAATTGATGGAAGATAATAATAGTAATAAATAATCAAATTATTAGAGGTTCTAAGAGCATCTCCAATGGGAGCAATCCCTTAGCTAAAATTCAAATTAATATGCCATAATTACGAATTATAAAGATTATGTATAAAAAGATGCACTCCAATGGTCCATTCCTCTTAGCAAAAAATATAGCCAACCTCCTTACGTTGGCTATATTTGCTGAACCTCTAGGGACCTGTAGCAATATTCCACATCATCTATTGCCTTATTAAAATAACATATTCTATTTTTAACGATCTGAAATAATAATAACATACTATTTTTAAAATATAACCAATTATTATAGCCAACTCCATTGGAACACAATACCTTACAGATTCGACAAATTTTAAATAATCAGTATTTTATCTTATTTTAGCTAACCACTTTAGCCAGTACCATTGGAGATGCTTAATCAGTTGGGTTTTGGTATTTTCAATATCCTAAGCAGAGCAAAAGTTTGTTTTGTCTGCTACATAACACAAGTTACAGTTTACACGGAGCATAATGGGCAGAGACAGAGAACCCACATGATTTAACAAAAAGCAGAACCCCCGAGTCACATTATTAAGAACACCGTCTATTCTAATTTATAAATTTATCTTAAACACACGTGTTTATATCTTTAATTTTGATTTATTGAATTACCCAAATTTTATTCTTTTAGATTTATTCACATATGTGGATAGTTATTTTTGTAAAAAGAATCATCTTATATATAAAGTCTCGTACCACACTAATTTTATTATGTAATATCGTTATTATTATTCCGTCCGTTCCATCCATTTGTTATCATTAAAAATGGAAGGTTTGACACGTATTTTAAGGCTCTTATAAAATATAGTTCTATTACTTATTTTTAAAAAATTTCTTCTTTGAATAAAAATTAAATGTTTGGTTTTTTATTCAAAGAAGAATTTTTTTAAAAATAAGTAATGAAACTATATTTTATAGGAGCCTTATAATGCGTGCCTAACCTCCCATTTGAAACGATAACAAATGGGTGGGACTGAGGGAGTATTTTATAAAATATAAATTTTGATTCTCATATAAAATACTATAATATATATATTTTATAATAAAATATATTACTTAAAATTTGAGCAAAAAATTTAATTTTAAATTTGGTTCTATTACCATTTTGAATAATTTTGATTTTGTTATTGAATCATGCAAAAATATTGCTTAATTTTCAATGATTTGTGAAATGAAAAAAATGTAGGATTTCGTTTTTGATTTATTAAATTAAAGTTTAGAATTATATTTGATTAAAAATATGATAAATATATATATTATATGTATTTTTATATTGATGTGCTACAGGACTCTACGTGCTATAGAAGACTAACCCGGCCCTGTTTGGCTAGTCAAAACAAACATCTAATTCAATCTACTAAGAGCTAATTACCCAACATGACCATAATCTCAAAGAATTTGTTACCAAAAAATAATAATTTTCATTTAACTAAAGGCTCCCGGTCTATGGCAAACGTATGCCATAGACCGGTTTTGTAACACAAGGTTCCTGGGCCGTTGGATGAGCCATCCAACGGCTGTGATTTAAAAAAAATGGACATCGTACCGCAGAAACTTTCTGCGGTACGGAGGATTTACAAAAATGCCCCCACCTCCCGTACCGCAGAAACTTTCCGCGGTACGGTCCTGTCGATTTTGTTCCCAGAAGACACAGTAGCAGTTCACAAACAAAAAAACAAAACCGAGGGAGAGAGAGGGGCGATTTCAAGGCGATTTGAAGGCGATTTCAAGGGGAAATCTACACTAACAAGCACGTTAATAGCTATTTCATAGGTATGTGTTTGAATCATACTCTATGAATATCATTTTATTCACGATTTATGCTATATTATGTGTATATTTTTTGTATATTTTGTGTATGAATGTGTGATATATTCGGTTTAAATTGTGCTATGACTGCAATTGTTTTGAATGTGGGTATGTATGAATGTGTATATTCGAATTATTTTGATGTTTCTATAATTTGAATTGTTATTTAGGGTTTATGAATTATGATTTAGGGTTTATGAATTATGATTTAAGAATTTTCTGTATAAATTTAAATTTGAGGTATATTCGAATGTAGTGCTTTGTTTTAGAGGAATTAAATTCGAATGTAGTGCTTTGTTTTAGAGGAATTTTTTTTGTTCTTAATTTAATTAAAATTTTTAGGAAATTTTTTGAGAAATGGTTTTTTGGTGTAATTTGCAGATATGGACCATTTCCATGATGATTTGATTGATATTTTGCCGGGCCCTAGTAGAACGAATATTATCTGGGATAATCGCTATCATGTTAGCGAGGATGTGTGGGATGGTAGTGGAAGAGAGGAGTTGGAGTGTGTTTGTGGTAATAGGGCGATGCGAGATTGGAAGTTAAGAAGACCACAGAGGGAGCTTCTACATATGCTGGGGTTTGGGATTTTTAGCAACCCCCATGTTGTGTTGAGTAATGATGCGAGGCTCATTTCTGCTTTGATTGAGCGCTGGAGGCCAGAGACCAACACCTTCTTCATGAGGCAGGGGGAGATGACAGTTACCTTGGAGGATGTTGGTTATATCTTAGGATTGCCGGTTGTGGGTGAGGCAGTGACATGTGGGCTGATAGAGAACCGGAGAGAGTTCTTTGTTCGTAACTGGTTTGAGCCTTTGACAGGTGTAGAGGTGGACAATGCCTTGTTCAGAAATCATATCAAGTTGACATGGTTGTTTGATAGATATGGTAGGGAAAAGCCGGAGAAAGGTAATGTCGAGGCGAGTGTCCTACATACACAGGCATACTTGCTATTTCTGTTTGGTGCTGTTTTGTTCCCTACGACGGACAAAGCCTATGTCCATGTCAGATACATTGTGCCTGTACAGAACATCCGGGAGATCCCTAATTATGCTTGGGGTGCCGCTGTTTTAGCTCATCTGTACAGAGGCTTGGAGCATGCTGCGATGAAGAAGACTAAGATGGTTGCTGCTTGTGTGTGGTTGTTGCACATTTGGTCCTATGAGAGGTTTACATATTTGTCCTTATTTTACATAGTGCACATATATATATTTGTCCTTCTCAACGCATCTATATATGTTTTTCCTCCAGGGATTGCTACGAGAGCGAGAGGAAGCCATTCTCAACGGCAAGATATGGGATAGGAAGCCAGTTTACTACTTCATGGATCCTTACTTCATTGTCCTTGGGTGGGATCACATGAAAAAAATCAGAAGAGCAGCTAGGAAGGGTAAGGAAGAGGAGAGGAAGGCATGGCATGAAGTACTCCGGAGTTTTAATGGTTTTGCCACTTCAAACATTGGCCCCTCCGTTGACGAGGCGGATTACATATTCATTCCATGTTGTGTTAGTGGTGTTCATTGGATCTTGTTCATGATTTCTACGAAAACATTTGATGTTATCCTTCTAGATTCGATGAGCGATGAGCCTACTTATGCAAAGGAAATACAAGTCGTGGTATGAATCTTTTCCTTCTTATGTAGCTTGTCATATATATTTCCTTCATTACTTATGAAATACCTTTGATTTATGCAGTCATGGTTACTACCAAGATTGTTGGTTAAGCTAAATCCTAGCCATGAACGTGATCCAAATGCTTGCAAAGTTCTACCTTTACCGCATAGACCGAAGCAGATGAATTATAATGATTGCGGTGTTTTTGTCATGAAATACATGGATCACATGTTGCAAGGTTATGATTTAACCTCAATCTCATGGTCACAAGAAGTAGTTGATACATTCCGGTGTAGAATAGCAAAGGAGCTTCAAGAAGGAAAGACAAGGGGGATATCCGGTGTTCGTATGCGTGAACGTCTTCAACTTGTTCAATAGAGTTGGATTAATTTGTTGCATTTCCCTTGGATTGGTAATTTAGTTGTATTTTTGCCCTATTTTATTTGCATTTTAGTTGGAATTGTAGTGTTAATTTAGTGGCATTCTTTGGTGATTTTTGTCGGAATTGTTGTGGTAATTTAGTTGTATTTTTGCCCTAGTTTAATCGCATTTTAGTTGGATTCCTATCGGCGTTTAAGTGGTGTGTGATGTTGGTTGGGATTGAGTTTTTGCCTCAGGCTGTGTTGTTTTGTACCCCTGGGAGCTGCAGTCTGCAAACTGCAGAATTTTCAAGTTCCAGTACGTACCACTTTCTTCATTCAATCTATTTAACAAGTCTAATGCGGCTTGAACATCACCTTTTTCAAACCTTTTTTTCCTTTCATCCCGTATCACATTCCTAACATGTTGACCACTAAACCCTACTTTCTCATTACCTCCATGAATATTACCGATAACATTCATTACTTGACAATTACGAATTCCCGAACCATATAGAGTTTTGATCAAACTACGGGTAGCGGTAGTGACATGCTTTTCTCGTTGTATCAACTTCATTTTCGTAGGAGTGACAAGTACGTGATTGTGATGTAATTCAAGACTTGTTATCTCCCAAAGACCTAAAGTTTTCGAATAGTTCACATACATTCTTGCTTTACAATCACACTTTGGAAGATTTTCTCTACGTCGTTTAGCATTACTACTTTCACCGGGTTTACCCGCAAGTCTACACACATACATACGAGCATATATTTCATTACTTTTAGAACGCGTATGGGTTGATTGAATTCTAATGCCAAATCCATTTTTTAGGGCATATGCCCTAAAAAAATTGCCCGCTTGTTCTAAAGTATGAAACAATTGACGCATATATGGAACACCATTTCCATCCACATTTTCATACAAATTTTCACACTCAATATTTTCCTCGTTTTGAGCATCTAAATCATCATCTAAATCATCATCTAAATCACCATCTTCCTCAACACTACCAAATTCATCATTTTCATCAACATTAATGCACTCATCATTAGAAACAAATTTGGGGGTGCTAGGCTCATCACTACTTGAATCGAAAACATCATTCATACTTAAATCATCAAGATGCAATGAATTTTCAAGTTTTTCTTTTTTTTTCCCATTATCTATTTTTTTTGAGGATCCAAACATACGAGCAAATAATCTATCCGCCATGACAAGTAACAAATTTATTAGAGAGAAATATTACCTCAAAGAGCTTGGCAATTTTCGGAGCAGAGAGAGAGATCTTGGCAATTTTCAGCAGCTGATTAATTTGTTTTTGTGTGAATGACATAAATCGAAGCAGCTGTTGGGGATAAGGGAACAGGACCGTACCGCGGAAAGTTTCTGCGGTACGGGAGGTGGGGGCATTTTTGTAAATCCTCCGTACCGCAGAAAGTTTCTGCGGTACGATGTCCATTTTTTTTAAATCACAGCCGTTGGATGGCTCATCCAACGGCCCAGGAACCTTGTGTTACAAAACCGGTCTATGGCATACGTTTGCCATAGACCGGGAGCCTTAACTAAATTCCATCTCTAAACTAAAAAGTACAGCTGAAAATTGATGGAATAAACACACGTGACTATATTTATTTGTTCGGCGTATGCTTAAATTTATGTATGATTGCATAATGCGTAAAATTTTATTAAGTATATATTATAAATACATAATTTCATTAATTAATAATTTGTGAAGCTTGTATACTTTACACCTAGCTAAGAAGATCTAGGATGAGAAAATAAATCTAAACATTGAAATCGAATCAATAAATTGATACAAATCAAAATGGACAATAGATTAAGAAAATTGAAACCAAGACTGAAATCGAATCAATAAATGAATATTATTTACAATTTGTAAAAATTTATTTGCACGTACGTCTGTGCAAACAGCATTTACAGTGACGTTTGAGATGACGAACATGTAGAGTAAGAAAGCTGAAAAAATTGGATACCCGGCACTGCAAGAGATCTGATGATACAAGCATCTACATTTAGATAAAATCTTGCTAAAATGTTAGGTGTTTTGTCGTATATAAAATTTATAGATATTATGTATAATTTTTACAATTTTAATGATACAAAATTCTTAGCAAAAAATTTATCAAGTCGGCTATATTTGCTGATCACTAGGAACCTGCAGTAAAATTCAGGTTCAACAAATTTTACATAATCAATATTTTAACCAATCATTTTAACTAACATCATTGAAAATGATCCGACAAGACATTTGGTTGGGCTCGGCTATACATAACATGGCAAACCTCGATCTATATTTGGTCATTCATGACATTAAAAATCATGCATCTATCCCATTTTATTTGTTTATGTGTATGTGGTCGACATGTACACAGTTTTAGACCACAAGTTTTGTATGTCCACCGTTTTGGAAGTCCAGTATTAAAAGCAAAATAATTATAATTATTGTTATAATTTGATATTAAAATGCATTTTTTAGTGTTAAAATATAACTTCAACTCCAATAGTAGTTGCATTTTTCATCTAAATAATTACAAATTTAGCTAATATTTTATCTCTCTCCTAACTTTTATGTAAAGTACACTAACAAGCAATTCATATATGGTTAAATGACGATGTAACATGAATACATAATGCATTCTTAGTTTCAAATTTAGAACAAAGTATGCATTTATGCATATTTGCATCCAAATATAAAACCTCTTTAGAGTTGATTTTTTTGACATTTGGTTTTAAATTATAGAAATGAAATCAATTTTAACATTGCATTGGACTTGCTCTAACAAGACATTTTTACTAAATATCTAAGAGAATCTCGTGAAGAACCCTTAACTATAATATATTAGGTGGCACGTGATATAGATAATATGTAAAAATTAAAAAATAGCACTTCAATGCATAATTCTCTTTAGCAAAAATTATAGATAATTGTAAAACATAATGTAACATAAGATGTAAAAGAGATAACTACAACTCAACCAAGGACAAGACAGACAATAATATTAACAGAAGCACAGGAATCCAGAATCAATGAAGATAAGGTAAACTCAAAAGATCAAAATACGTTATGTATTCTTGAAGTCCGTAAACAGGTCACGGAAAGAAGTTCATGAAAATGTTCAAGCCTCAGTGACAGCAAAAGAAACAAGACTTTCAAGACGACAGAAGTATGTGAATGATTTAGAGTCAGTACCACAGGATTCCAGTGATGAAGCAACCAGGACGACAAAGGACTTATCAGCAGCATTGAATTGCAGACATAAAAGAAGAATTGATCAAGTGTTATTCATCTGTGAACCAGACCAGTTGCACTAGGTGACGGCACTGAAAAGATCAAATTGTTTTATCGTCTCGGAAGAAATTGATACAGTCTAAAACTTAAACACCCTGAAACTTTTCTGGAGACTAACAAAAGAAAAGGTTCGATGGTTTTTCTAATTAGAAAACCATCGAATATATGTAATCATGACAAGACATGATTATTTTATTATTTGATAGTTTTCTAAAATAGAAAACCATCGAATGTATGTAATCATGGAATGAAATGATTACTTTATTATTTGATAGTTTTCTAGTTTAGTAAACCATCGAATGGAAAGCATAAAGTAAGTATTCTATTTGATAGTTTTTATTTAAAAACTATCGAATTGAATAATTACTTTATTCATTCGATAGTTTTCATTTGGAAAAGTGGGTGAAAAGTTTGTTTGTCTGACAGGTTGATGAGAATTGGACGGCCAAGATTGTTTTAACAATTAAGGTTCGATAGTTTTCTAAAAACTAAGTCTATAATTACACAGAGAGAGGTAGTGTCTTCCTCAGTCAGGTTAGTTCATAGTAGCAACTACTAAGAGAGAATTTTGAGTCGGAGAAGACCATAGAAATTTATAGTGCTCAGAATTCTTTCATTGTATTGATTATGAATAACCTAGAACTCATTGAAGCTAATCTACGGATTAGAAATTGTAGCACCCCTCGAGGTTTATATTTATAAAACGATATATTCCCCGACTCTTGGTTTGGTTTGGTGTGTTTGATTTCGTTATGGAACTGAATGAATTATCCGCGAACGAAATTGAATTATTTGTGAGTATCGTATTCAACCCCCCCTTCTACGATACTTCGGGACCTAACAATTGGTATCAGAGCTTGTTAATCGACATACAGATTAGATCCGTGTATTTCAGACCAGTCAGACAAGAATTCTGAGGAGGCCAACTTCTAAATAAATTTATTTTATGAATTTATATTTTAATAAGTTTATTTTATAAATTTAAGTTAAAATGAATTTATCTTATAAATTTAATTTAAATGAGTTCATTATTTAAACTTGAATAAGTTTATTTGATTAACTTAATTTAAATAAATTTATTTTATAAATTCAAGTTAAATAAATTTATATTTTAAACTTAAGTAAATTTAATTTATGTTATGAATTTATTTTAGAGGTGCTGCACAGAGCAATTTGTAGTGTGCTAAAGAGACCCCTTAGAATTTGTGAATTGTAGTCAATTTAGGTGGCCAAATTTTTTTTAAGTCTGAGAAGTATGGTGACTTCGATAGTTTTTTTTAAAAAACTATCGAAGTGGTAATGTTTCTTAGTTTTTCAAAAATGGTCAGCCAAGGTTCTTCGATAGTTTTTGTTTTAAAAACAATCGAAGTGCTTGAATTGGCCAGCTTTACAAAAGCACCCCGAATTAATATATTTCTGAGTTATTTATTTATTTCGAATTTTTGTTAAAAAAAAATTTCTTAAATTCTAATTTTTCTTAAATATTAATTTACATGATTTAATTTTTAAGAATTCGAAATTCTTGAAAATTAAATGTTTTGTAAATATTTATTTTTGATTAATTTATTTTTAAGGAAAATTAAAAATTCTGAATATTTAAATTTTTCTTAAGTATTAAATTGAGGGTGCTCAAGGGCTTGTAGAAGAAGATTCCTCCGGGTGTTAAACTGATTTTTATCTTTCGAAGAAAAAGATGACCATGAAGCTGATTTCAGGAAGAAGTTTCTATGGATATTTTTTTTCTAAGGAGATTTAATCATAAGAGATTATGAAGGGAGGAATAAAGGGTGTTAGAGAATTGAACGGACAAACAAATATCTCAGTAACGTTTATTAATGTTGGAACCTCAGAACAGAATAGAAGAATTACTAGTAGCTGAATCAGAAGAAGCTCAGGTAGAAAACCTCGAGAGACTAGACTAAAGATCAGTGTTTCACTTGTTAAGGAAGTTTAGTCACATCAGATTCAGAAGGAGTACAAAAGCCACATCCATGGATCAGGCTTATTTATTACGAAGCAAAGATTCTTCAGGATTCAGTTCAAAGAGGTAGTTACAGACTGAGATGGTAACAAAAACAAGAGTGATAGTTTCAACTATGATAAGAACTATGTAACGAGAAACTATCAGGGTGTGCTACACAATGAAGAAGCCTAACAAATAAAGAAGAATATGGACTCAGTTAATAGCTGAAACAGAAGTGGAATGCTTTGTTGAAGAAGCATCAGCACAAAACTTATGTTGCTTAAGGAAAGAGTTGGGATGGATCAGATGACGAGAAGATCATGGATATCTTGCTTTCATAGCAATCTCTGAAGATGATTCACCTCACATATCTCAGGTATCTTTTCCTTGAACCAATGCAGTATTTAATTCTCAATATTCAAAGCATGTACATAGGAGATCTTAGATATGTGTGTATGAATATTTGTAGAATAAGATTTGCAAGTGAGATAGAAGCTTTCTTAAGAAACAACTCTTAGTTTTAGGGGTTAGGTTTCTGGCACATAAGACCTTAGTAAAGCTAAGTTTCAGTATCCCTAGTAGAACAAGATTTGCTCATTTATTCTGAATTGTTTGTTAAGGGATAATCAGTTTGAAGAATGGAGGAATTACCTTTAGAGTCAGTAGAATTTGTAGAACACCAAGCTGTATCTAAAACTGACTTAGGTAATAGAGAAAGTTAGATGCCATACAACAACAGAATGGATTAGATAGAATTAGTGATTTAATTGTTAATTCTTTTACTCCATGTGTGCTTAGAAAATTACTGAATATCTGTAAATCTACTTGCTATCTGTTACACTTGTGTATAGTGGTTAAAGTAGAAAGTACTGAATTTTCTAAAATGCAGAAATGCTAATTTGCACATCTCTTATCTGCAATGTCAAAATGCTCAATGTATGCCATTTATTCTTATTAACATGTTTGCTTATTTAAATATTATGAATGCATATCTTAGAACTTGCATTAATCATAGAAAAAGCATGTTTAAGAATTACATTAGAGCAACGACTGCAAGGTCAGTCAGAGATAAGAATAAGCATGTATAGGTTGAAGCTGTTGTTACCACTTTTAAAAGCAAAATCTCTAATCCATCTGGACCCAAGCAAATAAGTTGGGTACCAAGAACTGTCAATCCATTTGTGAGTGCAGGCAAATCAGGTTAATCGATTTATATGCTTTCTTGGTCTTTACTACTGAAGACATATGATCGAAGAAAGAACTTGCCATCAAATGTGATTGAGAAAGCTGTTCCGTTAATAATCTTTGGAGATGACAGCAAAGGTTTTCATCACGGGACATGGCTACGTTTGAAATGGAATGTCATCATGTTTACAATAATTGGTATCATTGATAACAACTAATAGTTGGAGTCAAGGATAACAATTAGAAGCAACTCTCTTGCTGAAGATTCAAAGCACAAATCTTTTTATTCAATGAAGGAGCAGTGTTTTATCTCAAGTAGGAAGGTTGAGAAGCTCTCACCCTTGCATGACAATACAAGGAACTCTTTTCTAAAGATGGTATTGGTGAGAGGACTGCCTCATCTGGGATTCAAGCTAGATGAAATATATGAGGCATGTCATTAAGGGAAGTCAAAGAAACATCACAGAAAAGCTATAATGTGATAAGCATTACTGAGCCGCTTCAGATGATATGTATGGAACTCTACGGACTAGTTAATGTCTTATCTATAACAAAGTAAAGATATACTTCAGTGATGGTTGATGACTACTCTTAATACAAACTGGTGTTGTTTATTCAATCTGAAGGACAGGACATCACAGATGAGATTAATCACATTTCCATGATCAGTAACAAATACAGGAAGACCCTGAAATGGCCAATAGAAGCAAACTCTGAATTTCTTTCAGGGGTTTGGAGGAAATTGTTTTACAAGTAAGCATCTTGGCAAGATTGGCAGCTAAGGCTCTTGAGGATATTCTCCTCGGCTAATCAGTGGAATCTAAAGCCTACGAGGTAAATTTGATTAATCAACAAGAGGTGATTGAAAGTCTGAATATGATGTTCAACAACTCCAAGCTCTCAGCTGTTATGTGTGAAATTAATGGTAATGATGATTCAAATCCAAGCAGTGGTAATGGTAGTTTAACTACACAGCTCAGTACTTCAACAGAACCACTCAGCGAGGATGATGATTCTCAGGAAATCCCAGCAACAGCTTAGGGGGAGCAAAAGAAGGATCAATTAGTCAGATCAACACCACAATGAAAATCTAGAGGACACTTCAAGAACGTATCTGTCAAGACAAAGGGTTTAGATTCAATATCATTCCTGATGTCTAGTTCTTAGTGATCCTAGTGGTGGAGTGAAGACTGGAGCTATAGAGTATGAATAATTATTTTCTTGGTTTTCTTTCTGAAGAAGAAACAAAGAAAGGTAAAGAAGCTCTGATGGATCCAGATTGGGTGATTGCAAAGCAAAATGAACTCAATCAATCTGAAAGGCAGAAAGTTTGGAAGCTGGTACCCAGGCCTAAGGGAAAATCTGTTATTGGAACAAGATGGGTATCCAGTATACTGGATGAAATTGGCATTGTTATGAGGGACAAGGCCAAACTGGATGCTAGGTTACTATTAGGAAGCAGTATCTAACAAGAAGCACCAGTGACGAGACTTGAGGATATCAGGATATATCTGTATGGTGAATGTGATCAAGTGCTCTCCTGATTGGTGAGATAGTAGAAGAAGTCAATGTACAACAGATCCTGGCATTTGCTGTTGCAGATCAATTGGACGTTGTATAACTTCTCTTCACAAGATCACTGCAGATTGGTATGAACCGGTATCAATACTCAAGCAATCGTCAAAGACATGGTATGACACTCTAACTGAACTTTTACAGAATATGAATTTATTAGAGTTGTCATAAGGCACAAACATAATGTCATATATGTGCAGTGATATCATGATTATATTATATGTTGGTCTACTAACGAAAACTTGTGCAAGAAATTTGCCAAGTCATTGCAGAGAATGTACAAGATGAGTATGTTGGGAAAGTTGCAATTCTTTTTGGATTTACTTTGAGCAAGCCAGAAGATTAATTCTTTTAGGAGCACAAGTAAGCCAAAAGAGTGATGGCAATAAAAGTAAGTCAAGAATCTTTTGAATGTGCACAATTGAGAAGATGTTTTTTAGACATGCCAAGACTCCCTACCAACAGCAGCCACTAAAGCTTGATCAGGACAAATCAGGTAAAAGACAGAAATGACAAGCTAGAGAGGTATGCGTCTCATTAAGTTATTAGCTGCAAATTGACAACACATATTGTATTCTCAAGTTGCCAATGTGCAAGGTTCCAAGTGGATTTCAAAAATCTAGTCTTATAGTTATCAACATGATTTTGAGATATCTTAAGGGAATACCAAATCTCAGTATATGGTACCCTAAAGATACTTGTTAACATGTTTAGCTATTTAGATATAAAATACGCAGGTTGTAAGAAAGACAGGAGAAGCATCTCTGAATGACAGGAGGAGCATCTCTAGAAGCTGTCAACTTCGTGGAGGAAGATTGATTTCTTGTTATTATTTCAGGAAATAACTTTATCTCCAACAACTCTGTGGAACAATCCACGACAATGCACCTTGACAACAGGTATCATTTCTTTCGAGAGCATGTCTTCAATTCATAGAGTAACTTGCAGACACGCACCTGATTTGAAAATCTCATCTGCAAGAAACTCTTAAATAAGTTCACAAGTATAAAATTGTTCATATTTTAAGGACTTGTGAATTTATTTAACATCCAGTCCTCATCTTAATAATTTAGTGCTAATATCTAACTCATAGATATTTAGTATTAATTTATTATTATTTATTTAATGAAATTTGAATTATGGAAATTGAAGCAGTTCAATATCTTATTTGCTCCATAATTTAAAATACATAAAATAAATATGCAGCATAATTTATTGGATTTTAATTGGTTAATATCATTCAATGATATTTAGTCGATTTTATTCTGAGAAAATTGTGAATTTTCTGTTGACAATTGATTTTGGTAAATTTGAAAAGATTTATTAGAATTAAAACTTGACAGGAAATAAAACAGTCTAAATTTTAAAACAAGAACAGGTTTTAAAATGAAGACAGAAGCAAAAAATATCGAATTTAGGAAATTCGATAGTTTTTCAAGTACATAGATAAATCTATCGAAATAAATTTTCGATAGTTTTTGAAAAGGAAAAAGAAAAACTATTGAAAACATTTCTCGATACTTTTTGAGGAAAATTTGAAAAAGCATCGAATTGAATTTCATTATTCTTTATCTAAATTCTCGATGGTTTTTGAATTAAAATGAAAATCTATCTGAGAGAATTAATTTTTCCTTTATTTTAATTCTCGATAGTTTTTCCACAAAGGATCCCTCGATAGTTTTTCAAGCTTTAAAAGGTAACAAGTTCGATAGTTTTTCAGGAAAACTTTTTAAATTCTGATTTTCAAACTCTTCGTTATTTTTTCAAAATTTATCGAAGTAAAGTTGACAGTTTTACCCCCAACTGAAAACCATCGAACATACTATTAAAAACATCGAACACTGTAAAGACAATATTGCCCCTGTCAATTCAATAAGTATTTAACAACCCCTTACGTTTTTTTTTCTTATTATCAGATCTAAGGTCTTTTGTTTATACTTACTAGAATACATATAAGCAAGAACATCACTGCCTCAAGAACTTGTTTCTAAGAAAACTATTTTCACTATTGTTCTTTAGAAGTTAATTGTTTTCAATTAATTTCTTCAGATAATTCTGATTATTTGTGTTACCAAAAGTAGGGTTCTTGATAATAGTGATTCGAAGTTGTGTTTTTTTTAAGAAAAAAAGGGTAATTTTGTTTTAAGGGTATTTTGTGTCAAGTTTGATTAATTAGTAATAATTAATTAAATTTAATTGGTTTTAGTTTTGGTTGGAAAGTAACCAAGACTAATCATGTCTCGTTTCAAAACTTGCAAGCCATTACGAATTTACAGTTTCGTGCATGGGCAGAGTTTCTGAACACACGTTCATTAGTGGCATATGCCTTGAGTACTCCCGTAGTCCTTTGCATCGATCAATTGACTGCGTTGTACACAACCGCCACAGATACAAGTGAGAATAACGTAAGGTCCTTCAGTTTTGTTGTGCCAGGGGGCAGAACAATAAGGGTGACGGAACATGACTTTAACAGAATACTACATTTTTCTATAGAAAACCATGTTCCGGATCCCACAACTGAGGAGATACATGCTTTCTTCACTCTCATAAGAAGTCAACAACCTAACTTCTTTGTGGGAGAGTTCCTTAAGCATTACCTGACATGGGACCACTGGATGAAAGAACATGCATAGATGATGTGCTTTGTTTCTATCCTAGGTTCCTACAGCTAATTCTCAATGATATCTTAACAGATGATGAGCGTGAGACATTCGCTGAAGAGGAGACCATGGAGTGCATGAAGATGAAGAGCAATGCAATAACCGCTCTGATAAGAAAGAATATCTTCCAGGGGTACCCACTGTTCTCACTGAATATCTAAGAACGGTGCCCCTACCACTTCTACCCCCAGGGGAACAGGTAAATGAAGGTAACATTCCTCAACCTGAACTGGCTCCTGAACCACAACAATGGATGTTGATCCAGAGCCCTCAGTGGCCATCCAGACCATGAGATTGCAACCCACAATCTCTAACCACGGTCGAAGAGCCTTTGGAAGAGCCAAATTAAACCACAAACGAACCTCCTTACCCTCCTATACCCAATATTCAGACATCCATGAGTGTAGAGGGAGATAGTGCCAAAGCAGCACCACATAAGGAGATACGCCATTCAACAACAGCTCTGCCTTACTCTAAAAGGAGAAGAACAGAAAACGAGGCAACTGTTGAAACTTCATTTCAATCATCCAAAGCGCCCTTTATTGATTTTTCTGATGCTGATTGGGCTACGCTAACGAAAACTATATCTGAACCAATAGCTCAATCAAGTAAGGAAGAATTGACGGAAGCAACTGGTGTTCCGACCATATTACGGTCAGGTTCACTGGTTGAAGGTTCTAAGAACCAACGGTCTTCACAGACGTCGAGAGAAGGCTTTGACCTAAATGCGCAATCTAAAAGGTCATTGTCTACCTCCCCAGATGGAACATTTCTGGATCCTGCGGGTAAAGGGTCTGACGTAGGTGCAGATCGGCAACTCATTGACAGTGAATCAATTACTATTGAGGAGTCAACTGAGGTGAAGTCTTTACAGACTCACGGGGAAGATTCGGGATCTCTGCTGTTAAAAGAGCCTGTTTCTAACCCCCTAGAGATTCAAACTCTAGATCCTACAAAGGATATATCATCTAAGGATGATCAGCAACTTGGTTTATCCAAGGACGGGGACTTGCGAAGCCCCATTGCACCACCGGTGACCTCCTTAAGGACGGCTACGGTGTTTTCTTCTGCAGGTACATTGAGCACAAAGGGAATGAGTGAAACAAAAACACTTACACCTGGCCTGAGTGGGAAAGGAAAAATGAGTGAAACACCGACAGAAACGTTGAGTGTACACCCAGAGCCAAACGTGAGGAGTGACACCCTAACCCTTTCAAATATTGATGATTTGCTATTACCGAGAGGTACATGTTCAATCCACCCTCAAGGAGATGACAGTTCACAACAAACAAGGAAATCCACTATGGAAGAACTGGTCGAATTGAGGACTGATGTCAAAGAGAATCAATGTGACGGGGTACAGTCTATTTGGAATATGCTGAGGAACCAACAACCCGGACCTTCACAAAAACAACCTGATCCTTCTACTACCTTTTGGAATGAGGATAACTTCGTCGAGGATTCCTCAACTAAGGGGGAGAAAGTTGGAGAAGGGGAAACAAATGAAGTGACTAATGAAGGTTGGCAAACAACTGGATGGGGAGTTTGGGAAACCAATGAAGCTATTCAAGTTAGACAGTACTGGATTGAGGACATTGTACTAGAAGAAGAAAGTGAAGAGGGATTTGAATTCATGCAAGAGCAACCGAATCAGGAGGAGCATGAGCCAAAGAAGCAAATTCTCTATCACTGGAAGAAAGACACCAAGCAGCTCAAAACTGCAGGTGATTCTCATCAAGATACAAAGGACTACAAGGCTAAATGAACTGCTCCAAGAGCATGTTAAGGAGATCTTGATGAAAGTCAGTCCAGAGATTACTGACGATCCTCCAATGGTTAGATTCATGACGAATGACTTGTTCAGAATCTGCTATTTGGCTGAGGACAAACTGAGTGACTACCCAAGCAACTATCTAATCTCAGTTGAGAAGTATCTTAGATCCACTGGATTCTCATCAACGGAGAAGGACAAAGCAGCAGACACTCTTAGAAGATTTCTAATGGAGAATGTTCCTTACTATAGGAAAAGAGTGGAAAGAGGATTGGAAGTGCATACCAGATTGCCAAACATGCCAAAGCTAAACAAGAAAGATGTTAACATTGCATAGTTATGGGCTGGAGTGAGTCAAAAGGTTGAATATATTGGAAGACACATCTAAGGAGCAATCCTTAAACCTGGAGAACCACTGCACTATCTATCAGTGATTGATTATCACGCTGCTAACTCCGATCCAATGATTGAAGAAGGTGAGATTGGAATGGACTGAAAAACAGAAGCAAAGAACAACAGAACTATCAGCTCAGACAGGAGGAGCAACTTCAATGTGAAAAGGTTTATTGTTTCTTTGATTTATGAAATCTGGAAAGTATATATATCTAATCCAGAATACATTAATATTATTACGCTGTCTTACTTTAAGTAGTTTCATGTTTCCTTAGTTAGTTGAGTTATCCTCGAAGTATTTGCTTGTCGAACTCTATCCAATCAAATAGGGGGAGATTGTAAAGCATAATGTAACATAAGATGTAAAAGAGATAACTACAACTCAACCAAGGACAAGACAGACAATAATATTAACAGAAGCACAGGAATCCAGAATCAATGAAGATAAGGTAAACTCAAAAGATCAAAATACGTTATGTATTCTTGAAGTCCGTAAACAGGTCACGAAAAGAAGTTCATGAAAATGTTCAAGCCTCAGTGACAGCAAAAGAAACAAGACTTTCAAGACGACAGAAGTATGTGAATGATTTAAAGTCAGTACCACAGGATTCCAGTGATGAAGCAACCAGGACGACAAAGGACTTATCAGCAACATTGAATTGCAGACATAAAAGAAGAATTGATCAAGTGTTATTCATCTGTGAACCAGACCAGTTGCACTAGGTGACGGCACTGAAAAGATCAAATTGTTTTATCGTCTCAGAAGAAATTGATACAGTCTAAAACTTAAACACCCTGAAACTTTTCTGGAGAGTAACAAAAGAAAAGGTTCGATGGTTTTTCTAATTAGAAAACCATCGAATATATGTAATCATGACAAGACATGATTATTTTATTATTTGATAGTTTTCTAAAATAGAAAACCATCGAATGTATGTAATCATGGAATGAAATGATTACTTTATTATTTGATAGTTTTCTAGTTTAGTAAACCATCGAATGGAAAGCATAAAGTAAGTATTCTATTTGATAGTTTTTATTTAAAAACTATCGAATTGAATAATTACTTTATTCATTCGATAGTTTTCATTTGGAAAAGTGGGTGAAAAGTTTGTTTGTCTGACAGGTTGATGAGAATTGGACGGCCAAGATTGTTTTAACAATTAAGGTTCGATAGTTTTCTAAAAACTAAGTCTATAATTACACAGAGAGAGGTAGTGTCTTCCTCAGTCAGGTTAGTTCATAGTAGCAACTACTGAGAGAGAATTTTGAGCCGGAGAAGATCATAGAAATTTATAGTGCTCAGAATTCTTTCATTGTATTGATTATGAATAACCTAGAACTCATTGAAGCTAATCTACGGATTAGAAATTGTAGCACCCCTCGAGGTTTATATTTATAAAACGATATATTCCCCGACTCTTGGTTTGGTTTGGTGTGTTTGATTTCGTTATGGAACTGAATGAATTATCCGCGAACGAAATTGAATTATTTGTGAGTATCGTATTCAACCCCCCCTTCTACGATACTTCGGGACCTAACAATAATCATAGTTCATTCGCTATATTTGTCGAACTAAAATTTTCCTTATCAAAATTATACTCAATTATCATTATAACTAAACTCATTGGAGTTCTTCTTGTCCCACCACTACTAGAAAAAAGCTAATAGACATCGGTTTCTGGCCGATGTCTGTGTTTTTTTTGACCGATGTCTTTGTCGGTGATGTTAAAAGTCCCCCTCTTAGACATCGGTTTTTCACCGATGTCTAGAAAGCGTTTAGACATCAATAAAAAGTACATTTCTGATGTTTATGTCTTGTTTTTTTTGCTAAAATTGCATGAGCCAAACTTTTATATTATTATATTACCAGTATTATATTCTATTAAACATATGGCACACAGAATATAATTCGACATAGACATCATTGTTTGGCAACAAAATGATGTCTAATGAATTATGAACATCGGTACTTGTCAAAGAACTGATGTGTAATGTGTCATTAGACATCGCTTTTGAATTAAACTTTGTTGTCCAAGTAGTTATTAGAAATCGGTTTTGTACTTCATTAATGTTGTATGTGTTTCTATTATACATCGATTTTTTTATATGTTTTACATCTGAAACTGATGTTGTTTTCTATATTGTTACAAACAGAAACCATAAAAACTAATCATGCCCAGAAAAACAAAAATAACCATAATTACCCAATTTGTCATTGACAACATTTATACCAAACAATTATACATTGTCATTCAAATAAACATAATCCAAACATTCACACTTTAATTCAAAACATCATCCATACCATAATCCAAATTAATCTATAATCCACAAAACCAACAAAATTGTTTACCATAAGCTACAATCCACCAAAACAACCAAACTCCTAGAAAGTTACAGAACCATCAGATACTAATAGTCAAAGGTACATCCAACAACAAACTTGATCTTGTCAAAGCCAATGGCAAATACAATCTTGGATAAACTTGAGAGCCTCAATACGCACCTCATCAAGCTCAATCTCATTGTAATTCGAATCTTGTTCAATCACTACAATGTGCAAAAAATAAAAAACTAATTATTTAACGTAAACAAAATTCCAACATAGGAAGTAATTTAATCACGACTTATGTACCTTCTCTGCAATGGTAAGAGAAGAAAAACCTTTACATAAAAGGTAAAGAAGAAAAATGACAATTTGCTTTAGATTTTAGCAAGCCAAAAACAACTCACTAGGAAGAAGAAGTTAGTGTTTGATGAGTAAAAGACATATCCAAGTACAGAACTGCAAGTGCCTGCATCAGGCCAATCACTGATGGAATTTCCCCAGATAACCGATTTCCTTGCAAAGACCTAAAATGCACTATATATATTTATATATATATTTATATCAAAATTTATAAGATCTCTGACTATCAATTTGACATTTAAAATGGAAGTCAGGAGCATGCACTCACAAGGTAGCCATTTGCAAGAATCCAATATTGAAAGGTATTTCTCCAGTTAGATTGTTGTAAGACAAGTCTCTGAAATTGATCAAGAACACAAACTTCTTTAATTAAACATGTAATACATCAACACAGTTTTAAAAATCTTGTTAATTTAGAGAGATGGAACATACAATACTTGAAAGGCAGTACAATTGCCTATGTTCGCAGGAATTGCACCAGACAAACTATTGTTTCTGACATCACTATAAACAACATTGTGAAGAGCATCAAAAGATATATTCATTGTAAAAGAAACAAAATATATAGCATCAAATTACCAGGGGGGCGTAAATCACTTACAAATACCACAAGCCCGTAAGCTGACACATATCAGTAGATAACGATCCAACCAAGTTGTTGCCTCTCAGACCTCTACATGCACCACAACTTTATTAAGATCACATACAAATATACAACTAAAAGGTTAACAGGGTATAACAACTATGTGAAGATCCAAAATTTACTTACAGATATTGTAAAACTTCATTCCAGTACAAAAGTCTTGGTATTTCTTATTTTGTGCAAGGTCTCTACACATAAATGCCCCAAACCATACAAATGTATTGACTTCAGACATAACAACATTTGACCAGAATACAAGGGGCGTAGGCTAACTTACAATATTTTCAGGTTGGGAATCTGCGAAAGCGTTGAGGGTATTGGTCCAATCAATTGATTGTTCTTCAAAATGCTGAAAAATTAGCTTACTTAAAAAAAAATTAGTAACAGAAATTTGCAGTAACAAAATATCGGAGAGGAATGCTAGGTAGTTAAACTTACAGGGTTCCTAGTTGCTTCAACTTTGATATTGAAAATGGTATATCACCATTCAACTCGTTAAAAGACAAATCCCTACAAAACAAAAACCATTCAAGTTAAGTTGACTACACATCAACTAATCATACAACAATTCATATGATCACTAAAAAAAAATCTAAACTGCATGTAACTCAATATTCAATTCAAGAATTTCAAAAGGTGGGAAAAGATGCAACTTACAAGCTCTTCAAACCAACACAATCTCCAATCTCATCAGGTATTTGGCCAGAGAGAAGATTTCCCTTCAGATCTCTGTTCACAAGGTATATATATAAAGCTAACATTTTTAAGAACAATTCAAAATAAAAAATGTACTCCTATTTAAGCAAAACAAAAAGTATGGCATGAGAGAGTGATATAAACTGTACATAGAGAGTATGCCTTTAAGATCTCCAATAGAAGTTGATATCTCTCCGTCAAGATTCAATCTAGAAAGATTACTTGACAAACAACCAAAATTTAAAATACACATCACAAAATAATCAAAATTTTATAAATTTATAAAAAAATTTGTAAAACATACAGTGCAACAACATTGAAGGTGACATTGTCACAAGTAACTCCCCTCCAAACACAGTAGTCTGAAGAAGGTGAATCTGTCCAGTCATACAACACATTATCCACATCTCTAAATGACTTCTTTATCTCCAACAATGTTTTCCCTTTTGAGTTTAAAAATCCCCAATTGGAGTTTACATATAAATGCAAGAATACCCACTTTCAGTCGAACAAAAGAACACAGGTCATATATGGCAATGCACATAAGCAACAAATGTCTAAATATATGCACTCAATTTTAAATAAAACAACAAACCTAATTTAGTACAACAACAACAACAACAAACATGGTCAAACTTTAATACTAACTGATTAAAAATAACACCCCCAATTTTAAAAATTAGGTTTCAATTTTTAAAAACCCCAATTTTAAAAATTAGGGTTTTGATTTTTCAAAACCCCCAATTTAAAACTACATGTACGCTTACAAATGATAATATACATACAAATGCAGTTACATATATATATATCTTACCAATTCGAGCTTTCGGCTTCAGACAACGCCCTTGAAGTTTCAAGCTTAGATTTGGTTTCAAAATCGAGCAGTGAAAGACGTCTAGAGTTATGAAGAGCACTTGATTTCGTGGGAGAGAGTCGAGAAAGAGATGTGAGAGTCGAGAGAGAGTGGTGAGGTGAGAGTCAAGAGAGAGGTGAGAGTCGAGAGAGAGATAGAGAGATAGAGGTGAGTGTTTTTAGTTTTTAAATTTTAGATTTTGATTTTTAGTTTTAAGTTTTTAGTTTTAGATAAGAGGGAAACAAAAAAATGGTTATGGGGGAGGGGGAAAAAATTGGTCTGGGGACGTGAAGGGGGGAAACAAAAAATTGGTTAAGGGGGAGAGGGAAAGTATATTTGGTATATAAGCGGGGAATATTGGAGACGGAGCGCGAATTGGATTTTTTTAAAGTGTACTTAAGACATCAGTTGGTTAGTAAAGTGATGTCTTAATAACATACATACATCAGTTTTTTAGAGAACAATGTTAATATCATCTTTTTACATCAGTGTCATTTATACCGATGTTAACGCTGTGATGTCTATTACACTTTTTCTAGTAGTGCACTTATGTAAAATTTTCACTATTTCCCGATTTAAATTTTTTTGGCCAACCATTATTGTTATTGTCGTTGGAGATGATCTAAGAAACATTAATATGTAAATATTCGGTTTGATTGTTATATATTTTGATTGAAATCTTCAAGCTTTAATCAACTTTTATAGTATCAGAGCTAAGCGTTGCGATCCAAACTATTGCAATTTACTTTCATCGCTCTTATCATTTTCATCTTTGTGATTGAACTTGCTTGTCTTCATTTCAATGATGATTTAATATTATTTTCCCGCTACTTCTAGATCTACATCACTTGACTCTCACCACTAGAAATATTGTAATAGACATCAGCTAAAAATCGATATATATGTAAATTTCGATCGATGTCTTCGCCTGAAATGTTAAAAATCTGGGTTTTACACATCGGTTTTTTCCGATATCTATTGCATATTTACACTTTGATTAACTTATGTTTGTCATTGTTAAATGTCATTTTCAACATCAGTTTAATTGAAACAAATGATGTAAGATAACGTTAAAGACAATAATTTTGTTACACCAAACATTGTCAAACGTTAATTCTAACATTAGTGATTTTAGACAGAGCAATGTTATACGAGTATCATACATCGGTTTCCGAGAAGAAGCGATGTAATAGATCTCTTGAGACACCAATTATCCAGTTAATAGCCGATGTATCAAATTATATTTAATATCAAATGTATGGATTTATACATATGTCTTTTGTGCATTTAGACATTAGTTTTTTCATTAAACTGTTGTCTGATCTGCTTTTCCACATATGTTTAAAATTACTATGTGATGTTATTTCTACATGTTCACATCATTTTTTAGTTGTATTTAATGTTAATTTTGTTTGGTTGTATTGTCCTTATGCGAACCAGAACAACTACTAGATACCAAAAAATTAAACTAACAAAACTTGGATCACAAAGCATCCTGAACCAAAAGAATGATACAATTTAGATGTCAAAGCTCTATTATTACAAAATTCAATTCAAGATTAACAAATAAAAGCTTAGTTACAATTTTAATATAGACATAATAAAAAAAATTGCATTTTGTCTAAACGACTATTTCAACCACAACAACCACTGTTAATCCCAAATGACCTAACAGAATTGTAGAGGGGGGGGGGGGGTTGGATACAATTCTAGATATTTTCTAAACTTAAAACAACTTTCAAATAAAACAATACTGAAAATAAAAACACAAGTAAATATAAAATTTCAGTTGGATGTTTTGAGGATCCAACTGAGATGTTTTTATTTCGGAAATAATCTGTGTTACGAAAGTATCACAGTTGCTCAGTTCCTGATTTGGAGTGAGAGTGCTCTTTGAAAGAAGCTAATACAAACTATTTTTATCTCACTCACTTATCTTAAAATGAACTGCTACACTTGGTTATATAACCCATGTTTTCAATGTTATTTTTGGCTACTCTAAATTAATCTAAAGGTAACCTACAGTAGCTTGCTTTTCATCCCTTTTGTCCAATGGTCCTTGGAGATCTCGTCTTTTGTCTTCATGCTTATTATGATCCCACTCAAGAACCTAATTGGAAATTGGAATGTTTCCTCATTCCCAGTGTCTATTTTGATGGCTTCCAATGCAAAGTACACTTCTACATCACCTTTTGATCTGTCAGAAAACTGTCACTATCACTTTGTCAACTATTCAGAAAAGTGATAATGATTCGTTGATAGCAGTAAGATGTGTTTCGTTGATAGCTTTATTCTTCATTCCGTTGATGGTATATTCTTCATTTCGTTGATGAGTAATCGTCATTCCGTTGATAGAGTAATCTTCATTCCGTTGATAGAGTAATCTTCATTCCGTTGATAGAGTAATCTTCACTTAGGCAAAATTACAAGGCACAATATATTTACACTTAACCAACCTATTTTGCCTATCTAATACTTAGTCAACATGACTTAGAGAACCTATCTAATACCTACAACAAAATGCATATCAACCAGTGAAGTATTGTACAGTGCAATTGCTACATCACTCATTTCGTTGATGAGCTACCTGTCAACGAAAGCTGCAAAGCATACCATTCCGTTGACAGTTACAAAATTGACTTAATACAAAATCTACTAAGTGTTTTATAATTATCATCAAGAACAACATATTCCTAACAATCTCCCCCAATTTATGACTGGTAGAATAACAGCCATAAATCAAGAGCCTTGATGATAAGAAAAACACTCAGACATATTACAAATGATAAAATCAGAAATTGCATTGAGCTTCATTATATTTTTGAATTTTATTGAAATACAAAGTAGAAAATCTTACAAAACAAGTGCACAGAGTTGCTCCTCTAGTCTGAGCAGATTTTCATCTTTGCCTCTGTGGCCTTGTTTTCTTCCCTTTTCTTGCATTGTTCCCCTCAATATGAGCTTGAAGTCTTCTGTAGAAAATCTTCCCTTCTTCATCTTGATTCCCCAACTTGGATTGCATTAATCTCAGAGTTTCATTGGATGCCTTTTCCAGTTGGTCTTCTATTCTGAAGAATCTTCTACAGTTGTCCTTGTCTCTGAATTCCATCATCCAAAAAGGTTGGAGATGAATTTTCTTTCCTGTTTGAGGGACCTTCAATACTCTGGGAAGTGCACCAGGCTAGTTCCAGCTAGCTTTGATTTGGCAAATTTTGGAGACAACCTCAGACTTGGCTGTTTTGGTAAAACCAAAATCTTTCTTCAGACATTTGAGCATAGATAGCAGTGTCTGATAGTCTTCTCCCAGAATTCTGTGTAGAGGCCAAATCTGTTCTCTCCCACCCTTGTAGACAAACACCAATCTCTCTGGTAGTTTATGAGAAGCTGCTATTCCTCTCACTTCAACCAAGTCATCAAGATTAAGATGTAGGTCAGACTCCTCCATGATATCAGCAATTTAGATGAAGTCTTCTGGGTTGGTAGGAGGTTTCTCAGCTTGTGGTCTCCTTACAAAGATTGGCTTAGCCTTAGCAGCCCTCTGCATTGATTTCTTCTTTGGATCCATTTCAAAGAGGAATTTTGGAAAGTTGGCCTCATCAAACTCAATTGGCTCTTCCTTTGGCTCAATTGGTTGATCATGGAAATTAACTGGATGTTCAGGATCACAGGCTAACTTTACTCCAGAAACTGGATCAGGAAATGTTGGAGGTGCAATTGGTGTAGAAGAGTCTGTTGCATTGCTCTGAGAGTCATCATTATCAAAAGCTATGTTTCTCTTAGCTTTTGCCTTGGGTTGCCTTGTGCTCTCCCTCTTTCTCCTTTCCTCTTTGGCTTTTTCCTCTTGTTGTCTTTCTTCATTGTCAAGAGATTGGGCAACTGCAAGGGCTTGCATAGTTGCCCTATCTGACTCCTCAGCTTTAGCCTCATCAAAATTTGGGTGACCAGCCCAAACACAAATTTCTTGTCCATTCATGCAGACAATTGCTCTTTGTTTCCTTATCTCAGGATCATTGCTCTCCTTGCATTTTATGATAAGTTGTCCTAGAACCTTGAGCTCATCAGGATATGGTGAAGGATAAAAAGTCCTTGCAATGTTTTTGCCCTTTGGTTTAGCAGGGGATTTTGGAGATAGGCTTCCTTGAAGTGTAGCTTGTTTCACATCCCTAATGCATGAAGTTTGTCCCTTTTCTTTCCTTGGACCTTGAGTAACTCCATGTAGAAGGGCTTTAGATCATATGAACATTTAAACTGTGGCTCCTTATCCGTTGACACTAAGACCATGGCATTCGTTGATGGTGTTGTAGAAGTAGCTTGATCCGTTGATGGATGTTTGTTCTTTGCAGTTTCAGCTAACTTCTTGATTCTTGCATCTATGCTAGACCATTGGTCTTTTATCTGTCCTGCAAGTTGTAGCCTCATAGATGCCTGTTTAATCAGGTCAATGCCATACATTTTATCCTTTACTGACTCCCCCATTGCTAATGGCTCCTGTGGTAAAGAAATGGCTGGGACCATAACCTTTGTGATTTGAATGTCTAGCTCCTTAGATTTCTCCCCCTTTTTGTTATCATCAAGAGAGATGATAGGGAGTCCCTGAGCTGCCACTAGTTGGGCTAAGAGTTGTGTTTGCTTCTCCTGTTCCTTTTGCATTTGAGTAAGTGTAGCTTCCACTTTGTCCACCCTAGAAGTAAGAGTCTTCCGAGTAGTTGCCACTTCAGGTTCTTTGTTGAAGAATCTGTTCATCTTGGAAACAATAAGAATAGGAAGCTTTTCATCAAGCCTCCTGTCAGTAGCATCCTTCAGGTTCTCAATAGAGTCCTTGATGTTCCTAGCTTCAATCCTTGTTTGCAACATTTGTAGCCTCTGAATCTCCAAAGAGTCCATGATAGCCTTGTAGAATTTCTTGTCATTGGCATTTGCAGACTCATGAGCTAGGTAAGCTTCATTGTACTGCCTAGTGATTGCAGCATCTAGGCTATGATCTCCACGTGAGTCTTGAGTCATCCATCTTGGAGTAGGAGGCACCACAGAGTTCCCAGTCTGTGTAGAAACAGCCACCTGTAGATTAGCACCAAGACTGCCCTCATCACTGGAAGAATCATCATATTCAAAGCTTCCACCAGCACCTGGAGACAAATTAGCAAGTGCATCCTTAGCCCTCATCATGGATGCAGTTGTATGAATAAGATTTAGTGATCTTTCTGCCTCCACATTGCCCTGCTGAGCCATGATTTGATAGGCTGGCATAGGATGAGTAAAGGTTTCAGGATCCAAAGAAATGATATCCAGAATTTGTTGATAATGCTCCTGGAAAGACAATTCTTTTTCTCCCTCATTAACCTCCATTAACTCACTTGCAATGGCTGGTTCCTTCCTTTCAGCATCTGTAGTCCCTTCTCTCTCTGCACTCTTTTCTTGCATCATGGGCTCCCCATGGCTCACACCTCTCACACCCTCACCTTCACCTACTAAGGTGGAACTCTCAGTCTCTCCTTTTGACTGGCTGGAAGAAATAGCCAGCCTCTCACACACATCCTCTCCTTTTGCCTGGCTGCAAGCCAACCTCTCAGATTCACTCCCTTTCAATCCTAGAAGTGTCTCAACTACCACTAGATCATCTGCACAAGTTGTGTGAACAACTTGATTTTCAATAAAAGGTGCAGAATGAACTATCAACGGTATGGTAGTTTGAACTGTCAACGGCATGGATACCGTTGATGGAGAAACACTTGTCAACGAAAGAGACTGTTTCGTTGATGAAGTCAAGAAAGCATTCTGAGAAAGTGAAATTACAGTAGAATCTGTGGTGATTGATTTTAGAGATGGTTCCACAGATCCTCTTGTAGCTTCAGAAAAAGATGATTGGTGGCCCAACAAATCACTTAACAAGTGATGACCACCAATTTCAGAGTGGGGCTTCTCCAAGAATAAAGTTGGAGAATCAAGAATAGATGAATGGATCATATCCACATCTAAGGACTGTGTTGGTGAATTTTGTGGAGTTGGTTCAAGATTTATGTTTAGAGAATGGGACTGTAACCCCAGAGTAATAATAGGGGTTACATCAAACTGAATTTGAGAGACTAGAAGTGTTGCTTCCAGTGTGTGTCCACCCTGTGTGACCTGGGATTTTTGCTTCACTCTCATTTGGTATTGGGAAATTGCTGAATGTGGGCTTGAAGTGTCCCTTACCCTTTTGGAGTGTGCTCTTGGAGGAGAGCTTGTTTCAATAACTACATCCTTTTGGGAGGATGCAATTAGACTTGTGCTAATATCCATTTTCCTCATTGTGCCTTGTTGGGAAGACACAATGGGTCTAGCCTGGGAAACACTCATCTCTCCCACCTTATCCTTAGGGTTTCTTTGATTTTCACCCCTTCCCTCACCTCTCACATCACCTGCACCACTCCCCTTGGGTTGTGTAGTGGATTTTACAACAGGTGCCTTTTGAGAAGCACCTGAGGTTGGCTTGGAGGATTTCTTAGATTTTGGTTTTGTTGCAGGGGTAGGAGCCTGTTGGGTCACAACTACAGACTCCATAGCAACAGAGGTGGGTGAAGTAACAATTAAACTAACAGGGTTAGAAGTGGTTACCTCAATTATGGGCAGATACACCACTGGGACATCACCATTGTGATTGAGCCTCAGGATGTCTGTCAAGACCTTTTCTCTTGTATAAAGCAGTCAAACCTGGAATTTGGGTTAGAGATAACCAATGGTGCTGGACTAACATGGTTAGCCAACATCATTAGAAATCTAGCATAATAGATATTATTTTTCCTATTAGCCTTATCACCCAACTTAGCACCAATTTCATACATAAGTTGGGTGCTAAAGTTATAATATCTATCAGTTAAGAGCATGGTAAACAGAATCAAAATTGAGTTACTTAATGCATCAAAATTACTGATTTTACCAGAAAAGACCTTAATGAATACATCAGCTAAGTAACTGTATTCCCTAACCAAAGCTCTCCTAATTATCTTACCCAAATTATCAGTAGGCAAAGAGTAATTTATAGAATTAAGCATGTTAACCATTTCAGAATATGAAGGCAAAGCTAAGCAGTTATCCTCAGGAATGTGAAGGCATGCTTGCAATACATCAGAATTGACAATATACTCTTTACCTTGACTGGTGAATTGCAAAGTGCAATTTGTCCCACTGTACTCACAGGAGGTCCAAATCTCCTCTATGATTTCATTGTAGAGCGGAGTTGAGTGAAACATTGCGTAGCTCAGTTTGCAATTCATCAAGAAATCCATCATCTTGTGAAAGATTCTGTTCGGACTTTCCTTGACAACAAATGGAATGGAGTTGTTCTTCTCGTAAATGAACCCTCCAGCTGACATGAGTTTGACTATGGGTGCCATTGTTGAGTGAAGAAAAGCTCGAACTTTGTTTTGCTTTGAGAGAAGAAGAAGTAATAAAGCCTTTGGAAATTTTGAGAGCAAGGTAGAAAAGAATTAAAGAACAAAAATTCTTAAATACTCCCCCAAAATTTCTCAAAAATTAAGTCCAATAATAAATATAAATTCCTGGATTGGCTTAAAAATCTAACTGTTACAATTAAAATATTACCATGATTTATACTTACAGGGGTGTATGCATAGATCATGGTCAAGAGACGTGCAAAATCAACGGTTCAGATTAACTACGCTGTATCAACGAATCAGAATTGGGCGTTTAAGGTCCCGTCTATTTCTTTGATAAAGCTGCGTTTCGTTGATATAAAAGAGCTATCAACGAAACACCCAGAAAAATACTAAGACTGTCAACGGAATGATGCATTCGTTGACATAGTAATTTTGACTTGGACAAAATTTCACTTTTTCTTGAGAAAATTAATTCACAGAAAATCATAGCAAATTTCTGGCTGCATTATAACTTGCAAAAATCTCAAAAATAATTAAGAGAAATTTAGCATACCTAGCTCACTTACTAATCTTGAGAATGTCGATTCATCAAGTGGCTTGGTAAAGATATCTGCAAGTTGTTGTTCACTTGGAACAAAATGTAACTCCACAGTACCATTCATAACATGTTCTCTAATGAAATGATACTTGATGTCAATGTGCTTGGTCCTTGAATGCTGTCCTGGATTCTCAGTAATGGCAATGGCACTAGTGTTGTCACAGAAGATAGGAATTTTCTCAACTCTTAATCCATAATCAAGTAGTTGATTCTTCATCCATAAAATATGTGCACAACAACTTCCAGCTGCAATATACTCAGCCTCAGCTGTGGAGGTAGAAACTGAGTTTTGTTTCTTGCTGAACCATGACACAAGCTTGTTTCCTAGGAATTGACAGGTGCCAGTTGTGTTTTTCCTGTTAATTTTACATCCTGCATAATCTGCATCTGAATAACCAATTAGTTCAAAGCCAGATTCTTTAGGATACCAAATGCCAAGGTTTGGTGTTCCTTTGAGATATCTGAAATTTCTTTTAATAGCAACTAAGTGGGATTCCCTAGTGTAACACCCCCAGATCCGGGGTCAGGAATCTGGGTTGTCACGCTCCATCAATGATACAATACCTGCATTACTTACAACATTCTTATAATACAACTCCAAAGACCCCCAATCACTTACGCACACACACCCAAGTTATAGCCTTGGAAATGAGCAACAATTATCAGCATTTGTAATTACAACCCAAATGTACTATCCAGTACCTCATCTATTATTTACAACCTCTACCTGAAGTTACAATAATAGACCTCACAATTCTATACAAGGTTTAGTAATACAAACCCACTCAAAATAATTCTCACTAATTCAAGCTGCAACTATTCTGCTCACACCGACAGTATCCATCATGCATCAACTAACTCCAGGGTGGTCTCTCCATTCCCTTGCTCTCGTAACACGAGGTGGATTCAACAATGTTTTCCTCATGCTGAAAGATTTAATAAAGCAAGAATGAGCTAATAGTACTCAGCAAGAAATCTATTCCAGTTTAAATCTTTAAACCTTTTAGGGAGATAATCCATATGGGATCAAAACTTTTATCATTACTAGGGTCTAACCCCAAAATAGTATATCGTTTAAAATACCGTATGACTTATACTCATACTCATATACTCTTCGTAAATCCTTTAGGAATCCTGGGTATCAATATGATAAACCAAGTCTCAAACATATCTTTTTAAAATAGATATTAATATTGGAATCAAGGCTTAAAGCTTATCCATTGATTCAAAATACTATCCAGTTCAATATACTGTATATCTTAAATGCCTTCTCAACATATATACATGAATATCTATTTAGATATCTCATATTGTTCAAAATACTGTAAAATATCAGTAATGAACACCTTTTATAAATGAAGCAAGAATGAGCACTGGAGCTCAACAGCAATATATACAGTTCGAAAATATCTTTATAACCACATGCTACGCATTAAACGGATAAAATACTAGCATAACATAAAAGAAGAAGTTACGAGGAAAATTAATATAATGATTCCGTAACCCAAAATCCACTTATGCATATATAATCTGAGTAAGGTTTTATCAGAGTCAAAACTCATAAAATAAAAGATGAAGTTGCAAGGATTTATTGTAACTTCATTTTGTTAAACACTTTTCGACCCTCTGCCAACATGATCGGTAAACCTGTACTAAGGGGGCTACCCTTTAGTCCCTTTCAATACATGTTGCAGAATTATCCAAGTTGGATGATGAACTAATACTGGAGTAATCTCCACGCCAGTTGTCCAACCTTACTATGATCAGTAGCAGGTTGTATAACTAAAACGGGTTTTCTACATGTAGATGGAAGAACACGACAGCCTGACATTGTCTACCGCCTTTCTGGATCTCCCCAGCCCATTTGGGGCAATAAAATGATGGATCGGCGTGACTCGACCTCTTACACTTGCTCCTAGTTCGGATGAAATCCATGACTCTGAAACGTAAAGATCGTCCTCCTTTCCCCAAGTGTAATACTTGTTGATACGACTCCACTCAGTAGTTATATCTAGGTTGGAAAGGAAGATTCTCCAATATTTCCCAAGCGATGCTTGTTAATGGATATCGACTTGTTCCATCAATTTACTCCTCAATCGTTGATGTAGTAACACAACATTTGACTTGCAGCAATTAAATTGCTCCAAGAAAATATCTGTCCCTTGACAGTTTTGAGTTGAGAGTTTAAAAAGAGTAGCAGTCACTTAAATCAGGTTTCCCATATTTTTGATAGTTGAGCGAGCATTTAAATCATCTTAAAAGACAGATTTAAATGGAAAAACAGTGTTTGGGAACCTCTTTTTGATTTAAAAATAATTAATAATACAGCTTAGAGTATCCTTCGTAATTATTGAAGGTCGAGGATAAACTTTAAATAACATTTCTCATTTTTAAAACCTGTTAAAAGTATTTAATAAATAATCGAATAATATTTATTAAATAAATAAACCTTAAACGAATATTCGAAAATAATATTCATTAAGTAAATAATGATTAAATGAATATTCAAAAATAATATTCATTAAATAAATAAGGATTAAATGAATATTCAAAATAATATTCATTAAGTAAACAAGGATTAAATGAATATTCAAAATAATATTCATTAAATAAATAAACCTCAAATGAATATTCAAAAATAATATTCTTTAAATAAATAATGATTGAATGAATATTCAGAATGATATTCATTAAATAAATAATGATTAAATGAATATTCATTAAATAAATAATCATCGAATAATAGTTGCCCGATATCTTTATCGGAAAAATAATCTTTAATATATACAGAAAATATAATTACTTCCGGTCTACAGAATAAAATCATACGCCCTTTACCTAGGGCATTTATCCCATATTTAGCTTAGAAACCCATAATTAAATCATAAAGCAAGTATCACAATATACTTTCGAAAACAGTTATGCCTTCCATTAGCATATATAATGGAAATAGTATTCAAATAGTATTTCTCGACTGAGATAATACTCAAATAACATTCCTTGAAAGATATAGTAAGCAAATATCATTTCTCGAATGATATCATACTCGAATAACTGTAACGCCTTACAATTTTTGGTTTATAAAATATTTTATTGGGTGAATATGATTAAATTTTTATTTTATTAACTACTATATATTTTTTTATGTGTGTGATAATGGCTTAATAGATTTCTTATGTTAGAATAAGTCGTCTTAAATTCTGTAAATATTATTTTGCTAGTTCTAGCATTCGATATTTTTATTTCTAATATTTTTAATATTTGAGTGGTAACATAGTGATTGTGTGTAAATTTCATTTTTTATATAAAATATCTCTTATTATCTATTAATAATTTTTATGTGCCATGAGTTATGGTAAATTTAGAATATTTAGTGATACAAGCATATTTAATTTTCTTATTTGGATTTTTATTCAAATATTATTTTAGTGGTGATTATATTTTCAAATGCATTTTATTTATTCACCAACTAGCAACATGATTTTCATTTAGAAATGAGACTTTACTTTTTAATTATGAAATGACACCACTAGCCTTGACCAAACTCTCTTCCCTTTTGTACTAGAAGGTTAGTTTAGTAACTTCTTAATTCAACTACTTAAAAACTCACATAAAAGGGCTTTGACTCCACATTATTTTCCCATCCATTTCCCAAGCCCACCCACCTCTTTTCTCCCATTCTCTCCCTCGGCTCTCTCCCCCTCCCCTTCTTCTCCATTTTCCCGAAGACCCCCTCCCTTTTCTTCTTCTTCTCAATTTCATTCCTTCTCAAAAATTGTTCTCAACATCATTTCCATCTTGTAAGCACATACCCATATATGTGTATTTTTTTTCTTTTCTTCTTTTCTCTTGAGGTTTCATTCTTGTGGGTGTTTATCATCCTTGTAATACTTATGTTTTAGTGACATGCAAAGTTTTTTAGTGTAAACTAGAGTGTCTTCTTGATGAGACCCGCAAGTTTGGGCTCACCGGAGAAGAACTCGACCTCGGCAATGACTTCCATGGAGCCGAGTGTCTTGAATTCTTGCATGCAAAACTTGTTCCCCTTAGATCTTGAGTAGTTGATACTTATGCATCATTGCATGTTAGAAAAACACATGATTTTTAAGAATTTTTGTTTAAAGATTGTTTATGTAGAGTTTTTATGTTGCATGTCATTTTTATGAAAGGATCTAGTAGTATTAGTTTGTATAAGTAGATGCATGTAAAGTTTTATGGTTATTTTGCCATTCCTTTTCTTTGTAAGTCAATAAGTTTTGAATTTTGATGATGACTAGTTATAATACTACTACATGTTATAGTCTTTTATTAGAACTAGTGATTTCTCTAAGTTTTAAGTGTCTTATGACTATTTTTGTGATTAACTTTGTAAGTATAAATTAGAGTATTGACATTGGTTTGATAAATGGTGTTTAGGTGGATGAGATGTAAAGGAGGACATGGTCAAAAGTAGGGAGAAATAAGGTGTAGATTTTTTTTTTTTTTTGTGTATGCTCTCGGGTGTGTGTGCGTGGAGGTGTGTATGTGTGTGTGTGCCGCGTGCGTGTGTGTGTAGAGAGTGGTGTGTGTGTGTAAGTGATGAGTGAAATTGTTGATTGTGATGTGAGTTAAGTGTTGAGTGTTGAGCAAAGAGAATAATTAGTGTGAGTATTGTTTAAATGCTCATGTGAGAGTGTGTAGAGTGTTATGGAAGGGTGAGTATAAGTGTTTTGGGTGTGTGTGTTGGTGTAGGCCGAGAGGCCGGGAAAGAGAGAGAGAGAGAGAGAGAGAGAGAGAGAGAGAGAGAGAGAGAGAGAGAGAGAGAGAGAGAGAGTAATATTAATTAGAGATTAATTATTTTAAGTATGATTATTTTGCATTTCTTAATGGTTTGTAAATTATATTTGTTAAGGTGGAGTAAATTCTATAATTAATTATCTAGTAATTAATTTACTTTATTTTATTTTACTAGTACATAATTGTGAATTGTTTGTATAGATTTAATTTGTGTACAATAAATGATAGAATTCTTTCAAATTTATTTAATTATTTAATGTTAATATGGTCATTGAATAAAATTACTAGCTGTCTTGTTGTCGCAATATTATCTTATAATTTGTTAAGTAATTCCAAAATTTATATGTATGGTTTGGTCTTATATGCTTACTTGAATTAGTGGATTTTATTTTCAAAGTGCTAGTAAGTGTTAATAAAATACTTTATCATGAGGTTTTTCCGTCAAAACCTCAAGGTATGTTGTATGATTTCATTTGTTGGATGTTTATGTTAAGTATATATGTATCGCAAGGGTAGATTTTAGAATCTATTTTTGGTTACGTAAATACTGAGGGGAAAAGCTAAGTAAAGGTTCTAAGTGGAGCTAAATTTTTTTTTATAGGTCCAAGTAGGCGACCAGGAAAGGAGCTAGCTCAGATAGGAAAAGAAGAACCCTAGTTGTCTCCTTGATAAGGCAAGTGTCTATTCCCTCCACTTATTGTTCAAGTGGCAGTTTCTCTTAAATTATGATGCGAATGTTTTCCCTAACCAGTATTCTTTCTTTTACCTTTCCTTTCATATAATACCTTTGAACATTTTGTCCCATCTTGCAACTATATTTTTGTATACCTATCCTGTTTTGTTGTAAGCCCATTTATTGCCATGCTTACTTATAGCTTGATTATTGTCTAATACCTTTGCTTGACCCTATAGCATGATCTTTCTACTTTTCTTTATCATTTGAATCCCTGAAGCGTTATCATGAATTGAAATCTGTAAAACTGAAACAAGTTGTTCATATAGACTTGATTTATAATTGAAATCTTGACACCCTTATTCGTTATGAATAATCTTAAATTTTATTCAACCCTGGAATTGGAAATTTGTTTTTGACCGTTACGCCGGTCTGGTTTATGAATTATTTAAGGCCAATATGTTGCCTATGGATCCAGTGTGTGTTTGGAGTCACATTAAATATGTGACCCGGAGCTAATGCGTTGGCTGATCACCTAGCTTAGCTCGTAGCGTGTGGTTCCAATTCCAATCCGTTTAGTGTTGATTCTTGTTATGAAACCTTGTTATACATCAGATACTTTGATTCATTTATTCTGTTTGAAGTTGTTGGCTTTTATCATACACTTTCTGAGCTTTGTAGCTCACTCCTTTTGTTATTATCTAACCCTTTACAGTTAGCAAGTATGGTGAGAACTATGCAGACTACCCGTAAGAGGACAGGTGGTTCAGGAGCCGCATTTAGGAGACAGTTTGACCAGGTTGGTACCCACTAGTACCAGGCACTAGGTGTTCAGCTCTTGCTAGTTTATGACATAAGATTAGCCAGTTGTATGTAATGACATTAGAATCTGTTTCTTTTGGTTTTGTGTAGTATGTTATTTCAAACTTGAACCTGGATGCGATCTAGGCTTTGTGGGTAGCTTGTTTAATGTTTTCTTATGTATTTATATTATAAGCCGGGTTTGGTTGCTTGTTTAGTAGTATGTTTTAGTGGTGCCAGTGTCGGGGCGTCACAATAACAATCCTCAAAGTACATAGTATTCTGCCGATGGAATCCCTCCGGGTTTCCACGGCTATCTACATATCTCAAAATTCCGACTCCAGATTTAGAGTCGAAAACAATGAATATGCTCTTATATTTAGAGCTACCAAGTAAACCGGTTCATAACAACTTAACTCAAAAGATTTTTATATAATCCAAAGGTCAAATCCATTTCAACAAGAAATAAGATATATCACAAAACTGTCCAATTTTATACATGGCAAAAGCAGTATTATATAGTCAATACTTCAAAGTATAGATTTAGAAACTTGCATCTATTATATGCATACATCAGAATATGGTACTTTAAAATACAACATGGAATGAGAAAACTTGCCTGAAAATCCCGAAGTAGCAATAAGTCTCAGGTTGGTCCAGTAATCTAGAATCAACACAAGGTTGAAGATTAATAACTTAAACGCTTTCACCATACTAAGTATACTAACTCAAGTACAAGTCCATTTTCAAGTTAACTCCTTAAGAACTCCTACTCGAGCATGCTCGCTCACGCATTTTTATAAAATTGAAATATAATCCTTTTAACACGAAATCTTTTCGAGGGTCTTCCTAAACGTACCTAGCATGTTAACACAAAGTTTCACATTCCAATAAGTCGCTTAAAGGGTTTGATCACTATCTCAAAGTTCATGCATTGAACCACTTAGTTACGCGAAACCGCTTTCACTGAAACAGACATTTCTCTTAAACCGTAAGTCGTAACGACACGATTCTTTCGCTAAAACAATCTAGGAAACAAGGTCTACATGTTCATGGTCAGAAACTTCATGTTCATGCCCTTTAATGTAACCGTGATTTCTGCCTAAACTATCCAAGGAAATTTCGGCATGGTAACGGCGCTTATACGCGATTCCCGTGTTTTTAAACACTTCAAACAACCACCAATCAACAATCAACCAACCAAACCAACAACCATTATACTTCATCAACACATCCAAAACAGCCCCTAAACATTATCATACACTAAATCAAGCTTCACAAAATCACTCATCCTCAAATCGAACATAAGATTCACGGATCTTAACGATAACACGAATAACGACTCTAATCATTATTTCAACCATAAAACTCATATAAACAAAAAGGGGCAGAGGTTTTTTATACCTTACTTAGAGCTTGAGAGACATTAACAATCACTTATAACCTCTAATCAAGCCTTGGGTGATCCTTGGAAAGCCTAGAGTTTAAGATCAAAGAAGTTAGTTCTTGAAATCACTATTCATCCTCATCTTGTAAAATCCATAACAAATCGAAAAATAAGAGTTTGGTGCTAATATTTTTACCAGACCTTGTGCTCAGCTTCACAGCATCTTCTGACACTCCGTTGAACTTGAAGGTGTCGCAAATCTCGATGAAATCCCTAATATGCATATTAGGATCTTCCGTCGAAGCACCCCCAAACTGAACTGAATTCTGCACCATCTGAATCGTGCCAGGCTTGATTTCAAAAGTATTAGCTGCAATGGCTGGCCTGACAATGCTAGATTGAATGTCATTGATCTTTGGCTGAGAATAGTCCTTCAAAGCCTTCGTTTCTGCTACTGGTTCTCCCATAACTAGATTCAATTCAAGTTCTTCTTTCCGAGATTGAGAACGTGTTCGCATACACGCTCACTAAAGTAACTGAAACTCACCAAACAAAGTAAAATTGATGAAAGAATAATCCGAGTCAGTGAACGTTAACGACCACTGATGACAAACACATAAACTATATATATAACACCGAGTCCCCGGCAGCGGCGCCAAAAACTTGTTCACACAAAATCACGCAAGCGTACGCGGTCACAAGTAATATAAGAATAAGTAGAGTTCGTTCCCACAGAGACTGCTTTGGTTACTATAGTTATGCACTTATGCAACAATGTATGGCTATTGTTCAATGCTAAGACAAATATCAAGTTTGTGTTTGATTAACTAATTAAACTAAGCAAATTACCAAGACTATAATTAACTAAAGATTTCTGTTGAATTACTTATGAGAATAAAACATGGGATCCTAACTTCATTAAGTACTTCATTCAGAGTCTTATGTCTTTAATCAATGCATGTGACAGTTGTGATAACTAATCGGATAACACGAAATTAGTACACACTACCTTTCAGTATACGTATACCAAACCACTCAAACATCCACAAAATAGATAGAAGTTGGGCAGACACCAATTATGCTTAGACCCTATATGTCTATAAGATTTGAAAACATAACGGTTTAACGAGCAAGTTATCCATTCAGATTACATAGGGCAGGTAAGATGGTTAAAATCACCTACGAATCATGCATGACAAACATACACAAACCTATGCTAGCATGACAAGTTCTAAACCTCTATATCCACTTTCGCAATCAATAGAGATTAACAAACAACTTAGATGTTAGCTATGCATCCAAGAAGAATAAGCATAACCAAACTAGGTTATCAACAAATCATCACACACAAATCTTTAAAACGATTAACTAATAAAATCCATAAATAAATCCGTTAGAATCCCACGACAACGATTAGTTCATAATCGAACCGTTCATCATCGTGGGTTCTGATGAAAACATGATAATAAATATGTCTAGAATACTGAATAAAAGTGCTAGGGTTTATGAAAGAACAAACGAGAATCCAAAGTATCGCCTAATTAGAAGAATACAAAGAAAAGTTGAAAACTAGATCTTCGTAATCAGCCGTCTTCTTGTTCTCCTTGATGGTGGATGGATAAGTATGTATATATGACAAAGTATATATCATAAATCGTCCACCAATAGTTTATATAGGCCATAGGGTTGACTGGTCATCTGCTGTTTCCTTTTCTGAGTAGAAGTTGCCTTTTTCCAGAATGTTTCCGGGGTGGGCGCGCCTGTAGGGCGCGGGCGCGCTTGAAAGGGACTTCACCTAGGGCGCGGGCGCGCTTGGAAGGGGTGGGCGCGCCTGACCTTCTGTCAATTTCTTCCTTTTGCTTTTTCCTTGACAATTCATGCTCTCTTCAACTCCGCAACCTCTTGGCTTCTTCAACAATGATCAAATAGCACCACATAACCCTAGAAACTTCACCACATTGCTGACGAAGCAACTCTGCAAACACTAACACAAAACACACCAAAAACACCATGTACTTGAGAACAAACGACCAATTTAAGCCGATTTAGGGTGTTCCAAGTAGATATGAAATCCACTTATCACACCCCCAAACTTAAAACGATGCTTGTCCTCAAGCATAAACAGACTCACTACATATATATAATACAATGCATGAATGCAACTAATATGAAAATGCAAACGATCCCCTTAGACTAACCATAACAAATCAACAAGTCAACATCTCAAAGAATGCAATCTTCCAAACTGAGCTCGACCAAATTCCCGTATACTAACCATACAAACACAGAAACGTGCGTGTGTGCAATGCTCATCAATATACTCCCAAACTAAACCAAGACCATATCATATTCTTCACCAAAACAACCACAAGCTTATAAACAGAATGAACTCTAGACACAAGAAACCACTAAAAGACACCTCAACCTCCACTTGAGTTAGACAGGAAATCATGCTTTATTACTACACAAATGCTTATTTGACCGTGCAATGGATGAGACCCCAAAAGGCTTATACAATAATACCCATGTAGCGAGCGTTAGGTTAGTGGATCCCAGACCGGAAAAGTCTTAGGTCACTAGGCACAAAGTCCCCTAGAACTTAATTGCTCGAGTATTAAAGAGCTCAACCTGATCAATTTTGCATAAACACAACTAATACAACTTTTTTTTCCAATTTCGGAATGAGTGCGCTTTGCTTTTTCTCATCCCACCCTAGACTACTCATCTTTTCAATGAGCCGGCTACTAGCCATTTGACACCTAGACTTATTGACAACTAGCATGAAATCCCTGTTTTCCCCCAAACTTAGACTTAAGTGCTTCTTTGAATTTCAAGAGAATAGAAGACATTCTGAATATAAGCAAGTGATTAAATTCTAACATCCAAACAAACATGGTCTGATCAAATTCAAAAGCAACCAATGAGACTTATGAAATTATTTTGTTTCTGGCATGCAAGTCAATTCATAGGAACTTAATCAACCCTCTATCTATCTATCACTACCACATTCCCATCAACATCGACTCACCAACCAAGAAATAGTCAAGTCCTAAGGGATCATGAAATATGTTATGCAAATGCAACTAAATGGACTCACATAATAGATATAAACACTAATGCAAACAAAATGCTCTAAATGACATCAACATGAAAAGATATGAATGAACTAACAACATATGCAATATGAATCCTATATGAACACACACACTAACGTTCCTTAGTTATCACCCCCAAACTTACAATATTCAATGTCCTCATTGAAGGTATTAAAAAGGAAAGATGCAGAGAATACCTAATCATCAGCAGTACCACCCTCCTCGGGTGGTGTATCCGGTGGTGGATAAACAGAATCAACTCCAAAATCAGGCCAAGCAATACCAACTCTAGTGGCTCTGAAAGCAGTACCCGAAGGACCTATCAACTTCACTCTGAATCCTAGATGGATCCTAGGGGGAAACAACACAATTTTTTTTTTGCTTCTGTGAACAGTAACCCTGCGCGGGCGTGCTCATCCAGGCGCGGGCGCGCTCTACTACTGTTCATGATTTTTTTTTTACAGAACAATACTATAACAATTGCGTAGGTTGCCTCCCACGGAGCGCTCGTTTTACGTCAATAGCTTGACGTGAATCCTTTTTCATCCAGTCGCAAGAACGGTGAACGTCGACTCACGGTTCACCGTATTACCAACGTCATAATTCAGCCACTGGCCATTAACCTTGAACGCTTCGTCCGGAAACTTATGGAAAATCTCTATTGCATCATGCGGAAATGCTGATTTAACCGTGATAGGCACCGAACACCTCGACTTACACTTTCCTGGAAAAAATCTGAAACGAGACTTGAAACGCAGAACTAGTTGACCAGGCACAAATGAATGTTTCACCACCCCTCTTTCATGCCAGTCCTTAACCTTCTCCTTATATAGCCTGTTGCTCTCGTAGACTTTAACATACCTCAATTGATCCTGCAGTGGTTGGATTTCAAGTGTAGGAGCTCCTTCCATAGATGGTTTAAGTCGCTCCTGAGAATTGTTCAGCTCTGCTAATCCAAGAGATTCGAATGGTGCATCAATTTTTCTTTTCCACGGAGGTGCATCCAACAACTGAAGTTGCTCTGCTCTTTCTTCGTCTTCGATATCAGAATCCCCTATCAAGACTCTCTCCACTGTATCTGACTTCAGCGGTTGTAACAGCCCCAAATCTGGGGTCAGGGATTTAGGGTTGTCACAATCCATGTACTCCTTGCTTTACCTGTATTACTCACACCATTCATAATTCACCTGCTCATGACCCCACAACATATGTCTCACACACATACACACACAGGTTAGAGTCTCAGAAACGACACACTACGACAACTGCGGAATAAATAATTTTTATTACAATACCCAAATGTCTTTTGAATATGTTACTGATACAATTTCTAAGTATTGTTACATTACCAACTTAGCCTTCTGATGCTCACAATCCTCTAATACCATTCATGTCTATACATGAGTTGAATACCAAAAGCCGTAGCCTGCTTCGATTGGTTCGTACTATTCCCGGGATCACTGCTAGAAACTGTTTATGGAAACGCCTTGCGAGGTATGTGCCGTCCCGTTGGCATCCTGCTTCGTTGCTATATAATATATATAAAATAATAGCAAGAGTGAGCGATAGCTCAGCAAGGTAATGAAAGTATGGCATAATTCTGCCTTTTATTCAACCCAAAAATAAAGCGGGTATAAGACAATAACTTGTCAAAATATCTTGATACTGAAATCATTTCCTTATCGGAATGTATTCCAAAAATACTATTGTTGTATTTCAAATATCATCTCCATAATATTCTGCAAACTTTCGATATTCATACTGAGAACAAAGTTCTAGTATAAAATAAAAGATGAAGTAGAAAGATAACTCAGTATATCCTTTTCGTAAAATATCTGCTATATAGAATATAAGCAGACTGTCAACATATAACTTAAAAGATGAAGTCATAAGGAAAATATAAGGTTTCTGTAACCCAAAATCCACTTGTGCATATATATCCTTAATCAGGTTTTTATCAGAGTCATAACTCATAAAATAAAAGATGAAGTTGTAGGAATTTCCAAATATCATCTTTCATATCAAACATTTATCTCATATCATATTCTGGAAATAAAGACAAGGCAAAATATTTCCAATCCACTTTCAAAACTCGTCTGATTCCATATACCCTTAATCAAAACAATCATATACCTTTTTGTAATCTCATATGCTTTCTGATAAACTCATATACTGGAATAAACTTGAATACTCTTGAGTAAACTTTCTTTCTTTGAAAACTTGCATATAACAGAATAACTTGAATAAACTTTCTTTCTCTGAAAACTTGCATGAAACATGCTCTTTCATGGATGCTGAACTGTAAACGGAGATTCTGGGCACCGAGGATACCCCTACGATGATCAGTCGCAAGCTGTATCCCCCTGATCTTTTTCTACGTAGAAGGGAAGAATAGACAGTATCTGACTGACCTACCTCCCCGCCAATCGGTTGTAGGCAGGAAGTACAGACCCGTTTCACCAGTCCGTCGCCCTGTGACTCTCCTATGAGGAAGAACAGACCCGTTTCACCAGTCCGTCGGCCTGTTGCTCTCCTCTTTCCTACGGTCGGGCAATTTCTGATAAACTAAGGGAAGAACAGACCCGTTCACCAGTCCGTCGGCCATATTGTAATTCCCTTAGGGGACCGGCGCTACTCAGTCCCTTACATACTCTCCAAGTTCGAGTAAATCCATAATACTGAAACATGAAGTTCCTTTCCCTTTTTCCCCAAGAATACAACTCCACAAAGTAGTCATATCTGGTTGGAAAGGAAAATTCCCCCATATTTCCCAAGCTGACGCTTGTTAATGGATGCAACTAATTCCACTGATCTTACCCCTCGAATCTTGAGGAAGTAATCAAAATCATTTTGATGGTAGTAAACCAGACTGATAAATTCATTGATTTAAAAGATTTAGGACCGGGCAGTCCACTTGAAACAACCATAAAATCTTGAGAAAGGTCCCATGCATTTGTAGTTTGAGCGAACATTTAAGTCTTTCTGAATATAGACTTAAATGGGAAAATAGATTTTTGGGAACCTTCTCTAATTATATTTAAAATTGACTGAATAAAACTTTATTAGCTATCTAGGGTTTAAAATAGTTTTCACAAAATACTTCCTTAAGAAGTAAGGCTTTAAATAATTAATGCAAACTATGTTTAATAAAGAATATTTATTTAGAAGTAATTTCTAAGTACTTTCTTAACAACAGGGTAGATAATACTATTCATCGTATATATAAATATACCCTTAATAGATTAAACTCCAAATAGTCTTTAGTTTATGAACCACTTAACTAGATTAATTATAATAGTACAATTAAATAACCCTAGATAGCAACTGATACCATTCCCGGTCCAAAGAATAACTGCAGAGTATATACCCCCTACTGAGGGTTTTGCTTAGCACATCAGTTCCAAAATACTACTATATCCATAGCTTATAAGTTCAACTTGTATCAATACCTTTGACTTAGCATCATAGAAATCATTTTGAAATCATACACATATAGCATATATCTCAAAATCTTTAGTTATCACCACAACAGTTTTAAAAAGGTATAGGTTTGAAAACTTGGCTCTATCATATGCATATACTATAGTCTCAATAGTTTGAATACTATCACATCTATATACGATGTGAGGTTTGAAAACATGCATCTAGTATATGCATACTTCAAAATATGGTTTTAGAAACTTGCACGATACTTGGAACAAAGAATATATATACATAGATATATTTCTGAATCAACAAGTATTAGACATTCGAAAATATGCCCACTCTAACAATAGAGTAAGGGTTAGTAAACTTGCCTGATGCTCGAGAAGTGATAGGGGTTCGCGACGATGCCGGACAATCTAGACAAAGTCAAAGAAACGCACGATTAATCCCCTGGATAATCCACTTGTACTCAATGCTTAAACACGTAAGCGAAACACAACCAAGGAATTACTAGCTCGTTATAGGCTCATACTAAGTCCATGTTTAATCGACGATTACTTAAGTCGTAGGTTTAGTCCGAAATCTATCTTCGAATACAAGTTATACTTAACCATTTACAACATTGGTTTCTAAGTCATGTGCTTAGTGGTTTTCACTTGCGCGACCTCGGCTAAAACATTTTTATAAAATCGAAACATAATCTTTTTAATCCGAATATTTTTCGTGAGCCTTCCTAACTGTCTCTAGTATTATTCCGCAAAGTTTCACATTTTAATATGGCTTCTAAGTGGTCCAAATACAGCCTCAAGGTGACTGACCAGAGAGGGGTTGTTCCTCCGAACGATGTTTACTAAAACTCACTTTTCTCCTAAACCGTAAATCGTATGGACATGATCTTTATACCAAAACAAACCTTAAAACAAGACCTACATGTTCATGGTCAGTTCTGTTCAAAAATATTCCAATACCAGTTCGTAATTCTTGCTCAAAACAGCCTTAAATCAAATGGGCATTACGACGGCTATAATCGTAACGTTTTCCATTTCCAAAACACAACCAAATCAATACCAATTAAGCCCAAACTCACCATCCACCTTATACACCCTCCACTCAGTCAAATCCTCCATGAATAATCAAAACAAATTCATAACCCATCCTCCAAACTCAACCAACAATTCATATAATTACTTAATCATGATCTTAACTTTACATAACCATCAAAACCACTTCAAACTCATATAAACAAAAGGGGGCAGAGGTCTTTATACCTTCCTTGAATCCTTAAACACACCACAAGAGCTTGTAAGCCTCAAAAGAGTCTTCATCCATGGTTATCATCCTTAAACTTGCAAAAGAAAATCAAGAACAAGTTATGAATTCTCGGAGTTACTATACACCGGTTTAAAGAACTGGAAAACGGAAGGTCTTACCTTTCTCAAATGAAAGAAACTCGTGAAATAGGAAATGTAGATTATCTCAAGACCTTTCCAACGAGCTATAGATCGCCATTTTCCACCAAGAAATGAAGTAGCTATGATCTTTACAATCTGGAAGTTTCCTTTTTGCCGAAAATGAAGAAAAGAGAATGGTTTTACTTTTTGGTTTGGTTGACTTGATAATTATGATAAGAATGCTGATATTTTTGTGTTAAAAAGGTGGTGAGTCATAGCTCTAATGGCCTTAGCTTGTGACACTTGTCCAACATGCATTAGTTTAGCTAAAGTAGCTTTACTGGTTCGCTTTCCTTTCACATGGATGATCCAAATGTTGCATTTCTCGAATTAATCTTGTTACATGTTACTTCCATGTCTATATTTAATCCTGTCATAATTTCAATCCCTAATCCATGATTTGTTCGCTTAATCGCTTAATCTCGTTATAAAGTATCAGCGGTTTCTAGAACCTTCGTTTCACTGTCCCAGTGGTTTTCGTTCTAAATTCTCAAATCAAATATAATAAAATTCCAAAATATTAAATCCTCAAATCCTCGAATTTAATATCTTATTTCTCGAATATAATAATATATAATTCGCTGCCCGGTCAAATACTACACCAAAATAAAATTTGGAATTTCTGAATTCCGATCGTCCTTGCATTCACTTATTTACTCTGTAGATCACTAATATGACTTCCGAATATCCACACTACGTCTCGTACATAGGTGGCATGAAAAACTTTGTTAATTCTCAAAATCACTATTCATCCACCAAATTCACTATTCACTGATGCACTTAATCATAATAAGAAAAGTTTTAAATTTTACCAAAAAATCGGGTTATTACATTCTCCCCTCCTTAAAAGGATTCCGTCCCGGAATCAACTTAGGAGTAACTGGGGTACTTCTCTTCCATTGCACTTTCTAACTCCCAGGTGGATTCTTCCACCTCTTGATTTTCCACAAACCTCTCACTAGCTTGGCAACCTCGTCACTTAGCACTTGCTCTTTTCTATCCGTGATTTCCACATATTCTCTATCTTGTTTGCACAGAAATACACCAACATAAACTTGCTTGTCATTCATCAACTTGCCATTTAGCTTATCAACAACAGTACTATCTCTGTACTCGCGGGCTTAGTCCGCATACTTTCTCTGTCTGACTTGGCTGTTACTAGCCACTTGTTGGTGAAATCTTTTGTCTTTCTAGTCTGTTGGACTAACTTGGGTTTTGTGTAAAATCTCATTCTTTAATTCCCGATCATTTGGAATCCATTTCTGTCTCATTTTAATCAAGGGTATCGGCCACCACATTGGCCTTCCCCGGATGGTAGTGTATCTTACAGTCATAATTCTAGGTCAATTCTAGCCATTTCTCCATCTCATGCTATCTACTATCACGGGTAACTCAAAGCCAATTCATTACATTCCATAAAATTTGTGGGTGCATTAGTCAACCCAAAATAACTTCGCTGAAAACTCGAAGTGTCTATTCCTAGTACGAATCGCAGTCTTGGGCATATCCTCTGATTTAACTTCCAACTAGTGATACCCAGTTCTTAAATAAATTTGGAAATACACAGCGTTCTTCCGCTGATCAAACAATCATTTACAAGGGTACCTATTCTCCATGTCGAACTCATACAATTCTCGAGGTTCGATACATAATCTTGTGCTAACATCTTTCTCTCTGACAACAACACCAGGCTCTCCATGGTGGTACACTGGGTCTTATCATACCCTTATACAACAACTCTTGTAACTGAGTCACTAACTCTTTCATTCCCCCTATACCCTGAATACTCGGTATTCATTCTCATGTCATCCAAATCGATATCTGGTAGCTCATTAAAACCTTGTACAATCTCCCAAAACCATTGTAGTTTCCTTTATACTTCGTGTCTCTTTTCTTGGCGTCAACCATAAGAGCTAATTATGCCTCATATCTCTGGCATAATAATTTTTTTTTTTTAGTCTAAACTATATTCAAGAATCTCTGAATCTGTCTCCATTCTTTATTTATTCCTCTCTCTCCCTTACAATCAATCTGGGCTCCATTGGGTGTAAACCAACCCATTCTTATTATAATATCAACTTCTCCCAACTTGAAAGGAATCAGGTCTATCAAAAGTGTCGACCTCATATTTCTAGTTCACAACCTGGATGTACCAGTCTTATGGGAAAATCCCTCGATGGATTATTTCTACTTGTAATTATTCCCTTAGCAGCTCGGCCTTAAGGTTTAATCGTCATGCAACTTCTTGATATACAACGATACATTAGCTCTGTCTAAACAGTATAGAAGGGCACCTGCTATTTAAAGGTCCCGATAATGGGCTGCTGGTTGGAGGTAGCCCTGGTTGAAACCTACTGGCTTTCTTTTCTTCTGTGTTCACAAACTCCGGGACAAACCTTGATAATTCGGAAAACTTGGCCTCATACTCGGTCACAGTCATGGTTCCTTGTTTTAACTCTTTAACTTTCATTTTCATCCGGGTCTCCATATATTTCCGGAAATTATTCCTTTAAACAACACACGCTGCACCTCTCCCAAGTCACCATATCAGCTCCCTCTGACTCCATCGTCAGTACTTATCTTGCTAACCCAGAGGTAGTCTACATTCGTAACCAACTCCTCCAAAATCTCGATTCCACTATAGGGCATCTGTCTAACACCGTTGTCACTGGAGTTCACGGCACATCGCTATTTCTTTCACGTATATCGATTGACACGCTTTCCATTATCATAATATCCTTGGGAGAATAAACCAATTTCATTGATATGTCACTAATATTCTATTCGTCTTAGGGATTCGCTCCTGTCATAGGCGATTTCGTTGCGAATCTAATTCCTTATCAGCGAATTTTGACTTATTTGACCTGGTTGGCCTCCCCTTAGAATTCAATGAGGATAACAAAATCATGGGGCCTTGAAAGATAGCTCCCATATCAAAGAAAACGTCACACACTGGTGATCATAAGGTTATGAGTTTTAAGGTAACCTTATTGGAGGTAAAAGAATTTACCGAGAGATCAACATGATCATAAGAACTCAACGTTGTGTGCCTCAATTGAGACATTACTAAAGGTAATTAGCCTTCTTGTATTTCACAACTTACAAGTGATGGCGTCCCATCCGACTTCTATCACACAGACAGATAGTCCTTGTAGCCCCTATAAGTATAGGGTTGTTCGTCTCAGTGGAAGTTGAAAAGTATGACAACAATTCGAGATCAATTTAATGATTATCGCCTTTCGACAATATTTCTCAAAGGAACACCTTGGATTAAAATTGAACAGATTCCAAAGGTGCGGTTTTCCAAAGAAAATACAAAGAAAAGAATAACCACAAGATACTGGTACTTAACAAACAAGTGGTGATGTATCACCATAGGGTCATTCATTATTTGAAGAAAAGTGAAAGCTTAAATAACATCATTTGGCAGGGCTTCGAAAACCTGAAAGTAGGCATTGTGACAGCCTCTGGCACAAGTGAAACTGAATATGGTTTAGCACAAGTGTTATAAAATAACTTCGAAAAGGGAATATACCCTTTATCAGAATTCTTTCCTGGAGAGAGGTCAAGATAGATCATAGATTGGGAAGGTCTGCCAAGGTCTCAACGGATGCCTTTTATGTCGGCTCCTCTAACAGATAATCGTTCGATTCTAAAGCTCTTCTTCTCTAGGCACACCCTAAGGTGCTCGATACTTACGTCATTGCCGACTTATAATAGTCGCTAAGACTTCAACCATCAACATTTGCAATCGCAGGGAATTCTATTTGACTAGGCGCAAACATCTCAAGTAAGCGTTCTGTTCTATAAAAAGACTTCGATATCGTTGTTTCCCGTAGCAATGACAATTCCACCTGTCGACTGGGCGGTACTCCGGAAGATCGTTAGAATCTGCAGGCTTAAATCCGGTCTCTATTTCAATCATCCTTATACTCAATATTCCTTCTCCCATATCAATCCCGTGCGCTACATAAGCTTAACACTTTTGGCACAATAGCCTTTTCATTTAAGTCAATCCCAGAATTTCTCAGTCCGTCTTGGTCCTTAAATATATTTCGCCTTTACCGTCCAATCTCAACTTCATCATTTTATCTCTACAATCAATTATAGCAATCCGGGTCTGTCCACCAACCCATATAACGGCTATCTTACCCAATCCACAGGGTTCGCTCTAATTTCCACTCTCTTTGGTGACATCCTCTGGTAATCAGAAAGACAAGGTTTGCCAAAATTTGCTGAATTTCCCTCCAAATCTGGGAAATTTGATCAATCTATTTACCTACTAGTAATACTCGGATCTGATTTCCGACCTTTCTGTTCTATCCTCATAATTCCTTCCTGGTTTCCTGAGGGTGGTAAATCTCGTTCTCGATTCCGTCTTAGCGTGCTTGTCTTACAATGACATTTGTCTGGTACATATAACCAAAATTTTCCTTGAGATAATAACATTCCTCAATGATGTAATAGACACTAGTTCCAGTGGAATCGCTGGTCGTGGGGGATTGAAACCTCATAGCCAAAGCAATTCCTTTCACTATTCTAGGCAACTAAGTACCCTTAATCGTTCGTGAAAATCTGAACATCTTGGTTCTTACGTATGTCGCCTCCTTATGGGCAACTATAACCGACTACGAGTAACAGGTTTCGCTCAAGTCGAATCAATCCACTGATACTGGCTATACTGCCTCTACCTCTTCTGCTTTGGAGACTCTACTCCATTTTCTTTGTCATACCTCTTGATGAATCATGAACGATCCTTAAACTCTCGTCTCGTCACTTATTTATCCCTCGAAGGTTCGTCCGGTCTTATTATTAGACCTCAAGTAACACACCACATCTTTATCAATCAACACGTCCTCTACAAGATTCTTTCCTTGACCCACTATGGGGTCTTCCTCTAGATCCTCCTATGGATCTTTCTTTATCGGGTCTCCGTCCATTTCAAGGAGCGCATCATCAAATGCCTACTCGAAGGCCTCGGGATCTGGCATCTCAGAGTCCCATCAATCTATAACTCATACGAATCGAGGTGACTAACCACGAAGTCCTAAGTACTGTTTCCCAAAAGAAGTCCCCTCTCGGGCTTCATCTTAAACAGTCAGGGTCATGTCCTCTAACCCGACTACGAACTCAATTTGAGCTCTAGATGTTCTCATCATTACTAAGGGTATTGTAAGACTCGATCTCCTATCGTTTCTGAGGACTGTAACCTAACGCTCTGATACCATCTCTGTAACAGCCCCAAATCCGGGGTCAGGGATTTAGGGTTGTCACAATCCATGTACTCCTTGCTTTACCTGTATTACTCACACCATTCATAATTCACCTGCTCATGACCCCACAACATATGTCTCACACACACACACACAGGTTAGAGTCTCAGAAACGACACACTACGACAACTGCGGAATAAATAATTTTTATTACAATACCCAAATGTCTTTTGAATCTGTTACTGATACAATTTCTAAGTATTGTTACATTACCAACTTAGCCTTCTGATGCTCACAATCCTCTAATACCATTCATGTTTATACATGAGTTGAATACCAAAAGCCGTAGCCTGCTTCGATTGGTTCGTACTATTCCCGGGATCACTGCTAGAAACTGTTTATGGAAACGCCTTGCGAGGTATGTGCCGTCCCGTTGGCATCCTGCTTCGCTGCTATATAATATATATAAAATAATAGCAAGAGTGAGCGATAGCTCAGCAAGGTAATGAAAGTATGGCATAATTCTTCCTTTTATTCAACCCAAAAATAAAGCGGGTATAAGACAATAACTTGTCAAAATATCTTGATACTGAAATCATTTCCTTATCGGAATGTATTCCAAAAATACTATTGTTGTATTTCAAATATCATCTCCATAATATTCTGCAAACTTTCGATATTCATACTGAGAACAAAGTTCTAGTATAAAATAAAAGATGAAGTAGAAAGATAACTCAGTATATCCTTTTCGTAAAATATCTGCTATATAGAATATAAGCAGACTGTCAACATATAACTTAAAAGATGAAGTCATAAGGAAAATATAAGGTTTCCGTAACCCAAAATCCACTTGTGCATATATATCCTTAATCAGGTTTTTATCAGAGTCATAACTCATAAAATAAAAGATGAAGTTGTAGGAATTTCCAAATATCATCTTTCATATCAAACATTTATCTCATATCATATTCTGGAAATAAAGACAAGGCAAAATATTTCCAATCCACTTTCGAAACTCGTCTGATTCCATATACCCTTAATCAAAACAATCATATACCTTTTTGTAATCTCATATGCTTTCTGATAAACTCATATACTGGAATAAACTTGAATACTCTTGAGTAAACTTTCTTTCTTTGAAAACTTGCATATAACAGAATAACTTGAATAAACTTTCTTTCTCTGAAAACTTGCATGAAACATGCTCTTTCATGGATGCTGAACTGTAAACGGAGATTCTGGGCACCGAGGATACCCCTACGATGATCAGTCGCAAGCTGTATCCCCCTGATCTTTTTCTACGTAGAAGGGAAGAATAGACAGTATCTGACTGACCTACCTCCCCGCCAATCGGTTGTAGGCAGGAAGTACAGACCCGTTTCACCAGTCCGTCGCCCTGTGACTCTCCTATGAGGAAGAACAGACCCGTTTCACCAGTCCGTCGGCCTGTTGCTCTCCTCTTTCCTACGGTCGGGCAATTTCTGATAAACTAAGGGAAGAACAGACCCGTTCACCAGTCCGTCGGCCATATTGTAATTCCCTTAGGGGACCAGCGCTACTCAGTCCCTTACATACTCTCCAAGTTCGAGTAAATCCATAACACTGAAACATGAAGTTCCTTTCCCTTTTTCCCCAAGAATACAACTCCACAAAGTAGTCATATCTGGTTGGAAAGGAAAATTCCCCCATATTTCCCAAGCTGACGCTTGTTAATGGATGCAACTAATTCCACTGATCTTACCCCTCGAATCTTGAGGAAGTAATCAAAATCATTTTGATGGTAGTAAACCAGACTGATAAATTCATTGATTTAAAAGATTTAGGACCGGGCAGTCCACTTGAAACAACCATAAAATCTTGAGAAAGGTCCCATGCATTTGTAGTTTGAGCGAACATTTAAGTCTTTCTGAATATAGACTTAAATGGGAAAATAGATTTTTGGGAACCTTCTCTAATTATATTTAAAATTGACTGAATAAAACTTTATTAGCTATCTAGGGTTTAAAATAGTTTTCACAAAATACTTCCTTAAGAAGTAAGGCTTTAAATAATTAATGCAAACTATGTTTAATAAAGAATATTTATTTAGAAGTAATTTCTAAGTACTTTCTTAACAACAGGGTAGATAATACTATTCATCGTATATATAAATATACCCTTAATAGATTAAACTCCAAATAGTCTTTAGTTTATGAACCACTTAACTAGATTAATTATAATAGTACAATAAAATAACCCTAGATAGCAACTGATACCATTCCCGGTCCAAAGAATAACTGCAGAGTATCCATAGCTTATAAGTTCAACTTGTATCAATACCTTTGACTTAGCATCATAGAAATCATTTTGAAATCATACACATATAGCATATATCTCAAAATCTTTAGTTATCACCACAACAGTTTTAAAAAGGTATAGGTTTGAAAACTTGGCTCTATCATATGCATATACTATAGTCTCAATAGTTTGAATACTATCACATCTATATACGATGTGAGGTTTGAAAACATGCATCTAGTATATGCATACTTCAAAATATGGTTTTAGAAACTTGCACGATACTTGGAACAAAGAATATATATACATAGATATATTTCTGAATCAACAAGTATTAGACATTCGAAAATATGCCCACTCTAACAATAGAGTAAGGGTTAGTAAACTTGCCTGATGCTCGAGAAGTGATAGGGGTTCGCGACGATGCCGGACAATCTAGACAAAGTCAAAGAAACGCACGATTAATCCCATGGATAATCCACTTGTACTCAATGCTTAAACACGTAAGCGAAACACAACCAAGGAATTACTAGCTCGTTATAGGCTCATACTAAGTCCATGTTTAATCGACGATTACTTAAGTCGTAGGTTTAGTCCGAAATTTATCTTCGAATACAAGTTATACTTAACCATTTACAACATTGGTTTCTAAGTCATGTGCTTAGTGGTTTTCACTTGCGCGACCTCGGCTAAAACATTTTTATAAAATCGAAAATTAATCTTTTTAATCCGAATATTTTTCGTGAGCCTTCCTAACTGTCTCTAGTATTATTCCGAAAAGTTTCACATTTTAATATGGCTTCTAAGTGGTCCAAATACAGCCTCAAGGTGACTGACCAGAGAGGGGTTGTTCCTCCGAACGATGTTTACTAAAACTCACTTTTCTCCTAAACCGTAAATCGTATGGACATGATCTTTATACCAAAACAAACCTTAAAACAAGACCTACATGTTCATGGTCAGTTCTGTTCAAAAATATTCCAATACCAGTTCGTAATTCTTGCTCAAAACAGCCTTAAATCAAATGGGCATTAAGACGGCTATAATCGTAACGTTTTCCATTTCCAAAACACAACCAAATCAATACCAATTAAGCCCAAACTCACCATCCACCTTATACACCCTCCACTCAGTCAAATCCTCCATGAATAATCAAAACAAATTCATAACCCATCCTCCAAACTCAACCAACAATTCATATAATTACTTAATCATGATCTTAACTTTACATAACCATCAAAACCACTTCAAACTCATATAAACAAAAGGGGGCAGAGGTCTTTATACCTTCCTTGAATCCTTAAACACACCACAAGAGCTTGTAAGCCTCAAAAGATTCTTCATCCATGGTTATCATCCTTAAACTTGCAAAAGAAAATCAAGAACAAGTTATGAATTCTCGGAGTTACTATACACCGGTTTAAAGAACTGGAAAACGGAAGGTCTTACCTTGCTCAAATGAAAGAAACTCGTGAAATAGGAAATGTAGATTCTCTCAAGACCTTTCCAACGAGCTATAGATCGCCATTTTCCACCAAGCAATGAAGTAGGTATGATCTTTACAATCTGGCAGTTTCCTTTTTGCCGAAAATGAAGAAAAGAGAATGGTTTTACTTTTTGGTTTGGTTGACTTGATAATTATGATAAGAATGCTGATATTTTTGTGTTAAAAAGGTGGTGAGTCATAGCTCTAATGGCCTTAGCTTGTGACACTTGTCCAACATGCATTGGTTTAGCTAAAGTAGCTTTACTGGTTCGCTTTCCTTTCACATGGATGATCCAAATGTTGCATTTCTCGAATTAATCTTGTTACATGTTACTTCCATGTCTATATTTAATCCTGTCATAATTTCAATCCCTAATCCATGATTCGTTCGCTTAATCGCTTAATCTCGTTATAAAGTATCAGCGGTTTCTAGAACCTTCGTTTCACTGTCCCAGTGGTTTTCGTTCTAAATTCTCAAATCAAATATAATAAAATTCCAAAATATTAAATCCTCAAATCCTCGAATTTAATATCTTATTTCTTGAATATAATAATATATAATTCGCTTCCCGGTCAAATACTACACCAAAATAAAATTTGGAATTTCTGAATTCCGATCGTCCTTGCATTCACTTATTTACTCCGTAGATCACTAATATGACTTCCGAATATCCACACTACGTCTCGTACATAGGTGGCATGAAAAACTTTGTTAATTCTCAAAATCACTATTCATCCACCAAATTCACTATTCACTGATGCACTTAATCATAATAAGAAAAGTTTTAAATTTTACCAAAAATTCGGGTTATTACATCGGTTGTTCAATCTCTGTATTGACGACAGAATTGACCATCTCCAATTTAAAGCACTCTTCTTCCTCAGTTGGAAATTTCATTGCCTTGAACACGTTAAAAGTGACCTTCTGATTATGAACCCTCATTGTAAGCTCTCCTTTCTGCACATCGATCAAAGTTCATCCTGTATCCAAGAACGGTCTTCCCAAGATAATAGGAATCTTCTTGTCTTCCTCAAAGTCCAGAATAACAAAATCAGCAGGAAAGATAAGCTTATCCACCTTAACCAAGACATCTTCTACTATACCTCTAGGATATGTGATCGTCCGATCAGCCAGCTGTAAGGACATGTTTGTAGGTTTAGGCTCAGGCATCCCAAGTTGCATGAAGACAGACAACGGCATCAGATTAATACTGGCTCCCAAGTCGCACAAGCATTTGTTGAAAGATAGATTGCCGATAGTGCATGGTATGGTGAAACTCCCTGGATCCTTGAGTTTAGGAGGTAACTTCTGCTGTAGGATAGCACTGCATTCTTCTGTAAGAGCGACGGTTTCCAACTCCTCGAGCTTCAACTTCCGAGATAGAATACCCTTCATGAACTTCGCGTAGCTCGGCATTTGTTCTAGAGCCTCTGGAAAAGGTATATTGATCTACAACTTCTTGAAAACTTCGAGAAACTTAGCAAACTGCTTGTCCAGCTTCTGCTTTTGAAGACGTTTAGGGAATGGCGGAGGATGATAGACCTCCTTGATCTCTGTATTCTGCTTCAGAACAGATTTCTCAGTCAAATGGTCACGCTTTTCCGCTTCGTTTCCCCCCAAACTAGCTTTTTCCTCTTTTTCTTCACTTTCTGGCAGAACCTCAGGCGCGGGCGCGCTCCCTAGGTCGCGGGCTCGCTCCACCTTCTGCTGGGAATCCAAAAAAATTTCATTTTCTGCTTTTTCTGAGTTCTGGTCACTCGTAACCTTTCCAGAACGCAAGGTAACTGCTTTGACATGTTCCTTGACTTCTCTTTTGCCAGGATTAGCTTCCGTATCACTAGGGAGAGTTCCCTGTGGTCTATTCAACAAGGCATTGGCAATCTGACCGATTTGATTCTCCAGAGTCTTGATGGAAACAGCTTGGCTCTTGCACATTAGCCTCAATTCCTCCAATTCAGACTTTTCATTAGACGACTGACCAACGTTGCCTTGAGACGGTTGTTGAAAACCTGGTGGTTGATATGGTTGCCTTAGAGCATACTGTTGTTGAAAACCAGAAGAGTTAAATGGTTTAGCTCCAAATTGTTGACCTTGATACTGTTGATACGGCTGTTGTGGTTGTTGCTGACCTCCCTGATTGTTACTCCAGCTGAAATTAGGATGGTTCCTGTTATTCGGATGATAGGCATTAGGCACTGGCTGTTGTGATCTCTGGAAATTGCTCACAAACTGTGCCGATTCATTGGATATGGCACATTGAGTCGTGTCATGTGCACCTGCACATAGCTCACAAACACTAGCCACCTGCTGTACTCCATAGTTAGTCAGAGAATCTATCTTCATAGTCAGAGCCTTTAGTTGAGCTGCTATTGCCGTAGCTGCATCCACTTCCAGAACCCCTGCTACCTTGCCTTGTGATAACCTCTGAGTTGGATTCTGATATTCATTAGCAGCCATCATCTCAATAAGTTCATAAGCTTCATCGTAGCTTTTAGCCCAAAGAGCTCAACCTGATGCTGCATCAAGCATTGGTCGAGATTGACCTCCCAGACCATTATAAAAACAATTGACCACTATAGTTATGCACTTATGCAGCAATGTATGGCTATTGTTCAATGCTAAGACAAATATCAAGTTTGTGTTTGATTAACTAATTAAACTAAGCAAATTACCAAGACTATAATTAACTAAAGATTTCTGTTGAATTACTTATGAGAATAAAACATGGGATCCTAACTTCATTAAGTACTTCATTCAGAGTCTTATGTCTTTAATCAATGCATGTGACAGTTGTGATAACTAATCGGATAACACGAAATCAGTACACGTTACCTTTCAGTATACGTATACCAAACCACTCAAACATCGACAAAATAGATAGAAGTTGGGCAGACACCAATTATGCTTAGACCCTATATGTCTATAAGATTTGAAAACATAACGGTTTAACGAGCAAGTTATCCATTCAGATTACATAGGGCAGGTAAGATGGTTAAAATCACCTACGAATCATGCATGACAAACATACACAAACCTATGCTAGCATGGCAAGTTCTAAACCTCTATATCCACTTTCGCAATCAATAGAGATTAACAAACGACTTAGATGTTAGCTACGCATCCAAGAAGAATAAGCATAACCAAACAAGGTTATCAATAAATCATCACACACAAATCTTTAAAACGATTAACTACTAAAATCCATAAATAAATCCGTTAGAATCCCACGACAACGATTAGTTCATAATCGAACCGTTCATCATCGTGGGTTCTGATGAAAACATGATAATAAATATGTCTAGAATACTGAATAAAAGTGCTAGGGTTTATAAAAGAACAAACGAGAATCCAAAGTATCGCCTAATTAGAAGAATACAAAGAAAAGTTGAAAACTAGATCTTCGTAATCAGCCGTCTTCTTGTTCTCCTTGATGGTGGATGGATAAGTATGTATATATGACAAAGTATATATCATAAATCGTCCACCAATAGTTTATATAGGCCATAGGGTTGACTGGTCATCTGCTGTTTCCTTTTCTGAGTAGAAGTTGCCTTTTTCCAGAATGTTTCAGGGGTGGGCGCGCCTGTAGGGCGCGGGCGCGCTTGAAAGGGACTTCACCTAGGGCACGGGCACGCTTGGAAGGGGTGGGCGTGCCTGACCTTCTGTCAATTTCTTCCTTTTGCTTTTTCCTTGACAATTCATGCTCTCTTCAACTCCGCAACCTCTTGGCTTCTTCAACAATGATCAAATAGCACCACATAACCCTAGAAACTTCACCACACTGCTGACGAAGCAACTCTGCAAACACTAACACAAAACAAACCAAAAACACCATGTACTTGAGAACAAACGATCAATTTAAGCCGATTTAGGGTGTTCCAAGTAGATATGAAATCCACTTATCACATAACACTTCCCACTTTTTGGTTAATTGCAAAAGGGTCATCCTTGTTATAGTTGACTTTCAAGCATGATACTTTGGTTTTTCTTCTTCCACCAATTGGATCGTCTTTGTGTCCTTTTAATAAAATCAATACGTTACAGCTTATATGTTGCATTTTATTACTCCACTGTGGCACAATCCCTTATCTGTTCCCTCTTTATTCCTTGTTCTTAGAAAATGTTCTCGCGTTTCTTCGAAAATTCTCAATCTCTTTTTATTGAGTTCCTTAACTCTTGGTTAGCTTCCTTTTTGTTTAAATCCTTGAATCCACTTGATATAATTCTCTTGATGATCATGTAGGATATTTAATCTTGTCATAATTTCAATCCTTAATCCATGATTCGTTTGCTTAATCGCTTAATCTCGTTGAACGCTCGCAAGGATTTCTTAAGTGTTCTATCGAAGTAGTTTACCGTAAACGTTCTTGATATCACTAATTCTTTTATTAAATCCATATCCATGGAATTGATAATTTAAATCCTCCAATATTTTCAAATAATGATTAATCCGTCCGTTATTGGTGAAATTTCGGAGAAAACAGAAAATGCTATTTTTCTGATTCTGACAGCTTTTGCATTCCTTCATTTTCAAAGTAGATCACTAATACGACTTCGAAAGTTCATTATCCCGACTCGTACATAGGGTGGTCTGAAAATCGTTTTCGGTTCAAAAATTTACTATTCATCAGGATTTTACTATTCATCAAAAAATAAATTTAAACTAAGTCCAAAATTTGGGGTTATTACACCTTGGATCAGCCTGAAATCTAGCAAATAGACATGTAGCAAACATAATATCAGGTCTACTAGCTGTTGAATATAAAAGTGAGCCTACCATGCCTCTGTAACTTGAAATGTCCACAGATTTTTCCTTAGTATTCAATTCAAGTATGGTGGCAGTAGGCATGGGAGTTTTGGCAGGAGAGCATTCCATTAAGTTAAATTTCTTTAACAAATCATGAATATATTTTGTTTGACTAATGAAAATGCCTTCATTAACTTGCTTCACTTGGAGACCAAGAAAATAAGTTAATTCTCCCATCATGCTCATTTCATATTTACTTTGCATAAGCTTGGCAAACTTTTGACAAAGTTTTTCATCTGTAGACCCAAAAATTATGTCATCTACATAAATTTGAACAAGTATAGTAGAGCCATTCACAATCCTATGGAAAAGAGTTTTATCTACAGTACCTCTAGTGAAGTGATTCTCAAGGAGGAACTGTGAAAGTGTCTCATACCAGGCTCTAGGTGCTTGTTTCAAACCATAGAGTGCTTTGAGGAGGAAGTACACATACTCTGGAAAATCATCATCTTCAAAACCAGGAGGTTGACTCACATACACCTCCTCTTCCAATTCCCCATTCAGAAAAGCACTCTTCACATCCATTTGATAGACTTTGAAATTGGCATGGGCTGCATAGGCTAGGAATATCCTTATTGCATCTAGTCTTGCAACAGGAGCAAAGGTTTCATCAAAATCAATTCCCTCTTCCTGTGAATAGCCTTTTGCAACCAATCTAGCTTTGTTCCTTGCAACTATGCCATTTTCATCCATCTTGTTTCTGAACACCCATTTTGTGCCTATAACACTTCTGTCCTTAGGCTTGGGCACCAGCTTCCAAACTTTGTTTCTCTCAAATTGGTTTAGCTCCTCTTGCATAGCTAAAACCCAATCTGGATCTAGAAGTGCATCCTCAACTTTCTTTGGCTCATCTTGAGACAGAAAGCTACTATATAGACATTCTTCTTGAGTTGCTCTTCTAGTTTGGACTTTTGAAGAAACATCACCTATGATGAGTTCAAAGGGATGATCTTTAGTCCATTTCCTTGAGGGAGGTAGAAAGCTACTATATAGACATTCATCTTCACTGCTGCTTTCATCTGTGCTAGACACAACAACTTTAGGCTGTTTCTCAATAGCCTTAACATGATTCACTTGATCTCCTTCCTCATTCTCAAAAGACAGACTTTCATGGAAACCTTCATCATAGAGACCTTGAATTTTGAGATAATCAAAAACAACATATACAGATTCCATTACAATGTTGGTTCTGAGATTATAGACTCTGTAAGCTTTCCCTGCTGCATATCCCACAAATATTGCTTCATCTGCCTTTGCTTCAAATTTCCCCAAATGCTCAGCTTGATTTCTAAGAACAAAGCACTTGCATCCAAAGACATGAATAATATCCAATAGTGGCTTCTTTCTTTTGAGTAGTTGATAGGGGGTCATTCCCTTGGCTTGATTAATCAAAGAAATATTTTGAGTGAAGCAAGCTGTGTTAACTGCCTCAGCCCAGAAATAAGTTGGTAACTTTGATTCATCTAGCATTGTCCTTGCAGCTTCAATAAGTGTTCTGTTTTTCCTTTCAACTACACCATTTTGCTGTGGTGTCCTTGCTGTTGAAAATTCATGCAAAATACCATTTTCTTCACAGAACATCTTCATAGTTGAATTCTTGAATTCTGTCCCATTGTCACTCCTAATCCTTCTTACTTTGAAATCAGGATGATTGTTTACCATCTTGATGTGATTGATAATGATTTCACTTGCCTCGTCTTTGGAGTGCAAAAAGAAAGTCCATGTAAATCTAGAAAATTCATCAACAATCACAAGACAGTATTTCTTCTTTGAAATGGACATGACATTTACAGGGCCAAATAGATCCATATGAAGCAACTCAAGCTGTTGGACAATTGATGACTCTGTCTTGCTTTTGAATGATGCCTTCTTTTGTTTTCCCTTTTGACAGGCATCACACAAACCATCCTTTGAGAATTCCACCTGTGGAATTCCTCTAGCAAGATCTTTCCTTACCAAGTCATTCATAACCTTAAAATTCAAATGAGACAATTTCTTGTGCCATAGCCAACTTTCATCCTTGCTTGCCTTGCTGAAAAGACAAGTGATGGTGTCTGGACTTGTGCTACTAAAGTCAGCAATGTACACATTCCCTCTTCTGAATCTAGTCATTACCACATTGTTGTCTCCTACTTTAGAAACAACACAGACTTCTTTTGAAAAAGTGACTAAAAATCCTTTGTCACAAAGTTGGCTGATACTAAGCAAATTGTGCTTAAGACCATCCACCAATGCAACCTCATCTATGATGACATTCTCTTTTGAAATCAAACCATATCCCTTAGTGTAGCCTTTGTTGTCATCTCCAAAAGCAATACAAGGGCCCGCTCTTTCCTGAAACTCTGTGAGCAGGGTAGAATCACCAGTCATGTGTCTTGAACAACCACTATCTAAGTACCAAAGATTACTTTTGTCTCCCTGCACACAACAAAACCAAATCAAGTTGATTTTGGTACCCAAGTTTCCTTGGGTCCTGTTTTGTTAGCCTTTGATTTTCCTTTTATATCATTTTTCACCTTGGGCTCAGATTGATTTAAATCAACCTTTACCTTTGGTGTTGATTTCTGAGGGTTGCTCACATTTTCATTCACAGCATGCATAGTTGGAGGAACAAACATGTTATTCACATTCAATGGCATTTGTGGCATATTAATCATGTTCATGTATGGATTATGCACAAATGACATGCTGGCATATGGATTTTGAAATTGTGCATAAGGAGCAAACATGTTAGGCATAACAGGCACTGTAGGCATAGAAACATTCATTGCAGGATTAGGCATTTTCACATTACCAGTCTTCTTAACAGATTTGTAATTAGCAGACAAATGACTAACACTACCATAATTAACACATGTCTTTCTAGGAGCATACTTATCAGGTGTGTAATTGTTATGTTTGTTAATCCCTACTTTGCCATTTCTGTTATTCTTTTTATTGCCTTTAACCTCAACTTGAATTTTCTCTAACTTGTCTTTCAATTGCTTGTTGGACAAGTGACCTACATTCGCTCTTTCAACAGGCTTCTCGACTTTCTTTGATTTACTAGACTCACCTTGAACAAAGTTCTTGGTGACAGGACCATACTTGTTATTAAGTCTAGTGAGTTCTTCTTTCTTTTTCTCTGTCAACGAAATAGCATGATCGGTTGATGGTTCATCTGTCAACGAAACCTTGCATTCCGTTGACGTATCAACCTTCAACATATGATCATTGTTGTTTGTTGATTCTGTTTCTGATTCTAAGGTTTCACCAGCATACCCTAGCTTCTCTTTGTTCTTTTTCCATGACTGCTCACAGAAAGATTCCATACCTTGAACATTAATGATGTTGCTAGCAACATTCCTAGAATCTTTCCATTTGGCAATCACTTTATGTTCTATTTCTAGTTGTGTTTTAAGAATTTCTTCCCTTTTTAACACTTTCTCAAGTTCCTGCTTGGCATCCCTACTAACACACCTCATTTTCTCAAACTCAATGAGCTATGCTTCTAACATGGCATTTCTATCACTTAAGAGCAAGTTTGTCTCTTTAATTCTTGAATTCTCTTTGGTAAGTGATTTCAGAGTAACACGCAAATTATATAGTACAGTAGACATTTCATTCACTGTACTATCGCATTCCTCTTTAGAAAGCTCAGAAAGATTAGTAATTTTTACCTGGTTGCTAGAGGAACTTGCTTCCTGCTCATGATTGTTAGCCATTAGAGCCAAGTTGACATACTCAACATCATCATCTGAATCTTCACCATTACCAGCCCAATCATACTCCTGAGACATGAAAGCCTTTTCTTTCTGCTTGAGAAGTTCAAAGTATTTCTTTTTATAATCAACAGGCTCAAATTTCCTGTTGCCCTTATCAACTTTGGGCTTTCTGCAATCTCCAGCAAAGTGACCAATCATACCACAGTTGAAACATTTAGACTTAGACTTTTCAATCCAATTATTTTTGCTAGGTTGAAAGTCTCTCCTTGGTGGCCTTGCTTCTGAGTTTCTCTTGAATTTGAACTTAGAGAATTTCCTTGAAAGAAAAGCAATGTGTTCATCAATCTCATCTAAGTCATCCAAGTTGGCTGGTTCTTGTTCTTCTTCTGTCATCTTTCCTTTACCCTTGCTAACATCACTCCTACAACTAGCTCGACTAGTTGTGGCTTTTGCAGTTTCTTCATTGTCATCTTCCAGTTGGTTCACAGATGCAATCAATGCAATAGATCCACCTTTCTTTTATACCTTCTCAATTTCTTCATCTTGCTCCATTTCCAGCTCATATGTCTTTAAGGTTCCATAAAGCCTTTCAAGAGTGTAGTCTTTGTACTCTTGAGTGTTTCTCAGAGAAACAGTCATAGGCTTCCACTCTTTTGGAAGAGCTCTTAGAAATTTGAGGTTTGAATCCTTGGTTTGATAGACCCTCCCATACAACTTTAATCCATTCAAAAGCTTTTGAAACCTACTAAACGTGTCATTTAGGGTTTCACCAGCTTTGAAATGAAAGTGCTCATATTGTTGTATGAGGAGTTGCATTTTGTTCTCCCTAACTTGCTCAGTTCCTTCACAGAGTGTTCTAACAGTGTCCCATACTTCTTTAGAAGTTGTACAGTTTATGACATTGTCAAACATCTCTTGCTCCAAACCATTAAACAAAATGTTCATGGTTCTTTTATCTTTATGGACTTCTGCAACATCTTCAACAGTCCATTCTGAGACAGGTTTTGGAATTTCTACATCTTCAACATCATCTGGCAGTCCAACTCTAGATGCAAACTTCATGGGAATGTGTGGACCTTTCTCAATGCAGTCTACATATCTCTCATCCATAGACATGAGATGTAGATGCATTTTTACTTTCCAGTGAAAGTAATTGTCCTTATCTAGAATTGGTATCTTTACACCTGCATCCTTCTTCACCATGGTTACTGTTTTGGCCTTGATCTTTAAACTTCTTGTATGTTAGAAGTTTGCTCTGATACCAATTTTTAATCCCAAATGACCTAACAGAATTGTAGAAGGGGGGGGGGGTTGAATACAATTCTAGATATTTTCTAAACTTAAAACAACTTTCAAATAAAAAAATACTGAAAATAAAAACACAAGCAAATATAAAATTTCAGTTGGATGTTTTGAGGATCCAACTGAGATGTTTTTATTTCGGAAATAATCTGTGTTACAAAAGTATCACAGCTGCTCAGTTCCTGATTTGGAGTGAGAGTGCTCTTTGAAAGAAGCTAATACAAACTATTTTTATCTCACTCACTTATCTTAAAATGAACTGCTACACTTAGTTATATAACCTATGTTTTCAATTCTATTTTTGGCTACTCTAAATTAATCTAAAGGTAACCTCCAGTAGCTTGCTTTTCATCCCCTTTGTCCAATGGTCCTTGGAGATCTCGTCTTTTGTCTTCATGCTTATTATGATCCCACTCAAGAACCTAATTGGAAATTGGAATGTTTCCTCATTCCCAGTGTCCATTTTGATGGCTTCTAATGCAAAGTACACTTCTACATCACCTATTGATCTGTCAGAAAACTGTCACTATCACTTTGTCAACTATTCAGAAAAGTGATAATGATTCGTTGATAGCAGTAAGATGTGTTTCGTTGATAGCTTTATTCTTCATTCCATTGATGGTATATTCTTCATTTCGTTGATGAGTAATCTTCATTCCGTTGATAGAGTAATCTTCATTCTGTTGATAGAGTAATCTTCATTCCGTTGATAGAGTAATCTTCACTTAGGCAAAATTACAAGGCACAATATATTTACACGTAACCAACCTATTTTGCCTATCTAATACTTAGTCAACATGACTTAGAGAACCTATCTAATACCTACAACAAAATGCATATCAACCAGTGAAGTATTGTACAGTGCAATTGCTACATCACTCATTTCGTTGATGAGCTACCTGTCAACGAAAGCTGCAAAGCATACCATTCCGTTGACAGTTACAAAATTGACTTAATACAAAATCTACTAAGTGTTTTATAATTATCATCAAGAACAGCATATTCCTAACAACCACCATATACATTGTGAAAAAAAAACTAATTCCACGGTGAACATAGTGTAAAACTCTAAATTTTGTCCTGGATAAACTCATGAGGCTCACACTCACACTCTAGCACCGTGTATATCTATCACCCTACGAACTTGATGCCCTGACATTAGTATATCTATCAGAATACAATAAGCTTCTTGAGCCAAAAAAATACAAAATAAAAAATAAGTTCTAAAATTTCGCACAACAAGAGTACATATATAAATTATAAAAATATTGGTTTTTACTAAAATGACGTGATGCAATCATGAAACTGAAACTCCAATGTCTAATACCTTTGTCTTGTAACAAAAGTATCTAGGGTGATCATATAAGTGATATTGACATAACTTTGTTAGGATTAATGGGTGATAGCTTTGAGACAACTTAACTAGTTATTTTAAATACTTAATTTTATTAAGTATGAACATACTGTCACAGCCAGAGTATGTCTTTGTAACTGTTTTTGTTTAGTACAAATAAGATTCTAGTGCATCTTGGTAGAAGTTCATTCACGTGTTCAAGCCTCAAGAAGTACTTAAGATGGACATCAAGAATAAAGATTACTGTCACAGCATTGACAGTAAGGTTACAAGAAGACAACATGTTGCAAGTCACGACAATACATTCACTCTGACAGCAACATTGGCGAAAGCCCTCGGACAACAACTTTACTTTAGCCTGACAGCAAGCTTGGAAATCCTGACAGCACCTTCTGCGGAGATTTCTTACTGTCACCAAAAGCGCATTATTGTGACAGCAAGCTTAGCCATCAGGATACTGTCATATCCGGTTATTTTAAATGTTAATTATGGTAATATATTTATTTATTTTAAAATTGCTGCATTATGTGATTAAATGTTTAAATATTATTCCGGGAATATGTGAAGGTGGTAGTATGTGTGTAAAATTATTTTTCAGTATTTATTAGTTAATTTGAGCCCGACATAATTTGATTTAATTAAAATAGTTGAAAATTTTGTTCAATTATATTTTTTGTGCATTTAAATATTTTTGGAGTAATTTTGGTATTTAAATTATTTTTATGAGTCAGGACTTATTTTAGTAGTACCGAATAAATTTTTTAGAATTATTCGTTACAATTCATTTATCAGTACCGGGCAATTTAGCAATAGGTGTGGTTAGTTGTGTAATTATTTTCAACACACCTAACCTTATCATCTATTTTAAACTCATCCTAATCTATATCTAACACTAAAACACATTACATACACACGCATACTATACTACACAGATAGAAAACACCCACGGCAGAAATCAGAGGAGAAATTCCTTTCTCTCCTCCCTTCCACCCAGTACTCACAGACAATACTCACGCACACTGTCAAACACAACACCCACTCCAGTGATATACACACTACAGAAAAGAAACTCTCACGGCAGTTGAAGGCAAAAACAAAGAAAGTAGAAACAAGCAGCCCCCGTTTCTTCTCATCCACGTGCTATCGCGCCATCTCTGCTTCTCTTCACCAGCTTCTCTCCTCGCCACCGCCGCGCACAACCGCCCCGCCCCTTTTCCATCAAGTTCCGGCCACCATCAATCCCATTCTGTAAATTCCTGAAGAATCCTGTCTCCATTTAAACTCCAAAATTCAGTAGGTATAGAAGTTGAAAACCTTGTTTAATCATTTCATTTTTCGTATGTATTTAAGTTTATTTGTTAAATTCGTTTTCTTTGTTAAGTATTAATTATTAGTTCAAATTTTCTGTTTTAATTGTTATTGTATAGTTTATGCAGAATTTTGAACTAGTTTTATAATAGTTTGAGTGATTATGTTAACATATGAGGATTTCAATGTTTAAATTCGTTTTTCATAGATATGTGAGTTATTAATTCATTTTGGTATTAATGGATTATATAAATGGTTGTCCAGAATTTTGAACTTGCTTTATAATAGTTCGAGTAATTTAGTTAGCATATGTAAATTCAGTGTATAATTCGTTCTATAAGTATGGTTTTATTGTTTCATTTTTATTTATGTAGTAATTATTAATTCAATTTCAGTTTTAATTGTTATTATATAGTTTATGCAGGTTTTCGACGATGTGAATTACTTGCGCAGATTTTTTTTTTATATAATTTTAAGTTGTTAAATAAAGTCAAGTTGTGAGTAGTTATTTTTATTTAGTAATTCAGTTTAGTATGTCGAGTTTGATTTTGAGTTATGTTTTCCTAGCTCGTGAATGTTTCGAGTAATTGCAGTCGTATATTGTAAATTGATGTATTTAAAGTTGGTTGTAATTTAAATTTTGGTTTTGAATTGTAAATTAGTTGTGCTAGTGATTTAAGTATTCTGGCTTAATTCCCAGTTTGGGGATTTGTTGTATTTGGTGGTTGAGATATTATGTTGTTTAATTTACTATGAGATATACAGGTTATTGTTGTGTTGTACTGTGTTGTCTGTCCTGTGACTGGGGGCGTAGCATAGTACATGCAAAATTCCTGGCTAGTCCTGTTTACGAACGGGTCATGCCGAAATTTCGTAAAATCTATTTATTTACCTTGTTATTTATTTTAAAATCATTAGAGTTTAAAGAGTAATTGAATTTGATTATTCCAAATCAATTTTAAATAATAATGAAATTGATTTAATTGACCAATTAATTTAATAGTTAATTGGTGAATTTTATTAATTAATTATTATTTAATCTTGATTATCTATAAATCAAATTTAAGTATTATCTTCAAGTTGTTTTATGATATCAGTGTTTTATTATTTTATTATCTGCTTGACTTGATTAATTTAGTTGATTAAATAAGTTATTGGATTTCAGTTAGTTATATGTAATTCTGTGTTTATATAGGTATAAATGTGATTGAGTGCTATGTGCTATTATATATGTTAATAAATTAAGTGTTTAATTATTATGCTAGCGTCGAGTCAGCGCATGCTTATCTGTTATCTGTTATGTGTACTTATTAGTTTATATTAGTTATATTTAGTTTAATTATTATGATAGTGATAGAGATGAGTTGTGATTATTGGTTAGTATCTAATTTAGATATTTGATATTATAGAGACGAGTAAAGACAAAGGAAAGGCTAAAGTCCAGTAGCGCCAGTTAAATCAGTATCCAGGCAAGTTGACTCAACTTGTATTCTTTTGAAGCAAGATTCTTGTTTCCTATTTAATTATTGTTCATAACCAGTTTCCATAATTATCCTGAAATTGAAATACCCTATTGTTTAACTTGATAATCCTACTTCATTCCATAACCAGTTCTTGCAGCATCTTACAATTGCCAGATTTAATCCTGGTTCTTTATTATTGAAACTTGCAATACCTTGTATTTATCAGATTTAATCCTTGATATCTTGTGATTGGGAATTCTTATTCTTACAAATTTGTATTACCATAATTTAGTTGATAAACTCAATCAGACAGTTGAAAGTAATAGTTTGAATTAACTAGGTGGTCGATTGTTCCGACACCTAACTCCGAGTATTAGGTTTGAATTGGAAGTTTTATGAAAATGAAATGTTTTAAGGACTGCAGATGCCAGTCAGAGTATCAGTATTATGTGGGCCAAAGTGGCCTTGGATCCAGTTCAGTATTTGGACATACCGTGGGTATGGTCCGGAGTTCTAGTGTGACTGATCATCCACTTTAACTCGTGCGTCAAAGTAAAAATCCAATTCTAACTTAAAGTTTGACAAAGTTTATTATTATTGTTCAATTGCCAGTTAAGTTGATTCTTTTCATATATCGCCATTGTCTTTGGCCAGCTGAGTTCATTTTTATCTATACATTGCCATTGTTGTATCATTATCTCATATTGTGCAGTTTTATACATACTTGCTGAGCCTTTGCTCACTCTTGCTGTTAATCTTGACATTTCAGTAAAACGAGAGGATGTCACACCACGAGACAGTTCGCATTAGGTTTTCAGATTCCACCGAGATCTTGGAGTGTACTTTCACGCAAGAGGTTGTAGTATTGTATTAGTATTTAAGTTTTAGTAGTTAATGGTTTGTAATTAAATTATTTATTAGAAGATGTAAATTATTAGACTTTTGGTTATTAGTGATAGCTCTCTATCGGGGCGTCCTAATGGCATGCAGTGGTTGTTGTAGTATCTTGTGGTAGTATCTGTTTCAAACTGTAACCTGATGTGGTCTTAGAGTAGTTCAGGGGTTTGTTATTTTATATTGTTATTTAGTAGGTTTATGTTGTTCGTTAGAATGCGTGATGCCCAAAAATCGTAACCCCAGGTTTTGAGGGCGTCATAGGTTGGTATCAGAGCGACATGTTATCAGTCACTGAAACAGATATAGGTTAGAGTCCTAGGAGATAGGGATTATTTTTTAGCAAACTCATGTCGATTTTGAGTTCCAGATCATCGGATATGATCTTGACCGTGAGATAGGATGACCTACAGATTATTTTTATATATAATATTTAACATTGTTATTGTGACAGTCTTCTAGTGCCCCGAGGACCGAGGTAGATTCTGTAGAGGTTCGGGTTGTTCGAGATTCCGAGGGTACACCCGAGTCAGTACCAGCACCACCGGTCGTTCAGTTACCCGCCGATGTATTTTCCCGACCTATGCATCTCAGGCCAGCCCTTGTTCCCGTTACCACACCACCTAGTACATTAGTGGAGGACTTACGAGGTAGGGCGATGGTCACCCGTATGGTAGCTTCTGCCAGGCTGCACGGGATGACGACAGATGGTAGAGAGCCGAGGACAGCACAGTTGCGTAGTTTGGTGGATTACTTGTTGGAGGAGCTCGATGGTATCTAGCATTGTGACTAGAGTTGGTTATGAGCAGTTGGGGGTCATGTACATAGTGGCAGCAGATCTCATCCATACTTATGCCTTTATATATCTGACTTAGTGTGTAGATCATCAGTAGAGCAGTGGGTGTATAGTAGGACCCAGTTTTGATAGTGGTACTTGACTGCACTGCTGAGTAGCAGATAGATTGTCTTTCTTTTGTACAGTACTCTTGATGTATCCGGGCGTTTTATATGCTTAACTCGATATCTATATATCACTTTTCTCGGCTCGCTATTTTTTGTTTCATATACCTGTTATTCCTTTATGCACTTTAAATTGATTATACCAATGCAACTCAAATTTTTTGCTAACCTTGTTCGATTTTCTATATTTTGACTACACTCTTGTGATCTATATTTTTATCCTTACCGGTTGTCACCCTTGAAGCCAACATACCTTTTAATACATCACACATGCATTCTGATATTATTGTTGACATATATTTCATACCCTGTGATAATCTTGTTGTATACCTTGGTGCATTGCACAAGACAGTGAACAACTTTTATATAATGTTGATTAAACCGTTTGTATACATTGTCATCCTCAGATAATAAACCTTGTACTAAATGAGTTGCTTGTTTTATTCTCAGAACCATGCCTCCCAGAAGAGCCACTCATTCTAATAATCAGAACTCAGAAACCAATGAAAACCCTTCCAATACAGGGGGTCAGATGGACCCAGCTCTTGCACAAATTCTTTAGATCTTAACTCAACAGACAGCTAATCTTGTTCAACAACAGCAACAGTTAATGCACCAACAACATCAATTTCAGCAACAGTTACTGCAGCAACAGCAGCAACATCAGCAACAGCAACAACAACAACAACATCAGCAACAGCAACAGCCGCTAGGACAAGTTGTGTCCCCGGTAACCTTTAAGTCCTTTCAGGCAGTCAAACCACCCGAATTTAAGGGATCAGCAGATCCAGTGGAAGCTAATACATGGTTGAAAGAAATTGAGAAAGCTTTTGCGTTAGTCAAAGTAGGGGATGATCATAAAAAGGAATTTGCAAGTTATCTTTTGAAGAATGAAGCCAATTTTTGGTGGGAGACTATGAAGGCAATGCAGCCAGAAGGTGTGATCACCTGGGAAAAGTTTAAAGAGTTGTTTATGGAGAAGTATTTTCCAGGATACATGCAGGATCAGATGGAGCTTAAATTTTTGGAGCTTAAGCAAGGTAACATGACTGTTTCCGAGTACGAGGCTAAGTTCACGGAGTTGGCTAGATTTGCACCATCCTATGTGGATACTGAAAGGAAGAAAGCGAAAAAGTTTCAGCAGGGATTGAAAGCGTGGATTCGAGGCAAGTTGGCTATTTTGGAATTAAATACTTATGCAGCAGTGGTGCAGAAAGCAATAATTGCAGAGACTGAAAGTGATATGTCCCAAAAAGAGAGGGAAGCAAGAAAAAGGAAAGCTGATAACATTGAAGGAAGTCATCAACCAGGTAATTCTCAGAACCGTTTTAATAAGAAACCAGGGTTCCAACCAGGAAATGGTGGAAACTTTAAGAAGCCAGAAAGTGCAAGTGTGGAGCAGGGCAACCGCCAGCAAATTGTCAATCAGCAGAGGCAGCAAAGACCACCTATACCAGAGTGCAAGACTTGTGGGAAAAAGCATTCAGGAGTATGTCAGAAGCCTAATTCAGTTTGTTTCAAGTGCAACCAGAAAGGCCATTTTGCCAACGAGTGTCGGAATCAGACTCCATTTCCAGTTTCTAAGCCCCCGATCGTATGCTACAACTGTGGAAAGCCAGGGCACATTGCGAAGAATTGTAAGGAACCAATTCCAGTCAACAAGATGCTAAGGATAGCAGGACCACCAGTTCCAGCACAACCTAGGGCAAGGACTTTTAACATGACTATGAAAGATGCAGTGCAGGATGCGGATGTAGTTGCAGGTATGCTTGTTGTGAACTCAGTACGTGCTAAGGTGTTAATTGATTCTGGAGCTTCTAAGTCATTTATATCTAAAGGGTTTGCTAGTAAGTTGAATTGTGCCAGTAAAGTGTTAGGCAAAGTGTTACATGTCGAAATTGCTAATTGTGAACGAGTTCCTGTAAATCAAATTTGTCCTCAGTGTGAGATCTAAATAGTAGGGCACCGTTTTTATGTTGACTTGATACCTTTTAACTTGGGAGAGTTTGATGTGATATTGGGAATGGATTGGTTATCAGAGTACGATGCGCACATAGACTGTAAAAACAAGAAGGTGACATTGAGATATCCAGACGGAAATGAAGTGGTATTCAAAGGCCAAAAGCAAAAGAATGAATTCCTGACGATAATGCAGACAAAGAAGTTACTACGTCATGGGTGTGAAGCTTATCTCGCCTATGTCGTGGATGTTAGTAAAGAAGCACCGAGAATAGAGGAGATTCCAGTGGTGAACGAATTTCCAGATGTATTTCCGGACGAGTTGCCAGGGTTACCCCCAGACAGAGAAATAGAGTTCGTGATCGACTTAGCACCAGGGGCAGAACCTGTTTCCAAGGCTCCGTACAGAATGGAACCAGTAGAGATGAAGGAATTGGCTACGCAATTGCAGGAATTACTGGAGAAAGGAGTGATTAGGCCCAGTGTGTCCCCTTGGGGAGCGCCAGTTTTGTTTGTAAAGAAGAAAGACGGTAGTATGAGATTGTGTATCGACTATCGGGAGTTGAACAAGTTGACCATCAAGAACAGATATCCATTGCCAAGAATAGATGATTTGTTCGACCAATTAAAAGGTGCCGTGTTTTTCTCTAAGATTGACTTGAGGTCAGGTTATCATCAGCTAAAGATTAAGCCGGAGGACATACCGAAGACAGCTTTTCGAACCAGGTACGGGCACTATGAATTTTTGGTTATGGCTTTTGGATTGACAAACGCACCGGCAGCATTTATGGATTTGATGAACATAGTCTTTAAGAAATATTTGGATAAATTCGTGATCGTGTTTATAGATGATATTTTGACATATTCTAAAACTGAAGAAGAGCATGCACAGCACTTGAGAATAGCGTTGGAGACATTAAGACGGGAGAAATTGTATGCGAAATTTTTGAAATGCGAGTTTTGGTTACAAGAAGTTCAGTTCTTAGGGCATGTGGTCAGCAGTGGTGGAATTAAGTGGACCCAGCCAAGATTGAAGCCGTTATGAATTGGGGTAGACCAAAGACACCAACAGAAGTCAGAAGTTTTATGGGTTTAGCGGGATATTACCGAAGGTTTGTTCCAGATTTTGCCAAGGTAGCGACATCGTTGACAAAGCTTACAAGGAAGAATGAAAAATTTGTATGGACAGAAAAGTGTGAGGAAAGCTTTCAGGAATTGAAGAAAAGGTTAGTAACCGCTCCAGTGTTAACGCTACCAGATGATCGAGGAGACTTTGTGATTTATAGTGATGCTTCTCATAAAGGTTTAGGTTGTGTGCTTATGCAACATGATGCAGTGATTGCGTATGCTTCCAGGCAACTGAAACCTCATGAGCAGAAGTATCCTACCCATGACTTGGAATTGGCAGCCATAGTATTTGCATTGAAGATTTGGAGACATTACCTATATGGAGAGAAGTGTGAAATTTACACGGACCACAAGAGCTTGAAGTATATCTTTACACAGAAAGAATTGAATATGAGACAGCGGAGATGGCTAGAGCTGATTAAAGATTATGATTGTTCTATAAATTACCATCCAGGGAAAGCAAACGTGGTGGCAGATGCCTTGAGCAGAAAAGAGAGACTAAACATGTTGACAACGACAGCAGAGCTATGCAAGGAATTTGAGAAGTTGGAAATAGAGGTTCGTACTCCTGAGTCTGATAATGAAATGAGGAACACAATGACCTTTCAACCGTAATTATTGGAAAAGATTAGGAGATGTCAAGAGGAAGTGATGAGTAGTAATGTGATTGAGCTGACAAAGCGAAAGGACTATCCAAACATTAGAGGATATGTTGAGAGTTTGTGCCATAGATTTCAAAGGAAATTGGGATGATCACCTACCCCTGATTGAGTTCTCCTACAATAACAGTTTTCATGCAAGTATCGGGATGCCCCCGTATGAGGCCTTGTATGGAAGAAGATGTCGATCTCCCTTGTACTGGGATGAAGTTGGAGAGCGAAAAATGCTCGGACCCGAAATGGTCCAACAGACTAAGGATGCAATAGACCTTATTAGAGGACGGCTGGTAGCAGCCCAAGATAGACAGAAGAAATATGCAGACTTGGCCCGAAAGGATAAGGAATATGAAGTGGGAGATCTTGTGTTGTTGAAAGTATCTCCGTGGAAAGGATTGATGAGATTCGGAAAGAAAGGGAAACTGAGCCCCAGATATATTGGACCGTTCGAGATCTTGAGACGCATCGGGGAAGTAGCTTATGAGCTAGCCTTGCCCCCAAACCTGCAACAAGTTCACAACGTGTTCCATGTGTCCATGTTAAGGAAGTACAATCCGGATGCCAGACACGTGGTGGAATACGAGCAAGTAGATATACAACCAGACCTGTCATATATAGAGCAACCGGTGGAAATTATTGACCGCAAGGATCAAGTGCTAAGGAATAAGGTTATAAAGCTGGTAAGAGTTTTATGGAGAAATCATAATGTTGAAGAATCCACTTCGGAACTAGAGAGCGCAATGCTAGAAAAGTACCCTCATCTATTTTGATCTGATTCCGGGACGGAATCCTTTTAAGTAGGGGAGACTGTAATATCCCAAATTTTTGTAATATTTAAAACCTTGATTAATAGTAAATTTGCCACTGATGAATAGTAAATTTGCTGATGAAAAGTTTTTCAGACCACACTATGTGGATGACATGGAATGAATGTTTCGAAGCTATATTGTTGATGTATAGGAAGAATAAAAGAATGTAAACGCAATCAGAATCCGAAGATTCCTATTCGAGTTTTAAATCACTATTCACTGGACAATCAAGGATGTATTGATTTCATCGTTTTAAGAAAGTATGTGGAATGAGAAATCCATGATCATATCTTAAACCAAGGTGAGAACCCTAAGATTATATATTAGACAAAGATAATGGAAAGATCAAGGAAGTACCCCTAGCTTTGGTACATAGAAACGTTTTTAGAATCACTTGAAACTATCGCGAAACAAAAGCGTAACAAATTATGGATTAAACCCTAACCAAAGGAGGAGTATTATATAAGATCATCAAGTGCAATATATAAGAGGATTGAGGATACAAATGATGACATAAGCAGGATGCAGAGGGGTGACATATGCATGACAAAGTGATGACAAGGTGATGAATCACCACCTTGTCACCACTTTCACCACAACCACAAGTCTAAAAAGAGCCTTGTCATTGGTGACAAAACAAGTTATTAGCCACACAATTTAATTACAAAGTGTTAAGTGTATTTAGACAAAACAAAAGGAAAAGAAAATCAAAGAAAACAAAACAACAAGATGCATCCTAGTTGAAGAACAACCATTCGGCTTTTCTTCTCCATCCATTCCTTAAAAAACAAATCACCCACTTCCACTCAACCATAAATCTTGATCTTGGGCTCTAAATCACCCTCTTCCAATATCCCAGGTAGATCTCTAATCTTAGCCTCATCCGTGGATGATAGCTTGGTCAAAAATGGATTCAAAGTTGATGATGAATAGTGATGTGAATAGTAAACTCATAAGATCTTGTTTTGTTTTGATGTTTTTAGGTTTGATTAGCATAGTTAAGGAGCAAGGAAGGATATACCATCCATATATAGCCTTTTTTAAGTTCCAAGGAAGGTATAAAACTTCTTCCCTATTTGAGATTATGCTTGATCTAGTAGTTATAAGTGATTGTTTAAGAACTATGTAGTAATGAAGCATGTATGCATGCTTTTAAGCATGTTTGATGGTTGATTTGTGGATAACCTTATGAACTAGGGTATGCCCATGTTTGGAAAGAAAATAGTAGTATTAGCTTGAGGTTTGATTGGTGGTTGGTTGATTATGGATTGGTGGTTGTATTGAGTGTTTAAAAACACGGGAAGTACGTTTAAGCGCCGTTACCATGTCGAATTTTACTTAGGTAGTTTAGACAGAAACCACGGTTACATTAAAGGGCATAAACATGAAGTTTCTGACCATGAACATGTAGGCCCTGTTTCCTAGTTTGTTTTAGAGAAAGAATCGTGTCGTTACGATTTACGGTTTAGGAGAAACGTCTGTTTTAGTAAAAGCGGTTTCGCGTAACTAAGTAGTCCATTGCATGAACTTTGAGATAGGGATCAAGCCCTTTAAAAATGGAATTGGATTGAGATATTAAAATGTATACTAGTATGGATAGTCTAGAAAGGAACCTAGAAGGTTTCATGTTAAAACGATAAGTTTTTGATTTTAGAAAAATGCGAGAACAAAGGTTGCGCGAGTGAAATACCCTTAAGGGGATGGTTAAAAACAAGGAAATTGTAAAAGGAAAAGTACTTGGGTCTTGTGAATAGATTTTCACCCAAACTTGTGACTTAAGAGTTACAGAACGTCATGAGGTTATAGATGACCGAGAGCGAGACGTTTGATTTTTATTAATAGAACTTGAGTGCTTAAGTTATAGCACATTAATTGGTTCTAGGGGACTGACTGAAATTGTATATCTTGTTATAGATCGACGAGCACACTCTCAAGCCCCTACTACCACACCACCAAGACACCAAGGCAAGTTTTCAAACCCTACACCATATAATGATGCTGTTGTGATATACGTTGTGATATTGATAAATATACTGCTTTAATGCTGTGAAATGACTTATAAACTATTTTCGCTTTTAATAAAAAGCTGTATAAGACATAAGGTTTATATGCTAGGTAAACACTAGATATAAACCAAGGTTAAAGGTTAAAGACTCTAAGTATAGAGTACTTATATGATGGTTTTAAAACTTAGACCGGGAGTCAAAATATTATTTTGTTTTGATCCTACTGTCAGAAGCTGGAAGGTTACATGGACAGTTATATTTTAAAGATTTATTAAATATTCCAATATCTATATTATTGGGTATTTAAGGTGAGATATTTAAATAATATTATAATAAATATTATTTGAATATTATTTAATTAAGTGAATATTATTTTGAATATTCACTTAAGTGATTTTATATTGAATAATAATTCAATTCTTATTATTTGAATATATATTTTATTTAAGTGAATATTATTTTGAATATTCACTTAAGTGGTTTTATATTGAATAATAATTTATTATTTATTATTTGGGTATTTATTAAATGTTCCAAATATGATTTGAAAATCATAGAACCTTATTATATGATTAAAGGTTCTATTATTTACACAAAAATATAAATTTTTGATTTTCAGAAAAGATATTAAAATAGAGATTCCCAACTATTATCTTAAGATATTCAAAGGTAATTAAATGAGGATAGTGTTTTCTAACTCATCGAAAATTTGAGAATTTAGTTCAAGAAGTCGAGGACAAAGTTTTACTTCCACTGTTCCTCTAGAATAACTACAGCTGGGGATGGCTCCCCCATTCAAGTAAAATATTTCAAACTTGCTAAACTCTGAAATTTCAATAAAATCCCTGGTCATGATTTCAAAATATGTGGTAATCATCGGTAGTTTCGTTGACTAATGTCAACCCACACTTTGACTTACTCCTTTCAATTACTCTGGAGTAAGGTATTCTGAACGGTTACAAAGTTTTGACAAGTATTTGTACTTGGGAAAAATGGAATTAAATTATGATTTCCGTTTCATTGATATTTGTCATCATGGGAATTGGAAGGGCCTACACGTCAATGAAATAGGTGTCGGGGTAGTGCCAAAATTATCAAGGCTTGCCCGGTGACGAAATAGGTGCTGAGGTAGTGATCTCTTGCGTGCTAAGGCTTTCCCGGTGACGAAATAGGCGCCGAGGTAGTGATCTCTTAGCACATTGGCCCGCATGCGGTCAGGGTGATAACCGAACAGGAAGTCGTCCTTCTTCTAGTAGAAAAGAAAAGTTACGATACAACGGCTGATCACCGTGTATCGGGTGTTCCAATACATTCCCTGTTAGATCAGAATTCAATGATCGTCAGAAGCTAGACTCAACTGATCAGGATTGCTGACGTCATCAGTATTGCATGGTCATCAGTATTTGATCAAGCGTCAGTATCTTATTGATCATCAGGATTCCTACTCAGACTATGATCAGGATTGATCATCAGAACTTGAAGCTGATCAGGATTCCTACTTCGAGTTATATTTGGAGTCTAGATAAACATGGAAGTTTATTCTATTTGTTCCTGGTTTGTAGAATGTAGCTATCGATTAAGGATAGGTTTCTATCTTTGTTATTGATTAGGACTTATCTTGTTATTGATAGAGAAGCTGTGTGCACTATATAAACACAGTCTTGGTTTCGATTTATGTATTCATTCGAGAGAGAACATAATCGAATAGAAGCTCTCGAGAACATAGAATTTCTTGAGAGAGTTTTTGTAAACTAGCAGCTCTCAAGAACATCAGAATTTCTTGAGAGAGTTTGTAACAGTTTTATATCAGATTTAATAAAGCTGTTATCTTTCTTTTCATATTTGTGATATATACATTAAGAAGTCGATTATCTTACTCTATTGTATTCAACCCCCCTTCTACAATAGATTATTACTGGGCAACAATTGGTATCAGAGCAAACTGATTTAATTCTGAATCAGATACGATCTAAAGATGTCGACAACCAAGTATGAAAGCATGAAGATTCCCATCTTAAAGATATCAGAATATCCTACATGGAGGGTAAAGATGCTGATGTACCTGGAGGCTATGGATCCTGACTACTTGGACAGGATTCGTGATGGACCATATATACCAACAAAGTTCGTAGAACGAACAGATACAGTACCAGAACATTATGTGGTCAAAGCTAAAGCTGAATGGACTCCAGAAGAAAAAGCTCATGTACTCAGGGAACCAAAGATAAAGAATATCTTGCATAATAGCCTTGATGCTGTCATGTCAAACAGAGTGATTGCATGCAAGTCTTCAAAAGAAATCTGGGATACTTTGGAAACTCAGTGCCAGGGATCTGCATCTGTTAAGAAAAACAGAAGAGCTCTTTTGATTCAAGAATATGAACAATTCGATGCAAGACCTGAAGAGAGCCTGACTGATCTATATGATAGATTTCTGACACTATTGAACAGCTTATCCTTAGTTGACAAAGTATATGAAACTGAAGATTCAAACACCAAATTTCTTAGAGCTTTACCTGAAGAATGGGATACTCAGACCTCAATCATTAGACACCAGTATGATCTGAACATTGTGTCTCTTGATGAGATCTATGGGATGCTAAGAACTCATGATCTTGAAGTTCAACAGAGAAAGAACAAGAAAAGCAGCAAGGCAAAGTCAATTGCTTTGAATGTAGAAGCAAAATCAAAAGGGAAAGCTATGGAGGTCTCTAGAAGGAAAGCAAGAGTAGCTGAGTCAGATCCTGACGACTCTTCATCAGATACTGATGGCAATTCTGATGCCAATACTGGTGATGAATCTTCTGATTCAGACATGGAAGAGATGGTTGCTATGATTGTCAGAAACTTCAGAAGGATGAAGTTCAGGAAGAATAGAAGACAAGGCAACTTTCAGAAAAAGATCTTCAAAGCAGACAAAGACAAGTATATCAAAAAGGACAGCAAGGGTAGCAAATTTGACAAGTCAAAGGTTAGATGCTACAAGTGTAATGGTATGGGTCACTTTGCTTCTGAATGCAACAAGACAAAGGCACTCATCACATCAAGCAAGGATTGGATGGACTCTTCCTCAGAATCTGATACTGAGGTAGTCAACTATGCGTTAATGGCCAATGCTGATGTAACTGCTGCTCATGATGATAAGGTACTAAATACTATCTTTGATTTTGATATTGATAATGCTTCTGAGTTAAGACGTTTTCTAAAGTCATTACATATTAGCTTTAGAAGTCAAACTGCTGAGAATACTAGAATCTTATCTGAGATGTCTGACCTTAGAAAGAGGAATGAGATATTAGAAGCTGAATTTTCTCGTATGCAAGAAGTACAAAAAGAATGTGATAATGCTAAACACATGCACTTAGAGATGACATCTAAATGTACTTCCCTTGAAAAAGAACTTGAATATGCTAATGAGAAAATCAGAACCTGGACAGACTCTGGTAGGAAATTTCATGAGATTAATACCTCTAAGAATTGGAAAGAGTGTCTAGGATATAAGTCAGATGAAGATAAGAAATTAGCAGAGAAAATTGTCATTGATGAGACAGTCAGTCCAAAGACCTATAGACATGTTATAGACTCAACCAAATCTAAGATTACTCCTGTTAATTTTGTTTTTGGTAAGGATTCCAATTCTACTTTTGAAAAGGGATCTTCTTCTACTCAAGGAATTAAAATTATAAAGTCTAAACCTGTCATGAACAAAGTCACTAAGAATGTAGGTCTATTGTCTCAGAAACAGCTTAAAGATAAAATCTGTGAGGTTACAGATAAGAAAAAGGGAGCTACTGTTAAGAGAAACAGGAATGGTAAAATTGGGATCAATAAAGAAAATGGTTATAAGTATATCCCAAATGCACCTAGAAAGAGTTGTTTTAATTGTGGTAACTCTAATCATCTTGCTATTGATTGTAAAAAGAGTAAGAAGAAAATTGCTGAAATTCCTAAGTCTGATGTTAGGAATAAATCAGTATTTTACAAACCACAAAATTCCTGTTTTCATTGTGGTAGTCTATGGCATTCTATTTATACATGTAAAGAGTATCATGATTTGTACTATAACTTTTATGATCCATTGCCTAAGTTTGAAAGTAGTACAAAGTCTGATAGAACTGAAAATGTCATAGTGAAGCATGCTTTTGTTAATACTGATACTGACAAAGTAAATCCTGATGGAGTAAATCCTGTCAGGACTGCTAAAGTCAAAAAGTCTTCTGCTGTTAAATTTAATAAAATGCATGAACAAGGAATCCAACAAGTGTGGGTTCCTAAACATTCTGACTAGTGTTTTACTATTCTGATGCAGGGTAAAAGGAAAAATGTGTTAGTCATGGATAGTGGATGTTCTGTGCACATGACTGGAAACAAAGCCCTGTTATCAGAATATGAGGAAAAAGCTGGCCCAACTGTGTCTTATGGAGATGGCAACATTGGACAAACCTTGGGATATGGCAATATAATCATTGGAAATGTCATCATTGAAAAAGTAGCTCTAGTGAAGGGAATAAAACACAACTTGTTGAGTATTAGTCAAATCACTGACAGAGGTTATCATGTCAATTTCTATTCCACACATTGTGAAGTAGTCAGTAAAGCAACAGGGAAGATAGCACTAACTGGCTACAGGCATGGTAACATATATGAAGCCAACATTCTCTCAGATACTGATGGCTCCCCTACATGTTTCATCAGTAAAGCTTCAATAGATGAAAGTTGGAATTGGCACAAGAAGCTTTCTCATCTCAACTTCAGAAACATCAATGAGTTAGTTAAGAAAGAGTTAGTAAGAGGATTACCTAATGTCTTATATACACCTGATGGACTCTGTGATGCATGCCAAAAAGCAAAACAAAGAAGGACATCATTCCAGAGTAAATCAGTATCCTCTATTGAAGAACCATATCACATGCTACATCTTGATCTGTTTGGTCCAGTCAACATCATGTCCATCAGTAAGAAAAGGTACACTCTTGTAATTGTTGATGAATATTCTAGATTCACCTGGGTGTATTTTCTGCATAGAAAAGATGAAACTCCTGAAGTTCTGTTGGATCATGTGAGGATGATTGAGACAACCGCAAAGTACAAAGTCAAGATTCTGAGAAGTGATAATGGTACTTAATTTAAGAATTCAAAGATGGAAGAGTTCTGCACATACAAAGGAATCATTCAACAATTCTCTGCTCCTGGAACACCTCAGCAAAATGGAGTAGTAGAAAGGAAGAATAGAACTCTTATTGAAGCTGGCAGAACTATGTTGGAAGAAGCTAAATTACCTACATATTTCTGGGCAGAAGCAGTCAACACAGCATGCTATACACAAAATCTCACATTGATAAACAGGCATGGTGTCACTCCTTATCAGTCACTCAAGGAGAAGAAACCAAGTCTGAAGCATTTGCATGTGTTTGGCTGTAAATGTTTTGTTCTCAGAACTCATCCTGAACAGCTAGGGAAATTTGAAACAAAGGCTGATGAAGGAATATTCATAGGTTATCCTACATCAAGAGCCTTCAGAGTTTTTAATTTGAGAACAAGAACTGTCATGGAGTCAATTCATGTATCTTTTGATGATAAGAAGATAACTGGAATCATTGAAGACTCGCATGATAGATTGTTATTTGAAAATGAAGCTTCCAAGGAACCTGAAGAAATTGAATCAGATCCTGTCAATTCATCAGATACTGATGGGTCACCAAATCCTGATGACTCACCAGGTACTGATGGTGCTAATACTGATGATGCAAACAACAGTGATACAACTAGTAGTGCTAATGTTGAGGGGGAGCAACGGCATTCAACTACAAGTTCAGAGTCAACTCAATCATCAGGACAGAATTCTTCAGATACTGATTCAAGTGAAGATCCTGATAACACATCAGGAGGGCATAGCAATAATTCAGGGAGAGCTTCAAATCAATCAAATTCTTTCAATCAAGATAACACCAATCCAGGGGGAGCATCTACTTCAAGAAACAATTTGACACCAGCAAGGAAATGGACAAAAGATCATTCTCCTGATTTGATAATTGGAGATCCTGATGCAGGTGTTCAAACAAGAAGTGCAACTCAGAATGAATGTTTATATAATAAATTTCTATCCAAGGAGGAGCCTAAGAAAGTTGAAGATGCACTTAAAGATGCTGATTGGGTTACTGCAATGCAAGAAGAACTGAATGAATTTGAAAGGAATGAAGTCTGGAAACTGGTACCAAGACCAAAGAATAGATCAATTGTTGGTACAAAGTGGATTTTCAAGAACAAGACTGATTCTGATGGAGTCATTATCAGAAATAAAGCTAGACTAGTTGCAAAGGGGTATTCCCAACAAGAGGGAATTGACTATGATGAAACTTTTGCTCCTGTTGCAAGACTAGAAGCCATCAGGATATTTCTTGCTTATGCAGCACATAAGAAATTCAAGGTTTTCCAGATGGATGTTAAAAGTGCTTTCTTAAATGGTGAACTGGAGGAAGAAGTTTATGTTGAACAACCTCCTGGTTTCATTGATCCTACATATCCAGATCATGTCTACAGACTGGATAAGGCACTTTATGGACTAAAGCAAGCTCCAAGAGCATGGTATGAAACCTTAGCTCAATTCTTACTGGAAAGTGGATTCAAAAGAGGTGCAATTGATAAAACTCTATTTTATTTGAATCATGGTAAGGAGTTTCTGTTAGTTCAGATTTATGTTGATGATATCATTTTTGGGTCAACAAACAATAAGCTGTGTGAAAAGTTTTCCAAGCTTATGCAGTCAAGATATCAAATGAGCATGATGGGAGAAATGAGTTACTTTCTGGGTCTTCAAGTTAAACAGACTGATGAAGGGATTTTTATTAATCAGTCTAAATACACAAGGAATTTACTGACAAGGTTTAACATGCAAGACAGTACTCCTGCTTCAACTCCCATAGCTACAGCTACCAAACTTGATCCTGATCAAGGTGAAGAGGTAGATGTAACTCACTACAGAGGAATGATTGGCTCTTTATTGTATCTCACTGCCAGTAGACCAGATATCATGTTTGCAACCTGTCTATGTGCAAGATTTCAAGCAAAACCTAGAGAACCACATCTGATTGCAGTCAAAAGAATTTTCAGATATCTCAAAGGCACTCCTTCACTTGGCCTTTGGTATGCAAGGGAATCAGATTTTGGGTTGTGTGGTTATTCAGATGCTGATTTTGCAGGATGCAAAATAGATAGGAAAAGTACTTCAGGAAGTTGTCAGTTTTTGGGTGGAAGACTAGTTTCATGGTTCAGTAAAAAGCAGAAATCTATTTCCACTTCAACTGCAGAAGCTGAGTACATTGTTGCAGGAAGTTGTTGTGCTCAGATAATGTGGATGAGAAATCAGTTGTTAGATTATGGCCTGTCATACTCAAAAATCCCTATTTATTGTGATAACCAAAGTGCTACTGCAATGACAGGAAATCCAGTTCAGGATTCTCTTACTAAACACATAAGTATCAGATATCACTTTATAAGAGAACAGGTTCTGGAAGGAACAATTGAACTTCACTTTGTTCCTACTGATCAACAACTAGCTGATATATTCACCAAGCCACTACCTGAAGCTATTTTCAATAAATTGGTGAATGAACTTGGAATGATGAATTTTGAGAATTTCTGAGGAAAAGCTACAGAGAGGAAATCCTGATAACTGTCAAATTCTGATGGTTATTCAGAAAGGTATGTATCTTTGATCAAATCCTGATAGGACTCAATCCTGACAGGAAGTCAACTGGTCAATCCTGATGTACAGGTCAGTATTTCATTACTTAATTTGTGCCTAATTTTTCGTCAGTATCTGCTGATGGACGGTTGAGTTTTAGTAGGACAACTGTATGCGCGCGTGTGTTGCACTATTATAGATATATCAATACATACACATAAAAGGCGGTGCAGATTTATTTAAATGACACACGTAATCTGTCCACTAATTCTTTGTGCACAAATCATATTTTGCCACCTGTCTTTGAGAGTAATATTTTGTTTTAACAAAATACTTTTCATTGGTCTACATCGTTAATTACTCTCTTATCATCAGTTTTTCGTTTTCTATCTCTCTCTGTGCTTTCATACCCTAATTGCTTCAAATCTTAATTCTCGAGTTTTCAAAAGCATTACAATGACATCTTCATCATTCATGAACAAACAGACAGTGATTAGTGGTGTTACATTTGCCACTAACAATTTTGTGGCTATTCTAAATCATCAAGATTTACCCAATGAGTTTCATATCATTCAAGATTTTCTAGCTTCAAGCCCATTGAAGTTTGCTTTAACAGAACCTGCAAGTGTTTCTTTTAAGTCTGTAATGCAGGTGTGGAACTCAGTTACTTTTGATAAAGGGCATTCTGATACAATCTTGATGAGTTTTGGATATAATGGAACTACTCACTATGTGACTCCTACAATTGTGGAGGCAGCCCTGCATTTACCCGTTCTTGGTGATGCTATTCCTGCTAATGTTTCGGACTCTACTCTTTTTGAGTTTGTTACAAAGTTGGGCTACAATGGTGAAGTAAAGAGATATGGAAATCTCTTCAGGACAAAGCTTAAGAAGGAATGGAATTTCTTCTTTGATACAATCAGCCGTTGTTTCCTGAACAAGACATCAAATTTTGATGCTCTTCCATCAGGATCTCTTAAAATTGGGTACTCTCTTATCCATTCTACAGTGTTTGATTATGGGTCTTTTATCTTAAAAGCTTTAAGTGATAGGAAATCAGATAAATTGGATTCTGTCTGTTTTCTTAGATTTTTACAGTTGATATTTAATCACTTATGTCCTAATGTTGTTTTTGAGGATGATGTAGTTCTACCAATCTGTAGAATTACTGAGAATAATATTAAGTCCTTAGTCAACAGTGATAAGGCAAATGGTTTCATAGGAAATGCTTTTATTCCTGATGAGGTTAGGTTTTTCTTACATCAGAATATGCCTACTCATTATGGACTACTTTCTAATGCTATGGGGCAAGGCCCAACCCACCTTGTTCCTGACACAAGCATGCAACCTAAACAGTCTAAACAGTTACCAACCACCTCTACTGTCTCTCAAAAGACTTTAGTTGTAAAATCAAAGAAATCAGCTAGAACTGATGTGTCTGGAAGGCAATCAGGTTCAAAGGATTTTTCCTCTACACCACTCACTAAAAAGAAGATACAAGGGGGGTGTACAAGGGGTCCTGGTGAAGAAAGCTGATAAGGTTGATTGATGAAAGTGATTCAGAGGATGACTTACATATATCCTCTGTGATGAATGTGAACAAGGAAGTTGCTGATACTGCTACTAAAGCTGTGGTACCTTTATCAAAACCACACAAAAAAACAAGGAAATTATCAAAGAGCAGGTATCATATTCCTTTGACAGTGCAAATGAAGGATACTGATATTCAGACATCAAATCCTGATGAGTCATCTACTCCTGATGCTCTAGCAAATCCTGATGTTAGTATTCCTGATGCAACAACAAAAGTTGTCTCTATATCAGACTCTCCAGCCTCTCCATCTCAGATTAGAGAAATTTCTTGGGAGAAGGTTTCTACAACTGCTTCCTTGGTTGGTCTTACACCTACATCAAAGAAAAAGAGGAATGCAGAAGAGTTAGTCTATCAGAGACAGAAGAAGCTGAAAGGATCAAGCCCACAAGAACCTGAATTTCAGAGTAATTCAGCAGCTACTGTTGATCCTGCCACACAAGAACCACTCAATCAAAGTTTGGGTGAAGGCTTAGCTAGTGGAATGGTCACACAAGAACCATTTTCTCAAAGGGAGAATGAAGACATCAACATTCCAGCTACACAAGAACCATCTTCTCAAAGTGAAGATGCAGGCAAAGCTACAGCTTCTGTTGAAAGATTGGTCACGAACATTGTCAATGAGGGAAGCACACAAGAACCTTTAACTCAAAGTGTTGAAGAAGCTTCTGAACCTCAAGCTCCACAAGAACCATTGGTAGCAAATACTGATGCACGCATATCAAATCCTGACGATGTTCATCCTGACGCTAGTGGTGCTCCTGATAATGAACCTATTTTGATACAGCCACTTCGTTCAAGACCAATGGATCATCCTATCTCAGAACCACAGGATAAACTGAAAGGTATTGCTATTCCTGATCCTGATATTACTCATGATACTGCTGATGATACTTCTGATGATAGTGATGATGATAATGAGAATCGAAAAGAGAAGGAACAGCTTGCTACAACACTCAAAATTAGTCTTGGAACTAATTTTGGTTCATCAAGTACATATATGGCTAGCAATGCTTTCACTGGGAAAGATCAGAGACAAGATTTTTCTACTCCTTCCTTTGATCCTGCAGAGGCATTTAGACAGAATGAATGGAACAATTCATGGCACCAATCTGATGAATCTATCAGTTTTTCTTCTGCTATTGAACATGCCTATAATGCAGTGAAATCTATAGAGAATCAAGACTTGAAGAATCATCTGAAGGCTACTACTCTGTTAGCCAAAAGCCTGAAAAGTGAGATTGATTCTATCAAGGGCTCAACTGAAAAAGTGAGGACTGATATCTTTAATAATTTTACAAAGGTGCCTACTACTTTACAACTAAGGGTAGTGGAATCCCAAGTGAAATCTGTTGTTTCAGAACAAACCTCAATCAATCAAAGAATTGATTCTCTGGATACTAAGGTAACTGAAATTCAAGCCTCTCTTTCCTTAATTTTGCAATTATTGTCAAATCCTGATGTCAAAAAGGGGGAGAAGGTTATTCAGACAAAATGTACACCTGATCTAGTATTAAGAAATAATGATGATGATACTGGAGATGATGGTGGTGACAAAGCGATACAAGGAGAAACCTCTGATGCTGTTGTTATGAAGACAATCCAAACTTCTCAAAGTCAAATAACGCAGTCAACTCATGTTTCTGATTCTGGAGTTAAGACAGTAAGAACATTGGTGCAATCTCAGATCCTGACGGAAGATCAAATCCTGACACCTGGTCATGGACACATTCTTGCTACAATTCCTGAAGGTGATGAAGATGTAATTATTGATAATCCTGAAGATGCATCAAATTTATTCCAGAAGTTTTCTACAAAAGATGGCAGAATTGTTACTCTATATCACACTGATAAAAGAGTTCAACAATTATATGCAAGAAAAGCACTCTCTACAGCAAGTGAAGAATATCCAGATCTCTCACATGAAGAATTCTTGAGACTACAAAGAGAGACAATGGAAACCTATACTGCTCCTGCTAGAGGTAGAGGAAGCAGAGGTAGGAGAGGTGCTAGAAGAAGTAAAAGAGGTTCTTCAACTCAAACAGTACCTAGACAGACAAGGTCTAGAGGGTTAAGAATTGAAGAAATTCCTGAAGCTTCACAAAATCTAACAGATCCTGTTATCAAGGATATCATGGAGAAAGAAGACAAGGAATTTGTTGAAGAAGAACCTGAATTGAGAAGAAAAACAAGTAAATCAACTCTCAGCAATACAAATCAAATTGAAGATTCTAATCCTGACAATATTCAAGATCCTGACGAATCTGAAATTCTGCAAGAGGTTGATTTGATAATCTTATCTACTGTTGTTGATTGTCACAACAAAGAAGTAGATGAAGAAGAAGAAGCCAGAAGAAGAGATATTACAAAAAGAACATATGAAGATTTCAATCTCTATCTACAAAGGCTTAAAGTTTCAAATGAAAGACAATGGAGAAATACAAGCAGGCAAGAATCTTTACTTGAAAGAAGCTACACTCATGAAAAGGAGAAAGACAAGAAGTGGGAACACATAAGTACACTGAAGTGTGATACACCTATCAATTTTCAGACTGGTGGAATTATTACAAGTGCTTCAAGTATTGTTGATTTGTCTGATATGGCTAGATCAAAAACACTCTGGTTAAAGATGTTTTTGAATCTGAAGCAAATGTCAAGTTACACAAGAGGAGGTATTGGACACAGGGATGCTGAATTTCTAAACATGACTTATGTTGATCCTTACTCCTTAACTGAAATTGGAGGTACTTTAACTTCTGAAAATCTGAACAATTTATTAGCTGTTGATATAGTTATAGATTGTCATGATGGTTTTGAAAAGAAAGAAAAGCTTCTGTACTTCATGAAAGATGGTAGTGTGAAGATTCTATCTATTCAAGATCTGCTGATGAAAACTACACAGGAACTGAAATATGTTCACTATCTGTTAAGATGGAAGAACCAAGTGTACAAAGTATGGGCTGACATGATTTTGTCAACTATAAGAAGAAGACTGGATGGAAACAGTAATTTCAATGGTAATTATATTCCCATGTACTTAAATCAAAGAGGTCAGGATGTGGAAATGCAAAGAGGTACTGCTGTTAAAGAAGTAACTTTTGGTATGACCCAACTTACTCTCAATCCTGATGGGAAGGAAATTGCTTATCTTTTGCTTGAAAAGCACAGTCTACAGAAAAGCTCCATACAGAATCTCAGAGCAGCTATCTACCAGATTAATGAGGAAGATGAAGAACTCAGAAATCTTAAGGAAAGACTGATTCAAATTCTTGAAGAAAAAGAAGAAAGTTTATTATCCAACTTCTTGAAGATGAATCTGTTCTATCAAAAAGCTTAAACAGATAAGTTGTTTCTGAAGATACTCGTACATTTTGATACATGTTTTTGACATCATTGAATATTTGGAATCTATACTTTATTTCACAAAGTATGAGATTGGGGGAGATTGTTAGATCAGAATTCAATGATCGTCAGAAGCTAGACTCAACTGATCAGGATTGCTGACGTCATCAGTATTGCATGGTCATCAGTATTTGATCAAGCGTCAGTATCTTATTGATCATCAGGATTCCTACTCAGACTATGATCAGGATTGATCATCAGAACTTGAAGCTGATCAGGATTCCTACTTCGAGTTATATTTGGAGTCTAGATAAACATGGAAGTTTATTCTATTTGTTCCTGGTTTGTAGAATGTAGCTATCGATTAAGGATAGGTTTCTATCTTTGTTATTGATTAGGACTTATCTTGTTATTGATAGAGAAGCTGTGTGCACTATATAAACACAGTCTTGGTTTCGATTTATGTATTCATTCGAGAGAGAACATAATCGAATAGAAGCTCTCGAGAACATAGAATTTCTTGAGAGAGTTTTTGTAAACTAGCAGCTCTCAAGAACATCAGAATTTCTTGAGAGAGTTTGTAACAGTTTTATATCAGATTTAATAAAGCTGTTATCTTTCTTTTCATATTTGTGATATATACATTAAGAAGTCGATTATCTTACTCTATTGTATTCAACCCCCCTTCTACAATAGATTATTACTGGGCAACATTCCCTTCTCTCCAATTGGAGTTGTGCTGCACATTGTAACAAAAGCCTAGGCGCTGAGTTACTGATAATGTGACAGTGATGAGTAATGATGTTCCTCATACAGTAGTTGTACTGTATGGTATGTTTTGACGAAAAGAGAAATAAATATATCATTCTGTATACGAATGAAGTTTTAAAGGTTTTCCTTTATGATATAAGCTTACCTATATGCTTATGCTGTATTGTATTATTGATGGGCCGAGTGCTCACTCTTGCTTTCTTTTTATATATATATATATATATCACAACACAACAGCTAGAGTAGATGGCCAGGATTCGTCGTACCGCTCGGAAGCGCGTTAGGGACATACAGGCCGCCCGTAGCATGGTTGTTACAGTTGATCAGGTAGAAGTACTGAGTTAGTTCGGAGTGTAACTCTTGTTGCTCCGGTTTATTTATAAGTATCACTTATGTATACTAAGGAACAAGAACAAACTTTTGCGCTGCCTTATGGTTTCACATAGAAATCATACTGGTAGTAAGTTGCGAGTATTTTACTTTTGGGTTGTAATAACTTTAAATTATGGATCATATGACTACTGTTTTTGTAAGTTTGTTTCTGAGACATAACTAGCGTGAGTATATTGATGGTGGGGTCACCATGTGTGTTGATTTATTATTTTATGATTCAAGTATTAAGTGTTTGTGCGGAACAAGGGATCGTGACAACCCAGATCTCCGACCCCGGATCTGGGGGTGTTACAGAAATGGTATCAGAGCGTATAGTTATTAATCTCAGAAATGATAGGACGTTAGGAATAATAAATGCAACTATAATAATAAGAAGAACTCCCATCGATTTCATGGTTGGGCTACCGGATGTAGCACCGACTGTTAAAACCCGCAAGGGAACTTTGATTACACAGTATAGTAACCTAGTTTTCGCTTGTATAGGTGTTTGCGGCCGAGGAGGCTGATGACTTTGAGACCCAGCATGACGAGGCTCTGCTGGCGGCTGAGGACGACCCCGTGGACGACCCCATGGAGGATCTCGAGGAGGATACTGAGGACCCGGACGAGGATCCGGAAGAGGACCCTACGACTGTGTTTGACTTTCCTACTTCTCCTTTTCCCTCTATTGATGGATATTCGACTGATGATGATGATTCCACTGAGGGGGATCAGATTGTACCTGATGTAGTTACTACGGATGATGATGAGACTTCTGAGGTCAGTGCTAGCCGAGGAGGCATCAGGATGTACCCTCTGCCTATTATGAGAGCCCTTACCCCTCCTGTGCCCCCATTGAGCCCGTTACCATACGACGATGACTATGATCTTGCCCCTGAGGGATATGAGGAGGACCAGGCCATGGCTGATCCAGACACACCTCCTCCCTCACCTACTGGAGTACCTACTGTGATCCATGATTGGATGATTGGCTGGCTGACCACTGACTTGGCAGCGACAGAGGCTAGAGCTGATGAGCTGAGGAGACAGTTGGCAGCAGAGAGAGAGACACGTCGTTCTTATCAGGACGGGATGAGGTTTATAACTCCTATGGAGATGAGACTTGAGATTTCCCGTATCGAGTGGCGAGCTATGGTCCGCATGAGAGGCATGTCTGTTATTGCTGAGGGATTGGTACCCCGACTGGCCACAGAGAGGATTTGGGCAGATGCTATGGCGCGTGTCAGGAATCTGACCCGCTCGGAGGGGGAAACTTAATAGGTGACAGATAGCTTAGTTCTCTAAACTCGGATGGCCGTTATGTAACAGCCCCAAATCCGGGGTCGGGGATTTAGGGTTGTCACGATCCATGTACTCCTTGCCTTACCTGTATCACTCACACCATTCATAATTCACCTGCTCATGACCCCACAATATATGTCTCACACACACACACACACACACACACACACATACACACATGTTAGAGTCTCAGAAACGACACAATACAACAACTGCGGAATAAATAATTTTTATTACAATACCCAAATGTCTTTTGAATCTGTTACTGATACAACTTTCTAAGTATTGTTACATTACCAACTTAGCCTTCTGATGCTTACAGTCCTCTAATACCATTCATGTCTATACATAAGTTGAATGCCAAAAGCCGTAGCCTGATTCGATTGGTTCGTACTACTCTTCGGGATCACTGCTAGAAACTGTTTATGGAAACGCCTTGCGGGGTATGTGACGTCCCATTGGCATCCTGCTTCGCTGCTATATAATATATATAAAACAATAGCAAGAGTGAGCGATAGCTCAGCAAGGTAATAAAAATATGGCATAATCATGCCTTTAACTCAACCCAGAATAAAGCGGGTATAAGACAATAATTTGTCAAAATATCTCGATACTGAAATTATTTCCTTATCGGAATGAATTCCCAAAAACAGTACCATTAATGTACTTCAAATATCATTTCATAATATTTCTGCAAGCTTTTGCTATATTATGAACAAAGTTCTAGTATAATATAAAAGATAAGGTTTCAAAGTAAACCAATATAACTCTTCCAAAAATATCTGTTATGTAAGCAGAATATCAACACATAACTTAACAGAAGTTATAAGATGATTCAGTATAAACAACTCCCTTACCATAACTCATGTTATGTAAGGTATCCACAGAGTCATATGATATAAAAGAGGAAGTTACGAGGAAAATTAATATAATATTTCCGTAACCCAAAATCCACTTAGGCATATATATCCTTAATCAGGTTTTATCAGAGTCATACTCATAAAATAAAAGATGAAGTTGCAAGGATTCATTGTAACTTTATTTTGAACACTTTTCGACCCCCTGCCAACATGACCGGTAAACCTGTACCACGGTGTCATCCTTGGTCCCTTTCAATACATGTTGCAGAATCCCTCTGTCAACATGATCGGTAAACCTGTACCAACGGAGCCATCCGTGGTCCCTTTCAGTACATGTTGCAGAATTATCCAAAATGGATGATGAACTAATGCTGGAGCCTTCTCCGCGCCCGTCGTACCAACCTTACTATGATCAGTAGCAGGTTGTACAACAAAATATGTTTTCTACATGTAGATGGAAGAATCACGACAGCCTGACATTGTCTACCGCCTTTCTGGATCTCCCGGCCCATTTGGGGTAATAAATTGATGGATCGGCGCGACTCGACCTCTTACACATGCTCCTAGTTCAGATGAAATCCATGACTCTGAAACGTAAAGAGGTTGTTGAAGATGATGAGAAAGTAGTACTACAGCTCAAGGATGTGGAAGATGAAGACTTCTACACAATGGAGGAACTGGAAAGCATGGACAATCCTACTATGGCTTACATGGCCAAAAAGTTCAAGAACTTTAGGTTCAAGAAGGATAGGTGTAATATCCCGTAATTTTAAGAATAATAATAATATTAGAAAATAGAAAAAGGATTAAAATTGGAAAAAGAATAGAATTTAAAATTAAATTAGACTAATGGGCCTAAAATATGGATTGGATTTTGAGTACGGATAACAAGTAGGTTTGGAATTAGGGTTTGGTGTCTCTATATAAACATCATATTCTTCTTTCTCCGTCTTTTTAATCAAATTCGTAGGTCTGTGTCTCTCAGAAATCAGCTGTCTTGTAAAATTCGTAGTTAATTCATCGTAAGTCGGCATTCGTTGATTCTGGACTTTTCCGAAAGTTCTTTAAATTTCCTACAACATCTATTTCATAGTGTTTTTCCATATTTTGCCTCAAACAGTTCTTAAAATCACAAAACATGTTCAGATATTGTTTTTCAGTTTCTGTTTATATTCAGCAAACGTTTTATTTAATTCCCGATTCGTTATAAATCCGTTTCTGATGAGTAAGACCTTTTCGGAAAGAACTTTTCATTCTCTTCAACATCTGTGGTTTAAGATTTTCAAGAAAACGTCGTTTAGAGGGTCAAAAAGAGTAAAAACGGTTCTGGTCAGAGTTGGATACACGATCTAGGATGCGTCGAGGTAAGTTTCCGATTGATTTATCTAGTAATTTCAAAATTATATGTTGTGTGTGTGTTATGATTATATAAACTTGGGCTTAGTGATGATATATTTTGATGTGATGTGTATTATTGTATATGTGTTATGTGTAAGCAATAATAGTCTTGGGATTCTGATTTGTGTCATGGTTTGTGAAAATATCGAATAAGAATAAGGACCGTTGTCACCGGGTTATAGTGACAATTTTCTGAAAATTTAGGACCATTATCACCGGGTTGTAGTGGTCGTGACATTAATTATGGGTTTCGAGTTATTGTTGTTATGTGGTGTCGTATTGTATGTATCGAATAAGAATAAGAATATGTGAATCAAAAGTTATATATTGTGTATCGTTATTGTATCGTATTGAATATCGTATTATCTTGTATGTATACATGTTATTTGCCCGACTAGTTGGATCGATTGGTTTCTTGCTGGGCTGTATGACTCATTCCTTACAATTTTTCAGGTTCGAGTTAAGATCGAGTTGGATAGCATTGGAGTTTGGATGAGCTTAGTTTTGGAGCAGTTTATCTTTTAGATCATTGTTAGCTACGCTTTTGTAATAGTTATCTTTGTACTAGATTTTTGGTTAATAAAATGAGTTTTATTTCAGTTTTGATTTAGAATTAATAGTCCGAAAAGTCGGGCTGTTACAGTTGGTATCAAGAGCAGGCTGTCCTTCGGAGTGTGTTAGGTATGGGACTAATACATTCTCTAGGATGCGATCTTGGATCATAGTTTAAGTTTGACTTGTAGGAGATTAGTGGGTAGACGTGTCGTGAACCTTTTGGAGTATAAGATTGTAGTGAATTTGGGGACCAAATTCTTTGAAGGAGGGTAGTATGTAATATCCCGTAATTTTAAGAATAATAATAATATTAGAAAATAGAAAAAGGATTAAAATTGGAAAAAGAATAGAATTTAAAATTAAATTAGACTAATGGGCCTAAAATATGGATTGGATTTTGAGTACGGATAACAAGTAGGTTTGGAATTAGGGTTTGGTGTCTCTATATAAACATCATATTCTTCTTTCTCCGTCTTTTTAATCAAATTCGTAGGTCTGTGTCTCTCAGAAATCAGCTGTCTTGTAAAATTCGTAGTTAATTCATCGTAAGTCGGAATTCGTTGATTCTGGACTTTTCAGAAAGTTCTTTAAATTTCCTACAACATCTATTTCATAGTGTGTTTCCATATTTTGCCTCAAACAGTTCTTAAAATCACAAAACATGTTCAGATATTGTTTTTCAGTTTCTGTTTATATTCAGCAAACGTTTTATTTAATTCCCGATTCGTTATAAATCCGTTTCTGATGAGTAAGACCTTGTCGGAAAGAACTTTTCATTCTCTTCAACATCTGTGGTTTAAGATTTTCAAGAAAATGTCGTTTAGAGGGTCAAAAAGAGTAAAAACGGTTCTGGTCAGAGTTGGATACACGATCTAGGATGCGTCGAGGTAAGTTTCCGATTGATTTATCTAGTGATTTCAAAATTATATGTTGTGTGTGTGTTATGATTATATAAACTTGGGCTTAGTGATGATATATTTTGATGTGATGTGTATTATTGTATATGTGTTATGTGTAAGCAATAATAGTCTTGGGATTCTGATTTGTGTCATGGTTTGTGAAAATATCGAATAAGAATAAGGACCGTTGTCACCGGGTTATAGTGACAATTTTCTGAAAATTTAGGACCGTTATCACCGGGTTGTAGTGGTCGTGACATTAATTATGGGTTTCGAGTTATTGTTGTTATGTGGTGTCGTATTGTATGTATCGAATAAGAATAAGAATATGTGAATCAAAAGTTATATATTGTGTATCGTTATTGTATCGTATTGAATATCGTATTATCTTGTATGTATACATGTTATTTGCCCGACTAGTTGGATCGATTGGTTTCTTGCTGGGCTGTATGGCTCATTCCTTACAATTTTTCAGGTTCGAGTTAAGATCGAGTTGGATAGCATTGGAGTTTGGAAGAGCTTAGTTTTGGAGCAGTTTATCTTTTAGATCATTGTTAGCTACGCTTTTGTAATAGTTATCTTTGTACTAGATTTTTGGTTAATAAAATGAGTTTTATTTCAGTTTTGATTTAGAATTAATAGTCCGAAAAGTCGGGCTGTTACAATAGGTCATACAAGCCCCAAGGCCAAGCATCCAAGTTCAACAGGGGAAGTTCATCAAAGGCTGATGTGGGAAGTTCAACCAAAGGAGGATACAAGACTGGATTCGTGGATAGGTCAAAATTCAAGTGTTACAACTGTGGTGAACCTGGTCATTTTTCTACTGAATGCAAAAGACCCAAACAGGTTCAGAGGTTTGAGAAAGGAACTGGTGGATACTTTAAGAAGAATCAAGGTAGAGCCTATGTGGCTGAAGGAAAGTGTTGGGATGAGTCTGATGATGATGAAGAAGAAGAAGAATATGTCAACCTAGCTCTCATGGCTAGCACTGATGAAGTAACATCAACATCTTCAAGTCAGGGCAAGAAGAAAGATCAAGTCATGTGGATCATTGACAGTGGTTGCTCAAGACACATGACAAGTGATAAAGCCCTGCTATCACACTATGTAGAGAAAGCTGGCCCAATCATAACCTTTGGAGACAACAGCAAGGGTTATACAGTGGGATATGGTTGTTTGGAAATTGGAAATGTTGTCATTGAAGATATTGCTCTTGTGGATGGATTGAAGCACAATCTACTCAGTGTCAGCCAATTCAGTGACAGGGGATTCAAGGTTGATTTTGATATGATGTTGTGTAACATCTATCACAAGAAGGATGGAAGCCTCTCTCTAAAAGGGGTTAGAAAAGGAAGCTTGTTTGTTGCTGACTTAAACTCAACAAAGAAGGATAAAGTTTACTGTTTCTACAGTAAAGCAACTGTTGGTGACAGTATGCTTTGGCATAGGAAGCTCTCACATCTCAACTTCAAAACAATGAATATTTTGATGAAGAAGGAGTTAGTGAGAGGTTTGCCCCAACAGGAATTCTGTCAAGAAGGACTGTGTGAAGATTGTCAAATGGGCAAACTAAGGAGAGCTGTGCACAAGTCCAAGCAAATGAACACCAACATAGAAGCACTCAAGTTGATTCATATGGATCTTTTTGGACCAGTCAATGTACCATCTATGGCCAAAAAGAGATATGCCTTAGTAATGGTGGATGATTACTCAAGGTACACTTGGGTGAAATTTCTTGAATCCAAAGATGAAGCTGCTCAAGTGATTATTGATCAAGTCAGAGTTCTTGATAGAACTCCAAACTCAAAAGTCCAAATCTTGAGGAGTGACAATTGTACATAATTCAGAATTGCCACACTTGGACATTTCTGTAAAGATGAAGGAATTGTACAACAATTCTCTGCTGCAAGGACTCCACAGCAGAATGGAGTTGTAGAAAGAAAGAACAGGACTCTCATTGAAGCAGCTAGAACTATGTTGCATGATGCCAAACTACCAACATATTTCTGGGCTGAAGCTATCAACACAGCTTGTTATACTCAAAACAGAACCATGATTAACAAAACTCATGCAAGTACACCTTACTGTCTGCTAACTGGGAAGAAACCTACTGTCAAATATTTTCATGTGTTTGGGAGCAAATGCTTTATGATGAAGGATAACCATGAGAAGAAAGGAAAATTTGACACTAAGGCATTTGAAGGACTATTCATGGGTTACAGCACAGAAAGGACTGCCTACAGAGTTTATGTTATGGAACACAGGATTATTGAAGAGAGTGTAAATGTCACATTTGATGAAACCAAGTTTCCAGGACTGCATGAAAAAGGAAAGATGCAGACATTCAGATTTGAGAATCAAGGATACTTGAAAGCTGAGGAAATTGTTGATGAAGAACCTAGCTTCACTCAAATTGTTGAAGTTGACAAAGATACTGTCAATGCCACTACTGTCAACCAAACTCCAGCTCAGTCACAGACCATAACTTCTAACATTCATAACAATGATGACTCTGGAGACAATGAAGAACATGGTGAAGACAATGGAATTGGTGAGCATTCAACTCAACAAACTGAAGCAACTGTTCCTGTACAATCAAGTAGCTTGCCCAGAATCACCAAGTGGAACAAGGATCACACAAATGACCTTATCATTGGTGACCCTACTTCTGGAGTGAGGACAAGGAACAAAGTCTCTGCTGACAGCATGTTTTCATGCTTCCTGTCTCAAATGGAACCCAAGACAACTGATGAAGCATTGTTGGATTCTGACTGGGTGATAGCCATGCAAGAAGAGCTAAATCAGTTTGAAAGAAACAATGTATGGAAGTTGGTTCCAAGACCTAAGGGAAAGTCAGTCATTGAGACCAAATGGGTTTTCAGAAACAAGCTTGATGAAAATGAATTAGTGACAAGAAACAAAGCAAGGCTAGTGGCTAAAGGTTACTGTCAACAGGAAGGAATAGATTATGATGAGACATTTGCACCTGTTGCAAGACTTGAAGCTATAAGAATCTTTCTAGCCTATGCTGCACACTGCAACTTCAAAGTATTTCAGATGGATGTCAAAAGTGCCTTCCTAAATGGAGAGTTGGAAGAAGAAGTGTATGTTGAACAGCCACCAGGTTTTGAGGATGCTGGAATGTATGATTTTGTGTACAAACTCTTCAAGGCATTGTATGGACTAAAGCAAGCACCCAGGGCTTGGTATGACACACTTTCCACTTTTCTTTTGGAAAATCAGTTTACTAGAGGAGTTGTGGACAAGACACTTTTCTACAAACACCATGGCAAGGACATCATTCTGGTACAAATCTATGTGGATGACATCATTTTTGGTTCTACAAATGAGAAGCTGTGTGAGAAGTTTTCCTCTCTCATGAGTAGCAAATATGAGATGAGTATGATGGGAGAATTGTCATTCTTTCTAGGATTACAAATTCTTCAACAACCTGATGGAATCTTCATTTGTCAAGCTAAATACATCAAGGAACTTCTCAAAAAGTTTAACTTGGAAGATTCATCACCTGCAAAGACACCAATGTCCACATCAACTAGTCTGGACCTTGACCCTAAAGGAAAGAAAGTTGACTCAAGCACCTATAGAGGCATGGTAGGATCTCTCCTATATCTAACTGCTAGCAGACCTGACATCATGTTTGCTACATGTCTCTGTGCAAGGTTTCAAAGTGATCCAAAGGAGTCACACTTAGTAGCCATCAAGAGAATCTTTAGATACTTAAAAGGCACTCCTAATCTAGGCCTTTGGTATCCTAAGAATACTGGATTTGATCTAATTGGTTACTCAGACTCAGACTATGCTGGATGCAAGATTGACAGAAAGAGTACTACTGGTAGCTGTCAATTTCTTGGTGGAAGATTGGTCTCATGGTTTAGCAAGAAGCAGCATTCAGTTTCTACCTCAACTGCAGAAGCTGAGTATATTGCTGCAGGCAGTTGCTGTGCTCAAATTCTATGGATGAAGAATCAACTTCTGGATTATGGTCTAGTGCTAAGAGACATTCCTATTTACTGTGACAACACTAGTGCCATAGCCATTTCAGACAATCCAGTTCAACACTCTAGGACAAAGCATATTGATATAAGACATCACTTTATCAGAGAGCATGTTGAACAAGGAACTGTGAAGTTGATCTATGTCCCAACTGACAAGCAACTTGCTGACATCTTCACTAAGCCATTGTATGAAGCAACCTTCAACAGGTTGGTAAGTGAATTGGGAATGCTGAATCTGGTATGTTAATTTACCAAGTTTTTCTGCACTTTCAAATTTTTTTATTGAAGCTCATGACAGCAACTTCAAACCTGCTGTCAAGAGAAGTTACTGTCTACTTGGTCTATGTCTGTTATGTGACAACATGTGTTGATTTGACTTTACATGTCTGTATTTTGTGCCAGTCTCATACTTTTAGACCCTGTATGACATTAATGTGGTTAATTGTTAAGTTTGAGAGATAAATATCTGTTGAATTGGACTTTCACACCCTTTTTGCATAAATCCATAGGTTTAAAGGAGGACACGACCATTAATTACTTATGTGGTAGTTGTATGGGTACTCTAACTGTTGACCATTAGACTTTAATCCTTAGACTGTTTTGCCTATAAATTAACCTTAGGCTTCACCAGTCTGCTCTCAGTTTTAAAGTAAATCATGGAAAACAAAGTAGGTATTGAGTGCAAGCCTAAAACTTGGTGTGAATCCTCCATTCGCGATGAAGTGGATGCCCTCTTTGACACTCTTGAGGATGAACTTGAGAAGGAATATGAAGAGGCTGAAGCCCTTCAAGCCAAGGAAGAAGAGAAATGTGCACAACAGGAAGAAGAATTTCAGGCACTTCTCAAGGAAGAAGGTCGTACTGAAGAGGAGATTAAGAAAGAACTTTTAGAACTAGTTGATGAAATCATAGAATGATGTACTCAATGCTCTATTTAAATGATTTTATTAATAAAAATAAAAGTTTCCTGTTTTTGTGGTTATTGAGTTTTTGTTTTGTCTATGTTAACTGCATAGTATCTGTGTTCAAAAGATTACATTGCTCAATCCATAATCTGTTAATTTTAGGTTAAGTTTATGAATACAGCATTCTAGAAAGTTCATGACAGAAACAATTTCCCATCTAAAGTTACTGTCATTAAGAAGGATACTGTCTTGTGTCTATTGACAGCAACCTTCTTGCCAGCAGGGAAAAACTTTCTGTCAAGACTTTTAATAGATACTGTCATTCAAGCGCTTAACGGTGACAGCATGTTTTTGCGCAATAGTTTCTGTCGCGCATAACCTACTGTCACCACATCTTATTACTGACAGATTGTTTCTAGCGCACAGGTTACTGTCAACAACAGTGGACCGTTGGAATTGGATATTCACCCCACGATTGATAGTGAATAACGGGTAGTAACTCACGTGTTATAAGAGTGGGTTAAGACACGTTCTTTAATTCCACTTTTTGTGCACAACGTTTGAGATACTCCTTTTATTCCCCAGTTACTCAGACATATCACTCACATCGAACTCAAGGCAAAATACTTTTCTTCAAGCAAAAAGCTACTTTCTTACTTTCTTTTTTTTCTTGAATCTCCATGGCACCCAAACAGACTCTCTCTCAAACAAACTTTGCTGGTATCTTTTCCCCAAATGATGCTGGTGAAGGTTTCAAAGGACTAGTGTTTTTCATAAACAAGTCCTATCTCGGCTCTGCCATTACCTCAACCCCCATTCTCGACTTAGACAAAATTGAGGCATTTTGGCAAACTGTTGTTGCTCAAACGGAGGGTGAGAACCCATCCATTCAATTCACAATCAATGGGCAACACTACATTCTTACAGCTGAGGTCATCAACACTGCTCTTGGAATTACACTTCAAGAAGGCAGAAATTTTGCTGAACTTGCTAATGATGACTCTCTCAAGAAGCTCTTCTTGAAGATTGGGTATGCAGGCCCTATTCTCGAAGAGGGCACAACCAAATGGTATCCGTCTGGTGAAATGGATAGGAAGCATCTGCGAAAGGAGTGGAGTATGATTTTTGATGTCATGGTCAAGGTGTTCTCTACCAAGTCCACAGGCTGGAATGGAATACCCTCCTACATCAAGAAACTGACACCTTCTCTTGTCCATGGATACAAGGTGAATGTTGGAGCTCTCCTCATGGCACACCTCAGGGCTGCCATAGGTAAGAAGGTATCAATCTACCCTCGCTTTCTTATGATGTGCATTAATTCTTTCTGTGATTTTAATAATGATGCCCCTCGCTTAGAGGCTTGCTCTGTTTTGAAAAAGAACACACACACACACTGTTATCTTCACAGAATCTCAATGCACATATTCCACTTTGCTTCACTCAGCACATGGTTGATCAAGTGTCCAACCTTGATTATCCATTACCTTCTGATTATGCATCTTTCACTCTTGAGAATGAAACTAAATTAGACCCAAATTCAGTTAACCCCCATTCAACACCATACACTCAGCCTAGGCCCTCTAGACTTCCCAAAGCCCAAAGAGAGGCCTTGCAAGAATCCAGGAAACGTCCCTTAGAAGCTGATGTTGGTGGTAGCTCTGTTAGTCAAGAGGGAGACACTGCACCTAGTGCAGCAAATAAGGAGGCTAGTCAAACAGAACCCTCAGTGGTTCCCCCTGAGCCTAAGAAAAAGAGAGCTAGGAGGATCAAAACCACTGTTAGACAAGCTGCAGTTTCTCAACAAACTGTGGTTACTGAAAGGGATTCAAACACCTCCCTAGATGTGCCTTCTCAACAAGATGCATCTATTGAAATTGGCATGTCTCCCAAGGCATGCTGTACAGAGTCTGCACAAACTCATGGCTCACAACCTGAGGAACCTCCACTTGAAGACACACACAGTGAGTTAGGGCACAGTGAGGATTTCTCTATTCCTTTTGATGATTCACATGTTTCTCCTGTGAATCAGCCCCCACTCTCTGCTACACTTTCACCTTCTTCCTTCCCTACACATTCTTTTGTTTCTTCTCCACAACCTAGAGAAGGGGACAGTCCCAACCCTTCAGGTTTTGATCATCCATCTCCAATCATGGATGAGCCCCCATCTAGTGGTCCACAAGAACCCATTTCTCAAAGTGAAATGGACACCACTCCTCCAAACACTGAGCAAGGGCAAAGTGATATTCTGTCAGAAACTGAAACAACCAACACTTTGTCTGAACTCCAAGGAGCATCTTACCTTCAGGAAGATGCTGTCACAGCCTCTGTTGTTGTCAAGGACATTGGAAATGTTGCTGTCATGGACACAACTGCTGTCATGAGTGGAGAGAAAGATACTGTCAACACAGGATCTACTGTCACTCCACATCCCAAAGATGCTGTCATGCCAGAACCTGCTGTCCACACTCCAACTGACAGTAACATTCCTGCCAAAGCTGCTGTCCAGTCCTCTCAGCCAGATTTTGATGTTGTACTGCTTGAGGATGCCTCTGATGATGACCTACCTCTTGCCAAACTCTTGAAGGTACATTCTAAATCTTCTCCTTTAATGCATGTTAGTACTGCTCGTACCCATGCATTTAGGTTGAGTGAGGGTGTGAAAAAGAAAAGAGAGATAAAAGAAAAGAGAGGTGAGCCTAAAAATGAGAGGCAGCCAAATGAGCTGGCAAAAGGAGAGGGACTTGAGCATGTCCAGAGAGATCTTGAGGGAACCCACACTATTCAGGCATTAGACCTTGAGAGTCTATCTGTGAGGAGTGATGAGATCACTCAAAAACACCCTGAGAGTGTGAGAACCCCCATAGCCTCCAAGCCCCTTTCTTTTCCTTCCCCTCCAAGAAGGTTAAGGAATGGTGGCCCCTATAATGGTGGATTACAGGGAGAGCACATTACAGAATCATGACACTGAATTTAGCAATCTAGTGGAAGAAGCAATGAATGCTCCAAGCAACAGTCCAATCAACACCACAAAACTGCTAAAGGATTAAATCACCAGTGTCAGTGTAATGGTGAATGATGAGAAAAGATGGGTTGTAAGTATCTATCTCACTTCTGGCATATCTTATTTCATCACAATGGAACTACTACAGAGTCTGCCAGCAAAGGTGTTGTGTGCAATGAAGGGAAAGATCAAGGCAACTCAAACACCATTCAATGAAGTGTTGAATATGCAAATCCAGAACATGATCACAGAGAAGCTACCTGAAGTCTACACAAATCCACCATGTGTTTTCTACAGATCTACTACAAAGGATGGCACAAGAAGGAACAACTTTATGAATTTGATCAGTCCATCCAGGATGCAAACTGGATCAATTCTGAGAGTGTTAGATGGAATACTAAGCTCAAATGCCAATCCAGGAAGAGTCTTTGTTGTTCAAGAGATCTACAAAATGCTAGTGTTAAGAGACAAGGCACTGGGAACTAGAGTGAAGGAACTAATCTCTAGAGCCAATGCCAAAAGAGCTGATCAAGGAGGAAGCTGCCTCTATGATATTCCTCTTCAAGATGATGATGATGATGATGATGAGATTGGAGGTGGTGAAGCTTCTGGAAATGCAGGCAATTCTGGTGGAAGTAATTATGGGAATACTGGTATTCAATCTCATAATGAAGGCAATGAAGAAACTCCTAGTCAGGAAAAGAAAAATGCTGATGCAACAGATGAAGAGGAGCCAAGAATACTGGAAGCTTTGGAGGCAAGCATTCTTAGATGTGTTATTGATTGCATAAATGCAGAAAAAGATGTTGTCACCAAAGGTACTGTCGACAAGAAAACTGTCATAGAAGATGTTGTCATGGAAGATACTGTCGACAAAGGTACTGTCAAGAAAGGTTCTGTCAAGGATGAAACCAAAGCTACTGTCAAGCCCAAAAGACTGAAAGCTAAAGCAAAAGCATGGTTGTCTAGACAGAAACCTGAAGGAAAGCACAAGTACTCAGGAAAGGAAAAGGCCACTGGATTTGGCAGGAATCTTAAGAAGCCAATTCAATCAATACCTCCCAACAGTCTTAAGATACAACAGATGCAATATAGAGAAATCAAGAGTGTTGAGGTTAAGATAGATGCAAATCAAGAGGTCACTGAGTACATTCTGTGGTGGGAAGAATCAAGATCTACCAAGGTTGATAAGGATTTCAATCTGGTATCCACATCAACCAGTGGTAGGATATCAACCTTAGATAAAAGGAGAACTGACTTCTTCTACCTGAAAAGAATGGTAGAGTTGTTGGAGAGCTATGATAATGTTCCAGAGTCTGTTATGGAACATATTCTGAAATATCAAGCTGATAGGGATGCTGAATTCTATCAGAAATTTGGCTACAACTTTGCAGATTTTGATGATGCTGATATTTCAACTGATCTACCAGCTTCTCCTATACCATATCACTGGTACTATGAGTTTGATGATTCACCCACAGAAGAAAGGCAAACCCAACCCACAGAGGAAGGGCAACCCAAGCCAAGCAAAAGACCTGACTCTTCTCAATACTCTCAATATCAGTCAGAACTTGATAAGAAGGAAGCTGAACTCCTGGAAAGATGCAAGACTGCCAACAAGGCAGAAAGTGAAGCTCCAAATTATCAAACATGTATGCTGGAAAATCCCTTAAGAATCGAGCATCTAAAAGAAGAAATCTATGTTTGCAGCTTGCACAAGCTAAAAACAACTATTATGAAGGATTTACAGTATATGGTAGCTGGATCAATTCATCCCCTGGAGCAGATCTGTTCTGATAAGATAGAGGAATTATTGGAAAGGAGAAAAGGAGAAGATTCAAAGCTGGACAAGCAAAGGAGGATGTCTCTCAATGCTTATCGTGGAAGTAGATTCAAGCTCATTCATGAAGAACTCCACTTCAGAAGCTATCCATTTGATCAAGAGCAATGGTTGAATCTCAGGGATGCTAGTTCTCTTATCTCTCCTACTATCAAGAAGATTATTGAAGAAATAGAAGATGCTGCAGTCACTCCTGCTGAAATCTCTCTTGTAGAAGGTCGAAGAGGCTGCTTGGTAGAAGCTCTCAAAAGAGAGGATGTATCAAGACAGAAGAAGAAATCTCAAGCTAAGTAAAAATTCTTAATCCATTCTGATCTTGTTAGTTAAGTTGTCAGCATATATTGTAAATTTGTTGTTATTGTCTATAAAAACAAATTGGGGGAGATTGTTGGGATTTATGAGTGATAGCATTGAAACAACTTAACTTTTTATGTACTTAATTTTTAATTAAGTAGAACATACTATCACAGCCAAAGTATGCTCTTGTAATCAGTATGTAATGTTATTTTATTTGTTTAATTTGGAAGAAGTTCACTTTCTGTGTTCAAGCCTCAAAGAATACATATTAGATGACAGCATGAATAAAGGTTACTGTCATAAGCATTGACAGTAAGATTACAAGGAGACAGAATGTTGCAAGTCACGACAGCATATTCACTCTGACAGCAACATTGGCGGAAGACTACGCGACAACAACTTTAGCCCTCGACAGCAAGTTTGGAAACCTCGACAGCACTCTATGCGGGGAACTCATACTGTCACCAAAAGTACATTCCTGTGACAGCAAGCTTTGCGGCAAAAGTAACTGTCTCAAGAAAGATCCTTGTTCTAGGTATCTTCTCAGTCAAATCCCGTGATAGTTTCAATGTTCAAGAAACAGGCGTGTTGCAGTATCCCTAAGCTGCACCAAGTCTGCAAGACTACGACAGAAGCTTCAAGCACTACAAAACAAAAGCGAATCAATTCAAGAGCAAGGTCAAGTCTCTATTTGCTGAATTGTTTAGCTGGAAATAGAATGAATCTAGGTTGCTTTCTTTGTAATGTATATCAGACATGTTATCAATTTAGGAATGTCACATGGGTAGGCAATTTGTAAGAAGCTGCCACTTGATAATGACAGCAGATTCACAGACCCGTGTTGACAGTGATAGGATTAGTTTTATACTTAGACTATTAATTCATTCTAGGGATGTAACGAAGACAGGAAAGTGTCTTGAAGAAAAACCGAAGCTCAAGAATTCTCTCTTGAGGTTGTAGCAACACTTTGCAAAATAAATAAAACATTTATTTTGTGAATCCTGTCTTTTCGATTATACTGTTTGTGAATGCATACATATTATTGATAACATTAAATCTTAGTTTTGGTTGTTGAAACTGAGATTGAATTTTATCAGTATTGCATTCATCCCCCCCCCCCTTCTGCAATACACGAGGACCAACAAGTCCTTTGTCGTTCTGGTTGCTTCAATTAAATCACTGGAATCCCGTGGTACTTAACCCTAAATCATTCACATACTTTTGTCGTCTTGAAAGTCTTGTTTCTTTTGTTGTCACTGAGGCTTGAACATTTTCATGAACTTCTTTCCGTGACCTGTTTACGGACTTCAAGAATACATAACGTATTTTGATTTTTTGAGTTTACCTTATCTTCTTTGATCCTGGATTCCTGTGCTTCTGTTAATATTATTGTATGTCTTGTCCTTCGTTGAGTTGTAGTTATCTCTATTTCATCTTATGTTACATTATGCTTTACAATACCTTTCCTGGGCTCAAGAACACTTGGATATAGCTTAAAGAACCTTGGTCTTGCTTGAACTAAGCTTATCATCCTCAAACTCACCAAAAGAAATCAAGAACACAAGTTAGTATTTTCGGAGTTACTATTCTGCCTCAACTTTGATCCAAGATTTGACTATGTTATACTACTTGGATTGCCATTAAATTTTGAACGTACCTTTGTTATGGATTGAGGAAGCTCTGGTAAAATTTTCGCGAATGTATCGTGAGTATATATTTAGTTATGAATTTTTCTTTCTCCCCTGGTCCTGCTGAGCCGAAATTTGAAGAAATGAGATGGGGAGAGTTTTTCTCTCACTTTCTTGCTTTTTGAAAGTGTTGGCTGAATTGTGTGTGATACAATAATGTATCAGATGTCTTGCCATAACCCTAGTAGCTAGCTTGGTACTATTAGTTATGCTTTATCCCTAATTTAAGGAACTTGGTCTCTAACCAACACTTAGCCACTTGGTTACTTTCTTGTACTTCTAGTTAGTTTCTAATTACTTGGTTTGCATGTCTTTTGCATGATTCTTGCATGTATTATTACTTAGCTTACTTATCATCCAATGCTTGTCACTTAATCTTTTATGCAAGTTCGATAATTTTCTAATAACGCGTTTCGTCGCGTAGAGATTTCTATCGTCATCCTTAAACACTTAAACGTGTTTGTTCTAATTTAAATCCACTAAAATCCCTTGTCATGAAATTTATATCATTCCAAGATTCCAATAATAGTAATACTTAACGAATTCTTAAATATTTAGTAGAAATGAAAATTTTCGTATTCCGACGACTTTTACATTATCTCATTTAATCCTTGCGACCACATTACATCCTCGGATTCTTAATTTCCATCACTTATATACTGTGGCTCAAAAATTTTCCATAATTCCGCAAAATCACTATTCATAATAATTTTTAAAATATTACCAAAAATCAGGGTTCTTACATGTATCCTCCCAACATGATATGGATTTTGAAATGGCCACTTAATAGTATCTAGAGACACCCTCTCAACAGGGTGAATCTATTGAACAAAGCCATAGGGCCCTGGCAATCTGTACTGAGTCAAGCACACTCCCATTACTCACAATGGGAGAAAACATTCAATTAGATGACACTCATGACACCTTGCAAGGAGAGCACATAGGGTTTGATACAGTGCCTGCCATTGTTACGGTAGAAGTGCCTTCAAAGGCATCTGAGGGAAAATTTGATTCTTTGCCCACTCAAATAGAATCATTTTCTCCCTTCCCGGAGGGAACATCTCTGGCTCCCTTAAGGGATTTTCCACTCGCAGTTTTTACTGGAGAAAGTGGAAGGCAACCTGGTGAGTCTAACTCTGAAGCAATTCAGTTCTCAAATCAAAATGATTTGTTTGACTTCACTAGGGACAGGGATTTGCGAACTCCCATTGCACCACCACTTACCTCTCCAGAAGGGGCTAGAGTGATTTTTCATGCAAGTACATCTTCTGGTTATCAAGATAGACAACTAGTGGTTAGGACTAAGAGTCAAATACAGAGCGATACACAAGCACGTGAGCTGAGTGAAACACCACTGAAAGAAATTGAAGTGAGTGCACACACTAACACATACACTGCTTCCTTGTTAGCTCAAATAGCTGGTTTACATAAACAACTCCTAGAAACCCAGGCTAAAAAAGATATTCTAAAAGCACAAGTGGTTGAACGGTCTTCTTCTTGTCATGTCTTTTGCATGATTCTTGCATGTATTATTACTTAGCTTACTTATTATCCAATGCTTGTCACTTAATCTTTTATGCAAGTTCGATAATTTTCTAATAACGCGTTTCGTCGCGTAGAGATTTCTATCATCATCCTTAAACACTTAAACGTGTTTGTTCTAATTTAAATCCACTAAAATCCCTTGTCATGAAATTTATATCATTCCAAGATTCCAATAATATTAATACTTAACGAATTCTTAAATATTTAGTAGAAATGAAAATCTTCAAATTTCGACGACTTTTACATTATCTCATTTAATCCTTACGACCATACTACATCCTCGGATTCTTAATTTCCATCACTTATATACTGTGGCTCAAAAAATTTCCATAATTCCACAAAATCACTATTCATAATAATTTTTAAAATATTACCAAAAATCAGGGTTCTTACAGCCTCCCCTCCTTAAAAGGATTCCGTCCCGGAATCTAAAGAAATCGCTGAGGTATCTTTCCGAGATCAGCATCTCCAGTTTCCAGGTTGACCTTCCAACCCTCTGGTTCTCTCACAGCACCCTTACTAGTGCTTCATTAGGTCCTTTCAACGCGTTCTCTTCTTGATATGCGATCTCTACCGGTTGTTCCACGTAAGGCAATCACGGTCACGCTACTATACGTTCATATTCTATCGCATTCCCAACATCCGTGTTGAATCTTCGTATCATAGGCACGTGAAATACGTTATGGACACGTTTGAATTCAGAGGTAACACCGTCATCTTCTTTGTTCATTGAACTCGTGAGGTTCCCGATATCCTTCTCTTCGTGATAAGATCCATAGGTCGGCATCCCTATACTCGTATGGTAACTAGCTTGAAAGTTCTATCGACGATAAGTAGTCGCTTCAACCGCTCCGGGGAATTCGACACACAGACGCGTAATATAACTTAAATTGTCTAGGCGCTCGCTTCCTCGATTCGCTGGCTTGCGGGCCGTAATTAGTGCTCGTACTTGATCTCGTCGTAAACATTGTTGAAAAGTCTTCCAGCATCTGGGATTCAATCTTGGGTCTCTATATGACATAATCGTTATGAGATGTCCACGTGCATCACTATATCGTTCGTGTACGCATTAATAACTTTCTGATTGGAGATCTCTCGCTGATAAGTTGAATGGGTTAGTCTATCGATTATAACCCCAAGTAATCGTCATCGTTTGACTTAATCTTTGGTAATCATACCATGAACTTCATTGTCATAACTCATTTTCCCATTTAGGAATCTCTACGGCTGTAGTAGCCTACTAGGTTTCTACGGTTTTGCTTCCATTTTCTGAGTGTCAAGCATTTACTTAATAACTACCAATATAACTCTTCACACTCGGTCCCCAATAATAATTCCTTACTTTCTATTCACCGTTGAACACTCGGGTGAATACGATTTCTATAATATGGGCTCTTTTCTAGATCTCATCTTTAAATTCTTACATGCTGGGGATCCGCACTCTGTGAGCATATTCTCACACTCCTTTCTCATCTCTCATATCCCTTTATTCTTTCGTGTCCTTAAATCACTTTCCCTTTCCAATATTCTTCCCTTAATATAATTTTATCATTTCAGTCAATTCTGACTGAATCCTAATTCCAATCATTCCTCTAGTTCTTTTCTTGAAAATAATCACTTGCAGCTCTATCTTATATTATTTGTTCGAAAAACTTAGTGTCTTTAATCTCTCATTACTACTAATAGTGTCGGCCACCATATTGACCTTTTCTGGGTGGTAATGAATCTCACAATCATGATTCTAAATCAATTCCAACTATATTCTCTGCCTCATATTTAGCTCCCTCTGTTTGAGGATATACCTAAGGCTCTTGTGGTCTGGAAAAAAAAATTCCACTTTTCTCCATAAATTATGTCTCTAAATTTTTCATTACGACTCATTTCTCGGCTAGCTCCAAGTCAGGTGTAGGATATCATATCTCATACTTCTTAAGTTGCTTTGACACATCACTATAATTCATAAAGTCACCTCTATCGTCATGTATTTCTAACAACAGGGTTGTTACTAACTTTTGCTTCAATCTTTAAACTCTATTCATTAAGTCCATGAGGGCTCCTGACGCATTTGTTAATCCGGTGACATCATCAAAACTTGTAATGTCTATATCGGGTGTGAAATGACTACTTTGGCGCATCATCGAGGTTGATCTTAAATTGGTGATACTCTATCCTCAAATAGGTTCAGTCTCATGCTACCATTCTTCTCTTTTAGAAACAAGGGTGGTATACTCAAGGCGATACAATGGGTCTCGTTCCTTGCAATCGGGTAGCTAACTCTTTTTATTCAACAGGTGTAGATGGATCATGGTCTATAATACTGACGCAATCCCCTACTACTAAGTCAATGGCAAGTCTCATACCTCGATCAGGTGGTAGCTCATGTAGATCATAAAAATTACATCCACATATTTATTTAATACTGGGATATCCTTTATATTTGGTACCTCCCTAATTGTATCCAATCACATGTGTTAACATGGTTCGCATCCTTTCCACAACAGTCTCTTTGCTTGTATTACCCTAATAACTTCGTAGTTCGCTCCCATCCTTAAAGGGCAACTCTCCCTTACTGGCCAATCTAAATTTATTATTCTTATCTCCTTAGTCGATTTGTGCATCGCAATTGATCCATCAGTTCCATTCTCGATCTACATCGAATTCTCTCTCTTGAAAGGAATCAAATCTACATATATTTTATGCCTTCAAACCTCAATTTCACGTTGCGGTCAACACGATTTACCAAAATAATTTTTGTTATTCCTGTTGTTAAAGTTCCCTACGATTTCAATATTTGTGGCCTCCTCAATAGCCAACAACTCTCTTTTCTGCATATCCATTATTTTCTCTTCCATTTGCTTCCATTACTATTACGTTCGCTTCACGAACCATTGTAATATAATCAGTCATCTCGGACACTTCGTCGTTCTGAATTCTCCACATATAGAACAAAACTCGATAGTTTTCGTAACTTTGATTTATAATTTGTTATACTCCTCTCTTTCTATTTAGCTCTAAAACCTCAACATTATCTTCCTTCTAAAATACTAGGGAAAATGCTCGCATGGTACTAAGAATATTTTGAACAACAGAAAGTTTACAGAACGAACTTCAGAAGAATTCTTATGATTTGGGAATTAGCTAAATAACATTTGATAGTTCAATCCGTCTAAGACTTAACAGCTAGCTAGGACAATTAGCTAGACTTTCATTATACCGTTATAATTTCGACTAGTCAGAACAATTGCTAGTCGTTCAAAATGACATAATCCACTAGTCAGTTTCAAGCTGATAGAGTAAAATCTCAACAACGTAGCTATTGAAGAAAAATTTTGGGCTGGTCGGATAACGAGTTGAAAGAAAGAGTAAATAAATGTTCTTGGTATCGGAACAATCGATAACCTCTCATCAAATATTTCTTATCAGTGAGACGGTTCACCCAAAGGGGTCTCCGTACATATCTTTTATCAAATTTTTTAATAGAATTGAATCTAGAATACCAATATCAAATTGATATCCTTTCGATGATTTCAACGTTCGATGTTCAAATCTCATATTGTAATAGAAGAAAGGAGTTCATGAGGATTCTCCAAACAATAGATCATCCATGCTTTAACGAATAGTTGAATATTTATGAACTCGAGTGAGGAGTCCAAGTATGAAAGAAGGAACCGAATATCGAATAATCGTTGAAGAATATTCGTCAAACAATTAAAGATAAATTAATTGAATATTCCTTGAATGAAAATAATTATTTGAAATAACCATTCCTTGAATAAAAGTGGCGTAAAAGCCGAAGGCGGTTATCATCAATTACATATCGGTCGCTTCTCGAGTACGAATAATGTACCTCGAGACATGAATAACAGATGTGTTCTCCAATCCTTGAGTCAATACGAAGGTTGATGACAAATAAAAGTGAAAGAGCACATATCAATACGAGTATCAAGTTTATCTTGAAAATATGACACAATGGAACCTTTATGAATCAAAACAAGTCAAAGGTTCGGAACTTGTATTCATAGGAATTAAATATAGATCCAGAATGCTTGACTAATAATGATTTCCTCTTATGGTCATTCAGGAGCACGAACAAGGTACTCCGATAAGCAATGGTAACTTGAATGCGCATATTCAAACTTAAAGGTAATAAGAGGAGAATAAGAAATGAAATGAAATAACCCTAACAAGTCAATGGTCATTCGTAAGTTCTAACATCACCGATATGAGAATGATCTCATCTACTCACTCTCAAAGCGTAGGATACTAGCAAAATAATTCCTCAAAATCATATCAAAGTCACTTGATAAATTGGGGGTTCGTAAACATATATGTCATTCCTCTATAGTCATCAAAGATTTGTTCCTGACATGGTCAAGTCAATATGTCAACCAAGGGTGGAGGTCTACTAGTTACCAAATACGTAGTTTCTAACAAGAGTTGTATCGAAAGAGTTCAACTCCATACACGCTAACCTCATTTCTGATAGGTTTTGGGATCGCCGTATCGCTCGTTGCGACCTTACGCAATCTTCATCGAAGTCATGCCATCAGTTCACAGCGTTCTTGATCTCTTACTTGAGTCATCCCGTCCTATGGTACGAACTACGAAGTATACGTATGATGTCGTCTAGCGCGTTCTCCTTAAGATAACATTCGCATAATACATTCACGCAAAAGCTTCCTCGAGGGCAACGAAATTCCCAATGGTCTAGTAGACACTATCTCTTGTGGAATCGATGTTCTTGGGTATTGAAACCTCATAGACAAAATAATGCATGTCTTTTGCATGATTCTTGCATGTATTATTACTTAGTTTACTTATTATCAAATGCTTGTCACTTAATCTTTTATGCAAGTTCGATAATTTTCTAATAACGCGTTTCGTCGCGTAGAGATTTCTATCGTCATCCTTAAACACTTAAACGTGTTTGTTCTAATTTAAATCCACTAAAATCCCTTGTCATGAAATTTATATCATTCCAAGATTCCAATAATATTAATACTTAACGAATTCTTAAATATTTAGTAGAAATGAAAATTTTCGCATTTCGACGACTTTTACATTATCTCATTTAATCCTTACGACGACACTACATCCTCGGATTCTTAATTTCCATCACTTATATACTGTGGCTCAAAATTTTTCCATAATTCCGCAAAATCACTATTCATAATAATTTTTAAAATATTACTAAAAATAAGGGTTCTTACATGTATCCTCCCAACATGATATGGATTTTGAAATGGCCACTTAACAGTATCTAGAGACACCCTCTCAACAGGGTGAATCTATTGAACAAAGCCATAGGGCCCTGGAAATCTATACTGAGTCAAGAACACTCCCATTACTCACAATGGGAGAAAACATTCAATTAGATGACACTCAGGACACCTTGCAAGGAGAGCACATAGGGTTTGACACAGTGCCTCCCATTGTTATGGTAGAAGTGCCTTCAAAGGCATCTGAGGGAAAATTTGATTCTTTGCCCACTCAAATAGAATCATTTTCTCCCTTCCCGGAGGGAACATCTCTGGCTCCCTTAAGGGATTTTCCACTCGCAGTTTTTACTGGAGAAAGTGGAAGGCAACCTGGTGAGTCTAACTTTGAAGCAATTCAGTTCTCAAATCAAAATGATTTGTTTGACTTCACTAGGGACTGAGATTTGCGAACTCCCATTGCACCACCACTGACCTCTCTAGAAGGGGCTAGGGTGATTTTTCATGCAATTACATCTTCTGGTAATCAAGATAGACAGCTAGTGGTTAGGACTAAGAGTCAAATACAGAGCGATACACAAGCACGTGAGCTGAGTGAAACACCACTGAAAGAAATTGAAGTGAGTGCATACACTAACACATACACTGCTTCCTTGTTAGCTCAAATAACTGGTTTACATAAACAACTCCTAGAAACCCAGGCTGAAAAAGATATTCTAAAAGCACAAGTGGTTGAACGGTTTTCTTCTTCCACCTCTGTAACTGTGACGCCCTCCCGATCTGGGGTCATGATCGGGGAGTCACTACAAACTCTATACATAATTAAACCCATAAACAATAATATAAACATGCAGACTCGACCCCAACTCTACCCTGGATCTTTAACAGTTGATGGTGTGAAACAAGCATCCACTATCTAATTCATTAATACAAAACATAAGTCTCAAAAGTTATTACATCCATGTCTTAAACGTTCTACGTTCTCTATTACAAAACACCTTCTAGATATGGCCATCACCTACCTGAGCTGGCATCCCAAAAACAACCCTATAGGAAGACTTCCTAGCTGTCTGAAATGTTCGTACCATCTTCTCGTTTCACTGTGGGTTAGAATAGGGAAAAAGAATGAGCCAAATGCCCAGCAAGTAATAATATGACCAAACAGTTATCCACTGGGAAACAGTTCCAATATCAATATGTATGACATGGGTATAGCAAAATCCGTATCAAGGGATTATCAGAACAATGAATTGAATATACAGTTTCAAAACAGTTTCCAATATCAATATATATGGCATGGTTTTAGCAGAATCCATATCAAGGAATTATCGGAACAATGACATAAATATGCAATTTCAAAGGGTAAACCAATTTCATTATCAAGATATCCGTTTCAAGAAAAGCATTAAGTAATTTTGGAGATTTTTCACAACGCACCGGACAATACGGGTGATCAGCCACGTAAAGTCCCCATACCGGACACACAGTCCCTCTGGTCCTTGTATTGGGTCCCATTAGGCAACACATTGGCCTTTAGACTAGTCCATCCCTAGTCCATTTATTATAATTAAAAAGTGCTGGACCGGCGTTACTCGGCCTCTTACGCCTCCAATCTTAGGAATCCGTGGAAACCATAAATCAGAATTTAAATGAGTTCAAACTTTATTCCTTTTTAAAAACATATTCAGATATAAAGAAGTCTTTTGGAAATCAGATAAGTTCAATCAAAACAATCTGGATTTCTATTAGTGAAATATCAGAAATATTTATCATCGGGTCTGTTCTGGAAATGTACTAGAATGAGAGTTAGGTGTATTCACTTTCAGGTATAACAAGGGAATGCATAAGTATATGATCAAATTCAGGTTATAGAATCATAGGTCATCAGGTTTCAATTCATGGATATGAACAGGGTATAAAGGTTTAAGGATAAAGAACTAAACAAAGCATGGTATATATGAACAAAGGTAAGGGTTATCAATGAACGATAAGTGTTTTCAGAATTAAAGGTATATCAAGGCAAGATAACAATTCATATATGTCAAAATGAAACAATGGAATCTAAATACGAAAGCAAGTTTGTATTACTTGCCTTAAGTAGCTAAAAAGGGGTAATGAACAATCACTGATTCTCCACCTTAGTCTTTCCTTTGTCTCTAAGTCCCACTTCCTTGAACTCTCTAAGTTCCACTTCCTTGGACTCTACAAAAGAATATATTCTATCTTAGAACGCCCTTTCTCAAATGCCAATCCTTTACTCTAAACTACCCAACGCATCCTAAGCGCGTAAACACATAATAGTTATACCACAAAACAATTATAACCATGTAATAGGCAATCAACCATATAATCTCACATCGTCATTTAAATACACATAACATGCTCCTTATACATATATATATATATGATAATATATCTTTCAAATCATACCACACTTGGTATCCCTTAAATCAATTTGGTCATGCCTACCATATCCTTAACTCTTTATAACAATATTTTCATTTCAACAAAAACAGAAAAATCTGCTGCGCATACTTTACTAAAACATTTTTCAAAAATCCAAAAGTAGTCAAACAAATACCAAAATGGACAGGCTACTTCCTGATTACTAACTCAACTTAGCATAAAAGTTTCAACTTCAGAACACTTCATTTAGATTAAAAACGAACTGTATAACTAGGTACTAAAGCACATAAAAATCCCTGCTGCGCAACTTTTAGTAAAATAATCATAACTTTTTATTCGTTAACTCTATCGATACAAGGTTAGCGCGTGCACAAACTAGATTCAATTTAGAACATTGACATTCTAGGCTCTCTGTCTAAAACAGGCAGCAACATTATGCAAACAATCAAAACAGAACAGGCAGACAGTTTTCTGGAAAATTCAGCATTCTTCAACTATACTTTTAAACACTAACATTCTTACTTCATAAAACTTATCACAACTAATCATCAATTAATCACACTCAACACTTCTTGGTTTGGCTGCCCCAATTCTTAAAAACCAAAACCTCTTTGACAAATACTCAAATCATATACATATAATCACTAAATACCGAAATTAACTAACATGCTCACTATAATTCAAATCCGAGCAAAACCCAACTTAAACTTTCAAATTAAAATCGAATACCAATCATGTAAAATCTGAAATTCTTTAACTTAACCAAACAATTAACATGCAATCACTATAACCTTGAATTTACACATCAAACATCCATTATAATCAAATTTCAAGCTAATTATCAAAAGAGGAAAAATCGAAAATACACATGCACTTCGGTTTTTTTCAACATGCAATTCATAACTCCACTAAATACTTGTATTAATACAAAAATCGGACTCAAAAGCATCATCATCGTCCCCGTCGGCTCGCCGGAGCTCATTGCCGACGGCGGCATGATTTGGAGGTGCCCCGAAAATCGGGTTTCCTTCAACAAACCTCACCAATAATAACCTAAACAATCTCCTTATCACAGAATCATCACAAAACAAAGGTTCGGGATTGAATCAAATCAAAATCGCCAAAACCCCTTTTTGCATGCAAACGCACACACACTGCCATACACATACACACACACACGATTACATATATATATGTATATATATACATAATCATCAATATAATTGAGAGAATGAGAGAGAATGAGGGAGAGAGATTTTTACAGAAGAAAATCGAGAGAGAGAGATTTTGCCGAGTGAGAAAAATCGAGAGAAAAAGAGAAGAGAGAGTTGAGCGGTGAAAGAAGAAAGGGGCAAAACTGATTGTTGAGGGTTTTATAAGCCCAGGGGCAAAATAGTAACTTGCTAATTAAAAATTCTGATTTCTAATAAACAAAACCAACATAATACCCTTTCTAAAATTCGAAATAAAATAAAGATAATGTTTAAAAATCACAATTTTATTTTTAAAATAAATAATACGAATTTACAAGCTCCCACATATTTTTAAAATATTTTTATGATCAAAATTGAATTAAATATGAATTTTCAAAGTTTTGATCACATAAGTGACATTTAACTCATAAAATCCGTTTTAAATCCTTAAAGCCAAAAATAAATTCCTCCACTAATTTTAATAAATACTAGAATATAAACTAAAGGTTGTGAAAAAGATTTCACAATAAAAAGAGTCTCCGTTGAGTTTATAAAATTCCCGGAAGGTCAAAAAGAACTAATTTTTTAATAAGAAATTCATATAAAATGCATTTAAAAGCATGCACATATATTTTAATCCATACCATTCACCAAGTAAACATCTAATTGTCACATTTTCACATATATACTCTTCACACAATATTCACATATCATAGAACTCAATTAATATTAAATATTCATATTGTACAAGCGTTTTTCTGAGTCGTTATAGTAACCAATCAGCTGGGTATTATTAAAGATGATATTGAAGGTCTGAAGATTACTCTCCTGCCAAAGATGAATGGCATCCAACAATCCCAGGTACTAGTGGCTTCGGACATCTCTGGACTTACAAATTCAAATGCTGAGATAACAGAGAGTGTCAAGCAGATTGATTCTATTTCTGCCCAAGTGGACTACATTCAACAAACAATTGATGAAAATCAGTGGTTTAATGATCAAAAGTTTTCAAGGATTGAAGGAGGAATGGAGCACTTAAATCAAGGCATGAAGCATCTGTACTCAATGATAAAGAATTCACATCAACCCACAGCTGAACAGAAAAAATTCTTTGAGGGTGATGATGATGAGGATGATGATGATGATGATGATGGTAAAGATGAAGGAGGAGATGGAGTAGATATAAGGGGCAGAAAGGAGGTTAATCCTGATGCTACTAAATCTAAATCTGTAGAGGATTTCTCAACTAAGGGGGAGAATAAGGAGAAACAAGGAGGAGCTGAAGTTGGACAAGCTGGAGGATCTGGGAAAGATAAAGGAAAGCAGAAGTATACTTTTTCTGATGCTGACTACTATCAGGGTGAACAGGGTGATTTTGACTTTGATACATTTGAAGAAGCCCTGGAAGATACCTTTGGCGATGTGGAAGTTGAAGAAGAAGCAGACTATGCTGGATGGGAAGAAGAAACTCCACTTGATCCTGTTTTTGAAGCTGAGTTGGTGAGGCAAAAGGCAGATCTGAAGAGAAGAGAAGATGAGAATGCCAAGGTGTCTGACATCATTTCTAAACATCTTATTATCCAAAAGGCTGAACATGAAGAAAAACAACGGCTTCACAATCTTAAGGTCAAAGACAGAAAGCTTAATGTGAGGTTGAAGCTAGGTGAAGAATGGGATAAAGCAAGAGAGATGTTTGCACACCAAAGAGGAACAAATAATGATGGTAAGTTTCTTTGTGTCTTAGAAAGGTATAAGAAGGTCAATCCAGACAACTCCGTGTACATGAAAGCTCTTCATGCAGAGATTTCAAGAATTACTACTGGATTTGACAGGGTCAGAGAGGAAATGAATATCTATATCTACACACACAATGAAGGAACTTTCATTATTTCTCTAAATCTTCTGGAAAGCAGAACGTTATCAGAACTCTAGGTGTTCATGAGCAAGATTAAAAGAACTTCTCCATTGAATGAGCTGCTGCATGATCAACTTAGAGATTTTGCTTTGAAGGTCAGTCCCCAAGTGGTAGAAGTGCCATATCAAGTCAAGTTTTATAAAGGAAGGGCACTTCAGACTTGTGGTGTGGATCCTCTCACTCTCAAAGATTATCCTGCCAAGCATCTTGTCAACATGGAGAATATGTTAAGGACTTCAAGTTTGCTACTCAGGAAAAACCAAAAGTTGTTGACTTGATTCAAGACTATTGCATAGCTAATATCACAAGGTATCATCAAATGAGGAATAGGCGGAAGAAAGTCACAACTCAACTTGTCAGACCAAGTGGTATCATATCTGAATCTGATCGTGTACTTGACAAGGATTTGCTAGAATCTCTGGAGGAAGGTGAAATGCTTGATGAAGACAAGTGAACTGAAACTCAATTTTTAATGTAAAATGTATAGAGCTTAGGTAAATCAAGATAGAATCAATGTATACATATGTTCAGTCTAGAGGAACATCTATCTTGTATTTATCTTTAAATGTTTGAATCTGAAAATGGTATATATAAACCAGAACTTTGTTTTTATTATTTACTTGGCTTTTAAAGTCTTATTTTTACTTGTTTAATTAGTTGAATTATCCTCTAGGTATTTGGTTGTTATTCTCTAACAAACAAATAGGGGGAGATTGAAAGGCATATGTATAGACCTATTTGCAAACATCGAGGATACAACTCAACTTAAACAAGTTTGTAATAAGTAAATAATAATTTAGTGTCATAGGAATCTCAGAAGGTTATATCAGTCAAAAGAATGAAGATTAAAGTCATCCTACAGACTTGAAGTAATTCTACATTGAAAGAAGTTCAATTTATTGATCAAGTCTTAGTGAAGTATTCAAGGAAGTGGATTTATTAAATTGACAGAGATTTCAGAAGTGTGACAGCAAGGGTAACGATTACAGTGGTTGACCATAGTCAAAAGCAACAAATGGACCACAACTTAAAGTCAAATGTGAAGAACAGACATTGCAGTTAGTCACTTATGAACCAGACAGTACATCAAGTGTCAACTACATACAGTGGAATTTCTTCATCAAATTCAAGTGGTTCAAGGATTGTTTATGCTATCAAGAAAGGATATAAATTCTCTTTTAATTAGTTATTAATTTATTGAATAAATTAATTCTTCAGAATTAATTTATTAAATTAATTAATTAATTTATTAAATAAATTAATTTATTTATTTATTGAATAAATTAATTAATTAATTTATTGAATAAATTAATTCATCAGAATTAATTTATTAATTATTAGAATTAATTTAAAGTGGAATTAGAATTAAAGCTAGAATGACTATGATAAATGAACTGGAATGACTATCAAGTATAGTCATCCCGATAGTCATGCCAGATCATTTTATCATAGAAATGAACTGGAATGACTATCAAGGATAGTCATCCCAGTTCAATTGATAGTCATTCTAGATTAATTCCAATATTCTGATAGTCATTCTAAGCCAAATTGATAATCATTCCAGGCTAAAATTGATAGTCATTCCAGGCTTATTTCTTAGTCATTCTGGAACAAAAGAAAACGTGCAGAATTGACAGGATATTATCTAAAGACATTCAAGACAGTTTAGAGACAACAACTTATTATCTTTCAAGTTCAAGAACTGCACTTACTGCTATCAACTGCCCGAATTCAATTCAATCAGTAAATTCATTTCTAGTACAGATTGTTATATCCAAGCCACTAGAAATCATTTACCTGTACTGCTTTGACTATCTAGCGGATCTTTATCTCTATAAATTATCTCGAACTATAATTTATCGTTCTATCTTTTTATTACAAAAATAGATAAGTTCATGTCAAATTTATTCTAAATTTGTTTTAATTAGTTTGAGATTCAATCTTGTAATCAGTACAATATTTGTAACACATTTCAAGTTTAATATAAGTTATATTTAACTTGAATTTTGTTTCATTTAATTCCGCATTAATTTGTTCTTGCATTGTATTTTCTAAAGAAGAACAAATTCGATTAAACGGCATAGTTTGTATTCAACCCCCTTCTACAAACTTATAGGGACCTAACAAACCAAACTACTCATATTTACTTATTATAATTTAAAATTTAGTATAAATATTGAAATTTCCAACATTGAAATTAATTATACAAATTCTCATTAATATAGTGATGATTATTTCCATAAATAAATTTTTTGTTTTGAATTATTTCCATAAATACAATTAATTTTTTTTAAAATCTAGGGATCAATATTTTTAAACTCCCGTAAAAATATGATATCATACTAATTTTGAAAAATTAGAGCTAATATTAAATACTAAGCACATAAAAAGTAAAGATCATTTAATGCTTAAACATAGTCCAAGAAGCCATGCATTTCCCCTAAAATTAAAATAGGACCACGTCTAGCAAAATTGGCACACGAGTTAAAGGAACTAAACTTGAATATAATTTTCATGGTCACGCCGTTAAACTCTCCATCTCCACATCTTTACACACACAAAACACACACATTTGGGGTAGCAATGGCGACCCATCAACACTTCCTCCACCTTGTATCTATTCTCCTCCTCCTCTCCATCTCCGCCGCAGACGACGGCGATGCAATGTCAAAACTAATGAGCTCAATCTCCCCAACCCCACCAGGATGGTCTTCTTCTAAATCATATTGTGATTGGGAAGGCATTCACTGTGATGACTCTAAACATGTCACTGCCATTAACATGGCTTCTACATCTCTCTCTGGCTCTCTCCCCACCCAACTCTCTTCTCTCTCTCAACTCAAAACCCTAGCTTTTCAGAATAATAATCTCTCTGGATCTCTCCCATCTCTCTCAAATCTCTCCTCTCTCCAACAAATCTTTCTTGATAGCAATGCTTTCACTTCTATTCCTCAAGATTTCTTTCTGGGTCTCTCTAGTTTACAGACTTTTAGTATTAGTGATAATGGTAAGCTCTCTTCTTGGGTATTGCCTGATTCCTTTAAAGATTGTGTTAGTCTTGTTAATTTTAGTGCTAGCAGTGCCAGCATTGTTGGGTCTATTCCTGATTTTTTTGATTCGTTTCCGAGTTTGCAGAATCTTAGATTGTCTTATAATAATTTGACTGGGGTGTTACCTAAATCGTTTGGGGGTTCTGAGATTCAAAATCTTTGGTTGAATAATCAGGAGGTGGGGTTGTCAGGAACGATTGATGTGTTGTCTAATATGTCTCAGCTTTCACAAGTTTGGCTTCAAGAGAATAGTTTTACGGGTCAGGTCCCGGATCTTAGCAAGTGTGCGAATTTGTTTGATTTGCAGCTTAGGGATAATCAGTTTACTGGGGTTGTTCCGCCTTCGTTGACCGAGCTTCCGAAATTGGTTAATATTTCTTTGCAGAATAATAAGTTGCAGGGCGAGCTGCCGGTGTTTAAGAGAGGTGTTGAGAGTTCACTTGGTACCACAACAAATAGTTTTTGTAGAGATACACAGGGGCCTTGTGATCCTCAGGTTAATGTACTTCTTGCTGTTGCTGGGGCAATGGGGTATCCAGGTAGTTTGGCGGAGTCTTGGAAAGGTAATGATGCTTGTGCAAAATGGACATTTATTACTTGTGATACGCAGGGAAAGAATGTGACGATTGTGAATTTTGCCAATCAGCATTTTGGAGGTACGATTTCCCCTGATTTTGCTAATCTTACTGCGTTAAGGACTTTGTTGTTGAGCGATGATAATCTTAAAGGTTCTATCCCCCAGAGCTTGACGACGTTGCCTGACCTCCAAGTACTTGATGTGTCCAAGAATGATTTGAGTGGGCCGATACCAGTTTTTCGACCTGGTGTGAAATTAACAACAGCAGGCAATCCTTCACTTGGGAAAAATACTAGTGATAGTGGTAATGGGGATAAACCTGGGCCAGGATCAAATTCCACACCAAATGGAAACTCTCCCGGGGGATCCAAGGGTGTTTCAGGAGGTATCATTGCTGGTGTTGTTATTGCTGTTCTTGTTTTTGTTGTGGTTGTATCATTTGTGTCTTACAAGTGTTTTGTCAAAAAAAAACATCAAAGATTTGGGAGGGTCACAAGGCCTGAAACTGGGAAAGAATTATATAGTGATAACTTAGCAGGTGGTAAGAATGGCTTGGGTGGAGGTGTAAGTGAATTGCAAAGCCAGAGCAGTGGTGATCATAGTGAGATGCCTGTTTTTGAAGGCGGGAGTAGCATTGTAATTTCAGTCCAAGTGCTTCGACAGGTGACAAACAATTTTAGTGAAAAAAATATATTGGGTAGAGGTGGATTTGGCGTTGTTTACAAGGGGGAGTTGCATGATGGGACTAAGATTGCCGTGAAGAGGATGGAATCTGGGGTGATGGGTACGAAGGGGCTAAATGAGTTCCAAGCAGAAATTGCTGTTCTTACCAAAGTTAGGCACAGACACTTAGTTGCTCTTTTAGGGTATTGTATCAATGGCAACGAGAGACTTTTGGTATATGAGTACATGCCACAAGGAACTTTAAGCCAGCATTTGTTTGAGTACGAGGAACTTGGGTACCCTCCACTTTCATGGAAGCAAAGAGTCACAATTGCATTGGATGTCGCCAGGGGGGTCGAGTACCTACATAGCTTGGCACAACAAAGTTTCATCCATCGAGATTTAAAGCCTTCCAATATACTCCTAGGAGATGACATGAGGGCAAAGGTCGCAGATTTTGGTTTGGTAAAAAATGCACCTGATGGGAAGTATTCTGTTGAAACGCGGTTGGCTGGAACTTTTGGATATCTTGCCCCAGAATATGCTGGTAAGTTGCTACTTGCCTTGTTAATTTATGCAAGTTACTTAATTCCATCTAGTCTGGTAATTTATTATTGACTCGAAACTGTCTTTTACTGAATTAATAAGCTTTCTGCATATACATATGTCAGCATTGGATAAGAGGCCTTATTTGAATCATTGTTGGCTCGATCTATAAATAGAAAATGTTGTGCTTAAACATAAATTCCCCCTTTTGGACCATATTTTGTGAGTATGCGTAAGTTCTTTGTGGGGAAGGTTGATCAGTTTGAAGGTCGTTTGGAACCCTGCAAAGAATCTAACACTACCATAACAAACTTATGCCTGTTAGGACACAGTTGAGCTAGATTTTTATTTTACAATATAACTATTACGAGTATCTAAGTATCCAGACAGCTTGTTAGTGATGATTTAGATTTTTCTAAGCATTAATATATTTACCATGCAAATAGGATATAGTTATCTGTTTAAAGGTGTCTATATTAATATGTTTGTTTTCTCCCGTAAATTCTACTCACTTATATCCTTCATTACATGTCGTAGCATAACATTATTAAATCCATTTGGACTTAAATGGTAATGTATTCATTTATAGTTTTGAACGTCCATCATATAAAATATGTACTTATCTTGAATCAATCTTTTTGTGGTGCTGGTTACTCATGTGGTATCAGAGGCAGGAGGTCCAAGGTGTCCAAGGTTCGACTCCCTGCCACCCCCAATATTCTCACAATTTATGAGGGACACGAAAGGCAAAACTAAGCCCCAAAGATGGGCGCCCGTGATCCACTCTTCGACCCAAAAAATGGGCTCTCGAGTGAGGGGGAGTGTTAGAATAATATATGATCGTGGAAAGTGCCTTCCTCTAACACCCTTGAGGTTTTAGAGCGACTGGTTACTCAACAGGTCGTATTATTTTCATAGTGAGTGAGTATTGTATGACGAACCTAGCAGGTACACAGGTTTTTAGTATCTATAGATTATATGAAAAGTTGATTTAGATGAATCTTGTGAACTGCAAGGCCTTGATTCACGAGTTTAATAACTTCGGTACTTGCTTTGTAAATAAGTTATAATTCTGTTTTGCATAAACTTCCAAGTAAAAAACAAGCATAAACGTATTCATCTTTAATGTTTCTGTGAAGATCAAAATATTTCATCTAATCAATTTTTGGTCAGTTCCAGCATTACACAGAGACAAAATAATAAGCAAAATGCTCTATAAGTTCCTCAATGTATATTGGAGCTAGTATTAGTGCAATTAGTTCTTTTATTCTTTCTTTTGGAATCATTTTTCTTGTTGTCTTGCTATGTCGTTGTAATTGTCCTGCAGTACGCTTTTATCCTGAATTCAAACACCTTCCAAAATAGCCAAATACCTGACTCCGAGCTCCCAACCATTTCTGACTGCTCTCAGCACCATCAACATTCTAATACTAAGCACCAAGACAGAGGTAGTAACGTTTAATTTGGAATTAGATACCAATTGTAAAGGTAAAAGTTCCTAATTTGGTATAGATGGTTCTAGTGATGGTTTTGAGAAACATAAGAACATCTGGAGGTTGAGTTAAGAAATTTTTCTTCATTTTTAACTCCTTTTATCCTTTTCCTGTCTTGTTATATGTGAGCCAAATATATTTGTAGCAAATTTCTTGCTGGTCAGAGGCAGAAAACAGTTATTTAGCAAAAAAAGAAAAGAAAAAGGAATATAGTTGAGTTTTACTTCTTGTTTCATAGCCTCTTTTCCTTTCAGCACTGAAAGGTTTGAGAGGTTGGATCAGTAGAGATGGTGAGGTGAGGCTAGTTGGAGGGGGGGCCTAGGATTTGCATGTTGCAGTTCTTGTCTGTTTCTGTTCTTTGTTTCCAGGTTTGACTATAGACTGGTTTACAGACATTGTTACATTTTGATAATTCATTATTTTTTGTTATAGTATGGACTATGTGTTTTGACTTCTGATTAAACAACAAATAATTTATCTTGAAAGGGATGCTTGAGATGGGCAACCCGGCAAAGTAAACAGGTCATACCTTTTAGTGGAAACAAGCCTGTAAGTAGACCTGGCAATGGACCGTGTCGTGTACTTTCGTGTTTTCGTGTACTTGAATGTAAAACCCATATCCGACCCGTTTTGAATTCGTGTACTAAATTTGAAACACATATCCAATTCAAAACGTGTCGTGTACTTTACGTGTCGTATTCGTGTACATTAAACAAAAATATAAATTTAATTTAATTAAAATTTATATATTATAAAACTATTTTAATTATGTAAATTTTTATGAAATGTGTATTAAATATGTATTACATACAATTTTACAAAAAATTGTAAATATAACTTATATATATAAATGTATACTTCTTATATATAAATGTATAACTTACTGGCAATTAGTCGTGAAACTTTTATTTATTGTTCATATGTAATTGCTTATATATTTTCTAAATATGCAATACTATAAATAATATATATATTTTTAAATTATTTATTTACTTCATTAATTCGTGTACTTTCGTTCCGTGTCGTGTACCTATTGTGAAAACCCAAACCCGACACTAATTATATTCGTGTTTTTTCGTGTTAGGGTACTTTCGTGTTCGTGTACCAAATTTTTGCACCCAAACACTAATTATTCGTGTCGTGTTCGTGTCGTGTACCAAATTGCCAGGTCTACCTGTAAGTGTTTCTTAAAAAAATGTATTACTAAGCTCTGAGGGAAAAAACCCTAAAGGTTCCTTACTTTATTTCTTATTTTTCCAAATGACAGATACAAATATTAGAATATGCATTGATTTTGTTTGTTTTTGTAACAGCTACTGGCAGAGTAACTACCAAAGTGGATATCTATGCTTATGGTGTGGTTTTGATGGAGATAATTACTGGTAGAAAAGCTCTAGATGAGAGTCTGCCAGAAGAAATTTCACATTTGGTTGCATGGTTCCGAAGAGTCTTGATCAACAAGGATAATCTACGAAAGGCTATCGATCAAGTTCTAGATCCTGATGAAGAGACTTATGACAGTATTTGCAAGGTGGCTGAGTTGGCAGGGCATTGCACAGCTCGTGATCCACTTCAGAGACCAGATATGGGACATGCAGTTAATGTGTTGGGTCCCTTTGTAGAACAATGGAAACCTTCTCGTAATGAGGAAGAAGAAAGTTATGGCGTTGATCTCCATATGAGCCTTCCCCAAGCTCTTCAAAGATGGCAAGATGAAGGTTCTTCCACTATGTCATTTAGTCAAACTCAATCAAGCATCCCATCAAAACCTTCAGGATTTGCAGACACTTTTGATTCAATGGATTGTAGATAACATAAAAGGAAAGAGTACTTCAAATTTTGAACAGAAAAGAAAATCATGAGCACTGAGCAGAAAAGGGGCGAGGAAGAATACAATGAAAGACAGACTCCACACTATCAAATCATTGTATTTGTCACTTTTTGTTCAACATATGGAGATGGTTATTGTTATGGGTGTTTTTGATGGTTATTAATATCGGGTTTTCTAAAATAACTTTGTTGTGGGTTCGTAAGCAGACACAAGAAAGGCAGAATATTTTTACACTCTTGTACTGTCCTGTGTCCTCATCAAAGATGCATGTGTACACCGTTTGTAAGATTTGGGATATAAAGCTATGTTTTAAACTACTTTGTGAAAATAAGTATGCCCTTGCGATGTCTAGTGAAGAATGTTAATCTTGGTGGCAACATTCGAATGTCAAGAGGAACCAAGAAAAGTTACACGGCTATTTATGTTGTATAATATGAGCTTATGGAGAATGGGGGTATGTTTTAGGTGTGAAGGGGGTAGCAAAAGAAGAGTGGGAAGGCACAAATTATGTAACAAATTATTCTGCTATAAATTATTGTTTTTGGCTGATTTAGTACCTTTTACTTCTTTTATTACATTGGTTTACCTTTTTCTTTAAACCAGATTTGCGGATCTTCAGTTGAAGTTGTAAAAGTTGTCATCTTTAATTTAAATGTAACGGTATCTTGTTATTATTTGTATTTTGAAACACTATATTATTCAACCTTGGATTTGCAGATAAGAAGCTGATGACACTTAGCGATGGCCCTAGCTATCAACGAATGCTGTTTCCACCCAGGCTTGAACACAAGGTACCCCCGCGTGTTCTTAATTGCTGCATATTCATAAATCATTGTTATTTACAGGTTGTATAGGTCCATAGGATTCTGTTTCTGCATTGGAGGGAAGGGTCAACCATATTAGATTTGATCTTTAATATGAAGAGGACTGTGATAGTACTTGAGCATCAATTTCTTAAAGAAACTGTTTGTATAAACATTTACTCCTATAATGTTAAGATAATTATATTAACTCTGGTTAGGGTTGAAGACTTGAAGCTGAAGCTAAAGTACGTGGGATGATTAGTGGACTTTTAATAGCACATGTTGTAGGGACTATTTTCCAGCAGCCCCTTCGCAATTTGTTTGTTAACAATGTCTTTTCGGGTATTTTATGTGGGTATGTTGAGGCCTATTCTTGTATCGTGATAGTCCAATCTTTCTTTCTTTGTTGGCAAATAGGGGACTGACGGGTTGAGGGATAAAAAATATATTACTTTTCTTCAAATTACAAGTAGCCAGTAAACTGAAACAATGGTTTTAAGTGAACATGATGACATACCATGAGAGCAGAAGAAACAATGTCCATAAAATAAGGGATATTTGAATTGGGACGTAGGGAGAAACCATAAAGAGTGCATGAAGCAACTGCCCTGGAATTTTTTATGCTCTCAAATTTATTTTTCAACAATATGAAAACTAAGAAATCTTTTACAAGAAATATAGTTGCTCATCATGCAAATTCTCTGTTCAATAGAAAGATCTTCGACTCACTTTACTATTCTCTCACAAAGATCATTCTTAAGGTTTGTTTATTTCAAGTTAGTTCAACTGTCTCTTTGATTTGCTTGGCATGTCTACATACGTGCTCCTGCATATATATAGGCAACATAGGTATCATTCTTCTACACCATTTCTTCTTTAGTTACTTGGATATCTACTTTGATGTCCAACGGCAAACTAAAAGAAATGGCCCTCGTTGCTCTGCTTCTCTTTTCTCTCTTTTATTTCTCGAGTAAGTGTGTGCTAGTGTGTGTGTGTCATAGTATTTCTTACTTTGCTAATCTGTGCTGACACTTAGTTTGCGTGCTATTTCACAGGTGGAATAGGAACACCCTCGAGCATAGTTGGAGTAAATTATGGCAGACAAGGAAACAACATACAGTCCCCATATCAAACCATAAGGCTCCTGAAAAACATGAATGTCACTTTTGTAAAGTTGTATGATGCTGATTCTGAAACCCTCACACTCCTTTCCAAAACAAACATCCAAGTATCGGTCATGGTACCAAATCATGAAATATCAAACATCGCTTTAAATCAAAGCCTAGCAAACCTTTGGGTACACGAGAACGTTCTTGCTTACTACCCTGATACCAGAATTCGGTTCATACTCGTTGGAAATGAAGTCCTCAGCTACAACAGAAGTAGCGACATAAGGGTATGGCATAATCTTGTACCTGCCATGCAGAAAATTAAGAAATCACTAGCGGCTCAAAACATTAGAAACATTAAAATTGGAACCCCACTTGCCATGGATATGATGGAATCTACATTCCCTCCTTCAGCCGGAAAATTTCGTGCTAATATAATAGGTGATGTGATGGCACCATTGCTACACTTCTTGAACTCTACGAAATCATATTTTTTCCTAGATGTGTACCCTTACTACGCCTGGTCAAGAAATCCAACTCGTGTTAGTCTTGACTATGCACTGTTTGAAGGTGGAAATGGTACTACATACACTGATCATACTAGTGGCTTAAATTACACGAACCTCCTTGATCAAATGCTTGATTCTGTCGTTTTTGCAATGTCGAACTTGGGCTATGATGACATAAAGCTTGCGATATCAGAAACTGGATGGCCTCACTCAGGGGACCTTGAGGAACCCGGGGCAAATATGTACAATGCAGCAACATACAACCGCAATCTCGTGAAAAAATTGACAGCTCATCGAACAGGCACCCCAGCTCGACCAAGAGCTGTTATACCAACCTTTATATTTTCATTGTATGATGAAAATAGAAAGAGCGGTCCAGGGACGGAGAGACATTGGGGCCTATGTCATCCTACTAACGGAAGGGCCATATACGATCTGGACATTACTGGGTCCCGATCAGACTATGGGCGGGCGTTGATAAAACCAACAAACAGCGGGGCATATAGAGGAAAGGCATGGTGTGTGGTGGCAAGAGGGGTGAATGAGGTCGAGGTGGGATCAGCATTAGAGTCTGCATGCAGCCAAGTGGAAGGAATGTGTGAGGCACTGAGGCCGGGCAGGGAGTGTTATGAACCAGTTAGTGTAACTTCCCATGCTAATTATGCTTTTAGTTCATATTGGGCAAGGTTGTGGAATGTCACAGGTGGTAGTTGTTATTTCAATGGACTTGCTGTTGAAACTACCACGGATCCAAGTAAGTGTCTGTGCATGCCTGCTTTGTGTATCTTATATATTTTACATACTGAATGATTGAGTTTTTGATGTAAATAGGTCATGGATCCTGCAAAGTCCCAAGTGTGACCTTATGAAGATAATCGTCCTAACAGAGAGAATGAATAAAAGGAAGACAAGCTGCAAAAGATTACCTCTCAGAGTGTCCATATTATACTTATATTGGTTTACATGTATGGGTAGCTTAGTGAAACTTTGATATAGCGAATTGTTTAGCAGTAATTTTCAATAATTTTTATTGTTTGGATATCAATCCTGTAAGAAAAGTGATGAATTATGTGATCCCCGTGTGATAACAGAAGTTAAAAAAAACCCATCTCAATTATCGAACTATTCTCTAGTTCCATGTCTTGCCGATTACCACAGAGCAACTTTGGTAGTTAACAAATAATCCAAAAAACATTTTAACTTTCAAAGACATTATATATAAACATTTATGCAGAGTCCAGGGCCAAGCATCCATCTCAAACAACTGTCTAAAAGCAAATTAAGGACGGCATAACTACTATGGCAATGAATTACAATACTTTCTCACCCCGCTAATCCTTTTCCATCTATTATTGTAACAACTATCACAACAAACAAATGTTGTAACCTAACCCGTAAGAGATGCCGGCAATCATTAGTTACAAGAAAAGAATAGCAACACAAACAGTCACAGAAAGTATAAGGGACTATATTATAGTAATTGATAAAAACTTCTAAAGTTATTTCTAGTGCTTAGGAATTACGTTTGCCATTTGCAAGATAAAAAGTATAATAAACTACAGTTAATGATGAAGTCTTTACATTTGCTTCAAGTGAATTCTGGACTCGTAGGGATTACTTTGTCCGTTTGCAATGGATATAATTCTGAACTCGTGGGGATTACATTTTCCGTTTGCAAGGGATATAGAGGCTGCCTTGTTGAATCAGAATCGCTTAGATCAATTTTCTTCATAACAGAGCTACTCATCTTGGGGCTAGATTTCCGCTTACTTCCCTGGAAGAGGTTAGTGAACATTGATAAATATGATGAAAGAAAAAATATGTACTAGATATTCCACAAGTGTGTTGATTATTATAGCATAATTATCACCTTCGCAGATCCAGTACCAGTGTGTTTTCCAGAAGAATCGGAGTTTTGACCTTCTTTGAGGACTTTCCTCATCAACCTTTTATTCTCTCTATCTAATATGTCATTTTCTTCAAACAAGACTTTCACCTAGGCATATCAAATGTGTTTGGTCAACAGAAGTCCACGTAAAATTAGATAACTAAAGTACGAATAGCCCACCAACCTCTTCTTCAGCTCTATGAAGATTAATCCTCAAATGCTCCTTGTCACTATGGAGGCTCTTGATCTCAGAGAGTAGTGCTAGAACATTTTGGGTTGATGGCCTCAAGCTACAACCAAAAGAAGCATGGGCTACAAATTATGTAATCAACAAAAAAAAGTAGACAAAAGATGTGCAGCATTTCATAATTGATCTATCAAAAGTATCCAAGTACATTTATAGAGTAACTAAAGAGGCTCACCTATTCCTCATTTTTAATAGCCTTTGGCACACTTCAGATTCACTGTTTGCCTCTAAAAATGCACAGGATTTTGATGAAACGTCATCTTTGCCAATCAAGCTTGTCAGCAGAGATTCAACTAAACTGTTTTCTACAGCTGTGGCTTCTAATGATGTATCAACCTTCAGTTACACAAGTATTACATTAAACAACTTATTAACCTAAAAAGGTGTTCTAAAGCTATGCATGATATGATACTAAACAGGAAAAGCAAACACAAGTTTAAAATTTTAACATTAGTTTTACCATAAACGATCACAACTCAATTAAGACGAATAATCATTAATGCATCCTCAGAACACGTGTAACAACAGATATAAAAGGATTGCTACCTAACATTAAAAGGATAACTGGAAGGTACTAGGCACTAGCTTTCTCCGTCGAGTGTAGTTATAAGATGGAGTATCCTAAGTTAGCAACTCAAATACATTGTGTTTCTCGTATAGCCTAGCCTTAGATTTCATTTGACAAGAAATTCGGCTTACCAGGCATGGCCTCATCTAATCTCAACTAGTTTTTTCTCCTAGGAGGAGCTTCACTTAAAAGGAAAATGGCGAAATAACTACGTTTTGACAGTGAACAATAATTTCAGAAGAAAACAAATGCCCTGTCTGCTAAATTAGTTTCTGAAGTATCTTTTAAAACCTTCCAGTGACGTGACTATGCGTCCAAGGGTCAGACCTGGCAATACATTCAAATTTTTCATGTTTTTGTACCAAAACTAAGGGTCGAGTGTCCAAGGGCAAGTCCGCAAGCGTCCGACATGGGCCACATGGCTCTCAAGGTTAAACAAAGAGCTCAGGTAACAAATATTGGATAACCCCAATTTAACAGTTCTAAACTAGTTTTAGTTAGACCGTAAACTGTAGTAAGGATATAAGTTCAAACTATCAAAGTCTTTTGTAAAGGTTTCTATTACACAAATTACTCTGACCCATTTTACCACAAAATTGTTCATAATGACTGCAGAGGTTTCGATTCCTTATTAAGAGCTACCACTAATGGGAAAGAGTTTCCTTATTATAGGGTTTCACTTGTTGATTAATTTTCACTTTTCAGTCAATCTGTGCAAGACCATCACACATTGAGGTGAGCCAAATTATCACTTTGATAACAGAAAATGAAGAGGCAACAAGAGAAATAAAAATATTACCACAGTCCTCTCACACTGATGCCTGTAGAACTGCAGATCCTCAGATAATCTTCTCAACTCTTCAGATAAGGTTTTCAATTCTGCCTCCAAATCATGTACACGGGATTCTGCTTGCTTTGCACGTTCATCAGCTTCATTTCCAAAATCCATGAGTGCATCGCGGTCACGTTCATACAGCGCACACTCTCGCTCCCACTTTTTACACTGAGACAGTAAGTTGGAGCACTCCATTGCCAATTTCTGATTTTCTTCTACAAATTTCTTCACTGCTTGGGCATTCATAGTTGACTCAGCCTGATAATCATAAAATGACCAGACTAAGAGAACAAAGAATAAACAACAGCCAGTATGCAAGGGAGAATGGTGTGAATTTTTAACATATTGCAAATTTACATGCAATTTCTGTTTATTTTCTATAACCATGCCATCCATTCTGGTATCGTTATGTGAGACGGTAGCAACAGCAGAAATGAAAGTTATAATAACAGCAATCCAACTATTTATCTAGTATTACAAACAAAACCATAAACTGAGATACATAAAATATGATAATCACTCACATAATCACATTTGAAGAAAACAACAGGGCATAAAGATACATACCCTACTAGAAGTTAATCATAATATAAGCAAAACAATACAATCCAGGATAATTGCGCTAAAGAATTAAGTAGCACTTTCGCAAACAAGCAAAATGAAAAGATTCAAACACACTAATAAAAGGAGAATAATTGGAAGAAATAAATCAAGTGTTTGAATAACAAACCCTAATACGTTGAATCTGTTGATCTTTGGCATTGAATTTGGCGAGTAAATGGAGATACTGTTGGTGAATACGCCGATGGGATTCCTCGGAAACACGAAGCTTGGTCTGAAGAGTGGCGGTAGAGACAGGAAGACCCAGAGAGAAATCGATGGATTGTCTCAAATAGGAGTCAGTTTCAGGAGGAACATCCATTTTTGTGATTAATTACAATCCCCAAAATCTGAAAACCCTAGGCGGGTCGGATCTGTGAGCAAACAGAAGAGGAGAGAGATTGGATTGAGCGAGTGAGTGAGTAATAAATTGAGGGATACAAAGCACCAAAAGGGAAGAGGGGGAAAAGAGGGGCTTTTGATTTTCAAGTGGATTTCTCAGTTTGGAGCCGTTAGACTGTGGGCCTCATCTTTTTCATTTTCATCCCCCCTTCCCATCCGCTCATTGGCCTAAATATTATTAAGTACGAAAAACTTTTAAATTTATAATTCAATAAATTATATCTTACAATTTAGTTATGAATTGGGTTCTATCAAGACCAATGTAAATTGGAGACCCTAAAACCCTTATATTTATTGGAATATATGTAATTATTACTGATTGAAACCAGTGTCGTAAAAATCGGGAATCATAGTTAATAGGTGAAAATATCGTCCAGAGATTAATCGGGTAATCGGGGATTAATCAGAATGATTAATTGGACCATTAATCGGACCATTAATCGGACCATTAATCGGAATAAATTTAATAATATTTTTTATATACAATTATAAAATTGTTTCGTTATTTCAACTAAACATATGTTATTATCATATATTTATGCAAATATGTTAAAAATGTTATATAATTGTAATATTTAAAATTTTGAAGGTTTAACTTTTTAATTAGAGATCAATTTAAGAGAAAAACTTAAGAGAATTTACGATTTAGGCATCTAAAATTATAATTATATGTACAGAAATAATGTTTTTTCCTATTGTTTAATCAAGTTTCTACCTTTTAAATTTATTATTATTATTTTTAATTTTAACTATTTTTTATTATTTTTTATTAATTAGCCCGATTTTTGACCGATTCAACCGATTTTTGACCGTTTTTATGAAAAAACGATTAATTGACCGATTTTCGCTTAATCAGTTCGGTGACCCGCCGTCTAGCGATTAATCCCGATTAATCGCCGACTTTTAGAAAACTGATTGAAACTAATTAATATCCACTCATTCTCGTTTAGACAACAAATGTATCACAGTGTATTCAATTCAGATTTTGATGTATTAATAATAACCTACGGATTTTATGAGATAGTTGCAGCTTTTAATTTTACGTGAATTCTTGCTGAGTAGATGTAAAATCTCGTAGAGGTGATGTAGAATCTGACAGATTTTGAAAAGTTTGAGACAAATCCATCAAAATCTCATAGATTTTAGCCATATTTCAAAACTTAAAAAATATACTAACAAATCAATCAAATTCTACCATTTTATTAAATCCAAAGAAATCTATGGATTTTTGAATACCACCGAATTTTAATGGATATCTAAAAATCCAAATTAAATACACCTATATTTTAAAAGATTTTTCAGAATCCTAATTTAATACCCCCAGTTTTTAAAATTCAAATTGAATACCATGAGATTTTAAAGAATTATTTAAAATCTTGATTGAATACCCTGAATTTGTAAAATGCTTTAAAATCCTTTAAAATCCCAAATAAATACACCTCCTACGATCTTTACGCTGATGATGTCATTAATCAATCAACCAACGCTACAAAATTCAAAATTTTAATCTACCAACAATTAAAATACATCTCATAGAAACATCAGAATATATTTGTCCATTTTTAAGTCCTTTTGTTGTGATACTCCGTGAATGATTGTAGCTATCTCCAGCAAGTGATGCAAAACATAATGCAAGATATAGTGCATGACATAGTTGTCGACTTGCAGAATGTCACTAAAAAATTGTTTACACTGGATTTGATACTAAAAATAAGACGGTTTTTAATAGCTTCCCTCTCCAACCATTTACATACTACTTTGGTCATCACCAGAAAATAAAAAATTTAAGGTTCTGCTTACAGAACATGTTAATATATATGCAGGACAAGGTATCTTTGATCGTAGAACAATGAAATTTTATTCGTAGAACTTGTTCCTCCTCCGACCCGTCAACATCTTCTGTCTCTAATCATACTCCGCGGCACCGGGGCACCATAGGCAAAATAAAAAAATTATAGTTGATCATTCCCAGTGACATCGTGCGACTCAAATTCAGACCTTTCCAAGTATTAACGACATGGTAGAACAAAGCCGGCAGAATTTTGGTAGTAAGATGTGGATGAAATAGAAGAATTTGACCATAAAATACAGTGGTGGAAGAAATGAGATTAAATAATCATTGAAATAAAAAAGGCAGACGGGAGAGATGAACATACAACCTAAACTTACATTTAACAGTGTGTATATTTTCTTTGTTTTAAAATATGAAAAATCTGAACCATTAGGACCTGTTTGGATGGGGTTGAGGAGGGAAGGGTTGAGTTGAGCTAGGTTGGGTTGGGTTAGGCTAGGTTAGATTGGGTTGAACCCTTACCTTACCTTGTTTGGATGAAAGGGATGTGTAAAGAGAGGTTGAACTCTTACCTTGTTTGGGTGAAGGGTTAAGAAGGGTTAAGAGGTGTTGGGACTTGGGAGGAAGGGTTGGATATAGGCCTGTCAATGGATCGGAGATCCGACCCGATCCGATCCGATCCGATCCGTAGCTAAATTAACGGGTATGGATTCTGTCAAAAAAAATCCGATCCGATAATGAGCGGATATGGATTTAGTATGATCCGATCCGATAAGGATCCGATCCGATAAGGATCCGATCCGAATATATTATATTTATTTTATATTTTATAAATTAATATAATATATATAATATATATTAATTATATGTAAAACATATATAATATTTTATATTTTATATAAATAATATTATTTTGAAATTTAAATTTGAATTTGTCAATGTATATGTCATAATTTAATTTAATTTCGTAAAAAAAAATTAAAAAAATATTATTTTTTGAATTAAAAAAATGAACAAAATTATTTTTTTTAATATATTAGTCCGACCCGATAACCCGAAATCCGAACGGATCGGGTATGGATCGGCCTAAAAAATATCCGACTCCTGATCCGATCCGATCCGAACCCGAAATTTTTTAACGGATTCGGATATGGATTTAGGGTAATCCGATCCGAATCCGACCCGTTGACAGGCCTAGTTGGATATGTAAATGTTATAATATTTTTTAAGTAAAATAAAATTTGAATTTGAATTTGAATTTTTTTTGAAAGTTTTCGGAAAAAATTTCTCGAGATAAAAATTTCGAAAAAATTTTGAGAAAAAATTTTCAGAAAAAGTTTCTTGAAAAAAATTCTCGAGAAAAAGTTTTCGGAAAAAATTTCTCGAAAAAAAATTCCCGAGAAAATGTTTTCAGGAAAAAATTCTCGAGAAAAGTTTTAAATTTTTTTTTCAGAATTTATCAATAAAATTTTTGGGAAAAATTTAAAAAAAGTTTTCAAAAAATATTTCTCAAAATATTTTTTCTATTTATTATATTCATATAAAATTTTATATTTATAATATAAAATTGTAAATACATAATTAATATGTACAAAAGGCTAGGTTTGTGATGAGATAAAAATTTCAACTCTTCTTGACACTCCAATTTGGGGTGTTGAAAAGTCCTCCAAAATTAAATATCCCCAACCCTTGTCCAAAACCCCAGTAAACCCCTCTCAAACCCAACTCTCCCATCACATTATTTTGTCAAACATGGTTTTACCCCCTCTCAACCCCGTTCAAACCCTCATCCAAACAAAGCCTTAGAAGTATGAAAATCAAACGGTTTATAATGGATCTCCATGTGTCCAGATATAAATAGGTCTTTTTCGTTATATTTATATTATATTATTATAACCACACATTGATAAATTTGTAGCTAATTTAATAGAAAAAATGACAAAAATAATCAATTTTTTGATAAAATAAACAAAAATAATCATTCTGAAAAAAGTGGTCAATTTTAGCCTTTGGGATACTCCATTGACAGTTGGGTATCCCATATATGGGATACTCCACTGACAGTTGGGTATCCCATAAGTCAAAATTAACCTCTTTTTTAATATAAAATGAACAAAAATAAACATGTGTTCTTAGTTTAACCGTTCTTTGGGGGTTCAACAGTTAACCTTTAGGGTTCAATGATTCCATTTTGGGTTTTAGAAATATTCAGAACGACGAATCTGTATACGAACTTAGGGTTTAGGGTTTAGGCAACCCTAAACCCTAGACCCTAAACCCTAACCTAACCTGATTTTAGGGTTGTTTACAACCCTAAAATCAGGTCGCCGGTCTGTGTAAAAAAATCAATTTAAAATCACATTTCGTATTTTGTGATACAATTATTGACTAGGCTGAACTTTAACAAGATTGTGTTTTATTTCGTATGTAAACTATGTCCACGAAATTGAACATGTGCTTGTGCATGTAAAATAGCCCATCAACAAACCATAATACACATCTAAGGCTTGGGTATCCTATTTTAATTTTCCCTGATTACTCCGCTGGACAATGCGTATTCCATGATTACTCCGTTGGACAATGCGTATTCCCTGATTACTCCGCTGGACAATGCGTATCCATATTAGAAATCAATGTAATACCCCTGCAAGTTGCGTATTATGTATTACCCCATTGTAACTTGCGTAACCAATCGACCATAGTTGGCCACTAATTTCAGATTGACTATTATGGTTACTCCGATCTGAAAATCGGCCATACTTGGCCTTCACCCAATTTAATACTAGTTAATTTTTTGCTTTTTTGTTATCATTTTTGGTTGACCGCGAAAAAATTAACAGTACTTAGATTTTTCAAAGCACATAAATGAAAATAGTTAAATTTAAACATTAAATAATATCTATATTTTAATCTTTAAAATACTACAAATATTGTTCGAATTTCGTCAACGCGATGCTAAAATTAAACATTTACTATCTTCATCCTAGTTTTGTTATCCGCTTTATTTTTTGCATATATTTTAAGGTGTATATAAAAAGTAAAGCTCTATCATTTATTTTTAAAATATTGTTTTCTTAAAAAATTATGAGAAAAACATTAAAAGGATAAATTATGTATCTATTTTATATATGCACCTTAAAATGCGTGTAAAAAAATAAAAAATAAGGATTTTCTGGTAGACCTCGTGAAAGTTTCCTAAGATATAATTGACTTCGGTATATTATATTAACTACCAAATTACTCGCTTTCCAAATTTATAAACAAAACAAAATTATAGTAAGTAAATAGTTAATAATAAATAACTAGATTTATTGATTTATATGTATTTTTTTTGATCTTAGGAAAAATATTTGGAGCATAACCTCAAATCCTTATTTTCAGAATTAAAATGAACAATTAAATCAGGTCGATATTATCTACTTATATATATTAAAAGACAATTAAGAGAAAAATATGCCAATAAAATGACATTGAAATTACAATTTTACCCCTATTTTTTTAAAAATCACAAAAACGCCACTTATCCATAGTTTATGAAAAAAATAAAATTATATTTTGTGTTACTATTAGTGTTATGGAATAAAAACTAGGGTGTATTTAATGCATACTTAATGTTAGGGTTTGAGAGCTTCGAGCTTTAATGACTGGTCTCGTGTTTTGTAGCTATATCTGCCTCCACGATATGCCTACGTATCTCAATTAGTGCTGAGAATCAAGCCAAAAAATGTAGTTTTAGAATGAGGGGTCAGACCCTTTATATAGGCGTACAAAACCTTGTATTTAGAGTAGGGTTAGGAGACTTGGTGGTCAAGTAACCTCCTTTAATTGAGATTCTAGATCCTTTTTGTAGGAGATAGACTCCTGTTAGGTTTGAGTGCCTTGGAGGCTACTCTTTTTAAGAGTTGGCCTTTATTTGGACACATTTAATGGGTTGTACAGCTAGCCTTTATATTAATTACGAATTTAATAAATAATTAGGGTTTCGGGCCTCATTAATTGGGCTTAACCTTCAGACCAAGCTAGGTCTAATTAATGTATCATTAATAATGTCTATAGGGTTATTTTCAGCCTATATCATTTGACCCCCAACTTCTAGGAAAACTCTTGAGATTTCGTAGAAGTTATAGTTGCCTTTTACGAGACTCGGGGTTTACGCAATTAATGCCTTATTCCTTTACCTAGGATTTTTCTTAATTATTCTAGACCTTAATCGAGGTTTTGTGTAATAACCCCAAATTTTGGACTTAGTTAAAATTTTTGATGAATAGTAAATGTCGATGAATATTAAATTTGCTGATGAAAATATTTTCAGACCACACTATGTGGAAGACAGGGAATGAATGGTTCGAAGTTATATTAATGATGTATAAGGAGAATAAGTGAATGCAAACGCAATCAGAATCAGAAGATTTCCATTCGAGTTTTAAATCATTATTCACTGGACAATCAAGGACATATTGAACTGATCATTTTGAGGAATTATATAGAATGAGAAATCCATGATCACATATTAAGCCAAGGCAATAAAAGATCAAGAGGATATCCCCTAGCATTGGTACAACGAAACGTTTTCGAAATCCCTTAAACCTATCTCAAAACTTAGCAACAAAGCAGAAGCGTAACGAATTATGGATTAAACCCTAACCGAAGTGGAAGTATCATATAAGATCATCAAATGCATCATATAAGAGGATTTATGATACAATAAATGACATAAGCATGACACATGAGGATGACATAGGTGATGATAAAGTGATGACAAGGTGATGAATCACCACCTTGTCACAACTTTCACCACACAAACCACAATAGCTTGACATGTGTCCTTGGGTGACAAAACTCAACCAAAACCACAAAAATTGGATGCATCTAATTAGCATTATTTGGACAAAAACAAGAAATAAAAGAAAAATTCAAGAAACAATAGCAAGAAGAACACAAAACATTCGGCCAAAATAGTTCTTCAAACCCTTAAGAATTTTGCTACCACTTCCACTTCTCCAAAAATTGCAAGGATGGATTCTAAAGCTTCCATATTTCCAAATTAAGGTAATCTCTTAATCCTAGCTCCATCCATGTAGGTTTACATGTTCAAATCTTGATCAAAAGATGAGCATGAATAGTGAAATGAATAGTAACTTATGATTTTCTTGATTTGTTCTTGAAGATTAAGGCTTGTTAAGGTTGATTAAGGATCAAGCAAGGGTATATAAGCTATTTTTAGGGTATACAAAGCATCAAGGAAGGTATAAACATCTCACACCCTTGGTTATACTTTGATTATTATGTTAAGTTTGATGATAGTTTGAGATAGTATGAATTAAAGGTTAAATCCTTGGTTATGGTGATTGTTTAGTGATTATCTTGATGGTTGAACTAGTAAATGTTTGTATGGACTTTTTAGTTGTAGATTATGAGTTGGTTTATATGGAGAATGAGAAGTATTGATGATTGGTTGATGATATTGGATTGATTGGAGTGTTTTAAACACGGGAATCACGATTAAGCGTCGTTACCATGTCGGATTTTCCTTAGAAAGTTTAGACAGAGACCACGGTTACCTTCTAGGCATAAAAATGAGTCTTTCTGACCATGATCATGTAGGTCTTGTGTTGTAGTTTATTTTGGCGAAAGAATCGTATCGTTTCGATTTACGGTTTAGGAGAAACATCCGTTTTAGTGAAAGCGGTTTCGGATAACTAAGTAGTTCACTATATGAACTTTGAGCTTGTGATAAAACCCCTTAAAAATGGACATAGGTCATGAAATTAATGTGGATACTAGTATGGATAGTTAGGAAGGGAAACGAGAAGGTTTCGTGTTAAAAAGATGATTTTTCGATTTTATAAAAATGCGAGAATCAAAGTTGCGCAAGTGAAATACCCTTAAAGGGATAATTTAAACCATGAGTTTAGTAATGGTAAAGTACTTGGGTTTTGTGAATGGATTATCAACCAAACTTTTGACTTAAGAGTTTAAGGAATGTCACGAGGGGATAAGTGACCAAGAGCGAGACATTTGATGTTTGTTAATAGAACGTTAGTGCTTAAGTTAATGGCACTTTAAATGATTACGCTAGGGGACTGATCGAGTATTTCTTTGTTTATAGATTTCCAGGCAAATTCTCGAACCCCTAACAACCAAGGACCCACAAGGCAAGTTTTCTCATTCCATGATGTGTTTCAATTACCTATACTGATGATTGCATATGATAGGATATCATGCATGCTTTCAAACCTTACATCGTACATAGATGTGGTTGTATTTAAAAATGTTGAAATTATAGTATATGCATATGATAGATGCATGCAAGTTTTCAAACCATACATCTGATATAAGATGCGGTTGTATTTTTGTTGTGATTGTGATATATAATGCTGTAAAGAGGATTATAAACTGATTACGCTTTTGATAAAAAGCTTTATGAGATATAAGGTTTATATGCTATGTAAATACTAGATATAAACCGAGGTTTTTAAAGTCTCTAAGGGTAGAGCACTCGTACGATGATTTTAAAACATTAGACCGTGAGTCAAATCATTATTTTGTCTTGATTATACTGTAAGAAGCTGGAGGGTTCTAGGGACATCTATATTTTAATATGTTGATTAAATATTCCAATATATATATTATTGGATATTTAATGTGAGATATTTAAATAATATTATTTGAAGATTTATTTAATTAAGTGAATATTAATGTGAATATTCACTTAAGTGGAATTTATTGAATAATAATTCAATATTTATTATTTGAATATTTATTAAATATTCCCGAAAATGATTTAAAAATCATAGAACCTTATTTATATTATTATTTAAGGTTCCAATCGTTATTTAAAATATTTTCTGATCTCAAAAAGGATTTATGTGACTACAGTAGGGGTTCCCAACTACTTTTAAATTATTTATCTCAAATGATGATTATGGTTTTGGACTTATCGAAAATTGGGAATCCATTCCAGGAAGTGAACATATGATTTCACTTGCCTCTTTCATTAAAAGTGAGTATATTTTTGAGTTCTGAATTATCAGAACTAAAGATATTTTACAAAAACTCCCGGGTCGTGATTTCAAAATTCCTGACATATTCCCTGTCAGTTGACAAGTGTCAACCCACATCGTGATTTACTCCTTTCAAATATTCTGGAGTAAGAAAATCTGAACTGTTGCAAAGTTTTGACAAGTATTTTGTACTTGGGGAACTAGGATTAAATTCCGATTCCCGTTTCATTGATTGTTCATCCGGGACTAGGAGGAAACGTGTAAGAGGTTGTGGGACAGTCCATCAAATTATGGCGTAAGAGGCTGCGGGGCAGTCCAACAACTATCTCGCGTAGGAGGCTGTGAGACAGTCCAGCAGATACAAAGCCCGTATGCGGCTGGGGTGATAATCGTGATAAGATATCGTCCATCTACTAGTAGAAAAGCGTAAGTATGATACAACGACTGATCATCATGTATCATGGTATGTTCCAGAATGTCTCCTCCCTCTATTTGGAGTTGTGCTGCACATTGTAACGAAAGCCTAGGTGCTGAGTTATTGATAATGTGACAGTGATTGAACAATGATGTTCCTCGAACAGTATTTGAACTGTATGACATGTTTTGACGAAAAGAATATCTCAATATATCATTCTGTATACGAATGAAGTTTTAAAAGTTTTGAATTATGATATCAGCTACATATATGATTATGCTGCTATATATTATTGTTGAGCTATAGTGCTCATTCGTGCTTCTTTTATATATCACAACACAACCGAGTCAAGAAGGTGTTCATTACTGATATTGTACAGTGTTTTGAACAGTCTGAGATATCTAAATAGATATGCATATGTATATATGTTGAGAAGGTATTTAAGATATACAGTATATTGAACTGTATGGTATTTTGAATCAATGGATAGGCTTTAAGCCTTGATTCCAATGTCAATATCTATTTTAAAAAGATATGTTTTGAGACTTGGTTTATTATATTGATACCAAGGATTTCTAAATGATTTACGAGAGTATTTGAGTATGATTATATGTCATACAGTATTTTGAACTGTATACTATTTTGGGGTCAAACCCTAGTAGTGTTAAAACTTTGATCCTATATGGATTATCTACCTTAAAGGTTTAAAGATTTAAACTGGGATAAATTTCTTGATGAGCGCTATTAGCTCATTCTTGCTTTATTAAAACTTTCAGCATGATGAAAACATTGTCGATTCACCCCGTATTATGAGAGCAAGGGAATGGAGAGACCACCCTTGAGTTAGTTCAGCAGGATGGATACTGCCAGAGTTAGCAGAACAGTTGCAGATTGAATTAGTGAGAATTGTTTTCGAGTAGGTTTGCATTGTTGAACCTTGTATAGAATTGTGAGGTCTATTATTTTAATTTCAGGTAGAGGTTGTAAATAATAGATGAGATCCTGGATAGTACATTTGATTTGTAATAACAAGTGTTACTTATTGTTGCTCATTTCCAAGGCTATAACTTGTGTGTGTGTGTGCGTAAATGATTGGGGTCTTTGGAGTTGTGTTATTAGAATATGGTAAGTGATGCAGGTATTGTATGATTGATGGAGCGTGACAACCTAGATTCATGATCCCGGATCTAGGGGTGTTACATTTTGTTCTTTGAACTTGATGGTATTTAACCCTAACATGGGGATCTCAAGAGAATATTTATCAGCCCTACATATGGGTATCGTATTTAGAATAAAGTGTGGTGCGACCTACACATTTATTACGATATTGCCATTACTAGGTTTTTCTTAAATTATTATTTAAGAAATATTTTATGTCCATTAATCTACTTAACCCTTTACATAGGGTCTAGGATTTTTTGCAGGATTTTTCCATAATTTTATTGTGCCCATCGGACATTAAAAATATTTTGTGCACACATGCATAATATTTTTCACGGATTCTTTAATTTTTCCTCGAAGTCAAACTTTTTTATTTCCTTTAAATTCCTTTATTTCCAGGAATTCATGTAATATTACCGTGCCCACATACATTTTTAAATATTTGAAAAATATTTAATTAGTGCAAGTATGCATGGCAATATTTTCTTGGAATTTTAGAAAATAATAATTATTATTTCTAATTTTTCCAACTATTTTGTCAAATTACTTTTTTTAAAGGAATTTATTTTGGATTTTTGGTATCAACGGACACTTGTAAAATACTTTGAATATTAATTCAAAAATATTATTTTTGTTCAACTTTGCATAAAATTATTTTTCCTATTTTCAGAAATTTTCAGAGAATAATGAATATTATTTTCCAATTCCCTCCGCCCAATAACTATTCTAAAGAATAATTATATACTTTTTATTCCTTGTTTTATTGACATCTGGGCTTCAGCTGTATATGTAGCTTACTCCTGGATCAACCACGAGCAGGAGACTAGTTACAATTCATGAGCAGGAACATCACCTCCCAGTCATGGTTTCCTCTGCATGAGTAGATACAACCTACTCGTTGTTAAACAACGAGTAGGAGACACCTTATAAACCACCAGTTGGATGCCACTTTTTTAGTCGCGGGTGTTTACAAAACAGCCTACTCTTTGTTTCATATGGAGCATGAAGGATTCTTTTATCAATGATAAGAACCTAGTTGTGAGTGCCCAGGTTCATTGGCTTTCTTAAGCTTATTATACAACCTGCTTGTTATCAGAGAATATTGAAGATTGTATTCATTACTTCCAGTAGATTGAGGAAATCAAATTCCTGTACTCTTGCCATAACTAACAAATTAAATATCTGCACTTTAGCCTTAAGTCACTCTCGGTATAACCATATTATTAGCACTTCAGTTACTTGTACAACTGTATATATACCATACAAATGTAATCAATAAATATACAAGAAATTATCATTCTCTTTATCTCCTTTTATGGTATCAGAGCTCTTCCTCTAACGAGAACTTTGATCCTAATTTTTTTTTCTTCCTTTCAATGGCTTCTTCTACAAGCACCATCTCCGCAACCTCTCCTGCTACCTCAAACACAACTTCCTCTTTAGTAACCATTAATGCTGCTATACAACTTCCCTTGAAACTCACTATAAAGCATAATGTAACATAAGATGTAACAGAGATAACTACAACTCAACAAAGGTCAAGACAAACAGTAATATTAAAAGAAGCACAGGAATCCAGAAGTAAAGAAGAAAAGGTAAACTCAAAAAATCAAAATATGCTATGTATTCTTGAAGTCCGTAAACAGGTCACGGAAAGAAGTTCATTAAAATGTTCAAGCCTCAGTGGCAAATAAAGAAACAAGACTTTCAAGAATACAAAAGTATGTGAATGGTTTAGAGTTAGTACCACAGGGTTCCAGTGATTTAATTGAAGCAACCGGAACGGCAAAGGACTTATCAGCAACATTGAATTGAAGACATAGAAGAATTGATCAAGTGTTATTCATCTGTGAACCAGACCAGTTGCACCATGTGTCAGCACTTAAAAGATCAAGATGTTTTATCGTCTCAGAAGAAGTTGATTTAAGTCTAAATCTAAAACACCCTGAAACACAAAAGGATTTTCAAGAGATCAAGTACAAAAGAAAAGGCTCGATGGTTTTTCACCATCGAATGTGTTCAAGAGAATCAAATAGAAAAATCATCGAATATTAGTTTTTCATTCGATAGATTTTAATAAAATCTATCGAATGAAAAACTAATTTAATCATTCGATAGTTTTTCATTTACAGGAGCATGTGAAAAGATTTGTTGTTGTGAAAGGTCGATGAAGAATGAACGGCCAGGATTTAATTAATCTTGGTTCGATAGTTTTTCAAATATAAAGACTACAAATAGAGAATGAAGACAGTGTTCTTCTTCAGTTGGTTGGCAGTTGTGATCGTATTTACTCAGAAGAATTAAGAGCTCAAGAACAATTACTGGAGAAAATTTATAGTGCCTTAATTTCGAAAGTTTGTATTGATTACGTTAACTGAACTCATTGGAGCTAATCTACGGATTAGATTTGTAGCACCCATCGCGGTTTATATTTATAAAACGATATATACCCCGACTCGTGTTTTGATTCTGTGCATTTGATTTCGTAGTTGAACTGAATGATTTATCCGCGAACAAAATTAAATAATTTGTGAGTATCGTATTCAACCCCCCCTTCTACGATACTTTGGACCTAACAATTGGTATCAGAGCTATTTGATTGACGTACAAATCAGATCCGGTGAATGAGAGCAAAATCAAACAAGGCTTGAAAATTTGAAGCAAATTATTTAACTTTCAAAATTTTTCATTTGATTGGAATTTCTTGAATTTTAAACAGTTTGAAATTTTCAGAAACCATGAGTGCTCTAAAGACAACTGCTGGTTTTAAAGTTCCCTCCTTCACTAGAGATGATTTCGGTTTGTGGAAGATGAAGATGCTGTTATTTATCAAGGCATCTAATCCGTTGTATATTGGCATATTAGAGAAAGGACAGTTTGTACCAATGAAACCAGTTAGTGAATCTATATCTCCTGACGGTACCAGAATTCCTCAAGGCTCAACCCCAAAGGATTTATCTGAGTACACAGATACAGACAAAGAACTGATTCGATTGGATACAGGTTTGATGTTGATATTGACAGACTCCGCATACAAGGAAATGAGCTATCAGTTAATGAACTGTGTGAGCGGGAAACAAATGTGGGATACCATAAATTTGATAATGAAAGGAACTGAAGACATGCAGGAAAATAGATTGGACATCCTGACTTCTCAATATGAATCATTTAGGTCACTTCCTGGAGAAAGTATAACTCAGGTCTTTGAGAAGTATACTAAGATGTTGAATGAATTAACTATGAAAGGGAAGACCTATCCTCTGAGAGATACAAACATGAAGTTCATGATGACACTGCCCCATCATGTAGAACACAAGTCCTCATCCATAAGGGAAAGAATTGACTTTACTAAGATGCCATTGGAGATGATATATGGCAAGTTTAAAACTTATGCGATGGAGCAAGAACAAAGAGTGATAATCTACGGACCAAGGACGGTGGACAACAAGAATTCTGTACTCGCAAGATTAGAAACACTTGTAGTGGATGAACCAATAACTTCTGATATTCAGGTTCAAACCCCTAGAGCTGGAAAAGAGGTGATTATAGAAGCTGAAATGGATTCTGTGAATCTGGGTGTTGATGAAAGTGATTACTACACCCTAGAAGAGCTTGAGCAAATGGAAGACAAAACCATGGCGTACTTAGCTGCAAAGTTTAGCCACATTCGTTTCAAGAGAAACCCTAAGTACAAGTTCAAGGGCTCAACCAACAGATTTCAGAAAAGAAAGTATTCACCAGGCACTGGCTTTAAGGGAGGCTACAAGACTGGCATGATTGATAGGAGCAAATCAAGATGCTACAACTGCAATGAGTTAGGGCATTTCACCACTGAATGCCGGAAGCCTCGTCAATAAAGAGACAGGAAAGATGTCTATGAGAAGAAAGATTCTTATGATGAGTTGAAGAAAGAGAATGCTAAGCTGAAACAACAACTGGAAACCTTATCTAGAAAGCAGAAAGGAAAACCTTATCTGGAATGCTAAGTTGGGATGATACTGATTCAGATGAAGAGGAAGAGTATGTAAATCTTGCCCTAATGGCTGACTCTTCAGAGGAATCACCACAATCATCTCAGGTACCTATCTTAACAATAATTGACATGTCTAATTATGAGTACAAGAAAACTGTGCAAAATCTTAGTGTAGAATTGTTTAATGTACACACAAGCATGCTAGCATCAGAAATTGAAAATGCTAAGTTAGTTCTTAAGATTAAAACTCTAGAATCTAATAATGAAGAACTAATGCTTGTAGCTGTCACATTAGAAGATCTTAAACAGAAAAATGAGTACTTAGAGAACATGGTCAAGTATAATGATGAGATAGAGACAATCCTCAGGAAGCAGATTTCAGATCTAGATTTGAAACTGAATGCATATAAGAACTCCGCCCTAATTGCTAAGGAAATAATTGATACTCAGGCCTTAGGGAATAAAACTGCTATATGATTTGACTACAGCAAGAAAACTGGAAAGAAGATTGTGGAATTTCCTGTGACATCTTCAGCTGTCAAGAAGAATACTCCACATGTTCTTAAGAATGTTGATTGTCCAGTTTTTGTTAAGCCGTTTCCAACACTTTTCAATGAGGATGATCTAATCATAAGACAAGAATTTCTTGAGGAGGATATGTTGAAGGAAAAAGAGATAAAAACTAAGTTGCCTAGGAAGTCAGTAAAAACTGAATTACCTAAAACTGATATAGGCAATAAGGTTAGCAAGGCTAAAAAGAACAGGAATGGGAAAGCTAGTGTTAATCAGAATATTGTTTCAACTACTCCCATTACATCTAGGAAGTTATGCACTATTTGTAATTCTGCTGGACACCTTACACATGCATGTAAAAAGGTTAAAGTAGAAACTGCTGATACTTCTGCAATGCATAACATGTCTGACATGCCTGATCTTCATGAACCCTGTGGAAAGAAAGAATGTTTGCTATGTACATACAACATCATGCATGCTTATTTTAAGTTGATACACTCAGAATCGAACCCTGATTAACAAAGATCATGAAAAGACTCCGTATGAGTTAATGGCCAACAAGAAACCAACACTGAAGTACTTTCATGTGTTTGGTGCAAAGTGCTTTTTACTAAAAGATGGAGAACATCTAGGCAAGTTTGATGCCAAAGCAGATGAAGGCATTTTTCTGGGCTATTCTCTGGAATCTAAGGATTACAGGGTGTATGTGATTGAAGATAAGAAGATGTTGGAAAGCCTAAATGTAACATTTGATGACACCAAAAGACCAGGCCTGCAAACTAGAGAGAACTCTGAATCCTTGGTATTTGAAAATCTATCAGGAGATCTCTATGACATTCAAGAAGAACCTGAAGTTGTTACAGTTATTAATAATGATGATAATGATAATGATTCTGGACCAAGTGGTGATAGTGGTGGAGATACTCAAACTACTACTGGATCCACTAGTCAGTCAACAGGGTCAACAGATCATACTAGCAACAACTCAGGGGGAGCAGGAGAAGGATCAACTAGTCACACTACACAACATTTTGAACAAGGAGAATCATCAAGATCGCATCTGCCAAGACAAAGGGTATGGAATAGAGATCATCCCTTTCACTTGATCATTGGTGATCCAGACACATGAGTGAGAACTAGAAGGACATCACAAAATGAATGTCACTATTATGGGTTTCTTTCAGAAACATAACCTAAGAAAGTTGAAGATGCCCTAGATGATCCAGATTGGGTGATTGCAATGCAAGATGAACTCAATCAGTTTGAAAGGCAGAAAGTTTGGAAGCTGGTACTGTAACGCCCCCAAATTCGGGGTCAAAGGATTTGGTCGTCACACTGCATCCTCAATTAAAACAACCTGTTCAACACTAAACCAATACAATATACATCTACGACCCCAACTCTACCAAGAATCTTTAAAGGTTATAGTGCTAGAAACAAGAATCCAAAATTCCATTACACAAAATTTTCTTCTTTACAACCATTATTTTTACATAAATCCTATAACACTAGTATAACTTCAACAAGAAGTAAACCAGGCAAATCTAATCTGATACAACATAGCATTTAATAAGAATCACTTTATACAATAACCTTACATTAGTTCTAAATACTCTGCATCATAACGTCTTTACACTAACATCTTCTTCCTTCTCTGCCCAGCTACGCGGATAACTCCCGCCAATATGCCTTCTTATTGAAAGGCTAAAAATATAAAGAAAGCAAGTATGAGCGAAAGAATTTCTCAGCAAGTGCATTATCAAGTATAATAGGAAAAGTTTCCAAATAAGCTTTTAATTTTCAAATAAACAAGCCTTTGGTTTAAACATGTGTAATCTCTAAAACTTTTAAATCTAGTTTGGTAATTTGCCACAATTTCTCATTCAGCTTCTAGCAACTGAATAGTTTAAAACACGAAGGAATTTATATTGGTCGCCACGGTTACCCGAACCACAATAACTACAATAGTATGTAGGAAATATGAAATAATTATACACTCATATGTTTTGGAAACCATAGTTTATACAAAATTACTGTTTTTGAAGATAACAGTTCCATTCACAACATTTTCTGAAACCAACAACTCTGGAAGAGTAGAATAATAAAATAGTAAGAATGAGCCAACGCGCTCGGCCGTGGAATAAAGAACGTACTTCACGACTTCAATATGGTACCGACTGGATATGCGGTATGAATAAAACCCATCAAGGTAGATATCTCACAACTGCCAATGGAATCGAGGAAGTGGATTTTGACTATTTGAAATCCAATATACTACGAGTAAGTGGTTTCAGCAGGCTTGAAACCCCTTCTTATTAATCAACGAACCAACGATAGTGGTAACAGATATAATTTCTGATAAGAATAGAATATGTTCTGATAATTCTGACAATAATCAAATGCCATAAGGAAGTGGCTTGGACTTCTATTTTATTTTTAAAAACACAAGGTTAGGCTGCTGATCAGTCACGCACTAACCCCGGACAATGCACACAACAAAGTCCTACAACTAGGATCCTTGGCCATCTTGGCCATAATTTATTCCGACCAAGAATCTGGTCCGATCATTATTAGTCCATTTAAAAACATTCCAATTCTATATCCTATACGCCAGGTGTCGGTACAATCGACAACCTTGTTACGACAATCAGGTGTCGGAAGAATCGACAACCTTAATACAACAATCGCTGGAAAACTCACGTTCTAGGAAATAACTCAACTATGAAGAATCAATGAAGAATAACAATACAATCTAGTATCGACGAGATCGACACAATAGTGGGAGGTGTACATGAAAGTAACAATACAATAAACATCGACGAGATCGATGCAACAATTGGGGTGATAATGAAGAATAAACAATAACATGCTCAACAAAGTTAAGTATGAACTGAAGCAGGCATTACGATATCAAAAGAAATTGCAACTGCTCAATATAAAGTAGGGTTCAAAGAACAGGCTCTAGTTGGCCTCAACAGTACAAATTATCACATTCTGGAAGAATAGTTAAGATTCACCAATTTGATAAGTAACAAGAAAATCAAGTTCAAGTTTAAGGAAAATTCAAGGTGAAGTTTATGAATAAAGAAATAAGGGTTTATTGAATTCTGAAAGAAATAGTTTAAGTCCTTCAAAATTATACTTATATAGACAAGCCTTATATTTGAAGGAAATAACCTAAATCATGCACATCATATACGAGTTCGAATCAAGGACTGGATCAGATAATCGCATCAATAAGAAATGATAATAATACTTGCATAGGTGCAAGATGGGAAAATAGAATACTTGTAGAACAAGTACCACGACTTCAAAATTTAAAATAACATTTTTACCCTCATCGGGTTCCCAAGTTCCCACTCATCTAGGGTTGGCAGCATTCCAACCTAATATTTTTAAATCAAGATTTTTGAAAGAAAACCTTATTATACCATAACTATCTTTTAAATCGTTTTAATACAATAATCACATTTTTCCAATCAACATGGAAATATAAATCTAAACTCAAAAGGTATAAAAGAATACTCGTCAATTTACGAGATTAAATAAAATACTTGCAATTCAATGCAAAGGAATCAATATTTGGAAATTAAGTGAAAAGTATTCAACTTGCATATTAATAATTCAAGATAATATCACTCAATAATATGTGAAAGGAATAGACACTTGCCTCTGGTCCTTAGCTATTACGTACAGCTGAATAACACGACTTCCTCCTTATTCTGTCTTATAACACGATTCTCTATTTCCGTCCTTCTTTGATTTAACGCTCTTGTGATTACCATCAATCTGATCCTTACGATATTGAATCCACGCGTCGATACCTCCGTTGGAATACAATACTTGTAAATGTCCCCTTGTTGTTAAATCGCCTCACAAATAATCCGATCGATCGTAAACAATACCTCATCCTTCCCCGACGTCTTTCATTTAACATACTTCAATAATCTGACTTGTCTCGTCCAATAACCTATGTTGCATAGATAACCATATTTAATAGATAGAATAATCACGATTAACTAAATGAATAACCCACGTATCACGTTCGTCGAAAATCTCTGTACTATAAAAGTCAACATCTAAGTCAACGGTCTCGTCAATCTCATTTCTAACAACACTGACAAATTTCTATTCTAACTACCCCTCGTGATAATATTAGACACTACCAAAATATTTAAACAAGTTCCAGAACACTTATTCGTAATTATGACTCAACCACCAGATAATTCACGTAACACATATTGTCATTTAATTTTGATAAATAAATCACATAAGTCTCGTAACGTCCAAGAAATAATTTTAGAAAAATATTCGACTCTCATTTCAAAGGAATTAATCGTCAAAATATTTTTAGATCAAAAATCGGATCATTTATCCCAATATAAAGATTTAAAAACAATTTAATCAATTAATATAAAATTAATTGACTAATTCCAAACACTTAAACAATTTGTATGAATGAAACCAAGCCAAGAATAATTAAATCTAATCTAAATTAATTAGATTTAATTAATAATTATTTAATAGAATTAACTGATTATTAAAATTAATCAATTAATTAAATAAACTAATTATTAATCAATTTTAATTAAATTTAATCAATTTTCGAATTTAAATAAATATTTATAAATTTATAAAATTTTCTGAATAATAAAATGTATTTTTAAATCAAAGATATGATTTTTAGAATTTTTAAAACAATTTTTCGATTTATTTTTAAAATAAAACCCAGAAACACTTTTCAGAAAAAGGAATTAGGGTTATTTTGGATCGAAACTGGGTCGGGGTTGGATCCCAAAACGGGTCGCCAAGAACACGGTGGGTCGCCAAGAACACCACCGGACTCCGGCCACCCAACCCAGATTCCGGCAACCACAAACACACTCAAACACATCGATTTTTAAGGGGGAAAACACGGGGATTACTAAGGCAATCATATACTACTTAAATCATTTCCAAACATCACGGAAATCGGTCGAAGTCGACCTCCAAAACCGAGAACCCACTGGCGGCGGCTTTTTCTGGTGAACGGAAAACCGTCCCCAATCTTTACAATATACACACGTACACAATCAGCATCCCACGATCTGTTTAGTGGTGTAATCCTCTTCAAGAACAACTAGGTCGAACTCAAATTCCGATCAAAAGTATAAAATCCGATAAACATTCATAAATTCCGATTTGCCCCAAATCCAACTCCAATTTCAAATTAAAAATCCTATACATACTCCACATCACATAATAAACACAACCATGCTTTCAATTTACAAGAACAACAAGGATTCAAGATTTCCCCAAATTAAATATAAAAATTCGAATTTATTAAATAATTAAAAATAAGAAAATCTCAGAAATCATACCCACACGAATTTTGATGATGGATTTGGATAGAGGATGATGAGAGATTCGATTCGACTACTAGAGCGTCGAAATCGGATTCCGATAACGCCTTCAAAAGTTGGTTTGATTCTCAAGAACACGAAGAACACGGTTCAGAGATTTTTAGATATTTAACGATAAATAAGCTTGATTATACGCAAAATAATGTACGATACGCCTTTTTATATTAAACGGAAAATAATACCCCAACAACATTTTTGGATCGATATTGATCCAATGGATCGTTTTAATATGAATAAATAGAATACACGTTTTACGAGACGATAATTATCCAGAATATATGGATAACTATAAGAATCGTTTAATAATAGATATACGAACCAAAATACCTCTATTACGAATGTTCCCGAATATTTTCCACTTTAACGAATGAAATATTGGTACGAACGATATACCAATTTCCCGAATAATTAGGGAACGAACTAAATTTTCTTTTCGATAATTAAAATAAAATAAAATAGAATGACATCCTTTTTAAAATAATTTCTAATCACCACAAATATTCACATAACATCTCAACATCACATCTTTGACCATTTAACGGATAACTCAACGCATTTAAACATGTAAAACATTTAATAGATTTTGATATGAAAATAAAATTTCATTTTACATCAAATATAAACATGTAATTTTCCCGGATCTTACATCCTTCCCCCCTTAACAGGATTCTGTCCTCAGAATCAGCTCGTGCAAACATATGCGGATACTTTTCCCAACATCTCACTCTCACATTCCTAGGTTGACTTCTCAACCTTAGGATTCCTCCACCAACTCTTACTAATTCGACTGTTCTATTACTTAACACTTTCTCATACCGACTTAATATCTTAATCGGTTAATCAACATAGAACAAATTTAACTAAATCTCTACGGGTTCATATTCTATGAAATACATTATGAATACACTACATATGGAGTGGTAAGCAAATTCGTACGCAACTTTCCCAACACGCAGTAGATCGACGTAAGGTAGCATTTCAAAATTGTCATGATAACTGTTGTTGTAAAGGAATTTAACCAATGGTAAGTGATCCTTCCAATTACTTTCAAAATTTAATACACAACTATAGTCTGTCTTTTAGTCATTTGGATGGTCTCCTCATTCTGACCGTCTATCTGAATTCTTAAATTAGGTCGCGGATCTCTGTCAGGTACAATTGAAACCGGCATTCCATGTCGTACTACTATCTCGTTCAAATAGAGATGAACCAACTTATCCAATGAATATCTTTCGTCAATCGGTCACTAATAACCCAAATAGCATCATGATTAGCTCTAGGCCTTGACAATTCTACTACAAAGTCTATCTTAATACGTTTCCACTTCTATTCAGGAATCTCTTAGTTGTAATAGTCTACTATATCTCTGTTATTCTGTCTTCATTTCTGACATCTCAAGTACTTAGATACTCACCAACATTAATATTCTTTTAAACCTCTTATATATATCCTTGCATTTCCTTCTTATCCCTTATACTTTCTCGTTCTTTCCTGTAATTGAATCCATTTCTTTTTCCATAACTCTTTTCCTTAATGTAGCCCTTTCTCTTTGATCAATTCTGGTTGAATCCTAATTTCAGTCATTTCTTCTAGTTAATCTTTTGTTATTGTAACCTTACAGCTCCATCATTTCCAATTCTTGTACCGAAGATATTTACATTTTTAATCTCGCTTTACTACATACAATATCAGCCATCCATATTCCTTGGTCAATTCTATCTACCTCTTATATAGCTAACAACTGCTTTCAACAATCACATACTTTCTGTACCAATGTAAAATAAATATTCAGTTTAAAACAACCACTCATTTCCTTGTCCATTGTCCTTAAATCCTTGTTAAAGCCTCTTCATCCTCTTTTCCTTGTTATAAATAAAGTGAGAAATACACATTAACAACTCGGTGACTTAGCTCCATACCTTTAAAATTGTTCCACTTAGTTCCAAGAACTTAACTGATCTCCATCTGATTTCCCAAATAATTCAGAAGATACATTCACAGTAACACTCAGGACACCTTTCCCAGGGTACCATCTCATTCCCCAAATAACTTGATCAAATCGACATCATCTTGATTCTCATTCTATACATCCACGTTGACTGGTAAAATCTACCTTAACTATAGTGAGCAAAAGACTTGCAACCATATCATGTAATCCTGAAGCATTCAAAGATCATATCATTTTTCCATTATTAGCCTATCATCGAATTTAGAAGTTCTTCTCATTGAGAAAAAAAAATCTATTATGTCCATTTTCCATAACCTGGGATAACATCAGCACAATTACACATTTTTCCCAATTTCCAATCAACTCTTGAATTACCGAACTAACATAAATGGTTACTGAGGCTTCATAGCGCATCGTTGTTTCTTCAAATATTATTTCATCTTCAAATACTGTCGTTTCTGTCAAATAAAAGTTTATCCATTCTTCCACATCGTAATGTTAATCGATAGAGAGAGAACAACTGGTTCCGTTATATGTTACTAGTATTCTAATCGCATCGTAATCCGCTTTCGCTCGTGGTAATTCAATCGCAAATTCTTTGTTCATTATGGTAAGGTAAATTCCTTCCAACCTGGTGGCATACCTTCAAGATTATTAGAGACAACAAGATTCATGATATTTTGAAGTGAAAAGGTTCCGCATCATAGCAAATGTCCCATAATTGTGGTTACCAAATTTACATATTCTAAAGTGATCATTATTGGAAATAAACGAATCACTGAGAGATCAATTCGATCACATGAACTCAATGTTGCGTGTCTTAATTAAGACATTACTAAAGGTAATTAGCCTTCTTGTATTGCACAACACACAAGTGACGGCGTCCCATCAGACTTCTATCACATAGACAGATAGTCCTTGTGTCCCCTATAAATAGGGTTGTTTGTCTCAGTTGGAGTAGAGAAATATGAAATAAATTTAAAGTCAAAGTAACAACCAAGGCCTTTCGATAAGAAATCTCAGATACACACCTTGGATTGGAACTGAGTAAATTCTCAAAGGTGTTATTTCAGAAAAGAGGAATAACCAGAAAAGAAAGTATCAACAAATAGTGTTACCTTACAACTAGAGGGATTCACTCCTGAAGGATGAAAGAGTTTAAATTCAAATAATACATTTTCAACAGGCCTCAAAATATGAAATAGATATCACAACAACCTCTGACGCAATTGAAAACATGATTGATCAAAGGTATCAAATACAAAGTCAAAAGGTGGAATATATTCACCAACACAAGTTTCGCTTAAAGGAATGTCGAATATTTCATTAGGATGGAAAGGTATTACCAAGGTCTCCACATATGCCTTCTTTGTCGGCTCCTTCGATAGATCGTTATCCGATTCTAAGCCCTTCTTTTCTATGTCGTAAAGTTATCAATATCATACGTCGTCGTCGACTCATAATAGTCCTTGAAGATTCCGCCGTAGACATCTAAAATCTTAAGAAGTTCTATCCATCTTAGCACAATCATCTTAATCGAATACCCCTATCTTAACTCACTCATTGGTACTATATCCAATAGTCCAACACGAACTCTAAATGAGCTTTGACGTTCCTTATATAACCATACACACTCCTACGCACTCTCGTTTCTAGTTTTACTATAACCCTGCTCTGATACCAACCTGTAACGCCCCCAAATCCGGGGTCAAAGGATTTGGTCGTCACACTGCATCCTCAATTAAAACAACCTGTTCAACATTAAACCAATACAATATACATCTACGACCCTAACTCTACCAAGAATCTTTAAAGGTTATAGTGCTAGAAACAAGAATCCAAAATTCCATTACACAAAATTTTCTTCTTTACAACCATTCTTTTTACATAAATCCTATAACACTAGTATAACTTCAACAAGAAGTAAACCATGCATATCTAATCTGATACAACATAGCATTTAATAAGAATCACTTTATACAATAACCTTACATTAGTTCTAAATACTCTGCATCATAACGTCTTTACACTAACATCTTCTTCCTTCTCTGCCCAGCTACGCGGATAACTCCCGCCAATATGCCTTCTTACTGAAAGGCTAAAAATATAAAGAAAGCAAGTATGAGTGAAAGAATTGCTCAGCAAGTGCATTATCAAGTATAATAGGAAAAGTTTCCAAATAAGCTTTGAATTTTCAAATAAACAAGCCTTTGGTTTAAACATTTGTAATCTCTAAAACTTTTAAATCAAGTTTGGTAATTTGCCACAATTTCTCATTCAGCTTCTAGCAACTGAATAGTTTAAAACACGAAGGAATTTATATTGGTCTCCATGGTTACCCGAACCACAATAACTACAATAGTATGTAGGAAATATGAAATAATTATACACTCATACGTTTTGGAAACCATAGTTTATACAAAATTACTGTTTTTGAAGATAACAGTTCCATTCACAACATTTTCTGAAACCAACAACTCTGGAAGAGTAGAATAATAAAAGAGTAAGAATGAGCCAACGCGCTCGGCCGTGGAATAAAGAACGTACTTCACGACTTCAATATGGTACCGACTGGATATGCGGTATGAATAAAACCCATCAAGGTAGATATCTCACAACTGCCAATGGAATCGAGGAAGTGGATTTTGACTATTTGAAATCCAATATACTACGAGTAAGTGGTTTCAGCAGGCTTGAAACCCCTTCTTATTAATCAACGAACCAACGATAGTGGTAACAGATATAATTTCTGATAAGAATAGAATATGTTCTGATAATTCTGACAATAATCAAATGCCATAAGGAAGTGGCTTGGACTTCTATTTTATTTTTAAAAACACAAGGTTAGGCTGCTGATCAGTCACGCACTAACCCCGGACAATGCACACAACAAAGTCCTACAACTAGGATCCTTGGCCATCTTGGCCATAATTAATTCCGACCAAGAATCTGGTCCGACCATTATTGGCCCATTTAAAAACATTCCAATTCTATATCCTATACGCCAGGTGTCGGTACAATCGACAACCTTGTTACGACAATCAGGTGTCGGAAGAATCGACAACCTTAATACAACAATCGCTGGAAAACTTACGTTCCATGAAACAACTCAACTATGAAGAATCAATGAAGAATAACAATACAATCTAGTATCGATGAGATCGACACAATAGTGGGAGGTGTACATGAAAGTAACAATACAATAAACATCTAAGAGATCGATGCAACAATTGGGGTGATAATGAAGAATAAACAATAACATGCTCAACAAAGTTAAGTATGAACTGAAGCAGGCATTACGATATCAAAAGAAATTGCAACTGCTCAATATAAAGTAGGGTTCAAGGAACAGGCTCTAGTTGGCCTCAACAGTACAAATTATCACATTCTGGAAGAATAGTTAAGATTCACCAATTTGATAAGTAACAAGAAAATCAAGTTCAAGTTTAAGGAAAATTCAAGGTGAAGTTTATGAATAAAGAAATAAGGGTTTATTGAATTCTGAAAGAAATAGTTTAAGTCCTTCAAAATTATACTTATATAGATAAGCCTTATATTTGAAGGAAATAACCTAAATCATGCATAACATATATGAGTTCGAATCAAGGACTGGATCAGATAATCGCATCAACAAGAAATGATAATAATACTTGCATAGGTGCAAGATGGGAAAATAGAATACTTGTAGAACAAGTACCACGACTTCAGAATTTAAAATAACATTTTTACCCTCATCGGGTTCACAAGTTCCCACTCATCTAGGGTTGGCAACATTCCAACCTAATATTTTTAAATCAAGATTTTTGAAAGAAAGCCTTAGTATAAGGCCCATAACTATCTTTTAAATCGTTTTAATACAATAATCACATTTTTCCAATCAACATGGAAATATAAATCTAAACTCAAAAGGTATAAAAGAATACTCGTCAATTTACGAGATTAAATAAAATACTTGCAATTCAATGCAAAGGAATCAACATTTGGAAATTAAGTGAAAAGTATTCAACTTGCATATTAATAATTCAAGATAATATCACTCAATAATATGTGAAAGGAATAGACACTTGCCTCTGGTCCTTAGCTATTACGTACAGCTGAATAACACGACTTCCTCCTTATTCTGTCTTATGATAATAAGTTGGTATCGTATAGTGGCATATGAGCTGATAATTGCTATGTGTTTAAATGGTATATCGAGTTGAGTATGTTAATTTATAGTTGTTAGTTCAGGTTGATTAAGTTAAGTTATATGAATATGTTAGTTTTTAACTTGATTGTTGGTGTTAGTTTAAAACAGGTGGATTGTTATATAAATAGAGTAAGTGTTGCCGAATTTCCGGCAGGACTATTAAATGATTATTATTTGGAAATTGTGTATGATATGATATGCTAGTTTAAATGCTTACGTGAATGAAATATGTACTATGTGTTACATGAAGCATATAAAATTATGTGAATTAGTTATTTGACTTGGTACGTGATAAATGTTGTATGAGATGGTTTATTTCTGGATAAAGTAACTGCAAGTCAATGCAGAATTATTTTCTTATATGTTTACTACAAGTCAATGCAAAATTATTTTCTTATATGTTTACTGCAAGTCAAGGCATATTTATTTTCTTATATGTTTACTGCAAGTCAAGGCAGATAATTGGAGTATTGAATAAATTGTGGATTGATTGTGGATGATTGGGTTAAGATTATTTTGGTGTTTTAAAACAGGGCAATGTCCACTTTACGAATAGGTCATGTCCAATTTTCTGTAGAAAATACATTCGCTTAAGTTTATAAATATTTATATTAAGTAGAGTTGAATTTCGAAGGCTAAAGTACATGTTATATTTAACTAGTGAATAGTTGGGCGGGCACGATCTCGGTAGTGCAGACTCGTAGCAACCGCATATGCGTCGGAACCAAGAGTTATCAGAATAGAAATTGTGATGACATAAGATAGAAGAAGATGAGAATCATATTACTTAGGCTTTACGTAATAGCTAAGGACCAAAGGCAAGTTTACTAACTCGTACTCTTTTGTTCGGAGTATCGTAGTGAGATTTCTGTTTTTCAATTCTTAATTCAATTACTTGTTGCATAACCAGTTCCTATTCTTATCCTGTATTCATGGCAACCTATTTATTTCTAACTTGACAATTCTATTTCGGTTCATAATTCATATCCTGCAGTATCTTGTGGTTACCAGATTTAATCATGGTTCTTTATCATTGGAAACCTAATTCATATGTACTTGTTTTAACCTAACCTAGTTTGATAATCTGAATCAGACAGTTGAAAGCATTAATTTGAGTTAATCAGGTAGTCGATTGTTCCGACACCTAATCTGAGTATTAGATTGGAATTGGAAGTTTTTATTAAAATGAAATGTTTTAAGGACTGTAGACGCCAGTCAGAGTATGAATATTATTATGTGGCCAATGTGGCCTTAGATCCAGTTCAGTATTTGGACATATCGTAGGGTATGATCCGGAGTTTTAGTGTGACTGATCATCCACTATAACTCGTTGCGTCACAGTAAAAATCCAATTCTAATTTAAAGTTTGACACAATTGTTGTTGTTGTTCATTTTGCCAGTTGAGCTGATTTTCATACATTGCTATTATTGCACTATTATTTCACCCCAGTTGAGTTGAATTCTTTTCAGATATTGTTGCATCATTATTTTATCTTGTGCAGTATTATATACTTGCTGAGCTTCTTTTGGTCACTCTTTCTTGTTACCCTTGATATTTCAGTAAGACGAGAGGATGTCTCCGCTCATATGTGCTTGTTTCACCTTTTAAACCTCTCAGTGTAAGGTAGATTGACAGTATTAAATTGTATGATTGTGGAACGAGAAGAGTCAAGATGACGTTGGGAAGATGAGTTGATGCAGAGCATTTGGATCTAGTGTAAGGTTATTGTATATAGTTGATTTCTAGTAAATACTATATTGTATAAGATTAGTTTGCCTGGTGTTATGGATTAAAAAACGTACCTTGTAAATTAAATGCTAGGGTTTATGAGCGTTCAAGCTTTAATGACTGCTCTTGTGTTTCAGGACTAAATCGGTCCTCACAAGATGCCTACGTATCTCTGCTGTATAGAGAATCAAGTCAATAAAACGTAGTTCTAGAATGAAGGACGTGGGTCCTTATATAGGCGTCAGGAGCCTTTTATTTAGAGTATGTTTAGGAGACTTAACAGATAAGTCTCGTTATTGATAACTGATAAGGAGTGTTTTGCTTGTCATGCAAGTATTATCCTTATCTGATAAGTGTTGTGACTCATCATATTATTTGATTGGGATTCTGGATCCTTCTATGAAGATATTATCATATTTGGACTCTTTTATGAGCTGTGTATTTTCCTTAATTTATTAATTACGAAATTAATAAATAATTAGGGTTTTGGGCCTTTTGTCGGGCCTAATCTTTGGACCAAACTAGGTCTAATTAATGTATCATTAATTATATATCTAGGGTTGTATTTCTGTCCATATCATTTGCCCCCCAATTTCTGGAAAAATCCTCCAAGGTTTTTGTAGAAATTATTCCATATTCTTCCAGGAATTTTTCCATTTTTTCAAAGCATTTTTCAACCTCAAATTGTCGTGGAATTTGGTCATTTTGACCAGGGATCCAGGTCATTTTCGACCAGGATTCCAAGTCATTTTCGACCAGGAATCGAGGTCGAATTCGACCTGGGATGGGAACGAGGTCGACAACATCGACCAGGAATTACAGTGTTTTTTCGAGCTCAAAGTTTCGACCTCAACCTCGTGTAATTTCGACCAGAAACTTTATTCAGTTTTTCGACCTCAAACTGTCTTCAGATCGAACGTGTCGAACTCATTTTTTAGTTCGTTTTCGAACAGGTTTGTTCGACCAGGACGCAGTGTAAATTCGAGCAGGAATCCTGGTCGAAATCGACCAGGAAAGGATGGCGAGGTCGACTAGGAATCCTAGCTATTTTTCGAATAGGATTTTTCGTGCTTGGTTTTTGCATTGTTTCGACCTGGAATTTCGATCAGGATCTCTATGCATTTTCGAGTAGAAACTTCGATCTCAGCTAAGGTGAGGTCGAGCCGGTCGAACAAGACTTTTAGTATAATTTCGACCAGAAATATTCGGCCAGGAATTAATATAATTTCGAGCAGGATCTATAGCTTAATTTCGATCAGAACAGCGTTGAGGTCGAACACTTCGACCAGAAAGTTTAGGTCTTTTTCGACCTCAAATTTTCGACCAGGAATTAGTATTATTTCGATCTCATTCCCAGTATTCATTTTCGACTAGGAAGTGGAGTGATGTTGAACATGTCGACCTTGATTTTTAGTATGAATTCGACCAGGAATTTTCGACCAGGAATCCGAGTTATTTTCGACCAAGAAGAGGGACAAGGTCGAACATGTCGACCAGAATTTTTGGTATGAATTCGATCAGGATTTTTCGACCAGGAATCCGAGTTATTTTCGACCAAGAAGAGGGACAAGGTCGAACATGTCGACCAGAATTTTTGGTATGAATTCGACCAGGATTTTTCGTACTCAATTCCCAGATCTCGATCTTTGGCATTTTCGAGCTCGATTTTGTAGTTGTTTTTCGACTTTAAATTCGCTTTATTGCCTTAGAATTATTTCTAAACTTTAAGTTAGAATTTTCCCAAGCTTTCGACCTTTTGGGCCTTGATTTTATATTGGGCCTTAGGCCTTTTTTAAATTTTAAGCCTCTCTTTTATTTGGGCCATGGGCCTTGTCTTTTATCGATCGTAACTCTTTGGGCCTTCTTTCCAGAAGCCCAAAGAGTTATTATGGGCTTTGACTGGCTACAACCGGTTAGTCTTCCCTAACCGGTTGAGTTTCCAGTCATTTCGCCTATAAAAGAGTGAGGTTTCACTTCTTACTCCCCACTCGAATCTTTCCAAAAATTTCTTTCCTTAAACCTCACTGTCTTTCTCTCTTACTTCTCTCTTCTTCTCCGTAGACAGGCGATTTCCGGTGAGTTTTTGTGGCGGTGTTCTTATATTTCTGGGTTTCAACCTCCTTCCCAAGAAGGTTTCTGGGTTTTGCTATTCTTCCCAAGAAGGTTTCTGGGTTTTGATATTCTTCCCAAGAAGATTTCCTGAGTTTTTGTTGAAGATTTAAGAATGGCCGATCGTTCTGCTAGCCGTCTTCAGAAAATGAATCAAGCGTCCAAAAGAGGTATCATCATTCGTTCTCCCACTATGTCTTTGCAAGATATGATATTAGAACGTAGCGATGTATATCCCTCAGTGTCGCATTTAGATTCATTTAACCATAGCAACAGATTTAATGATGCTGATGCAATTGCTAATTACAAGAATATGTATAGAATTAGGCCACCTTATAGGTTAGTCCTAGCTGAACCTGGGGATCGTTCCTGCCATTGGCACCCAAATGCTCTTTGCATTTACAAGGGGGTCCTGGCTGCAGGTGTTCGATTCCCATTCCATCCTTTCATTCCTGAACTTCTAGCTGATGTAGGAATCAATCCTTGTCAACTCCCTCCCAATGCTTGGAGACTTATTATGTGCTTTATTGTTTTGTGCTTGAAAAACAATTTCCCTCTTTCTGTTGCTCTCTTTAGAAGGATTTTTCAATTTAAAAATAGCTCTTCCAAAACTTTGGGTTGGGTATATATTAGTCATCGACCCACAACACCCCCCATCTTTCACCCAAAATCCATTCCCGACAACAATCCCAAGTGGAGAAATGAATTTATGTATTTGGTGTGGGATGGAGGGGACTGGGGCACCTTATTCCAAATCTCATTTAGTAGAGTTTCGGATGGTAGTCCTGGTGACATAGATCTGACTGAGGAGGAGGCCCTTGCCTATGCTGAACCCACCAAGGATAACTATGCCACCATGGCTTGGGAGCTCCTGGACGAGTTTCTACTCAAGTCTCTGGAACTTTCAAGAGTTTCTGAAAAGGGTAATTCTTTTTCTTATTTTCTTATAGTTGTATCAAGATTGCCTTATACCAATTGTTTTCCTTGACTTTTGTTTGCAGCTGCTGAATTTATCAACAAGCAGAATGAGCCAGAAGGCGGGCAGACAGCAAGGATCAAGAGGGCTTGCTTGAAGGATCCTAGGCTGACCGAGCAAGGCCCTGCTATTTTGAGGCCTCATGTGGCTGAGGTTGATGAGGTCGAGGCCTCAACTAAGAGTTCTGTATGGCGCCCCAACCGGGGGATAAGGAAAAAGGACACCATAGTGGGGGTGTCTGCTCATGCTGTTGAATGGTCACACCATTCATTGACTCCTTGTGACTACAAGGATTTTGTCTCTAACTCCACCCTGGAAGGGGCAGAGTCTGCAGGAGCCCAGGCCTTTGCTGCTGTAAGCTTCTTTTTTTCTTTCTTTCTTTTTTTATGTCCCAAGTTATTATTTCTAACTTGTGTTTTATTTGTAGGCTAATGCCAATTTCCAAGGGGCTTTCTTTCAAGCCAAAGCCTGGCGCTCATCTTCTGAGGCCAACAAGGCTAAGTATGATCAAGCCCATGTGGAGGTTGGTTCTCTTAAAGCTTCCTTGGGTCGAAGGGAGAAAGAGCTGTTGGAGGCTCAAGCTGAGCTGGTCGAGCTAAGGAAGGGGAAGGATCGCATCATTGATGAGTACTTTGATTCTGCTGAGTACCAGGAGATCATTACTCAGCATGATGATCTTCTTTTCCCCGTCCAGTTCACCCAAGGATGGGATGAGGCTTTGGCTGAGGTATCGAGGAGAATTCCTGGATCCCTTACTATTTCCGACTTCCCCAGCCCCCATGCTCCTAATCAGTTGGAGAAGGCCTTGGCTGGAGTGGATGATATGGATGAGGATGACAGGATTCTCAATCCTGAACATGCCTCCCAGCCTGATGAAGAGTTAGAGGAATCCAGCTCTGGTGAGGAGGAGTCTGGTGAAGAGGAGGCTAGTGAGGGAGAGGGTTCTGGAGAGGAGTCTGGCTCTGAGGAGCCATAGCTGTTTGTAGCTTTTATTTATTTTATGTAATTCTGCCTTCGGGCATAACTTTAACTTTATTGGAAGTTATTTAACTTATTTTCTTCATGCCTTTTAATTTCTCGTGTTTGCGTACTTAATTCGTACTTTGAATCAATATGCAATGCTTTGTAGAATATTTTGAAAATTGCTGAATAAATTCATAACTTGAAGAAATGGGTTGAACCCTTACATAGTTCGCTACTTCTACCTCAAGTTTAAAAACTTGGATTGGTTTCATCGACCTTATTTCTACTTATCCTGATAGTGAGTCCAATTAGGACACACTTAAACATAATAAACTTTCAAGTTTGCAGCATGCCAAGTTCTAGGCACTTCAATCCCTTCCATAGTTTCCAGCTTGTATGAGCCTCGTCCATACACATTCTTGACCCGATAGGGCCCTTCCCAGTTTGGGGCTAACTTTCCCTTTTGTCCAACTCCAGATGCTTCAATTTTTCTAAGGACCAAGTCCCCCTGACGAAAGAATCTCTCTTTAACCCTTAGGTTGTAGTAGAAAGATGCTCGTTTCTGATGTTCAACTATCTTGGCATTCGCCTCATCTCTAACTTCGTCAATTAGATCTAAAGCTAGCCTCAAGCCTTCTTCATTCGCCTCTGGCTCATAAGCTTCAACTCTAGGAGATGCATGAGTGATTTCTAAAGGAACCACTGCCTCTGCTCCGTAAGCTAGTAGAAATGGAGTTGCCCCGGTAGTGACTTTGCAAGTGGTACGGTAAGCCCAAAGTATGGGGAGTAATTCGTCTACCCAAGTGTTTCTGGAGCGCTCAACTCTTTTCTTCAGTCCATCTAGGATAATTCGATTTGCAACCTCAGCTTGCCCATTTGCTTGAGGATGGGCAACAGAAGTGAAGCGCAACTTGATATCATTCTCGTCACAATACTTCTTGAACTCGTCATTGTTGAATTGAGTTCCATTGTCCGTTACTAGGATTCGTGGAATTCCATATCTGCATATCACACTCTCTCAAAAGAAGTGCATCACTTGCTTGGTGGTTATCTTGGCCAAAGGTTTAGCCTCAATCCACTTAGTGAAATAGTCAATTGCAACTATCAGAAATTTTCTCTGTGCACTTGCCATTGGAAATGGCCCAAGTATATCCATTCCCCACATAGCAAAAGGGATAGGTGAGTTTACGGATGTCAACATCTCAGGTGGTTGTCTAACCACTGGTGCATGCTTCTGGCACCGTTCACATTTCTTCACATAACTTTTTGCATCAGCAAGCATACTTGGCCAATAGAAACCTAGACGAGTAACTTTATGGGCCAAAGCTCTGCCCCCCAAGTGCTGTCCACAAATCCCTTCATGAACTTCTTTCAGGGCCAATTCGGCCTCTTGAGGTCTCAAACACTTCAGGTATGGAATAACAAAAGATTTCTTATATAGAATTCCCTCAATTAGGGCATACCTTAGTGCTCTGACGTATAACTTTCGTGCTTCTGAAGTGTCGTTGGGCAGCCACCCAGTTTCCAGATGAGCTTTAATAGGATCAATCCAACAACTGGTAATACCAATGGGTGCTATCAGTTTTCCATTGACGCTCGGGGTCTTCAAGACTTGGAAGTATACACTTCCTGCATAATTCTCGATTTCAGAAGAGGCAAACTTAGACAGGGCATCTGCCTTTATGTTTTCTTCCCTTGGAATGTGCTCCACATAGCATTCATCGAACTGAGTCATGATGGCTTTGACAAGTTTCAGATACTTAGCCATGACTTCATCTCTGGCTTCGAACTCTCCATTTACTTGAGAAACGACTAACCTTGAGTCTCCACATACTTTGAGAGTCTTAACTCTCAGGGCCCCAGCTAGGCCTAAACCAGCTATCAGAGCTTCGTACTCAGCTTCGTTGTTTGTCGTCGGGAAGTCTAGCTTTAGTGCATATTCTATGAGAAATCCATCAGGACTTTGTAGCACCAAACCTGCTCCACTTGATTTTGTTTTTGATGCCCCATCAAAATAGAGCACCCAACATTCCTTGGACACCGTGTCTTCATCTTTGTTGTCTTCCACTACTACTTCCTGCCCCCCGACTTCTTGGTTGTCAATGGTACATTCGACCATGAAGTCAGCGAGTGCTTGAGCTTTTATGGCCGTACGAGGCTTATACTTGATATCAAATTCCCCCAACTCAATAGCCCATTTGATCAATCTTCCACTAACTTGAGGGCTGTGCAGAATGTTCCTTAGAGGTTGATTAGTCAAAACTTCTATCTTGTGTGCCTGGAAGTATGGACGTAACTTTCTTGAGGCCATTATCAAGGCTAAGGCAAACTTCTCTATGGTAGAGTAGTTTATTTCTGCCCCATGTAGAATCTTACTCACATAGTAGATGAGTTTCTGAACCTTCAATTCGTCTTTTACCAAAACAGCTCCAAGGGCAGTGTCGGAGACTGCCAAATACAGATAGAGGATTTCTCCTGGCTTTGGTTTTGCCAACAGTGGTGCTTCAACCATATATTTCTTCAGGGCCTCAAAGGCTTCTTGACTTTCAGGTGTCCACTCGAAATTTTTCACATTTTTGAGTGCCTTGAAGAAAGGTAAGCACTTTTCTCCTGACTTGGAGATAAATCTTCCCAAAGCTGCAACTCTTCCTGTCAGTTTCTGCACATCCTTAACAGACTTGGGTGGTTCCATGTCTAGGATTGCCTTGATCTTGTCAGGGTTAGCTTCGATTCCTCTCTTGGAGACCATCAGGCCTAAAAACTTTCCTGAGCCTACCCCAAAGGCACATTTTGCTGGATTTAACATCATCTTGTGGTGCCTCAGCACTTCAAATGCTTCTTGAAGATGTTTTATATGGTCTGCCTTGTCGAGGCTCTTGACTAGCATGTCGTCCACATAAACTTCCATTGTTTTACCAATCAGCGGTTCAAAAATCTTGTTCACCAATCTTTGGTATGTTGCCCCTGCATTCTTAAGTCCAAATGCCATTACCAAATAACAGAAAACACCAAAGTCGGTGATGAACGATACCTTGGAGATGTCGTCCTTGTGCATTTTGATTTGGTTGTATCCACTGAAGCCATCCATGAAACTTAACATCTCGTGCCCAGCAGTGGCATCTATCAAAGCATCAATCCTCGGTAAGGGAAAACAATCTTTGGGACATGCATCATTCAGGTCGGTGAAGTCTACACACATTCTCCATTTTCCATTAGCCTTCTTGACCATCACTGGGTTAGCCAACCATTCAGGGAACTGAATTTCTTCAATGAAGCCTGCTTCCAAGAGTTTTTCTACCTCCTGCTTGATGGCTTCTTGTCTCTCTGGAGCAAGATTTCTTTTCTTTTGTTTCACTGTCTTCCTGTCAGGATCCACATTCAATTTGTGGGTTATCAATTGGGGATCAATCCCCGGCATATCAGCTGCTGTCCAAGCAAATACATCGCTGTTTTCTTGAAGAAAGGATGTCAACTTGCTTTTCATAGATTCAGGTAGTAGAGCTCCAATGTAGGTGACCTTGTCTGGTTCTCCTGGGATCAAGGGAATGGGAACAAGATCCTCAGCTGGCTTTCCTCTTCTTTCTTCATCGTTTCTGATGTCCATGTCCTCAATTGGGAGAACTTGCCCCCCAACTCCATCAGGCCTCAATGCGGCTACATAACAACTTCTAGCCATTTTCTGATCGCCTTTCTCTTCGCCAATTCCATTTCTGGTAGGGAACTTGATCTTCAAATGATAAGATGAGGCAACAGCCTTGAATGCATGAAGACCCGTTCTTCCCAGAATTGCATTGTAGGTTGAAGTCGCTTTGATAACTATGAAGTTCAGCATTTAAGTAGACGTCTTTGAACCTTGTCCCATTGTCATGGGGAGTTGAATCGTGCCTTCTACCTTTGATTCTACTCCATTGAACCCATATATGGGCATGTTTGAGGGTGTTAGCTGAGAGTCAGTGTAACCCATCTTGATGAAAGCATCATGGAACAAGATGTCTACTGAAGCTCCATTGTCAACAAGAACTCTCTTCGTTTCTGAGTTCCCAATCACAGGTACTATGACCAGAGGGTCATCATGGGGAAATTTCACTCCCTCAAGGTCTGAATCGTCAAAATTCAAAGATACTTCAGTCTTGGCACGCTTCGGTGCTTCTCCAACCACAGTCATTACCTCACGGGCATAAGCTTTTCTCGAGTTTCTGGAAGGTCCGGCAGCAGTTGGCCCTCCAAATATCATATTGATGACAGGCCCTCGGGGCTTGGGATTTCGGTCTTGATCATTGTCCCGTCTATCGTAGTCTTTCCTTTCATAATTTCCTCTCTGACTTCCCTGGTTTCCATCTTTGGTGTACTTACCAAGCTTTCCTCTTCGAATCAAGAACTCAATTTCATCTTTCAGTTGCCTGCATTCATCTGTCTCGTGGCCAACTTCTTTGTGAAACCGGCAGTATTGGTTTTGATTTCTTTTTGACACATCGGCCCTCATAGGCTTTGGCCATTTAAGGTCTTCTTCCTTTGCAATCTCCATCAGAATTTGGCTCCTAGGAGCATTCAATCTTGCATACTCCGTAAACTTAGGCCCAAAATTGTTCTTCTTGGGTGGTGAATCAGAATCCTTTGATGTCCTAGGATACTTCTCTCTTGCATCATACTCTTGAGTATCCTTTCTCTTCTTTGAATTTCCATTGCCAGTAGCAATGGGCTCATACTTTCTCATGCTCTCCTCAGCTTTGATGTATTTTCCAGCTCTATCTTGTAGTGACAACATGTTTTCGGGGGGATGCTTAGCCAAAGACCTCCTGAAGTGGTCATCGGTAGTTCCTTGCTGTAGGGCTATCATAGCCACTTTATCTTCCAAATCTGGGACTTTTATAGCCTCCTTAGTGAATCTACTCAAGTATTCTCTCAATGTTTCATTCTTACCTTGTCTAATCCCCATAAGAGAGGCGGAACTTTTCTCGTGTATCTTTCCACTAACAAATTGATTGATGAATGCCTTACTCAGCTCCTTGAAGGATCCAATAGAATTGGGCGGAAGGCGACTATACCAACGTTGAGCCATACCTGCTAGGGTTTGTGGAAACGCCCTACACTTTGCAGCGTCATTGGCAGGCTGCAACAGCAGTGCATTTGAGAAGGTTCTTACATGATTTGCGGGATCTCCCGTTCCATCATAAGTTTTGATGGTTGGCATTTTAAACTTCCTGGATATAGTGGCTTTCATTATCTCTTGTGTGAAGGGTGGTGTAGGATCGTCAGGATCTCCTAGGGGCAACAATACAGTAGGATCTCCTCTTGGGATTTCAATCCTTCTGGATCTCGGAGGAGTAGGATCCAGATTAATTACCGGAGTCTTCCCGGCTGCTCTTGCAGCCTCTTCTTCCTCTAACTTCTTTTTTAGTTTTGCAACCTCTGCCTCATGGGCTGCAATCCTTTCCTGAGTGGTTGGCTCCTTGTTTGTAGAACGTCTCCTTCGCGGGGGATAGTCATCATCAGTATTATAATTTTCATCCTCAGTGTAAAGCCCAGAGAAATCGTCTCGAAACATTTGAAGAGTTTGGGTTTGTCGGTTCAGGGGTTCCAAACCTTGGACGTAAGGGGGCACGTAAGCCTCATGGTGTACCAGAGTGGTACCGCTACCGCCCACCGGGGGTCGAGGGGGCCTTGTATGGGTAGGCAACCCCAGGGTCTGATTCACATATTGAGGGAGATCAGTAGTGTGTAGTTGAAGGCCCCTCGGGGCACTCATGAGTAGTGGGGAGGTTGTGATTGCTTGCTGGTGAGTGGTCTCTTGTGGATTAGATCCATGAATGACCACCTGCAGGGGATTCGTCCCTTCAATTGGGATCTCTGGTCCTTGAGTGTTGGTGGGGATATTCGTCCCTTCAGTGCTGGTAATTGGTGGTGGTTGACTTCCATGAGTATCAGCCCCGGAGGTGATAGGAAGTTCTTCAGAAGCTCGAGTTGTTCTTCGCGTGTTTGCCATGGTTGATGTTGTTTTCCCACAGACGGCGCCAAATGTTATGGATTAAAAAACGTACCTTGTAAATTAAATGCTAGGGTTTATGAGCGTTCAAGCTTTAATGACTGCTCTTGTGTTTCGGGACTAAATCGGTCCTCACAAGATGCCTACGTATCTCTGCTGTATAGAGAATCAAGTCAATAAAACGTAGTTCTAGAATGAAGGACGTGGGTCCTTATATAGGCGTCAGGAGCCTTTTATTTAGAGTATGTTTAGGAGACTTAACAGATAAGTCTCGTTATTGATAACTGATAAGGAGTGTTTTGCTTGTCATGCAAGTATTATCCTTATCTGATAAGTGTTGTGACTCATCATATTATTTGATTGGGATTCTGGATCCTTCTATGAAGATATTATCATATTTGGACTCTTTTATGAGCTGTGTATTTTCCTTTATTTATTAATTACGAAATTAATAAATAATTAGGGTTTTGGGCCTTTTGTCGGGCCTAATCTTTGGACCAAACTAGGTCTAATTAATGTATCATTAATTATATATCTAGGGTTGTATTTCTGTCCATATCACCTGGTATACTTCTTATCGAAGTTATACTAGTGCTATAGAATTTGTGCAAAGAGTATTGTTGTAAAAGGAAGTTAAAGTTTGTGAAATTTTGGATTCTTGTTTCTAGCACTATAGCCTAAAAGATTCTTGGTAGAGTTGGGGTCGCAAATGTTATATTTGTTTTGGTTTTATATTTAGCAGGTTATTTAAATTGAGATTTTAGCGTGACGACCAAATTCCCTGACCCCGGATTTGGGGGCATCACATTGACTATATATGCTGAACCTCTAGGGGTCTGTAGTGAATTCATGTCATCTCTTACCATGTTGAAATCTATACTATATTATTATAAGCAAACTAGCCTCTATTTGGTTGGTTGTTGTTGGTTAGTTGGTATTTTTAATAACAACCGTTAGATTGAAAGATAGATAAAAGGAGAACCGTTAGATTTAATGTTAAAAAAATATTTCTTTCTTGATATTCAAAATACTCCAACGGGTTCAAGGTTCGAATCCCGTCAACTACATAGTTTGAAAAATATTTCTTTTTAGATATTTAAAATGTTCCCACAGGTTCAAGGTTCGAATCCCGTCGATAACATATTATTATTAAATATTTATATTACCTATTTTTCTAAGCTAGATTCAGAAGTTCAAGATATTATTTCTGTCGACAATATATTAAAAACATTTATCCTCAAAATACAAACAAATGCTTACACCAACATCATACATACATTATTAATTTTTAAAATTTTATTTTTCTACTAATAAAATTATATAATCAAAATACAGATAATAATATAAAAATTCTAAAATTCATCCGTGCATCGCACGGGTTAAAGGCTAGTACTATTATATAATAGACGAAACATTAAAAGTTTGGTTGGTCGGTATGGTACGTTGTTATTTTACTTAATTGTCCTTTCTTAAATTCGTGTTTTTACTTAATTAATCTTACTTATTTATATAAATATATTATTAAATAGTAATATTACCTATTTATAACCAATTACCTTTTTAACCTAAAACACATTATTATTTTTTTATTTTTTCTAACAAATTCCCCTACTTTTTCAAATATATCACGTGCAATTACCTTTTTAACTAAAACATGTCGCCTTTTCTATTTTTTTTACTAAAACCCCTCTTTTTTCAAAAATATCACGGGCAAATCGTTATTTTTATATTTTAAAATTCAACGAAAACATGTTACTTTCTATTTTTCTTACTAAAACCCCTCTTTTTCCAAAATATCATGAGCAAACCATTATTTATTTATTTTAAAATCTATTTTAATACTTTTAATTATTTAAAAATGTTTAACACGCCTACTTATTTTTTTAATAAATGCAATTAATAAAATATAAAATATAAATAATAAAAGTAAAAATTATTAAAAATAATCTGTGCATCACACGAGTTTTAAGCTATATTATTAAAGACGAAACATTAAAAGTTCGGTAGTCGGACGGACAGACGGTCGGTACTTAGTGATTTTACATAATTACCATTACTTATTTTGTTTTAAAAACTATCACTAAATAATAAAATTATTTATAACCAATTACCTTTTTAGCTAAAATAAATTGGGTTAATGATCAAGTGAGTCACTAAAGTGGGTTTAATGTATCAAGTTGGTCACTGAACTGAAAACGGTATCAATAAGGTCATTAAAGTGGGTTACAGGTACATTTGATTAATTTTGCTAAATTTTTGTTAACGGTAAATGATGATGTGTTTAGTATAATCCGATGTGTTTAGTATAATCTGATGTGGCAAGCATCTGATAAAGTGTTCTGAATTCCTGCATCAGATTATACTAAACACATCATCATTTACCGTTAACAAAAATTTAGCAGAATTAATCAAATGTACCCGTAACCCACTTTAATGACCTTATTGATACCGTTTTCAGTTCAGTGACCAACTTGATACATTGAGCCCACTTTAGTGACTCACTTGATTATTAACCCAAAATAAATTACATTTTTTTATTTTTTTCTAATAAAATCCTTTCTTTTTCTAAAAAAACACGGGCGATTATCCTTTTTAACAAAAAAATGCCACTATTTCTATTTTTCCTTACTAAAACCCCTCATTTTCCAAAAATATCACGGGGAAACCCTTACTTATTTATTTTAAAATCTATTTTAATACTTTTAATTATGAGCACTTTTTTAGCTAAAACGTGTTACTTTTTCTATTTTTTTCATTTTCTAAAGAAATTATTATTAAATAATAACATTTTTATAACCAACTAACTTTTCAGCTAAAATACATTACAGTTTTTATTTTTTCTAACAAAATCCTCTTTTTTTCTAAAAAAATCACAGGCGATTACCTTTTTCAACTAAAACATGTTAATCTTTCTATTTTTCTTTACTAAAACCCCTCATTTTCCAAAAATATCCTGGGCAAATCCTTACTTATTTATTTTGAAACATATTTAAATAATTTTAATTACGGGCACTTACCTTTTCAGCTAAAACATGTTACTTTTTCTATTTTTCCTTACTAAGACCCCTCTTTTCCCAAAAATATCACGGGTAAACAGTTATTAATTTATTTTAAAATCTATTTTAATACTTTTAATTATTTTAAAAAGTTTAACACGCATACTTATTTTTTTTTAGCAAATGCAAATTAATAGAATATTAAAAAATAAATAATAAAAATAATTATTATTAATAACAATCCGTGCATTGCACGGGTTTTAAGCTAGTACTAATTTAATACTATTTTTGAATATAGCCAACGATTATAGCCAATCCCGTCGGAGAGCAACCCCAATGGGAGAAAACCCTTAGCTAAAAATCCATGTGGCATGCCATATCTAAAATTATAGATAATGTGTAAAAACAATATGCACTCCAATGGTACATTCTTGTTAGCTAAACTTATAGCCAACTTCGTCATGTTGGCCAAATTTGCTGAACCTTTAGAGACCTCTAGCAATACTACACATCATGTTAGGCCGAATACACAATATATAATCAATATAAGTATGATAATAACAATTGAGAACACTGTTTATGAATCAACAACTGAATTATATAAATAATTCTTCTCTCAGTGATGTTAAAGAATCACAGAGAGCTGCTAGGTTACAAGAATAATAATTCTATGTTCGCATCCCTTCTAGGGATAACCTATCTGTGTTTATATAGTACACAGCTACATACAATCCATCTCTAATTGATATTCCTATAAGTTAGCTATACAATTCATATCAATTAAGGATTGCTTCTTATCTTCTATTCCGTTTCCTTAGCTGTATCAATATATTCTGCTTCTTTCCATCTTCAGAATATATTGCTTCTAGAATATTCAATTCAGCACCGACAACTAATTCAACTATCACCATGTCAGACTTTAACAAACTCTGACTGGCTTCAATGTAAACTCTGATGAGCACCTGTTGCTTAAACACTGATGAACAAACGTCAGCAATTATATCTAACAATCTCCCCCAACTTGTGCATAATAAAAATGTACAAGTTAAACAGATAATTGATGATGTCAAAACATATAACAAATGCAGTGTTTAAAATATAACAGAGTTTAACTTTAACTTAGAACAGAAAACTTTAAAAACTTACAGTCAGACTTTATTTGATTTCTTGAATATCAGGCACTGTCCTGAGATAGTCCGTAAGTAATCTTCTCTCAGCTCTTTCCAGTTCAGCAATCATAATCTCCTTCAGTTCTTTATACTCTGGATCTCCTTCACCAGTTTGATATATGGCAGCCCTCAGAGAATAAATACTGTTTTTCCTCATTTCATTTCCGAGTCTTATATAATATGATTTGTCTGACTCCAAATTGAATTCCAAGACTTTGATACCCAGTGCTGTCTTGAACTTGGCACTATTTCTTTTCATCTCAACAATCTTTCCATAAGCATCTCTGTACTTAGGAATGTATGCACTAGAAACACCACCTCCAAGAAGCACTTTAGATTTCATCATTCTGTCTTTTATGACAAGAGCAGCATCATGAGTACTTTTGTTTTTGATTTTGAGAAGGTATAAAACATACTCAAGCTCTTCCCATAGCTTCAACTGAACATCAGCTTCTCCTACTCTGTATACTCTTCCATCAGACATGAAGTATAACAGAACCTCTTTCTTCAATCCCCTGTGATAGACCATCTGAACAGATTCCAGTTTATCAAGGCTCTCTTGAGATACCCCAATACCAGCTTCTGCCAGTGAAGTTTGATCTAAAGATCTGTTGTTTATTCTCTTCTCCCTATGTGAACCTAAACCAGACTTATCAAAAGATTCTTTTCCAAGTACAGTCCTGGTTTGAGAAAAGTCCACAGGTTGAAGTGTCAGAGTTTCAGAAAGTGTAGGTCTTAAGAAACCTTTGAGCTGTGGAGCTGGTTGAGTTTGTACAACTTGAGCTTTGTCAGAGGTTGTCATAACTTTAGTAGAAACATCAACATGAGCAGCGTCAGAGGTTGATTTACTTATCCTTGATTCAACTTGAGCAATGTCAGAGGTTGAATAATTCTTCTTAGGTAACTGTCCTTCTTCTACCAGTATACCCTTTCCTTTATCAGTATTTGCAATTACAGGCCTCCTGGTGTATTGTATACTCTGTTGAGTATTTTCCTTGATAGAAATTCCAGTTTCTTTCTTTCTAGGAGCCTTTACTGATTTCTTCTTATAAGTTCCAGCCTTTAGTTTCCTCTCATGCTCTTCAGCAAGACTCAGCATTTCAGCTTCCATGTCTTCAATTGTAGCTTCATTACCATGTTCTTCTAAAAACATCTTGGTAGCAATTTCTTCATCAGTAAATGGATTGGCTGAAATAATTAAACTCTTAATTCTTGAACCACTGGCAGAGTTTGAGATTCCTTTACCAGAGTTTGTCAACCTATCAGAATTTAATTTTGATCTTCTTTTCCCTTGAGCAGAAATTAAATTCCTCTCAGTTTCCTTGCTTCCACCATCAGCAGAATCATCCCTCCGTCTCAGAGTTTTAGTGTCTTTACATTTGTCACTTGGTACACTCTCCCCCTTTTTGACATCATCAGAAAGTAATACTGATGTCAGCAACTCTAACGCAGTAGAAATAGAAGTCAATTGCGCAGACATTGCAGTCTGATTCTCCTCAACCTTCCCAAGCCTCTGCTTAAGTTCATCAGAATCCTTGGCTTGCTGCTTGAACATTGCAGAATAATAAGACCTATCAGTCTTCAAAGTGAGATCCCTTATACCAACTTCATTTCTAAGATTGGTAACCACTGTTTGTGTTTCATCAAACCTATTGTGTAAGGCTTTGACTTGAACCACAGTGGCCTTTAGACTTGTAAGAACATCAGAGTTTGAAATATGCTTTACAGAATCTGATAGAAAATCCGCAGCCCTTTGTGCTGAAAATACACAATCTGCATCAGCCCATCTGTTATTGTACATATTCTGGTAATACTCAGCAGTCTCTCTATTAATTTCCCTTGCGTCATCAGTATTGACACCATCAGACAATGAAACTTGAATACTAGGGTGTGAATGAGAACCCTCAGCATCATTTTCAGCTTCTTCATCAATGTCTGCTTCATTTGCAGCAGGAACATTTTCAGCAGTAAATTCATTATGTAACTGTGCAGCTTCATCAATTACTTTCTCTGCAACAGTTTCAGGAATATCAGAGTTTGCTTGAGCAGAAGCCTCTGCTTCTCTTGTAACAACCTCAACAACAGCCTGTTGTAGAGCTTCAAGTAAAACAACATCTTGTAGAACATTCTCTGTCACGGCTTCCAAACTCTGATCAACTTCCTCACCTTTTTCAGAATTTGCCTTATTTACGGAAAGAACTTCTGTGTGAGAACCCACAGAGTCTTCAATCACCAAGGTGGCTTGATCAGCTGCCACATCCTCAGTATCACAAACACTGATACTAGGATGTGCTTCCAAACTCTCAATATCCTGATTCTCAGAAACTCTGCTGTCAAAGTATGCAGCAGCTTCCTCAACTACATCATCTTTAGATGTAGGAGCTTCAACATCAGCACTTACCATTTCAGGCATAGGTGCTACTTCAGTATCTTCAGCATCCTCCTGAACAAGAACTTCAGGAGCTTCAACATTTACAAAAACTCTGTCCTCATCATCAGCATTAACAATAGGCTCCTCAGCAACAACTTCAGGAGCTTCATGCTGGACAGCTTCATCCACATTATCAAAAAGATAATTGGCTACTAATCTTCTCTTCCTCTTATGAAGAGTTTCATTATCAAGATCATCTTCATTATCAGCTTTTGATCGATTTGCTCTCCTCTTCTTATAATGACCCTTGGGCTCATCATTAGACTTAGACACACCTACATCAGTAGATGGTCTCACAGACCTTGCAGGTTTAGTACCAATGTGCTTAGTCCTACCACCCCTTGCAGGTATGACAGATGTTGATGGAGGTAGCTCTGTTTGTAAAGGCTCAGGTTGAGGTTCTGGTTGAGAAGGAGCTTGGGTAGGTGGATTAACTTGATCATTTATAAACTGTTGCACAGAGACAGGTAGCAACAAATCTCCAACAACCCCTTTCTTAACATCTTTATTAATAAGATCAGAGAATATCCTTTTATGTAATTTAAAACAAGAAACATCTTCTTCAATTACTTCTACTCCTTCAACACAGTAAGAGAATAAAATCTGACAGAATCTTGAAAAATAGACTACTCCTCTATTCTCTGTCATTTTCTCTCCTAGATTATTCAAGACAAGTCGTGCAAAATCAAAATGATTATCATATAAAAGAGAATACCCGATTTGCAGACTGTCTGTGGGAATAGCATCCCAGTTTGTGCATTTCTTTCCAAACGTTCTTGTGATGCAATCAAAGAAGAAGCTCCACTCCTTTCGTAAGAACGGTCGTTTTAACTGTCCAATCTTGTTCAAGGGTCCAGAATACCCAATCTCTCGCATCATTCTTATCAAATCATCATCACCCATGCCAATAGTATATGATGAAAACTCAGGAAACCCCATTGCAGTACGAATGGTTCCAGCAGTAATCACATACTCTGTTTCTTCATATTCAAAGATTATAGATGGGTTCCCAGTTTCACCACCATCATCATACATCCCCGACTCCCAGAACGCCTTGATTTGCGAACCAGAAAGTTTTGCTGGTTCTACTGAAGCACGTCCAATTGCTGACTGAGCAAGAAAGTCTTGAATCATATGAAAAGCTTCTGGTGCGTTGGCAGTGTTTAGTGGTGCTGCGTAGTTATTTGGAACAAATTCTAACCCAAATGAAACAAAAGCTGTGGTCGCCATTAGTAAGATTTGAAAGAAATCAAAGAAACTGATGCAAAAGCTTCTAAAGAGTTTGTGAGCAGGGAAGTGTTTGTGAATATGTGTGTGTGTAGATTGAAGTAAGATGTGAAAGGTTTAGACGTATGTGTGTGTATTGTATAAATATGAAATTCAAAATTAAAAACTGAACAGTTTTTAATCATTAATACACAACTGTCTTACTCCTTTAATTATGTGAGTGGGACACGTGGCACACATGTAATGACTGACAGCAAGTAATTGACAGTTTCCAATGCGCATGCGCAGTAAAAACAACAATAATTACCGCCTGTACACTTTTCTAGGAAATTAACCTCTCTCCTCTGTTTAAAACATTCTTGATCAACTGTCCAATCATACTCTTTTTAAATTTTCAAAACAAATGTCTTTTTCTCAAAATTATAATATGTCTGAAACCAACAAAATTTATTTTAATCATCAGAGATTAAAATTAAATTACCTCGGCGTAGAGTACATAATTCATCAGTGTTTACCAATCCTCCTCCTTTATAAACAAACTCTTTTCACAAACTGTACAGATGTGAGTATTTGTGTGTGAATTAGCAGAGTTTACCGAATATGAATATTTAGACCATCTCAAAGTGCATAAAATCCACGAACTAAAGTAGTAAAAACTGGTTGCCTAAACTCTCATGTATAACATAAAATCTGATTTTTATATCTAAACTCTGTATACTGATATCCTTTCATTTGAATATATCTTTTATTTTTCACCCCCTTTATATAGATTTTTTTTTTATTTTTCCAGTAATCAGTGGTTGGCACTAGTCACCAAAAATCAAAGATTTTAGCCCTTATTTCATACAATAAGTTCTTGGATCTTCCTAGGCACAACATGATCTCAAAGGAATTTTTGCTCTTTTTTTTTGGCATCTTTTGATTCGAGGGTGAATTATTTGCAATTAATAATCAGAGTTTAGACTTTTCATCAGTTTAATACAATTAATTTATGAGAGAAAATTCAAACAGCTAATACAAACTCAGTATATAGAGTCAATAAACTAAGAGATGCTATAAATATACATACAGTATCATGCTGTGTAAAATTTCTGTACATTTTGTAATCAGAATTTATAATACTTAGAAGGATTCATGATTACTTACTGAAAATCATGCTTCATACATTTTTCTTCATCGGTCCATGTGTTTCAGACAAAAATCATAATCAGAGTATAACATCAGAATTTAACCGACAGAATATGACTGACAGAGTATGACTAACAGAGTTTACTTATCAGAGTTTATCATGCTGGTACAAATAACAGTTAACACATGCAAAGAATCATGAGCATAAAATCATGTATAGAGTTTGAATCTAACCAGCATCTCTAGTCAAAACCATAGATCATTCCAAGTTCATTTACCAGCCTTGTAAAGGTAGCTTCACTCAAAGGTTTGGTGAAGATATCTGCAAGCTGTTGGTCTGTAGATACAAAATGAAGCTCAATGGTTCCTTCTTCCACATGTTCCCTGATAAAATGATACCTTATGCTGATGTGCTTGGTCATGGAGTGCTGCACTGGATTACCTGTCATTGCAATAGCACTTTGGTTATCACAGAAAATAGGTATCTTAGAGTACCTTAACCCATAATCCAGCAATTGATTCTTCATCCAAAGAATTTGTGCACAACAGCTACCAGCAGCTATATACTCTGCTTCTGCAGTGGATGTTGAGATTGACTTTTGTTTCTTGCTGTACCAAGAAACTAACCTGTCACCTAAAAATTGACAGCTTCCACTTGTGCTCTTTCTATCTATCTTACAGCCTGCAAAATCTGCATCAGAGTAACCAATTAATTTAAACTCTGATTCTCTAGGATACCACAAACCCAAGGTTATGGTTCCTTTAAGATACTTAAAGATCCTTTTCACAGCTGTTAGATGTGGCTCTCTGGGGTCTTCTTGGAATCTTGCACAAAGACATGTGGCATACATGATGTCTGGTCTGCTTGCAGTAAGATACAACAGAGACCCTATCATGCCTCTATAGTTTGTCATATCGACTGGTGCCCCACTGTCCTTGTCTAGCTTTGTTGCAGTTGCCATGGGAGTTGTGGCAGATGAACTATCAAGCATACTAAATTTCTTCAGAAGATTTCTGGTATATTTTGCCTGATTGATAAAAATCCCATCATCTGTTTGCTTGACCTGTAAGCCTAGAAAATAACTAAGCTCTCCCATCATGCTCATTTGGTACCTGGACTGCATAAGCTTTGCAAACTTCTGACAGAGTTTGTCATTAGTAGATCCAAAAATAATATCATCTACATAAATTTGAACTAAAAGCAAATCATCACCAGAATTGAAATAAAACAAGGTTTTATCAATTGTACATCTAGTGAACCCACTTTCTAAAAGAAATTGAGCCAGAGTTTCATACCATGCTCTTGGTGCCTGCTTTAGTCCATATAAAGCTTTGTCAAGCCTATAGACATAATCTTGATGTTTGGGATCTACAAACCCTGGTGGTTGTTCAACAAACACCTCTTCTTCAAGCTTCCCATTGAGAAAAGCACTCTTTACATCCATCTGAAAGACTTTGAACTTTTTGTGTGCAGCATAGGCCAGAAAAATCCTTATTGCCTCCAATCTTGCAACTGGAGCAAAGGTTTCATCATAGTCAATTCCTTCCTGTTGAGAATAGCCTTTTGCCACAAGTCTAGCCTTATTCCTTGTAATCACTCCATCACTGTCTGTTTTGTTTCTGAAAACCCACTTTGTACCTACTACAGATCTGTTCTTTGGTCTAGGTACAAGTGTCCAGACTTCATTCCTCTCAAATTCATTCAACTCTTCTTGCATAGCTGTTATCCAGTTAGCATCTTGAAGAGCTTCTTCCACTTTCTTTGGTTCTGTTTGTGACAAGAAAGCATGATACATGCATTCATTTGTAGTAGCACCTCTAGTTCTTACACTAGCATCAGGATCTCCAATTATGAGATCAGGTGTATGTGCCTGTGTCCACTTTCTTGCTGTTGGTAAGTGGCTTCTTGTTTCAGTATTGGATCCTCCCCCTTGATCCATGCTCTCCTGATTCATGTGTTGACTTTCTGCAGCTTCTGAGGCTCCCCCTGAATTGGACTGCTCAGAGTTTGAGCTTTCAGAGTTTGAATCAGCTTCCTCAACAGACTCACTTTGAGTGTTTGAGTCACCATGTTGAGTTGCCTCACGCTCCCCCTCAACTGGTTCTCTGTTTTGAGAATTTTCAGTTTCTCCATTATTTACCAGTAAAGGTTCAGAGTATGCTTCGTCAGAGTTTATCAGAACCGTTTCATCAGAGTTTGTCGGTACTGCTTCATCAGAGTTTACATCATCAGAGAATAAATCTTCATTTTCAAAGCGCAGTTGATCATATTCATCTAAGTCATCAAGTCCAGTTATCTTCTTGTCATCAAATGACACATGTATAGACTCCATGATCACCTTTGTTCTCAGATTGTATACTCTGAATGCTTTTGTTGACAATGGATAGCCAACAAAAATTCCTTCATCAGCTTTTAACTCAAATTTGGTCAACTGTTCAGGATGAGTCTTCAGAACAAAACACTTACATCCAAATATATGAAAATATTTCAAATTTGGCTTCTTGTTCTTCACCATCTCATATGGTGTCTTTCCATGCTTGTTGATCAATGTTGCATTCTGAGTAAAACAAGCAGTTTGAACAGCTTCTGCCCAGAAATAGGTTGGTAACTGTGCTTCATCAAGCATTGTTCTGGCAGCTTCGATTAGAGTTCTGTTCTTTCTTTCAACTACACCATTTTGCTGTGGAGTCCCTGGTGCAGAAAACTCTTGCTTCACTCCTCTTTCCTTGCAGAAAGCTTCCATTACTGAATTTCTGAATTCAGTTCCATTATCACTTCTTATTATCTTTACTTTGTACTGTGATCCTTTATCCAGTTGATTTATATGATCCATCAGAGTCTGAGCAGTTTCATCCTTCTTTGCCAAGAAATAAACCCAAGTGTATCTAGTATACTCATCAACAATTACTAGAGTATATTTCTTTCTGCCCATAGACATTACATTTACTGGACTAAAGAGATCAACATGTAGAAGATGATATGGATCCATAACTGAAGATTCAGATTTTGTCTTGAAAGATGACTTCCTTTGCTTGGCCTTTTGACAAGAATCACACAGACCATCTAAGCTTAGTATTGACTTTGGAAGTCCCCTTACAAGATCTTTTCGAATAAGTTCATTGATGTTGTTCAAGTTTAGATGAGAGAGCTTCTTATGCCATTTCCAACTCTCTTCATTTGACATTTTTACAGATAGACACACAGTTTTTCCTTCAGAGTTTGTTACCAAACTTGCTTCATAGATGTTGTTGCGCCTGTGTCCAACTAGAACAACTTTTCCAGTAGATTTACTGATCACTTCACAGTGTTCAGTATGAAAATCTACATGATATCCTCTGTCACATATTTGACTCACTGATAGCAGATCATGTTTGAGTCCTGAGACAAGAGCTACATTCTTGATGATGACACTTCCAAGATTGATATTGCCATATCCCAGAGTACGTCCTATGTTGCCATCTCCATAGGAAACTTTTGGGCCAGCTTTCTCCTCAAAGTCTGATAGCAGGGCTTTATTTCCTGTCATATGTCCTGAGCATCCACTGTCCAAGATAAGTGTGCTCTCTTTTATACCCTGCAATCACAAACAAACACTAAGTGTTAGTTTTAAGGATCCAGACTTGCTTGGATCCTTTGGCTTTCTTAACAGTGTTAGCTTTTGCAGCGGAATCTTTATCAACAGAGTTTAAGCTAACAGTGTCAGACTTTACATTTGCAGAGTTTGATCTAACCCATTTCAAGTTGGGTTTTAGCTCATAATAATTGTGATAAATAGCATGATAACTCTTGCAAGTATATATGGAATGCCAAGTGCTCCCACAGTGTGTGCATAAAGTCTGTGGCCTAACCCTAACATAATCATTCTTTACCCCAGACTTGGAGGGTAAAGAATTAATATCTTTGTTCTTCCTGCAAAAACTGGCAAGATGGTTAGCACTACCACAGTTATAACATGTTTTTCTTGGAGCTACTGAAGTAGGCAGATGATTAATCCTTTTATTTATGCCTACTTTTCCATTCCTATTCTTCTTGGACCCTTTTGGTTTCATGGCAGATTTTACCTCTTTGAGCTTATGATTGAACTGTTTTCCTGTCATTAAACCAATATTAACCTGTTTTTCACAGACTTTTACTGGTTTTCTAACAGCTTCTTGCTCAATAGACTTCTCTGTTGTAGATTCAATATCCACTTGTTCAACACAAGCTTCAACTGGCTCCATAACAACTTCTTTTACAACTACAGACTTTAGCTTACTGGATTCATGAACAAATTTCACAGGTTTAAGTTGTGGTTTTACTTTAACTTTATCTTTAAACCTAAGTTCATCTTCCTCACAGTAACCTAAACCTACAGTATCTGTTTGAAAAATCTGATGTGTGTCTTTTCCAGAATTAGTCCAGGTTTTAATCACTTTCCTATCTTTTTCCAACTCAGACTCTATTTGCCTATATCTTTTAAGCAATTCCTGTTCAACATAAACAGCATCATCTCTCTCCTTTTGAACTTGTTGCATGTTAACAAGCTTCTCTTCAAGAAATTTATTTCTTTCTTTGAGACCTAGATTCTCAGATTTTATTCTCTCATTCTCTAAAGTCTGATCCCTATAACTAACATGTATGCTTTTAAGATAAATTCTTAATTCAGATATATCATCAATATCATAAGCATAAGTTGTTAGGGGTACCTTGTTTTCAGATGAGTCAGCTTCATCTCTACCAGTTGCCATGAGAGCATAATTGACTCCCTCATCTGAGTCTGAAGTGTCTGCCCAGTCTTTGCCTTTTGAGATGAGTGCTTTTTCAGTTTTTCCTTTCTTGCACTCTGGAGCATAGTGACCCATCTCTTTGCACTTGTAGCACTGGATCTCAGATTTGTCTTTCTTTCCAGACTTGGTATCCCTTCCATCAGACTTTCTGAAATTCTTTCTTTCAGAATTTGAATCTTTCCTAGAGAATCTTTTTCCTTTCTTGAAATTCTTGAATCCCATCTTTTTGAAGGTCTTCACCATCAAGGCAGCCATTTGCATCAACTTCTCTTCATCATCCTCAGAATCAGAAGCTTCATCATCAGTGTTTGAGCCATCATCAGAGTTTGATGACTCACTGTTAGAGTTTACGACCAATGTTTTTCCTTTGGCTTTCTTCCTTGAGATTTTCTTCTCGATGGGCTTCTCCTCGACTCTGAGAGCAACAAATTTTGTCTTCTTGCTTGATCTTCTGTTTCTTTGTTCTATCTCTAATTCATGAGTTTTCAGTAACCCATAAATCTCATCAAGTTCAGTTTCAGCAAGTTCGTAATTATCTCTTATAGTTGTTGTCTTCAAATCCCATCTTTCAGGTAAAGATAAGAGAAATTTGAGATTTGATTCTTCAAGATCATATTCTTTATCAACTAGAGATAAATCATTCAACAGTTTACAGAATCTGTCATATGTCTCAGTCAAGGTTTCATTGGCTCTTGAATCAAAGTGCTCATACTCCTGAGTGAGTATAGTTTTCCTGTTCTTCTTTATAGCAGAGGTTCCTTGACATCTAACTTCCAAAGCATCCCAGATCTCTTTTGCAGTTTTGCATCCAATAACTCTGTTAGACATAAAATTATCTAAAGCACTATGGAGTAGATGTCTAACCTTTGCATCCTTTGAAAACGATGAGATGTCTTCAGGAGTATAGTCCTTCTTCTCCCTTGGAATTGTCTTCTGATCTTCACCAGCAACAACTGTTGACAACTTAGTTGGCTTATGAGGACCATCATAGATTCTATCAAGGTATTCTGGATCTGTGGCTTCCAGAAACATGGTCATCTTCACCTTCCAAATTGGATATTCTGCTGGCCTGAGAATTGGAACCCTGATTGACTCATATCGACTCACAGGAGCAGGTTTCACTTGTTCAGTCTTTGGAGCAGCAGCTTGATTTTCCTCAGTCATGATTTTACTTGTATTGTTGATCGAAAACTGTATATATTAAACAGCCTAGGCTCTGATACCAATTGTTAGGCCGAATACACAATATATAATCAATATAAGTATGATAATAACAATTGAGAACACTGTTTATGAATCAACAACTGAATTATATAAATAATTCTTCTCTCAGTGATGTTAAAGAATCACAGAGAGCTGCTAGGTTACAAGAATAATAATTCTATGTTCGCATCCCTTCTAGGGATAACCTATCTGTGTTTATACAGTACACAGCTACATACAATCCATCTCTAATTGATATTCCTATAAGTTAGCTATACAATTCATATCAATTAAGGATTGCTTCTTATCTTCTATTCCGTTTCCTTAGCTGTATCAATATATTCTGCTTCTTTCCATCTTCAGAATATATTGCTTCTAGAATATTCAATTCAGCACCGACAGCTAATTCAACTATCACCATGTCAGACTTTAACAAACTCTGACTGGCTTCAATGTAAACTCTGATGAGCACCTGTTGCTTAAACACTGATGAACAAACGTCAGCAATTATATCTAACACATCATTTTAGCAATACTACACATCATCTATTACCATGTTGAAATAATATATTCTATTTATAATAACTTAAAATTATAATAACATAATATATTTAAAATATATCTAACAATTATAGCCAACTCCATTGGAGCACAGTACCTTACAGGTTCAGCAAATTTTACATAATCAGCATTTTATACTATTTTAACCAATGATTTAAGCCAACACCGTTGGAGATGCTATTACAGATTTAGTAAATTTTAGCCGATCATTATTTTATATCATTTTAGCCAACCATTTTAGCTAATCCCGTTGGAGATGCTCTAAGGGGCCTTGATGGTTGGAGATGCTATGAGTCTTTATGCTATTTGTTAAAATGTACACATAATTACATGTTTGTTAATTTGTATAAATTACTGAAAATACTTCTATTCTATTAAATCCTTATATATAATAAGCGTAAGGGGATCTTATCCAAAATTCTGGTAGTTCGATCCATGTATGACCAAATTAATAAGAGCCGTTAGATCTTAAATAAATAGATTAGAACCGTTAGATCTAAGATTAAAAACTGTATTTGATTAATAGTAGGATTTATAATTAAATATTAAAAGATGTATTTTGATAATTTAAACCAATTATAAATGGGTTTTTGTACATTAAATAGAAATATTTATGTAAAAATTCGGAACTCTCTTTTTTCTTCAATTTATGGGTAGGACCAGTTAGATAATAATTATTAAACCATCATTAAATTAAAGATAATTTTTTTAGTTTCGCGTGGGCTGTAAAATCGTCAAAATACGATTTCTAAAACTCAAGATAGAGCCCAAATAGTAAAGTGAGTATCTAAATTTTAATAATAAAAATTTTATTGTAGCACCAATTTAATTATTTTTTCCTTATTCTTTTAAATTTAGAAATTCTATGTTTCTTTCAATAAAATATTAAAATCAATTTAAGAAAAATTCAAATCGATAAGTAATATAATCATATGATAATAAAATTTTATATAATCATCCATTTTTTCTCTTTAATAATTTTTAGATAATAATATATTTTAAATTTTTATATACACACTAAATAAAACCGAAACATTAAAAGTATAATCATTTAGTATAATACATTTTTTATAGAGTCCCTCTTATTAAATCCTTATATATAATAAGCGTAAGGGAGATCTTATCCAAAATTTTGGTCTTTGGTAGTCCGGTCTAGGGCAGTCAAAAAAATTCGAAAAATCCGATATCCATCCGAAATATATGTATTCGTATTCGGAATAAAGCGGATTTTATCCGTATCCGAAATAAAGCGGATATTATCCGTATTCGAATTCGGTATTTGCGGATACGAATATGGATATAGGCGCATCAGTATCTAGTAATATCCGAATTCGAAATTAAATAAATATGATAAATAATATATATTTATTATATATCTAGTATATATATATAGTTACATATTATTTAGAAATTATATTTTAAGTTTACAGAATATATATATATATATATAGAATATATATATATATATATATATATATATATATATATATATATATATAATTTAATCAATAAACAATATATTTATATAAGTGGTAGATAATTGTAAACATATATATATATATATATATTACAAATTTAATATTTTAAAATAAACAAAATTATACTAAAAAGTAAATTTTTGAAAAAAATAAAATAGACTTTAATAAATTTAAGTTTTAGTTTAATTTACTTTCTTTTTTAAAAATAATTTTTTTTTTATTTTTTCAATTTTATTGAATTAAAATTTAATATAAAAACTAAAAAAATCTGACTGAAATTCGGATTCGGATATTATCCGTATCCGGATAGTATCCAGCGGATTCGGATTCAGATATTTTTATTTAAATATTTTTGGATTCGGATATGGATTCGGATACGCATTCAGATTTTCGGATTCGGATACAGGCAGATCCGTATCCGAATTATCCGTTTGACAGCCCTAGTCTGGTCCTTGGACGACCAAATAAATAAGGACTGTTAGATCTTATATAGATAAATGAGAACCATTGGATATAATATTAAAAAGTGTATTTGATTCCATAATAGGATTATATTTAAATAATAAGAAGTGTATATTGATAATTTAAAACCAAATATAAATGCGTTTTCTATATTGAATAGAATTCTCTATGTGAAAATTCATAACTCTCTTTTCTCTTCAATTTATGGATAGTTCCAATAAGATAATAATTGTTAAAACATCATTAAATTAAAAATAATTTTGTTAACTTCGCGTGAACCGTAAAATCGTCGAAATCCAATTTTTAAAACTCAAGATGAAGCCCAATTATTAAAGTGAATATTTTAATTCTAATAAACATTACTCCCTCCGTCCCCCTCAATTCTTTACATTGGGGGACGGGGGCTCGACACACATTTTAAGGCTCCTTTAATATATACTTCGATAAAATATTTTAAATTTTTTCTTTTTCTGAATAAAAATATAATGTTGAAATTTTTATTTAGAAAAAGAAAGTTTTACAAATAAGTTGTAGAACTATACTTTATTAGAGTCTTAAAATGTGTGCCAAGCAGTGTAAAAAAACTGCAAAGAAATGAGAGGGACGGAGGGAGTACTATTTTATTAATAGTTTAACACCAATATATTTACTTTCCATGTTTCGTGTATAACAGTATATAATAAGTAAAAAATGAATTTTATGTAGAATTTTGATCATCACGATCACGATGTACTACTTCAAAAGAAAAAGAACTAATACGAAAGAATATTCTAAACTTAAATTGATAAATTATTTTAGAAGTCCAAAGTTCCAAAATTATCAACATATTACAAAAAATATTTAGATTATTAGAATTAAATATAAAAAATTAAAAAATTATAATTATTAAGAAATATTTATGATTTAATATAATTAAAATTTTTAAAAAGAAACGGGACCTTATCCAAAATATTGATAGTATGGTCCTGAATACCTTCAAAACAATTTCAATCGTTAGATTCAATATTTTTAAAAATAGACGATCAAGATTATATTATATATATATATAAATTATTATCTAAAAAAGATATAAATTAAAAGATTTGAATTAGAATTAGATTTCCAAACATTCTAAATTTAAAAATAGTTATAACGTAACCGATTTAATTTGTACATAAATAATATTCAATTTTTATTATGTACTGAAGTAATAAGGAGCATTAGATCTAAAATAGATAGACGACAACCGTTAGATCTAAAATTAAAAAGTGTATTTGGTTTAAAAAGGTTATTCTCATAATCTAAACCAAATATAAGTAAATTTCCAAAATCGAATAGAATTCTCAACATTAAAGTTCGTCACTTTCTTTTCTCTTTGGTTTCAGAGTAGTTCTAATTGAGAAAAAAAAAATTATTAAACTATTACTAAGTTAAAAATATTTTGTGAGTTTCACATGGGCCGTAAAATCGTCCAAAAATCTAATATGTATAACGTAAGGTAAAATACATATAGTAAATTGAGCATGTAAAAATAAATATCATTTTTATAATTATAATTTTTTCTTGTCTAAATATTTTTAATCATAATTTGATCATGTAAACTAATAGCATTTAAACATGAAAATAATTATAATAATTATAGATATGAAAAAAAAAATAGTGCATTGCACGGGTTATAAGATAGTATTATTAAAGACGGGCTATTAAAAATTTGGTAGTCGGTATTTTGGGCTAGACTTTATGTATTTTAATAACTTAGGTCTACTCTTTTTAGTTTCTCATGGACTTTCATATTTTGGATCGGGTTTTATGTACTTTAATATCTTGGGACTATTCCTTTTAACTTCATGAGCTTTCTTATTTAAAATTTATGATAACGGGCCAAACTATTTACATACATATTATATCCTTATATATAATAAGCGTAATGGAGTTCTTATCTAAAACTTTGATAGTCTGTATGACCACTGTACGACAAATTAATAAAGACCGTTAGATATTAAATATATAGACGAGAATCGTTAGATCTAATATTAAAAACTATATTTGATTAATAGTAGGATTATACTTAAATACTAAAAAAAATATCAGATTGAATCAATAATAAGTAACTAGAATAAAAAAAGGGAGGATTCCTTGGTTATTACTTATTAGTATAGTTTCAACGAAAACCGATCAATTGAAGGAACTCCCAGAATTTTCTATTTATAAGATCAAGCAACTCGAGTTTTGTCGTTATAGAACATGAAATTTTATAGAAGCAATGAAAAATAGATATGAGTAGAATCCAAAAAAGGAAAAAAGTATATATATAAATACAAAAATTTATATAAGATGTATTTTGATAATTTAAACCTAATATAATTAGATTTTTTATATTGAATAGAATTTTCTATATAAAAATTCGTAACTCTCTTTTCTCTTCAATTTATGAGTAGTTCCAATTAGATAATAATTATTAAATCAAAGATCGAGATATCGATTCATATCAATTATAACATTAAAAATTTATTAATATAATGCTCATGTATATCATGAATAATAATAATACATGATAACCCTATGTTATAAGATAAGTAGGAGAAGTCATGTACATGAATTTATGTTGCAAATTTTACTATACAAATTACAAGTAGAACGACTTAATTAATTATTATTAACATAACACTTTTTGTTGAAGAAAATAACACTTTGATTCATCCAAATTATATTATAATTTTTTACACATAACAAATGTAAAAAAATAATCTCAAAATGTTAGTATAAATTGAAATTTTCATATTCATTAACGATAATTTCGAATATAATACTTATAGAGAATAAAGATCATGAGGGTAATCTCAACATAATTTTCCTAAGATCAGAAATAATACATGTAAATATATAAATCTTATCATCTATTTTTAAATATTTACTTACCATATATTTTGATTTGTTTATAAATTATAAAAGTGAGTAATTAGATAGTTAATGTAATACACTCAAATAATCAATTACTATATCAGGAGTCCGGATCTTTATTCTCATGCTCGTAACATACTAACAAAAATTTAAGTTTAAAATCACCTCAAAAACATATTAATATTACCTATTTCAATTAAAGAATGAGTTTAAATTTTGAATCATATAAATTTGAATAAATATACATAAAATATATGTGTTTTGCATAGGGTAAAGACAACACAAAATAATTTATTCAAAAATATATCATTTTATATTTTATCCAGAATTTTTGTCGTCACGCTACAATACCATAAAAACAAATAAGAATCATTAAACTTTAAAATAAATAAATGAGAATCGTGAGATGTTCGAACTCCATCAACAACATATCAAATAAAAAGATTAACAGTTTTATCTCTAAATATATTAAAAAAGTCTAGAGTTTTGGTTGTTAACGAATGATAGTACTATAAAAAAGTAATAAGCATTAGATCATAAAAAAAATAGATGAGAACTGTTGAATATAATGTCAAGTAATATTTTATATTTTAATAGATAAATTATTTTTTCAAAAATCCAAGGTTCGAAATTCGTTAACAATATATGAAAAAAAATTGTATTTTAGAATTATAAATATTAATAAAATCAAAAAATTAAAACAATTATAAATACTAAGAATAAAATTGTGAATTAATATAATAAAGATATTAAAAAATATCGGGCTATAAGCCGGTATTTACTAATAACAGCTCTCCTTTTCTCGGAGATACTCTAACAAAACTGTTGCTTTGAGCGACGACTAAAGTTTATTGTGGAAAACACTGGTTGATAGGTATCTAATCATTGGTAAGTAACACATTTTTTCATGTTTGTTTCATAAAGCATGAAAAATGCGTAACAAATCGTAAAATACTTGTGGTAATTGTTGGGATGACTAAACCATTTGCCAGAGTCGCTATCAGTAGAATTTGGCATCAGTATATCCAAATATTTCATACCAGAAATTTTGTTTCGGCCAGTATTTCAACCTTTGAATTTTATTATTTACAGGGAGGAGTACAATTTGACGTCCAACCATGGTAGTAGATTTTAAAAATCTGAGCAAATAGGTTGAGATACCTAATAATGATTTATCGATAAATCGGAGATTTATTGAATTGATAAATTACAACAAAAATCTGATAAATTTTAATATTTTAAATATTTTTAATTTATTAGCCTTGTTTATAATAAAATATATTATTTTAAAATAATTTATAACGATAAATCGAATTTCAAAAATCAAATCGTTCAATTATTTTTAACCAATAAATTAAAAATTAATCAGTAATATTTAAAAAAATCAGACGATTTTTAGAAACGGACCAACAAACACTATATACATTTGGTAGCTTATAGTAGTATAACATAAGTCACTGGTGAGTAGGTGGTAGTAGTCCTGTACAAGTTGCTTTTATGTCTTCCACCGCTCTCCACACCTTAATAATCCAAATCACTTAAGCTACACAGTCTGACATTAGTCGTACAAAAAATGGCAAAAACTTCAACCAAAATAATTGAGCTTAGCCTCCTCTGTTTCTTTCTTATCATGACCTTAATCTGTAGCTGTGTTTTGAGCTTGGACGCAGGATCGTCTAATGTATCATTATCAATGGAGCTGGATGGCATGATGGAGTGGGAGAGAAGCGAGGGGAGGTTCTTGGCAGAAAACAAGAAGTTGATAACACCAGGTGTTCTCAAGAGAGACCAGGCAGTGTGTAACGGTGGCGGTAGAGGCCAGTCCTACTCCAGCACCTGCCTCCCTCCACCATCTAATTCCTACAATAGAGGCTGTTCTAAAATTTATCGTTGCCGGAGTTGAGTTCGTGTTTCGTCCCATTCCAGACTCTACTGCGAGAGGTAGAAATTTAGAAAACGAGTGAGAGCAAATTTGTAATAATAATCAATCTTCCAATTTGTTGGAATCAACTCTGTATTAGTTTCATTATAATTCAAACACGAATTAAAATTTTGATCCACTCTGTATGAATTGTAACATTATTATAATTTATGTATCAGAACAAATGGGATCTTAGCACATGAACTGAGTTTTGCCGACAAGCATGTAACAACAATAAATATTCTTGTAATTTGCCGACATGTCTCGAGTGAGTTTTTCAGGATCAAATTCCATGTATTTCTTATGGCGAAAACTCGCTTCTATTTATAAGGTTCGGATACAAGTATTCAAGTAGGTTTTTTGTAGGAGAAGTAAATTCCTTCAATTGAAATTACATTTCTGGCAGGATTCTCCCTCTTTTAAAATGGGTTAAATGGCATTTAGGTCACTAAACTAACTAGTAACTTTCAATTGGGTCATCTAACTGAAAAAGTTTTCAATCAGGTCACTAAACAGATGAACGTTTTCATTGTAATCACTAAACACATAAAAAATTTCACGAGCGTTAAGTCTCGTTGACTTTAGACGGGGCTCCGTCTATTTCTACCACGTCATTGACAAATCAGCTTCCACGTCGGTTAACCCACCCAAATCAACTCGATCCATTAAAAACCCACCCCCTTTTAATTCTTTTAATTCCCACCCCATTCTAAAATAACAAACCTGATCCCTAATTCTTTTTCTCTCTCGCCTATTCCCTCTCTCGTCTCTCCCGAATCCCCCCTCTCTCTCTCTCTCTCTCTCTCTCTATTCTTTCAATTTCGTTTCGATTTAATAGTTTAAATTCTTGATATATGTAGTCAAATCGACCTTCTCTAAAAACTCTACAAGACCATACGACTTTTGTAGAGTTTAAGAGATTCAAAAATTTGGGGAATTTTTATGGGTTTCGAATTAGTGATAGTTCTTTCAATTGCATAGGATGGTTTTTAGAAGTTTAGTTTAGTAGCTTAAATTTTTGTGTTGGTTCGAATTTTTCATAAATCGAAATGGATTGTTTATGAATTATGAAGTTTGGTTTGTGTTTTTGAGTTAGTACAGATTACATGTCAAGTTTTTGGTTGAATTGTGGTATAATTGATAGTAAAGTCGAAGTGGGTTTGTTAATCGGAAAATTTTGATTTTCAAACGGTTGATTCTTGGTTAAACGTGTTATTGATTGCTTGTTTGGATTAAATCAGATTGTTATGTTGTTGTTTTGTGTTGAAAATGAAATTGTGAAATGTTTTGGAGTGTTGACAGTGGTCGGTCGGGGTGTTAATCGGAGGGTCGCCAGACACGTTTTCCGGTGATTTTTTCGGTGGACATTCTTCGTGTTCTTCATGAGTGTATGTGGGATAAGTGTATGTGAGAGCTTTCTATAAAACCTAAGTGAGATATTTTATAAAGAAATAAAACCTAATTGAAAGAGTGTATAAAGAGGGGAAATAGGTAATATAATTGGGTTATTGGGTTATATAGCAATCAGGTCGGATCCTTGCCACTTTGGACAAAGATTAGCCATGTCAGCTTGATTACTCATCTTTCCGTCCGTTTTTTAACGTCAGTTACGGTTAGTGACCTGATTGAAAATTTTAAATTGACTTATGAGCTGATTGAAAGCTTTTTCAATTCGAAGACCCAATTGAAAGTTATTAATCAGTTTGGTGACCTAAATGCCATTTAACCCCTTTTAAAATGTTCTAGTCGTGCTAGTCTATTTCCTAAAGTGATTTTTAGGCAAAAGGTCATCACTATAGCCGAGTGGATGATGCCTACTTTGAGTGAAGAGCCTTTTATGTTGTCTGTTACGGAGACGTATTTCATATGAAGAGTTGATGAACGTAATAGAAACAGTTCACGCAGTCCACATCAACTTGAGAAGTCAACAATATGACATATGATGAACATAATAGAGACAGTTCACGCAGTCCACATTAGCTTGAGAAGTCAACATGACAGAGTGTAAATAGACAGTAAGGCTTCTAAAACAAAAGTTAGTTACACATTTATCAGCTGTAGTATGTTAGGCTATATAAACTCTAGTGTGTAATCAGTCTAATTAGCTATTTAGTTTCTTGTAACAAACTTTAGATACATACACTTTTATGTATACATTTTTATGAGATGAATCTTCTTCTTCATCATTGAATGAACTTACATGGTATCAGAGCTTTAGATCTCTGTGATAATGCTTAATTCCGCTTTGTCTTCATTACTTAATGATCATCATTGATGTGATTTGATGTGTTCTTTATCAAAAGTTGAAGAATTTTGATGAAAAAGTGAAGGATTTCAGTGAAATTACTTGTTTTTCCCTCTGAATTTACAATCTGTGCAATATTTTTTTGCGATCTCTTTGTGCGATCTATTTCTGCGATTTCTCTGCAATCTCTCTGCAATCTCTCTTTGTGATCTGCTTGTTGACATATCTCTATACAATGGCTAATTCTACTGGTTCATATCTGAATGCAACTACTGGTAACATAATTGACTCAAATCATCCGTTTTATATACATCCTTCAGATCATCCAGGTATGATCTTGATTATGCTTAATCTTAATGAGCAAAATTATAAACAATGGCATCGGGCGATACGTATTGCTCTATCTTCAAAACTGAAGTTAGGTTTTATTGATGGTACTTGTCTTAAACCTGCTAATACTGTCAATCAATTGATGTTATGGTCTAGATGTAATGATATTGTGATCTCTTGGATATTAAACACAGTTTCACCTGAGATACGACTAAGTGTGGTGTATATGACTGTAGCGAAGGATATTTGGGATGATCTTGCGATTCATTTTGATCAAACAAATGTGCCTAAAATGTTTAATCTCCGTAAAGAACTTGCCTCATTGAATCAGGGCACTATGTCAATTTCTGCATATTTTACGAAATTTCGATCTCTAAATGATGGAGAATTTTAACAAAAGTTTGAAGCTATCTCATTTTGTTATGGGCTTGGGGGAACAATACACTACTATCAGAGGGCATTTGTTACTCATGACTCATGTTCCTACTCTAAGTGTAGCCTATAGTATTCTACTTCAGGAAGAATATCAGAGAGTGTGTCACTCTGGTTCCTCCAGCACTAGTGATAACATTGCTTTGTCTGTTAAGCAACATGAGAATCAGGGGAGTTCTATAGCTAACTATACCTCTCTGAACAAGAGCAAGTTTAATAATAATTCTAAGAAGACTGTGAGTGATTCTTCTCTGGTTTGTGAAGTGTGTCATATGACCGGACACACTAAAGATAAATATTTCTGTGTACACGGTTATCCCACTTGGCATAGGTTATATGGTAAACCCAAACCAAGGCCCAAATATGTGGGAAAGTCTGCTCATGCTTACAATGTTACTGCTGAAGCTTCTAACTCTTCTAACACTGGTGCTGACTCCTCTGGTGGTTTTACTACAGCTCAATGTCAACAATAAATGAATATGATTCAAACAGGGTTCAAAGAACTATCTGATGTGGCTACTAGTCCTATGCAAATGCTTGGAAATAATACTCTTACAGGCCACACTCACATGGCTGGTAATTGTAAAGCATAAGGTAACATAAGATGTAACAGAGATAACTACAACTCAGCAAAGGACAAGACAGACAGTAATATTAAAAGAAGCACAGGAATCCAGAAGTGAAGAAGAAAAGGTAAACTCAAAAAAATCAAAATATGTTATGTATTATTGAAGTCCGTACACAGGTCACGGAAAGAAGTTCATTAAAATGTTCAAGCCTCTGTGACAAATAAAGAAACAAGACTTTCAAGACTACAGAAGTATTTGAATGATTTTGAGTTAGTACCATAGGGTTCCAGTGATTTAATTGAAGCAACCAGAACGACAAAGGACTTATCAGCAGCATTGAATTGAAGACATGGAAGAATTGATCGACTGTTAGTCATCTGTGAATCAGACCAGTTGCACTAGTTGTCAGCACCTAAATGATCAAGATGTTTATCGTCTCGGAATAAGTTGATTTCAGTCTAAATCTAAAACACCCTGAAACTCAGAAGGATTTTCAAGGATCAAAGAATAAAAGAAAAGGTTCGATGGTTTTCTTTTAAGAAAAACCATGGAATATGATTAAGAGAATCTATTAGAAAAACCATTTCAAAGTAATTTGTCATTCGATAGTTTTTTTTAAAACTATCGAAGGAGAAATTACTTATTCATTCGATGGTTTTCTAATTGAAGGAGCAGGTGAGTTTTTAGTATTTGTGTCAGGTTGATTGGAAAATGGACGGCCAAGATTGTTCAATTAATTTGGTTCGATAGTTTTCCAAATGAAGACTGCAAATAGAGAATGAAGACAGTGTTCTTCTTCAGTTGGTTGGCAGATGTGATCGTATTTACTCTGAAGAATTAAGAGCTCAAGAACAATTACTGGAGAAAATTTATAGTGCCTTAATTTCGAAAGTTTGTATTGATTACGTTAACCTGAACTCATTGAAGCTAATCTACGGATTAGATTTTTAGCACCCCTCGCGGTTTATATTTATAAAATGATATATTCCCCGACTAGTGTTTTGATTTGGTGCATTTGATTTCGTAGTTGAACTGAATGATTTATCCGTGAACGAAATTAAATAATTTGTGAGTATCGTATTCAACCCCCCCCCCCCTTCTACGATACTTTGGACCTAACAATTGGTATCAGGGCTATTTGATTGACGTACAAATCAGATACGGTGAATGAGAGACCAAAATCAAACAAAGCTTGAAAATTTGAAGCAAATTATTTAACTTTCAAAAAATTTCATTTGATTGGAATTTCTTGAATTTTAAACAGTTTGAAATTTTCAGAAACCATGAGTGCTCCAAAGACAACTGCTGGTATTAAAGTTCCCCCCTTCACTAGAGATGATTTCGGTTTGTGGAAGATGAAGATGATGTTATTTATCAAGGCATCTAATCCGTTGTATATTGGCATATTAGAGAACGGACCGTTTGTACCAATGAAACCAGTCAGTGAATCTACAGCTCCTGATGGTACCAGAATTCCTCAAGGCTCAACCCCAAAGGATTTATCTGAGTACACAGATACAGACAAAGAACTGATTTGATTGGATACATGTTTGATGTTGATATTGACAAACTCCGCAGACAAGGAAATGAGCTATCAGTTAATGAAATGTGTTGAGCGGGAAACAAATGTGGGATACCATAAATTTGATAATGGAAGGAACTGAAGACGTGCAGGAAAACAGATTGGACATCCTGACTTCTCAATATGAATCATTTAGGTCACTTCCTGGAGAAAGTATAACTCAGGTCTTTGAGAAGTATACTAAGATGTTGAATGAATTAACCATGAAAGGGAAGACCTATCCTCTGAGAGAGACAAACAGGAAGTTCACAAGTCCTCATCCATAAGGGAAAGAATTGACTTTACTAAGATGCCATTGGAGATGATATATGGCAAGCTTAAAACTTATGAGATGGAGCAAGAACAATGAGTGATAATCTACGGACCAGGGACGGTGGACAACAAGAATTCTGCACTCGCAAGATCAGCAGCACTTGTAGTGGATGAACCAACAACTTCTGATATTCAGGTTCAAACCCCTAGAGCTGGAAAAGAGGTGATTATAGAAGCTGAAATGGATTCTGTGAATCTGGGTGTTGATGAAAGTGATTACTACACCCTAGAAGAGCTTGAGCAAATGGAAGACAAAACCATGGCGTACTTAGCTGCAAAGTTTAGCCACATTCGTTTCAAGAGAAATCCTAAGTACAAGTTCAAGGGCTCAACCAACAGATTTCAGAAGAGCAAGTATTCACCAGGCACTGGCTTTAAGGGAGGCTACAAGACTAGCATGATTGATAGAAGCAAATCAAGATGCTACAACTGCAATGAGTTAGGGCATTTTGCTACTGAATGCCGGAAGCCTCGTCAAGCAAGAGACATGAAAGATGTCTATGAGACGAAAGATTCTTATGATGAGTTGAAGAAAGAGAATGCTAAGCTGAAACAGCAACTGGAAACCTTATATGGAAAGCAGAAAGGAAAAGCTTATATTGCAGAGGGTAAAAGTTGGGATGATACTGATTCGGATGAAGAGGAAGAGTATGAAAATCTTGCCCTAATGGCCGACTCTTTAGAGGAATCGCCACAATCATCTCAGGTACCTATCTTAACAACAATTGACATGTCTAATTCCGAGTTCAAGAAAACTGTGCAAGATCTTAGTGTAGAATTGTTTAATGTACACACAAGCATGCTAGCATCAGAAATTGAAAATGCTAAGTTAATTCTTAAGATTAAAAATCTAGAATCTAAGAATGAAGAACTAATGCTTGTAGCTGTCACATTAGAAGATCTTAAACAGAAAAATGACTACTTAGAGAACAAGGTCAAGTGTAATGATGAGATAGAGACAATCCTCAGGAAGCAGATTTCAGATCTAGATTTGAAACTGAATGCATATAAGAACTTCGCCCTAATTGCTAAGGAAATAATTGATACTCATACCTTAGGGAATAAAACTGCTATAGGATTTGACTACAACAAGAAAACTGGAAAGAAGATTGTGGAATTTCCTGTGACATCTTCAGCTGTCAAGAAGAATACTCCACATGTTCTTAAGAATGTTGATTGTCCAGCTTTTGTTAAGCCGTTTCCAACACTTTTCAATGAGGATGATCTAATCATAAGACAAGAATTTCTTGAGGAGGATTTATTGAAGGAAGTAGAGGTAAAAACTAAGTTGCCTAGGAAGTCAGTAAAAACTGAATTACCTAAAACTGATGTAGGCAATACGGTTAGCAAGGCTAAAAAGAACAGGAATGGGAAAGCTAGTGTTAATCAGAATATTGTTTCAACTACTCCCATTGCATCTAGGAAGTTGTGCACTATTTGTAATTCTGTTGGACACCTTACACATGCATGTAAAAAGGTTAAAGTAGAAACTGCTGATACTTCTGAAATGCATAACATGTCTGACATGCCTAATCTTCATGAACCCTGTGGAAATAAAGAGTGGTTGCTATGTACATACAACATCATGCATGCTTATTTTAAGTTGATGAATGCATCTGGTAGCAATAGCACTGATAATGTTAAATCCACAGAAAGCATGAAAGTCAAACAAGTTAAGAATGACTTGAATGTTACTCCTGTTAAAGTATCTAAACCTTCAGGACCCAAACAAGTTTGGGTACCAAAGTCCTCTTAATCAATCTGAGATTGCAGGGTAAGGTTAAAAGCTCAAAGGTCGTGTGGATTCTGGATAGTGGTTGTTCTATACACATGACAAGTGAAGAGTCCCTGCTTACAGAGGTGGTTAAGAAGACCGGCCCGATTGTAACCTTTGGAGATGACAACAAAGGATTCACTACGGGATATGGTAATCTAAGAATTGGGAATGTCATCATTGAAAACATCTCTCTTGTTGAAGGATTGAAGCACAATCTTCTAAGTATCAGTCAATTCTGTGATAAAGGATACAATGTGGATTTCAGAAAGGACAAGTGCTTAATCACAAACAGGAAGGATGAGAAGCTTGCTCTATTGGGAGTGAGAAAAGGAAATTTGTTTATAGCTGACTTAAGTTCTACCAGTGAAGGAGAAGTTACATGTTTCTACAGTAAGGCATCTTCAGAACAAAGTTGGCTATGGCATAAGAAGCTCTCACACTTGAACTTCAAAACTATGAACTCTTTGGTAAAGAGAGAGTTGGTGAGAGGGTTGCCCCTGATGGAATTTTATCAGGAGAGACTATGTGAAGCATGTGAAAAAGGGAAGTCTAAGAAGGCATCACACAGAAGCAGAGAAATGACAAGCATTGTTGAACCTCTTCAGCTGATTCATATGGATTTATTTGGTCCAGTCAATGTTATGTCACTTTCAAGAAAAAGATATGCATTAGTGATGGTGGATGACTACTCCAAGTACACGTGGGTGTTATTCTTACATTCAAAGGATGAAGCAACACAACTGATCATTGATCACATCAAGAAGATAAAAGTGGAAGCTAAGCTACCTGTGCGGACAATCAGATCAGACAATGGAACTGAATTCAAGAATGCAGTTCTTAATGATTTCTGCTCGGAGAAAGGAATATCTAGACAGTATTCAGCACCAAGAACTCCTCAACGGAATGGAGTAGTGGAAAGGAAGAACAGAACCTTGGTTGAAGCAACAAGGACAATGTTAAATGAATCAAAACTTCCCACTTACTTTTGGGCTGAAGCAGTGAATACAGCTTGCTACACTTAGAATCGAACCCTGATCAACAAAGATCATGAAAAGACTCTGTATGAGTTAATGGCCAACAAGAAACCAACACTTAAGTACTTTCATGTGTTTGGTGCAAAGTGCTTTGTACTTAAAGATGGAGAACATCTAGGCAAGTTTGATGCCAAAGCAGATGAAGACATTTTTCTGGGCTATTCTCTGGAATCTAAGGCTTACAGGGTGTATGTGATTGAAGATAAGAAGGTGTTGGAAAGCCTTAATGTAACATTTGATGACACCAAAAGACCAGGCCTACAAACTAGAGAGAACTCTGAATCCTTGGTATTTGAAAATCTATCAGGAGATCTCTCTGACATTGAAGAAGAACCTGAAGTTGTTACAGTTATTAATAATGAAAATAATGATAATGATTCTAGACCAAGTGGTGACAGTAGTGGAAATCATCAAACTACTACTGGATCCACTAGTCAATCAACAGGGTCAACAGATCATACTGGCAAAAACTCAGGGGGAGCAGGAGAAGGATCAACTAGTCACACTACACAACATTTTGAACAAGGAGAATCATCAAGATCGCATCTGCCAAGACAAAGGGTATGGAATAGAGATCATCCATTTCACTTGATCATTGGTGATCCAGACACATGAGTGAGAACTAGAAGGACATCACAAAATGAATGTCACTATTATGGGTTTCTTTCAGAAACAGAACCTAAGAAACTTGAAGATGCCCTAGATGATCCAGATTGGGTGATTGCAATGCAAGATGAACTCAATCAGTTTGAAAGGCAGAAAGTTTGGAAGCTGGTACCCAGGCCTAAAGGAAAATCTGTTATAGGAACAAGATGGGTATTCAGAAATAAGTTGGATGAAGATGGCATTGTAACGAGAAACAAAGCCAGACTGGTTGCTAAAGGCTACTCTCAAGAAGAGGGTATAGATTTTATGATGAAACCTATGCACCAGTAGCAAGACTTGAGGCCATCAGAATGTTTCTGGCATTCGCAGCACATTCCAATTACAAAGTATATCAAATGGATGTGAAGAGTGCTTTTCTGAATGGGGAGTTAGAAGAAGAAGTGTATATGGAACAACCTCCAGGGTTTGAGGATTCAAAACTGGCAGACTTTGTGTACTTTCTATTCAAAGCTCTCTATGGACTCAAACAAGCTCCAAGGACATGGTATGACACTCTCTCTGAATTTTTACTTGAAAATAACTTTACAAGAGGTGTCGTAGACAAAACTCTCTTTTGCAAACAGCACAAAAATGATTTGATATTGGTGTAAGTATATGTTGATGACATAATATTTGGTTCTACTAATGATGATCTATGCAAGAGATTTGATAAGTTAATGCAGAGTCGGTATGAAATGAGCATGTGTGGTCGAGTAGAGGAGCTTTTGTGGGGCCCACCTGTGACGCCCTCCAGACCCGGGGCACAGATCTGGGGAGTCACTCGACCAAAGAAACACAATATACCTGAATATAACACATGCATAATAATATAATAACATAAAATACCCCTTATCCAAGACCGCATCCAGATTATGGCGTGAAACAAGTTTCTAAGTCATAATTATTACAAACCAGTTATCAGAGTTATTACACAACTTAATATACAAAGCTAGACATCTAGTCTAACTTCCAAAGTAAGACAACTACCCGTCCAATGACAATCACTCGTGGTGGTCTACTAGCATCTGGAGAACTGTCACTAGCGCTGTGTCTGCTCATTCTCTCGCTTCACTAGAATAGGGTTAGAAACAAAAAAAGTATGAGCCACATGTGCTCAGCAAGCATGATATATATCAATCACAGTTCCATAATGAAAGGAAAGATTTCAGTTATCTGAATCAACAATATACAAGTCAAACATATGTTTTTAACAATCTTTATTGAAGAAAGAGGTATTAGAATTGGACTTCTACATTTTTCAAATACAAAGGTTGAGTTGCTGATCAGTCACGCATCAACCCCGAACTAGCTTATAGCATAGTCCTCCACTAGGATCCATGGCCATCTGGGCCTTAAGTTATTACGACCATAAATATGGCTCGACCATTACTGGACTCATTTTAAAACATGTCAATTCTATCACAAAGTATAAGCAATAACATGCTGTTAGGCTCAAGACATGTCTGAATACCACTATTAACAAGCCTACACTATGTGACTATGTCACACTACATGACCTAGTGATTTCTATCACTGGGATATAGTATAGGTCTCTAAATGTACTTGTCTTGTTCTCACGAACATTAGTTTGATCATGTATGCTCAGACTTATAATGAGCTTAGTAAAGTTTCTTGCATCTAGATTGTATATAGGCCATTGAATAATTATCCTGGTAGAAGTTCAGAAGTGTTCATGCAGCAGGATAGAGTTGAATAAGGCTATGAAGAAATAAGTTGCAGGAATTTGTCTAAGGCATTATATAGCAAAGTCAAAAGAAAGCTATGTCGTGAAGTCACCAATATCCATGTCGTGAAGTACTATATCGCATAGTCCATTTTGTACTATGTCGAGAAGTCCTCAAGACACATGTCGTGAAGTGTTGAAGTCAGCAAAGTCAAAGGAGCCTAGATCGTGAAGTCCTCAGAAGCACTATGTCGCATAGTCGTCAAATGACCTATGTCGCAAAGTCTTCAAAGGCTATATCGCGTAGTCCTCACAAGGGAGATCGCATAGTCAGGGATAAAGTGGAGTTCACGATATCAACACTTAGCCGTTTATAACAAGACAAATCAAGGTACAGAACCAAGAATCAAAGGAGACAAATACTGAAGCATTTGTTCTGGCAAGGTGGTCCAAAGAACAGATGGCAAATCTACAGCTAAACTTGGAGAGAAAGATAAGAGACAAGCAGCTACAGAAACGGGAAAGACTCCGAAAAGCAGGTGGTCCTTCCTGACACAGTGAACTTCTTATGGCAGGACAAGTTGGACTTTCAGAAGGGGTAGCTGTGTAATATTGTGTGTGCCTAGTTTGTATAGGTAAATATATATATCGTGCACACACAACTGTAAGCTGTAAGAGAGATACACATAGTTATTTGCTAAGCTCTTTTCTCTGTAAGCAAGCAAGTTCAAACCGTTCTTGTTTAGAAGCCAGAAATTCGATTGTGAATTTCCTGGAAAGCTGTAGTATTTAATTTGCTTATACAAAGTAGATTAAAGTGATTGTGTGTGTTATTTACTTTCTGCATATTACATATCATAATCACATACAGTTGTTTACTTAGTTTTCAAGATCTAAAAATTTATCAAACTATCCATTCACCCCCCCCCCCCTCTGTCTAGTTTCTAGTGGTATTCATTTCTAACAAGTGGTATCAAAGCGTAGGCTGTTAACGTACAAACAGGAAAAGATCAAGAATGAGTTCACAGAAACTAAGCAGTATCAAGATTCCTCCCTTTAACAAGGAGCACTACAGTTTATGGAAGAAGAAGATGTTGCTTTTCATCAAAGCTTCTAACCCCATGTATTTAGATATTCTAAAGCATGGTCCCTTCATTCCAATGATCGAGATTGGTGAAACAACCAGTGGCACTGAGATTGTACCAGCAAAACATGTGCCCAAAGATCCCTTAAAATACACTGATCCTGAAAAGGAAAAAGTGGCATTGGATGGACATCTTCAACTTATCATTTGTGAATCTATGGACTTCAACATGTATGGCACTGTTGCTCATTGTACTAGTGCCAAGAAGATGTGGGATCTTATAGAAGTGCTCTGTGAAGGAACTACTGAAGTAAGAAAGAACAAGAAGCAGATTCTTGTTTCACAATATGAAGCCTTCATGGCTCAGCCAAAAGAGGGAATCACAGAAGTGTTTGAGAGATTCAACAAGCTGATAAACGAGCTCAAACTCTATGACAAACACTATGAAACAGAAGAGCTCAATATGAAGTTTCTACTAACTCTGCCAGATCACTTGGAACCAAGAATCTCTTCTCTTAAAGAAAGAGATCTGACAAAGATTGGTTTTGATGTGTTGTATGGTGTTTTAAAGACATATGAGTTAGAGCTGTTTCAAAAGAGATCTATTCAAGCAAAGCAAGGGTTAGTGGCTAATACCTCCTGTGCACTTATTGCTGACAACCTAAGTCAAAGAATGGACTCTCTTAAAATCAGTCAGGTCAAGATTGAGGAACTAGAAGTTGAAGACACTGGTGATGAAACTCAGGTTGTGTATGATTTACCTGAAGAGGATGAGTTCTACAGTATAGATGAGCTGGACAAAATGGAAAACAAATCTTTTGCTTATATGGCTAGGAGGTATCCTAACATAAGGTTTAAAAGAAAGCAGCCATTTAGGTCCAAGTTCAATAATGGAAACACTGGTGGATCTAGTGGCTCAAACACCTTCAATAAAGGAAAAGGAATTGCTGGTGCTGCTAAAGGCGGATACAAGACAGGAAGTGTGGATAGGACCAAAATAAGGTGCTATAACTGCAATGAACTTGGGCATTTTGCCACTGAGTGCAAAAAGCCTAAACAAGTCAAGAAGGACAAAGCATACTTAGAGCTTGAAGCTAAGTATGAGGCTCTACTCAAGAAACAACAGGGCAAAGCTTTTATTGCTGAGGGAAAATGCTGGGATGACTCTGATGAAGAAGAAGAACAAGAGTACTCAAACTATGCCTTGATGGCATTCTCTGATGAAGGTGATTCAAGTCAGGTACCTATTCTTACTTCTCTTGATATGACTCCCCTTCAATATAAGCAAACTGTTGAAGATATGAGCACTGAGATGTTTAATATTCATACTAGCATGTTAGTGGCTAATGAAGAAATTGACAGACTAACTGCTAAGAATGTTGAGCTTACAGAAAAGAATGAGCAACTTGAGTTAATGGTTGTGAACCTGGATGGTTTGAAAAAGGAGGTTGAGTATCTTAAAAACAAAGTGATTTGTGCTGAGCAGATAGAGAATGCTCTTAGAGAACAAATTGCTGAAACTGAACTGAAACTTAGAAGCTTCAAAAACTCCTCTGAACTTATTCAAACCTACCACAAGGAACACACTGAAGACTGCAAGGTTGGAGTTGGTTTTGACTATGATAATGACAAGGGAAGGAAGAAAGTCAAGGGCAAAGGAAAGGAAACTTTTACAAACAAAAATGCCCCAACCATACTGTCAAGTGTTGAACAGCCCATCTTCAAGAAGAGTGTTGTTGAGTTTGATGAGGAACTACTGATCATCAAGCAACAACTACTTGAAGAAGATGAGGCTGCTAAGAACACTTCTTCATTTCCTGAACTTGTCAATCAGAAAGAGACCAAAGACAATCTTGTCAAGAGTCCTAAAGCAAAGAAAGAAGTTGCTAAGAAAAGGAAACAAAACAGAAATGGTAAAGTTGGTGTTAACAAAGGAAACAACTATGCTTATGTGCCAAATGCTCCCAGGAAACAATGTCAAAAATGCCTATCTGTTAATCATTTGACTCATAAGTGTAGTAAGCCTGAAATTGTTGAAGTTGATAACCTAAGTAACCTTTCTGCTAGCATAAATTCTAGTCATGATTCTTTCTGTGGTAAGCCGAACTGCATGACATGCTATGTGACTGTGATTGCTAACTGTTTATCTCTTAAACATAAACTTGACTCTGCACAATCTGGTGAATCACACACACACATACATTCTCATAGGACAGGGTCCCCAATCAGGGTTGAGAGGGTGAAAACTTCATGTGAGCCTAAGAGTGTAAACTCCAAAGCCACAGAAAAAGTGAAGTCTCCTACTATGAGAAATGCAATTTATGACAGAAGAATTATTAATCAAAATGTTTCTAAATCATCTGGACCCTACCAAGTGTGGGTACCAAAAACAACTTAGTCACTTTGTGAATGCAGGGCAACAGGAATAAAAGAGTCATATGGATCTTGGACAGTGGATGCTCAAGTCACATGACTGGTGATATAGCCCTGCTATCACATTTTGAGGAAAAGGCTGGCCCATCAGTAACCTTTGGAAATGACAACATTGGTTATACAATGGGATATGGCAGTGTTGAATCTGGAAATGTCATTATTGAAGATGTAGCATTTGTTGAAGGACTGAAGCATAATCTCTTGAGTATTGGACAGTTTACCAACAGAGGCTTCAAAGTGGAATTTGATGAAGACCTTTGCTCAATCTCAAAAAGGGAAAGTGGTGAAGTTGTTCTAACTGGTGTGAAGAAAGGAAGCTTGTTTGTAGCTAATCTCAAGGCTGCAGATAAGGGAGAAATTTGTTGTTTCTACACAAAAGCCACAAATGAGGAATTCTGGCTGTGGCACAAGAAACTGTCTCACTTGAATGTTCAGGCAATGAACTCTCTAACCAAGAGAGAACTCATCAGGGATTTGCCTGCCTTGGAGTTTGTGCAAGATGGAGCATGTGAAGCTTGTCAGAAAGGGAAGATTAAAAGATCAAGTCACAAGAACAAGTTGCTCAATACAAACTCAAAACCTCTGCAACTAATTCACATGGACTTATTTGGCCCTGTGAATGTAATGTCCCTTTCCAAAAAGAAATATGCTCTAGTGATGGTTGATGACTATTCAAGATATACTTGGGTGGAATTCCTATTCTCCAAGGATGAAGCACCCCAAGTCATAATAGAGCATATCAAGAGAGTTGATAAAGAAGCACAAAGCACTGGTGCCTCTGTAGTTGCTTTGAGAAGTGATAATGGGACTGAGTTCAGAAATTCAACATTGTATGAGTTTTGCAAAGATAGAGGAATTTCTCAACAATTCTCAGCTCCTAGAACACCTCAACAAAATGGAGTAGTTGAGAGAAAGAATAGAACTCTCATTGAAGCTGCAAGGACAATGCTGCTGGATGCAAAGCTACCCACTAGCTTTTGGGCTGATGCTGTTAACACAGCATGCTATGTGCAAAATAGAACATTAATCAATAAGAAGTCTGGCAAAACTCCTTACTCATTAATGACTGGAAAAAGAGCATCCTTCAAGCACCTGCATGTGTTTGGAAGCAAGTGCTTTGTGATGAAAGATACCTCTGAGCATGTTGGAAAATTTGATGCTAAGGCATTTGAAGGTATCTTCATTGGATACTCTCTGGAAAGGACAGCATACAGAGTGTTTGTACCTGAGCAACACAAAGTCATGGAAAGCATGGATGTTACCTTTGATGACAAGAAAACTCCAGGACTGAAAACAAGTGATCAAGACAGTGTGCTATTGAGATTTGAGAATCAAGGTTATCTTGAGGATTCTGAAAGTGAAGATGAACCCCCTGTTCAAACTGTTCTAGAAAATGAAATTCTTGAAGTTGACAATCTTCTTAAAACACCTGTGCAAGGATTCACAAACACAGGGGGAGAAGAAGAGAATGCAACTGTCAACCAAAATGAGATTGGAACAGATCAAGGAAATGAACAGGGGCACACAAGGAAATGGGACAGAGCCCACACTAGGGATCAAATCATTGGAGATCCTAGTGAGGGAGTTAGAACAAGAAGGGCAACATTAAATACTTGTCTGTATAGCTGCTTTCTGTCACAAGAGGAACCTAAATTAATTGAAGAAGCTTTGAAGAATTCTGATTGGATTGTTGCCATGCAAGAAGAGTTGAATCAATTTGAGAAAAACAAAGTATGGGAACTAGTGCCACCTCCAAAAGGAAAGAATGTTATTGACACCAAATGGGTGTTCAGAAACAAGATGGATGAAGAAGGAGTGGTAGTTAGAAACAAAGCAAGGCTGGTTGCCAAAGGATATTGTCAGCAAGAAGGCATTGACTATGATGAGACATTTGCACCTGTAGCAAGACTGGAAGCCATAAGAATCTTCCTGGCTTTTGCAGCTCACTCAGATTTTAAGGTGTATCAAATGGATGTGAAAAGTGCATTTCTCAATGGTGATCTTGCTGAAGAAGTCTATGTGTCTCAACCACCTGGCTTTGAAAGTGAAGACTTCCCAAACTTTGTGTATAGACTGCTCAAGGCACTCTATGGACTCAAACAGGCACCAAGAGCCTGGTATGAAACTCTATCTCAATTCCTTCTTGAGCATCAATTTACCAGGGGTACAATTGACAAAACCCTATTCTTCAAGAAGCATGGAAATGATATCATTCTTGTTCAAATCTATGTGGATGATATCATCTTTGGCTCTTCAAATGAAAAACTCTGTGAAAGGTTCTCTAAGTTGATGCAAAGTAAATATGAGATGAGTATGATGGGAGAGTTAACCTACTTCCTAGGCCTGCAAGTACATCAAAGGGAGGATGGCATCTTTATAAACCAATCTAAGTATGTCAAGGATCTTTTAAAGAAATATGGTTTAGAAGAGTCATCCCCAGCTAAAACTCCTATGTCTACTGCAATCAAGCTGGATGAAGACAAGAAAGGTAAGAGAGTTGATATCAAGGTCTATAGAGGAATGGTTGGATCCCTACTCTATCTCACAGCTAGCAGGCCAGACATCATGTTTGCCACATGCCTTTGTGCAAGGTTCCAGTCTGATCCCAAGGAATCTCACATGATGGCCATCAAAAGAATTTTCAAATATCTGAAGGGGACTCCTAATCTTGGGCTATGGTATCCAAAGGGCACTGGGTTCAACCTGGTTGGTTATACAGATTCTGATTATGCTGGATGCAGAATTGACAGGAAGAGCACCTCTGGAAGCTGTCAATTCCTAGGTCAAAGGTTAGTGTCCTGGTTTAGTAAGAAACAACAATCCACAGCAACATCCACAGCTGAGGCTGAATACATTGCTGCTGGAAGTTGTTGTGCTCAATTGCTTTGGATTAGAAATCAACTCATGGATTATGGACTAGTGTTAGAACACATTCCTCTGATGTGTGATAATACTAGTGCAATATCCATTGTTGCCAATCCTGTTAATCATTCTACTACAAAGCACATTGAGATCAGGTACCATTTCATTAGGGAACATGCTGCAAATGGTACCATAGAAGTCTCTTATGTTCCAACTGAGAAACAATTAGCTGACATATTTACTAAACCTCTGAATGAAGCAGTCTTCAACAGACTTGTGAGTGAAATTGGAATGCTCAATCCTTCATTCAGTTGTTCTAAGTAAATATGCTGGTTAATTGTTGCAGCAGTAAATTTTCACTGTATTTAAATGATCTATTTGTTTGGAGTGAAAATTAGCTGAGATATGATTTATAAATATTTCAGTATTTTACTGCATATTTTTCAAAATCATATTTGTTAGTGGAGTTGTGAGCTTTTGAGACATCTCGATATAGATGATTTTCAGAGTTCACGACATAGTTCAAATTAAACAGACTTATATCGCAAACTGTTGAGATTGTGAGACTTCGCGACATAGTTCATTTCATGAGTTTGCGACATAGTTAATTTTATGACTTCGCGACTTAGAATAACTATATCGACAAGTCTCCACATTTGACAGAATTTTGATTTAAATTAATTTTATTTCAAAATTTGATACCAGTCTGACAAAATGCTTCAAATTCCTAAAAGAGAGCTTTAGACAGGGTATTTCTACTATATCGCAAAGTCTCCCCAATCCTTTCGTCTTGAGGACTTTGCGACTTAGTTCATTCTTGAGACTATGCGATATACTTTGCAAGACTTTGCGGTACAGGCCATTTCTGACTTCGCGACATACAGATAGACTGTACACATTCATAACTCCATATCGCAGTGTCTCTATCATATAAATACCTTTTTCTAACCGTTTGCATCTCTTCATCTTGTCTATTGCTCTCAAACTTTCTAACCTAAGCACAAATTCTCTACTCTCTTTCTTACTCTCTCTCTTGAAATGGCACCCAAATCTCAAACAGAATCATCCTCTATTCCTTTAACCATCCCCAAAGAAACAAATCTTCTCACCATTCCCTCTGAGGCTGAGGCTAAACCCAGGTACAAGTGTTTTGTACGGTTCCTGAACGATTCCTACCTCAGCCAAGCCCTAACCTTGAACCCCACGTTGTATGTTGATGTATTGGAAGGATTTTGGCGAACGGCGTTGGTTTCTACAATGGCCAGGGAAGATGGAACTTCGTTCCAGGAGATAGCTTGTTCAATTGGAGGCAAACACTTCCAGTTTGGGGAGAAGGAGATAAATGAAGCATTAGGGTTCAAGGTGGAGGGTCATGACCAAGAAGCTACAGATGCTCAAATTGTAGACTTCATGACCTTCATTCGGTATGCAGATGAGATAGATACCGGAAAGCTGAACAAGAAATTTGTAAGAAGGGAGTGGTCATTCCTATTTGATGCACTCCAGAAGGTGTTCCTTTGCAGAAAGACAGGATGGGACCATATCAGTCACATTGCTGTGAAGCTGGCCTATTCCCTAGCCCACAATCAGGAAATCAATGTTGGAGCAATAATCCTCAAGGAATTGGCTCAAAGGCTAGGGAGGACAGTCCGTGGAAGAGGTAATGACATCTTTTACCCTCGCTTTCTTCAAGTTATTTTAAATTATCTTGATGCTAATGTCCATGACTTGGAGGGTATTGATAAATCAAAGTTGGCTTATTCCAAGTCCATGTCCAAGATTCTGTTTGGTTCATTGGACACAAGGAATCAAGTGGATGTGATCTTGAGTGTGACCAAGCATATGCAGGACACATTCGCGTCTTATCCACTTGATAAGCCCATATACCATGCTCTTTCCTGGACAGGGGAGGCTGAGACTGAAGGAGCTTCACAGTCTAACCCAAGCCTCCCTATCCCATCCAGCAACCCCACTGTAAACACCACTGTAGAGTCTAGTCAGCCAAGTGCATCAATCTCTCAAAAGGTTGATGTTCCTAAAAAGAAGAAGAAGAGAACCCTAGCTATTATCCATGAATCTGTAGAACTAGCAAGTGAGATTCCTGAGTCACCTCTCACCAGACCAAAGAAGAAGTCAAAATCTAAAGCTACCACTGAATCCTCCCAACAGGATTCAGATGTGGAAAAAGGGGTACACCTGCTACTGTCTATGGCCTCTCAACAGGTCATGGGCATTGAAAAGAGCAGCCTCCCCACTGCAAGTTGTAAAGAGTCTGCACAGGGTCAAGACCTCACTCTTGATCCTAGGAGTGATAAGGGTGATCAAACACTAAGTGGAGAGCACATCAATGTTGAAACTCCTCCTATTTCTCAGGGGGAGTTGCCAAAATCTAATCTGAACCCCACTTCTCTCTCAGATTCTTCCACTAAAATTTCTTCTGAACAAGAGAGTCATTCTCATGACAATCTTGCCCTTGATCAATCACAATCCAGCCCTGTGATTGAGCCAACTTCAAGTGACATGGTGCTTGACACTGTGCTCACCACTCAGGACCCACATTTGGTTGGTCAGGGAATGCATGCTGAGGCATATCCTAATGACACCAACACAAACATGGAGGATTCACCAGTTTTCACTGGAGACTCTGTGCCTAATTCTCCCATCCTTAGGGATGTGGAAATGTCTTCACAGACAAATAGGGCTGATGTTGTAACACATCCCATTTCAATGGAGACAACATCAGACCCTACAGCCATTCCACGGCTGGAGGAAACTCAAACTCACACATCTCATGAAGTGCTTAGCACTAGCTCTCACTTGGCTCAGGCCACAATGTCAGAATGGCTGAAGCCTGTGCAACATGACAGGCCTTCAGGATCATCATCTGTGCCCTCCAAAATGACAGAAGAAGCCATACAGGATCTCCATGTGGCACAGATTGATGAGTTCTCAAAGATAGCTCAACATCTCCTCACCTCCAACCTTCCAAATGCTGATTATGAAGCTATCCTGCTCTGCCATAAGGAGGATGTTGAAGCTCAACAGGCGAAGATTGTGGATACAGCTGAACCAGAGGGGAATGTGGATGCCTGGTTGGATGCTAAGAGGACTCTCAAGCTCAAGGATGCCCTGGCTTTTGTGAGAGAAGAATACCTCACCTCTCTGGGCTCAAATGCTAAGGATCTTTCTCCTGTTGCCATATATGAAGCTGTGAATGATGTGTACAAGAACCAGTTGAAGGCTCTGCATTATCTTGGGAAAGGGCTTCAATCAGAGATTTCTTCTATTCAGGAGGAGACAGACAGATCCCTCACCAAGCTACGAAACTCTTATCTCTCTGATTTTCCCAAGGTGGATGGTATCCTCAAAGAAGTCCAGAAAACCTCCTCCAATGTGTCCATGATGGATGTGACTCTTGCCATGGTCACAGACAACATCAAGAAACTGGCTTCTACACTGGAAAATCAAGCAACATCTACCATCACCACCAATGCTATGTTAAATGTCATGTGGAAAAACCAGTATGGTGATAAGCTGGTGGATGAAGTCCCTCTGTCAGACATCTCCAAATATGACTTTGCCAGGGTCAAAGATCAATCTCTAAACTCCTTCAAGTCTCAACAATTATTCTCCAAGGTGGATGGCTTAGAAAAGGAAGTGGCCTCTCTCAAAGATGAAAACAGAATGCTATCTGCATCTCTAAGCCAACTCAATGACAAGCTAGATGCTCAAGGCAACAACACAACAAACATCTTGCTGGTGCAGCAACAAATGATGACCTCAATGATGAAATCTTTCAACCTGCCTATTCCTGGGGAAGCTCAAGACATCTTGTCTGATCCCAAGCCTAAGGGGGAGAAAGGAAAGGAGGTTAATGTGAAAAAGACAGGGGGAGCACCTGCCAAGCAATCAAAACTTAAGGGCAAGCTTATTGAAGAGACAATAAAGCCAATCAATCTTCCCCCTGTAGAGGTCATCAATGCACAAGGTCAGAAAAGCACAGTAACCACAACATTCTATCCATCCACAATGCCTAAAGACATCTTAACCTCTCAACCTGCTATACCTACTCCAATTGCTAAACCTACCCAAGCTACACTTATCACTGAGGCCAAGCTAAAGGAAGTTACCAACTCTAACATCTATCATGATGAGGCATTCCTGGAGTTTCTGAAAGCCACCTACAAGAATGCTCAAGGAGATGCACAAGTGTACAGAAAGAAGCTCAGGGAAGGTATCAAGTACTTCACAGTTGCAGTAAGGAAAATCAGGGATGTTTATCTGAGAGAAATAATCATGGTGTGCAAGGACAACTGCTTGTGGCACTTAGCATTTCAAACTCTAGAGAAACTGAGGTTTACTGAAGTGTCAATAATTCTGGAGTTGATTGAAAGGAGTGGGGCTAACAATGAAAGTCTTTATAATGACTTGGAGTTGAACCAAAATCAAAGACTGCCTGAGGTCATACCCAAGCCAAGGACAGTAATTTTTCAAAGTCTATCCAAAGTCAGAAGTATTGACCAACTAGTCATTCCCAAAGATTTGCAAATGAAGAATAACTCAAAGATCAATCAAGTGCTGCAAATGCTGAGAGCAAAGAAAGGAGTCAAGACAGCAGAGGAATTAGAGATGATTAACATTCTACAATCTTTTCTGATTCATGGTGTTTTGCCTGAATCTATCAAAGAAAAGAACATGAAGAAGGATGGGGAGGATGATGATGAGGAGAAAACCTACAGGAGGAGATCTCATTCAAGGAGTAATAAGGATGGACCAAGTGACAGCAGCAGGAGCAAATCTTCCAAGAAATCTAAAGATGATGGTGATGACACAAAGGGGGCAAAGGAGACAGTGAAGAGAACTAGGAGTGGAATTCAGCAAGTCAAGGACATTGCTAGTAGTACTTTAACCACAACACAAGACTCTAAGTCTAGGGTGGGTACTGTTAGCAATGATCCTCCAAAATCATTATCCATGACTTCTGAACCTGAATTGCCACAGATGAAAGATGAAGCCACTAAAATAATCTCAAGAAAACACTTCCACAAAGTCACAGCCAGTGGAGTGTTACAGTGGATGAAGGGGAAAGGAATGAAGCTACTTCCAAGTGATGTGGCACTGAAGACTAATTCTCCTTGTTCAAGAAAGGTATCTCTTGTGAAGCATTTGAAGATCAAGAGTGTACCCAAAAGGATAAGGATAACAAAGAAGACTGGAAAACTCACAAATGTTATTGGCATCAATGTGCTTCCACTAGATGAGGACTATGATGAAGATGCCCTAGCATTTTTGAGGGCTCAAAGGATCTTTGAAGTCAAAGTGAGGTTGGATCATCTAGATATCAAATACACTGATGGAAGAGAAAGAATAATGAAGCAAGGAAGCTGGCAATATTTCTATAAGTATGAGCTTGAAAGGATAAATGCCTTACTGAATTTTGAAGAAAAGGATGAAAGGACATGGAAGATAGATATTGCCAGGTACTTGAAAATGCATGCTGATTATGAAGAAAACATGAGGAAAGAGAATGAAAAGAAAAACATACAGAAAGAGAAAGAAATGGCTGAGATGGAAGAGAGGGCTAAGGAGCTAAGGCAGAAAGGGATGTGCAGGGTCAAACAAAATCCTTACATTGTGGAGTACAAAAACTCACATGGAGGCCAAAGCAAAATAAGGATGGAGTTTCTGGACTCATATGTAGAAAGTGCACTCAAAGCTGCAATTGATGACCTGGAAGGCTCACCTCTCATTGAAGAACTGATTGCAAGAGAAGAAATTCAAGAAGCCATCATTGACATGAAGAGAAAAGAAGAAATAAGGAAAAAGAAGATATATGATGATTTGCTAGAGAAGCAATTGGAAGCTGAAGCTGCTGAGCAACAAAAGTAATCTGTAAGCTTTCAATTTTTCTATGTAATCAAATTTCTGATCTCAAGGTTCATGAATTGTTCTTTCTGTTACTAAAATTTCCTTTTATGTAAGTTAGGCTTGTTATCAGACATGAAATTGTGCCTAAGGATCTTACTCACAATTTGGGGGAGATTGTTAGGCTCAAGACATGTCTGAATACCACTATTAACAAGCCTACACTATGTGACTATGTCACACTACATGACCTAGTGATTTCTATCACTGGGATATAGTATAGGTCTCTAAATGTACTTGTCTTGTTCTCACGAACATTAGTTTGATCATGTATGCTCAGACTTATAATGAGCTTAGTAAAGTTTCTTGCATCTAGATTGTATATAGGCCATTGAATAATTATCCTGGTAGAAGTTCAGAAGTGTTCATGCAGCAGGATAGAGTTGAATAAGGCTATGAAGAAATAAGTTGCAGGAATTTGTCTAAGGCATTATATAGCAAAGTCAAAAGAAAGCTATGTCGTGAAGTCACCAATATCCATGTCGTGAAGTACTATATCGCATAGTCCATTTTGTACTATGTCGAGAAGTCCTCAAGACACATGTCGTGAAGTGTTGAAGTCAGCAAAGTCAAAGGAGCCTAGATCGTGAAGTCCTCAGAAGCACTATGTCGCATAGTCGTCAAATGACCTATGTCGCAAAGTCTTCAAAGGCTATATCGCGTAGTCCTCACAAGGGAGATCGCATAGTCAGGGATAAAGTGGAGTTCACGATATCAACACTTAGCCGTTTATAACAAGACAAATCAAGGTACAGAACCAAGAATCAAAGGAGACAAATACTGAAGCATTTGTTCTGGCAAGGTGGTCCAAAGAACAGATGGCAAATCTACAGCTAAACTTGGAGAGAAAGATAAGAGACAAGCAGCTACAGAAACGGGAAAGACTCCGAAAAGCAGGTGGTCCTTCCTGACACAGTGAACTTCTTATGGCAGGACAAGTTGGACTTTCAGAAGGGGTAGCTGTGTAATATTGTGTGTGCCTAGTTTGTATAGGTAAATATATATATCGTGCACACACAACTGTAAGCTGTAAGAGAGATACACATAGTTATTTGCTAAGCTCTTTTCTCTGTAAGCAAGCAAGTTCAAACCGTTCTTGTTTAGAAGCCAGAAATTCGATTGTGAATTTCCTGGAAAGCTGTAGTATTTAATTTGCTTATACAAAGTAGATTAAAGTGATTGTGTGTGTTATTTACTTTCTGCATATTACATATCATAATCACATACAGTTGTTTACTTAGTTTTCAAGATCTAAAAATTTATCAAACTATCCATTCACCCCCCCCCCCTCTGTCTAGTTTCTAGTGGTATTCATTTCTAACACATGCATAACAAGATAAGTACAAAATGACGGGGTGTAATAGTTGCAAAAGAGCTTCAACTATTCAATATCAAATGAAGTCCGAGAAATAGATTCGGAAGGGTTTCAATGGTACAACGTACTCATTTAAGAAAGTCAACAATGGTTATCATCAATATAAACTGAATTGAAGGTGAAGGTTTCTGATATCCAACACGATTGTGGATTAAATCAAAAGTTAGGAATATTCAAGGAAATAGCATCAAGTGCTCAATACGGGTGAAGATTGAATAATCTGAATCGTTCTGATGGTAACATACATGTAATTCTGAAGAATAATAACAATTGAATCAACAAGTAAAGGCACAGATACTTGCCTGGTCTAGTAGTTGACGGAATTCTACCGAGCTCACTCTACCTTCTCTTTTCCCTTGCTCCGGGAACTCGATTCTATAATAAACAACTCATTACAGTAAGTCTAACTATCCTCATTCTATCCTCGATATATACTCATAACCATTTTTACATTTAAACAAGTAATCGGGTTCCTATCGGATGCCCGATCTATTTTACGGTAATTAAAACTCAGACATTAGCCCTCGTACGGGCATTTACGGACTATTAAAACACATTATTCGACTCATATAAACCATATAACACTTATAAATATTTTTAAAACAATATTCGAGGCTTATTTGAATTTAAATAAGTCACAAACAATTTTTAAATCAAAAATTGGATTTTTAATCCCAATATAAGTATTGCTCAAACTATTTTTAAATAATTAAATCAAGCTAGAAAATAATTAAACCTAATTTAAAATAATTAAATCTAATAAATAATTAATTATTAAGAATTAACTGATTAAAAGAATTAATCAATTAATTAATTATTAATTAAAAATAATTAAAATAATTAAATTTAATCAGTTTTCGAATTTAAATAAATAAATATAATTTTCCAGAATTTTCTGAATTTAAAAATGTATTTTTAAAATAAAAATATGATTTTTATAAATATTTAAACTATTTTCGAATTAAATTTAAAAATAAAATTCAAAAACAGTTTTCTGAAAATATTTTAGGGTTTCGAAGATTGAAACCGGGTCAGGAAAACGGGTAAACGGGTCGGGAAGAACACAAACGGGTCGGGAGGAACAACCCGGAAAAATTCCAGAATCCGGCGACAAGTCCAAATTCCGGCGACCTGAAAACTTGATAAAAATTGGGGTTTTTTATATCAAAACATTCCTTATAACCATATCCACACATTCCGATCAAAAACAAACCAAAAACATCACCGGAACTTCAAACCCAACTATTTTCCGGCGACCTTAAACAAATTTTCCGATCTACTAAAATCGTATATGAAACTCTACGTTCTTTCTGTTAAAATGAAGCTAAGAACACATACAACAAAAGCCCTCTATCAAAAATAATGTCAGATCATTCATATGAACGGACTATTAAAAAGAAAATTCGGGCAAAACCCTAGAAATCGAATTTCTCAAAATCGAACATAAACATGAAATTAAAGCATGAATTCCTACTAATTAGAACCCTAGGAACATTTTGGAAGCAATCAATTGAACGGAGAATCAACAGAATGAAAACCCCAATTCGAACATAAACCCTAATTTTAATTCAAAATTTTAAAAATTCATAGAAAATCGAAAAATTACCAGATGATGATATGGTTGGAAGATTCTGAAACTAGAGCTCAAGATCTTTGATTTGAGTACTTGAACTTGTGATTTGGATTTCAATAACACCTTCAAAATTGATTTTGATTTTCAAGAACACGAAGAACACGGTTCGGGAATTTTATATTTTTGTATATTTTTAATACGGATTGTATGAAGGATAATGTACGATTCTCCTTTTTATACTTAGTGGAAAATAATACCCTAAACTACATTTTTGGATCGATATTGATCCACTGGTTCGCTTAAAAACCCTAATTTAGAAAAATACACGTTTTACGAGGTGATAGATATCCACAAAGACTGATAGTTATCCAAATCAATACATATCATTTATATAACTAATGCTCAAGAATACTAGGGCTATAATAGATGTATTATTGATACGGATGATATATCAATTACGCTAGAAAAATTAGGGTTAGGGTTTGGAATAATTTTTCTTCCTTTGAATAAAACAAATACTATTGATAGCATCGGATAATAAGGGATATAATAGTACGAAGAAATCCTCTGATAATGATTCAGACACGAATGACGAAGGAATAACAATGATGTACAAAATTTCAACGGGGCCCTTGAATTTTCAAAACGGGGCTCAAAATTGAAGACATTTTCAAATGACAAGATATTTGAACGGGGCTTCTGACACACCAATTTAGCACATAATCACTTAACAAACTTTATTATTAAAACTCAAAATACTTCATAATAATTATTCTACACATATAATACAATTTATATTATTAATAAAGTTCACGGATCTTACACCACCCGTGGGTCCATTTTGGACCCACTTTGGGCACCTATTGTAACACATTCTAATACCTATTGCAACCCACAATATATTGTCATCTGCAACAGACTTAGGTACCTATTGTAACACCTTGTTTGGAATAAAATAAAAATGTACCATTTAAATGTTATATTTCCCATCAAATTCAATCATTAATAACATCCATACCAGTAACAAACTAATACCATACCACCAACATCAACAAATAACATCCACTAAACAACAAACACCATCCACCAAACAACCAACACCATCCACCATACCACCAAAACAAAAGAACATAAATTAAAATATACAAGTACTAAGACAATACAATAGCTTGTTCATCATGCGTGGGATATGAGAACGAATTACAGCAGACCAGTCCACAACAATACCAGGAGAACGAATTGCATTCCAAAAATGAGAGATTCTGATCTTCTTTAAAGCAATCCCATCCCACTTGATGTATCACTATGGTTAACATTTGCTAGCCAACAATCACCAAGTTTCAAAAAGTTATATGGTCAGTCCCAAAAGTAAGAACAAGGCAATTTATATTATTCCCAATTGTCTCATTTCAAATTCTTGAATCTCTTACCATAAGTTCCAAAGTATGCCTATTTTTCTTTTCAACAGCATTGCAAGCAATCTTGAAAAAACTCGAGTCCATGAATGCATACGTGTACACTTAAACAATTCTTGACAACAATTCTGCGCTGAACTGAAAAAGACCACTTAAACATCAGATATTAACTAATATAGCAGGGTCTTGAAACAAGGAAGTTACAGAGGACTTTATGAGCTTTCTAAATTGACCGAAATCATGAAAAACAGACTTATAACGAAGAAGTTACAAGCCAAAACAAGAGGTAATGTCAAACCTGTCCAGAATTTAATAAACTGGAGTTTACACTATAAAAACAACAAATTAAGGTCTGGTCATATGTATCTAAGTGTAGAGAATCTTATAATCTTTCTAGATTGACTTATTTCGATAAATTCGGATTTATAACGAACAAATTATAGGCAAAACAAACCGTAACAACAAATCTATCCAGATGACACAAATGTTAGCAATAAATTGCAAATAGAGTACACCATTGACATGCATATATCACCAAGTGACTGTGGAGCTACAATAGAATATCCCCTGGTGGCTCCTACGTAAAATCATTAAAACACAGAGATGAATATGAGTTATAATTCTGAAACTTTGCTGGCCAGTTACTAGAAAGGTAATTTACATCACATTGAATAACAAAATAAAACACGGTTTTAATTGATATGTAACGATTTCAAGATCTTTCAAATTTGACCAATTTGACGAAAAACGGACAGAAAACGAGTAAGTTATTTGGATTAATGCAAAAACATCTTTTTGTGTAACCTACGGTATATTCATATTTCAATTATAAGTTCTTAGATGGAGCTGCTTCATGTTTTACATAGAACATTTTTAATCTATTCCAAATCGCCCGAGCAGCTATTAGCCATTACTAATAGATATCCTGAGATATCTATTTAGTGATTCGAGGGTCTCTTTTATTAGTTTTTAAAAGAAAGACAAGAGCGAAGTCTCTTTTGTAGCAAGACAACTCTTGACAACAATTCTGCACTGAATTGAAAAATACCACTTAAACACCAGATATTAACTAATATAGTAGGGTCTTGAAACAAGGAAGTTACAGATAAATTCATGAGCTTTCTAAATTGACCGAAATCATGAAAAACGGACTTATAACGAAGAAGTTACAAGCCAAAACAAGAGGTAATGTCAAACCTGTCCAGAATTAATAAACTGGAGTTTACACTATAAAAACAACAAATTAAGGTCTGGTCATATGTATATAAGTGTAGAGAATCTTATAATCTTTCTAGATTGACTAATCGATAAATTCGGATTTATAACGAACAAATTATAGGCAAAACAAACCATAACAACAAATCTGTCCAGATGACACAAATGTGGTTTTTGTCCTATGTTGACAACTCCAACATGGTCTGATTCCTGTATACAATTATAAGGGGTTCTATTAGCTTCCTATATTGACTAATTTTGCGCAATTCAGAGTAATAACGAATGAGTTATGACCAAAACAAAATATATCCCCAAACCTGAAAATATTAACAACCTTGAATGACAACTAACCGAGTTCTGTTTTCAAAGCATTAACCAATATTAACACTAGCTAACATATATCTGCTCTAACACAAACACAAAAGTTAGATTAACACCAACATATAACAATAACATATTAACACACAAAATCAACTCAATATTAACAAAAAATAAAATCGATCATATTCACTCAAAATACATATAACACAAAGTATGGAAATACCTTAAACTCAAATCCCCAAATTGAACCCAATTGAAACCTAATTTTGAACCCGATTGAAGTCCCAATTGAACCCCATGGAAGCCCTAATTTCAGTTAACCTACAACAAGAAGTACAAATCGAAATTAGCATCATTCCAATTATACATATGTATGTATGTATGTATGCAAATGGAATTGAAAAAGCCCTAATAATCTGAAGCATTAAGATATAAGAAAGCCGTCAAGAACATTCAAATCAAAGTAGTTGTATGATGCAAATATATATGTATAGATTATACGTGTGTGTGTGTGTGTGTGTGTGTAGGTAATTATAGTGTGTTCATTAGAATGGAAGAGAAAGAGAGACGGAGAGGGGGAGAGGGAGAAAATGAAAAAGAAAAAGAGGAGAGAGGGAAAGAGGGAGAAAATGAAGCGTATGTATGATATTGGTGCTGTCTCAAAAAATTGGATGGGCGGTATTTTTGCCGCTCATTCAATTTTCATCGACTTCCGTGCAAATTTTTTTTAGAAATATAATTATTTATTTTTAAATTATTAAATAATATTTTACTGATTATATAAAAATGTAATTATTCATCTGAAAATAATCTTTAATATTTTTAATTAATTATTCAAAAACTTCTTAACTATTTTATAATATTTTAATGAATATAACAATATAATTTTTCATATCAAAAATATGTTTTAATATTTTTAATTAATTATTCACTTTTTGGCCTATTCTTAACTTATACAAAAACTTCTTAGTTATTTTATCAAAATTATTTATTTTTCATGTCGATAAAAAAATAGTTAAAAATATAAAATTTTGTTTATTAAAAGAGTGTGAAATATAAATAATTCAATTATATTTATTGAATATAAATAATTTTGTTTATTAGTTAAAAATATATTTTAAATGTTATGAAATACAAATAATTCAATAATTTGATGGAATATTACTTTTTCTAATGATAACTTCAATGATTTTATTAAAATTATTCACTTTTAAATTTAAAACAATTATCAAACTATTAATTATAAATAAAATTTAATTTAATTTGTTCATTAAGACTATACTCTAAGGTAACACACCTCACTGTGTTGCTCAGTGTAACACCTTTTACAAGTATAGTAACATAGCTTCATGGCTTTGGTAACATCCAAAATCACTACATTACGATAGCACAAAAATTGTATAGCTATAGTAACATCCAATATGGTAACACCCCCCTATTTTGTTGCGATAGGCCATCTATGGCGTAGTGGAAGTATCAAATGGAAGACTCATCTACAGCAAAGACTCCAATGCCAACTGCCACTAAGTTTGATAAGGATGAAACTGGTAAGAAAGTTGACATCACAGGCTACAGAGGTATGATAGGCTCCTTACTATATCTCACTGCAAATAGACCAGATATAATGTTTGCAACATGCTTGTGTGCTAGGTTTCAGTCTGATCCTAAAGAATCTCATCTAATAGTTGTTAAGCGAATATTTAGATATCTTAAGGGAACCCCAAATCTTGGAATTTGGTACCCTAAAGATACAGGATTTGATCTTATTGGATATACAGACTCAGATTTTGCAGGTTGTAAGATTGATCGGAAGAGTACTTCAGGAAGCTGTCAGTTTCTTGGAAGAAGGTTAGTTTCTTGGTACAGCAAGAAGCGGCACTCTGTGTCCACATCAACAGCTGAAGCTGAATACATAGTTGTTGGTAGTTGTTGTGCTCAAATCTTGTGGATGAGGAACCAACTCCGTGACTATGGACTTTTGTTGACAAAGATTCCAATATTTTGTGACAACACAAGTGCCATAGCAATCTCCAACAACCCAGTGCAACACTCGAGGACGAAGCACATCGACATCAGGTATCATTTTATCTGAGAGCATGTCATGAATGGAACTGTGGAGTTACACTTTGTACCCACAGAGGAACAAATTGCAGACATCTTCGCTAAACCGCTTGATGAATCCACTTTTTCTAAGCTGGTTGGTGAACTTGGGATGTTAAATCTTTCTAATTGATTTTGATTAGAAGTCAGAAATTGCAAGAAAGTCCTAGTGAATACATGAGTTTAAGAATTTCTATATCCTTAGGACTCGTGAATTTATTTTCTGGAGCAATTCTCGTAGTTAGGATTGTTGTACTAATTTTATGTCATATTTATGGATGATATATCTTTTGGCATTTAATTGGTTATTAATTCTAAAATTATTTAGGTGCTAATATTTGTTCTAAATATTTAAGCATCTATTTAATTCGAATTAATTTACTTTGTTTTAAACATTGTAGATTAATGCAGCATAATTTATTGGATTTTAATTGGTTAATATCATTTAATGATATTTAGTCGATTTTATTCTAAGAAAATTGTGAATTTTCTGTTAGCTTTGATTTTGGTAAATTTGTAAAAGTTTATACAGATTCTAAGTTGACAAAAACCAAAAGGTTTGATTTTTAAAACAGAACAGGTTTTAGAAATTGGACAGGAAGCAAAAAATATCGAATTTAGGAAATTCGATAGTTTTTCTAAGTACTAGAAGAAATCTATCGAAAGCTTTTTTCGATAGTTTTTGGAAATGGAAAAGAAATCTATCGAAGGTAATTTTTCGATAATTTTTGAAATTCAAGTGAAAAATATCGAAGGGATTTAATTCTTTAATAATTTAAATCTTCGATAGATTTTCATATAATGACAGCTTCGATAGTTTTTGTATTCAAACTGCAAACAACCCTCGATAGTTTTTTCAGAAATCGATTTGAATTCCAATTTTCAAACACTTCGATAGTTTTTCAAAAACTATCGAAGTAAAGTTGACATTTTTGCCCCTCTGAGAAAACTATCGATAGTTATTTTGAAAACAATCGAATAGTGATTTTACAAAATTACCCATGTCAGTTCAAAAAGTATTTAACAACCCTTTAGCGTTTTTTTTTCTTATTCTTAGATCTAAGAAAAGCTTTGTTTTATACATACACGAATACATACACAACCAAGAACATCACTTTCGATATATTCTTCAATTTTAACCAATTAAAACTTGAAAAAGTTATTGTTCTTTCATTGTTAATTGATTTTAACCGTGAAATTTTGTTTCTTTTGAGTTTTTGAAGCTTCAGTAAAGAAGAAACCATCGAACTTGATACTTTGAACCTGATAAATCTGTTAACAGTACTTTCTTTAGAAATTAATTGTTTTTCAATTGATTACTTTGGATAATTGTGATTATTTGAAGTTAACTAATTAGGGTTCTTGACTAAAGTGGTTCGAGTTTGTGTTTTTAAGAAAAAAAGGGGTTATTTTGTTTAAAGTGATTAATTAGAAATAATTAATTGAAAATTAGTTTTGGTTTAATTTAAATTTTCTGTAAATTTGAAAAATAATGGCCGGAGAATTTATCGTAACTAAGACTAATCATGTCTCGTATCAGAATGTGCAATCCATTGCGAACTTACAGTTTCGTGCATGGGGACAATTTCTGAACACACGTTCTTTAGTGGCTTATGCGCTGAGTACTCCTGCGGTCCTTTGTATTGATCAACTAACTGCATTGTACACGACAGCCACTGACATATCAGAGGATAATATAAGTTCTTTCAGTTTTGTTGTGCCAGGGGGCAGAACAATAAGGGTGACGGAACATGATGTTAATAGGGTTTTACATTTTCCAACAGAAAACCTTGTTCCTGATCCCGATACTGAAGAAATACGTGTTTTCTTCACTCTCATTAGAAGTCAACAACCAAACTTCTTTGTGGGAGAGTTCCTAAAGCATTACCTGACCAAGCCTTGGAATTTCTTCTTTCACACTTTAATCCATGTTTTTACTGCTAAGCTTACAAATCTGCATGGCATTCCACTGTTTCTTCAGAAAATAGGGTTTGCCATTGCTAACAATAAGCATATAAACATTGGAAGGCTTGTGATTGATCAGATAATTCTGTGCATGGGACCACTGGATGAAAGAACAGACATAGATGATGTGCTTTGTTTCTATCCTAGGTTCCTACAGCTAATTCTGAATGATGTGTTAACAGCTGAAGAACGGGAGATTTTTGAAGGCGAGGAGACCATGGAGTGCATGAAGATGAAGAGCAATGCTATAACATCTCTGATCAAGACGAATCATCTTCCAAGGGTGCCTACTGTTCTAACTGATTATCTAAGAACGGTACCCCTACCACTTCTACCCCCAGGGGAACAGGTAAACGAAGGTAATGTTCCTGAACCTGTTGTGGCTCCACAACCTCAACCAATGGATGTTGATCCAGAGCCCTCAGTGGCCATTCCTGACTAAGAGATTGCAAACCCACAATCTCTAACCATGGTCATAGAGCCTTTGGACGAGCCAAATGAACACATAAACGAACCTCCTTCCCCTACTATACCCAACATTCAAACATCCGTGAGTGTAGAGGGAGATAGTGCCTTAGCAGCACCACAGAAGGAGATACGCCCTTCAACAACAGCTCTGCCTTCCTCTAAAAGGAGAAGACTAGAAAACGAGGCAACTGTTGAAACTTCATTTCAAACTTCCAAAGAGCCCTTCACAGATTTTTCTGATGTTGATTGGGCTACACTAACCAAAGCTATATCTGAACTAATAGCTCAATCAAATAAGGAAGAATTGACGGAAGCAACTGGTGTTCCGACCATATTATGGTCAGGTTCACTGGTTGAAGGTTCTGAATTGAACCAAGAGTCTTCACAGACGTCGAGAGAAGGTTTTGACCTAAATGCACAATTTCAAGGGTCATTATCTAGCTCCCCAGATGGAACATATCTGGATCCTGCGGGTAAAGGGTCTGACGTAGGTGCGGATCGGCAACTCGATGACAATGAATCAATTTTAATTGAGGAGTTAACTGAGGAAAAGTCTTCACAGACTTTAGAGGGAGTTTCAGGATCTCTGCTGTTAATAGAGCCTGATTCTAGCCTCCTAGAGATTCAAACTCTAGATCCTTCAAAGGATACATCATCTACGGATGATCAGCAACTTGGTATATCCAAGGACGGGGACTTGCGAAGCCCCATTGCACCACCGGTGACCTCCTTAAGGATGGCTACGGTGATTTCTGATGTAGGTACAACTAGCACAAAGGGAATGAGTGAAACAAAAGCACATACACCTGGCCTGAGTGGGAAAGGAAAAATGAGTGAAACACCAACAGAAACGTTGAGTGAACACCCAGAGCCAAATGTGAGGAGTGACACCCAAACCCTAACAAATATTGATAATTTGCTATTGCCTACAGACAGAGAACTACATGTACAATCCACTCTCAAGGAGATGACAGTTCATGATCGTGAAGGAAATCCATTATTCAAAGTCCCTCTACGGCCTTCCTTTGACCAAGGGATCTCCTTCAGTCAAGCTGATGCTTCTTTAACTACTATTCAACAGAAGATTGACTTGGCTGCAGCTGATTCCAGAAGAACATACAGGGTCTTAGGCAGTGCATCTGGTACTATAACATGTACTAAACAAGCAGTGAACTCCCTGAAGTAGGAAGCAATGGAGGAACTGCTCGACTTGAGAGCAGACGTCAAGGAACTTAGAGATGGTTTTATGAATCAAGTGCATGCCCTACAACAAGGACAAGAACCTTTAAATGAAGACGTTCTGGTTATCCGGGATGGTCAGGCTAGGGTCAAGGATGCAATGAACACACTGTCAAGAGTGGAGTCTCGTCTCAACAAAAGATTGGATAAAATCGAGCAGACTACCAACTCAAGACTGAGTGATATTGACCAGAAGCTAGCTTCTATGCAAGAGATGAACAAAGACATTGCTCTATTCATGGAGAACCAAAGTGACGGAGTAGAGTCAATCTGGAATATGTTGAGAAACCTACAACCTGGTCCTTCAAATCAACAACCTGGTCCTTCAACAACCCATTATGCTGAGGATAACTTCGTGGAGGATTCCTCAACTAAGGGGGAGAAAGATGGATGGGTTGCATGGGAAGGATGGGGGAAATGGGAAACTAATGAGAAGATCATAACCACTATTCCAGTGAGACAATACTTGATTGAAGACATTGTAGAGAAAGATGTTGAAGAGGGATTTGAATTCATGCACGAGCAACAACCACTGGAAGAGCATGAACCATATTATCCAGAGCCAATTGAACATCCTATCTTGGATGATGATATGGAAGAAGCAAATCCTCTTGCAACAGAACAAGAAGCTTCCTTGGAAAGATTGAAAGCTGAGAAAGTAGAAAGAGATGCCAGGCAGGTTGAGAAGGAAACTCACCAAGCAGTTCTGAGGAGTGTAAAGCTGAAGAGATTCAAGATGTATAATGAAGCAAGGAAGAAGAAAATGATTGATTTGGCACAGAAACAAGGAAAAGATTGGGAGGTAGCTTACAACACTTTCTGCGGAGTTGAAGACGGTTTAGAAGTCAACGACAATGCTGAGGTGGAAGTTATCGTTCAAGATATAATGAGTGCAAATCAAGAAAATGATACTTACTTCACTGTATTGAGAAATTCTCTTATCTTTCTGAAAGCTGGGGTTAAAGCAAATGGTTCCTGGAACATAGTGATCAACTTCATTGAGAAAGGTACATTTGTGATTTCTACTAAGTTTTTAGAACAGAGAACGTACACAGAACTGCAGCTGTTACTCATCAAGATCCAAAGAACCACAAGGCTGAATGAACTGCTCCGTGAGCATGTTAAGGAAATCTTGATGAAGGTCAGTCCATAGATTACTGAAAACCCTCCTATGGTTAGATTCATGACGAATGACTTGTTCAGAATCTGCTATCTGACGGAGGACAAACTGAGAGATTATCCAAATAATTATCTAATATCAGTTGAGAAGTATCTTAGATCCACTAGATTCACATCAACGGAGAAGGACAAAGCAATAGACACTCTAAGAAGATATCTAATGGAGAATGTTCCCTACTATAGGAAGAGAGTGGAGAAAGGATTGGAAGAGCATACCAGACTGCCAAACATGCCAAAGCTAAACAAGAAAGATGTTAACATTGCATGGTTGTGGGCTGGAGTGGGACAAGAGGTTGACTACATTGGAAGACACATCAAAGGAGCAATCCTTAAACCTGGAGAACCACTGCACTATCCTTCTGTGATTGATTATCAAGCTGCTAACTCCAATCCAGTGATTGAAGAAGGTGAGATTGAGATGGACTGAAGACTTGAAGCAAAGAACAAAAGAACTATCTGCTCAGGCTAGAGGAGCAACTTCATTGTAAAAAGTTTTAATGTTTTTTGAATTTTGAAATCTGGAAATGAATATATTTAATCCAGAATGCATTTAATATTATCAAGCTGTCTTTTTTTAATTAGTTTCATGTTTCCTTAGTTAGTTGAGTTATCCTCGAGGTATTTGCTTGTCGAACTCTAACAATCAAATAGGGGGAGATTGTAAAGCATAATGTAACATAAGATGTAACAGAGATAACTACAACTCAGCAAAGGACAAGACAGGCAGTAATATTAAAAGAAGCACAGGAATCCAGAAGTAAAGAAGAAAAGGTAAACTCAAAAAAATCAAAATATGCTATGTATTCTTGAAGTCCGTAAACAGGTCACGGAAAGAAGTTCATTAAAATGTTCAAGCCTCTGTGACAAATAAAGAAACAAGACTTTCAAGACTACAGAAGTATTTGAGATTAAGAGTTAGTACCATAGGGTTCCAGTGATTTAATTGAAGCAACCAGAACGACAAAGGACTTATCAGCAGCATTGAATTGAAGACATAGAAGAATTGATCGAGTGTTAGTCATCTGTGAATCAGACCAGTTGCACTAGTTGTCAGCACCTAAATGATCAAGATGTTTATCGTCTCAGAAGAAGTTGATTTAAGTCTAAATCTAAAACACCCTGAAACTCAGAAGGATTTTCAAGGATCAAAGAATAAAAGAAAAGGTTCGATGGTTTTCTTTTAAGAAAAACCATCGAATATGAATAAGAGAATCTATTAGAAAAACCATTTCAAAGTAATTTGTCATTCGATAGTTTTTATTTAAAAACCATCGAAGGAGAAATTACTTATTCATTCGATGGTTTTCTAATTGAAGGAGCATGTGAGTTTTTAGTATTTGTGTCAGGTTGATTGGAAAATGGACGGCCAATATTGTTCAATTAATTTGGTTCGATAGTTTTCCAAATGAAGACTGCAAATAATGAATGAAGACAGTGTTCTTCTTCAGTTGGTTGGCAGAAGTGATCGTATTTACTTTGAAGAATTAAGAGCTCAAGGACAATTACTGGAGAAAATTTATAGTGCCTTAATTTCGAAAGTTTGTATTGATTACGTTAACCTGAACTCATTGAAGCTAATCTACGGATTAGATTTGTAGCACCCCTCGCGGTTTATATTTATAAAACGATATATTCCCCGACTCGTGTTTTGATTTGGTGAATTTGATTTCGTAGTTGAACTGAATGATTTATCCGCGAACGAAATTAAATAATTTGTGAGTATCGTATTCAACCCCCCTTCTACGATACTTTGGACCTAACAATTGGTCCAAATAGTTTGTCTCTGGTTTTTCGACATCTTATCATGCTTTTATTGTAAATATTATGCATGTTCCTGAACCTACTTCTTAGAAAATTGCTTGTCAACACTCCGTTTGGTGTGAAGCTATGGCTGTAGAGTTAGCAGCTCTTGAGGCTAACAAAACGTGGAAAATTGTACCTCTTCCACCTGGTAAAAGTGTTGTTAGTTGTAAATTGTTGTACAAAATCAAATTTAATCAAGACGGTTCAGTTGAACGATATAAAACACGCTTGGTTGCTCGTGGATTTACTCAAACCGATGGTCTTGATTATTTTGAGACATTCGCCCATGTGGCTAAAATGTCTACAGTTTGTGTACTTCTTTCTTTAGCTGTTATTAGTTAGTGGTCAGTTACTCAGCTTGACGTCACTAATGCGTTTCTATACGGTGAGTTAGATGAGGAGGTTTACATGAGTATTCCCCAAGGCTATTGTCTTCCAGCTGAGTTTGCTTCTTATTCCTCACAGATTCCTTTTGTTTGCAAGTTGATTAAGTCCTTATATGGACTCAAACAATCTCCTCGAAAATGGTTTATCAAGTTTCGATCAGTCTTACTTGCTTATGGTTTCAAATAGGCTAGTTCAGATCACAGTCACTTTGTTCTTACTACTTCTCCCATTTTGCTCACGATACTTGTTTATGTCGATGAAATTCTAGTTGTTGGTAGTGAGTCTGGGGCTATTGCTCAAATTAAATCTCATTTGGCTCAGCAATTCAAGATTAAGGACTTGGGTCCTTTAAAGTACTTTCTGGGCATATAAGCTGCTTGTTCATCTAAAGGTACCTATCTAAATCAACGTAAATACACTCTTGATATCATTCGAGATGTTGGCTTTGACGCTGCTAAGGTGGCTATTGTTCCTATTGAACAAAATCACACGTTGTTGAGTAATGACATTTCTCCGTTCCTAGTCAATCCTGCCCCGTATAGACGACTGGTGGGTCGATTAATATACTAGACAATCACACGTCCTGATTTGTCATATGCAGTTCACATCTTATCTCAATTATTGTCTTCTCCTAGACAATGCCATCTTGATGTAGAATTCAAAGTTGTTTGTTATCTTAAACATACTCTGGGTCAGGGAATTCTTTTATCTGCAACTAGTTATTTGTAGCTCACTGCTTTTGCTGATGCTGATTGGGGTGGTTGTCCCCTTACTCGTCAGTCATTGACATGTTATTGTGTCACTTTGGGTTCTTCATTACTGTCCTGGAAATCTAAGAAACAACATACCGTGTCTCGTTCTTCAGCCGAAGCTGAATATCGAGCACTTGCTGATGTATGTTGTGAAATTACATGGTTGTTAAGCTTGTTTCATGAACTTGGTGTATCTAAATTGAAGCCAGTTACACTGTTTTGTGATAATCGTTCTGCTATGTATATTGCTGCAAATCCAGTGTTTCACGAACTGATCAAACGTATTGAGATCGATTGTCATTTGGTCCGTGAGAAACTTCAACGTGGAGTTATATCTACTGCGCGTACAGTGCTTCAAAGGAGCAGCCTGCAGATCTTTTCACCAAGGCAATACCTTCTTATTCTATGAGTCATCTGTTGTCCAAGCTTGGAGTGCTTAATTTGTTTGCCCGTCCAAGCTTAGGGGGGATGATGAACATAATAGAGACAGTTCACGAAGTCCACATCAGCTTGAGAAGTCAACATGACAGAGTGTAAATAGACAGCAAGGCTTCTAGAAGAAAAGTTAGTTACACATTTCTCAGTTGTAGTATGTTAGGCTATATAAACTCTAGTGTGTAATCAGTCCAATTAGCTATTTAGTTTCTTGTAACAAACTTTAGATACATACACTTTTCTGTATACATTTTTGTGAGATGAATTTTCTTCTTCGTCACCGATATTAAGCTTCATTTATGAAGCTTATAAGGGCCTCTACCACATCTGATGCCTATACCAAACGAAGTGTTTTTACTAAATGCTCGAGACAATTTTTGGATGAACCTAGGTTTTTCGGATAGATAACGGCTTAAAGTGCCTTGAGTCTGAAATGCAAATAGGGATCAGAAATGTGGCCTTTACATGGCCAAATGACCGAAAACAAGTTCATGAAACAAGCTTAACAAAACAGTGTAACTGGCTTTACGGTACAAGCCAATTTCACCCCTCTTCAACCCAAAACTTAGTTAAATTTAAACCTCTTTAATAAACCTTTTATATATATGTTTTTATTTAGAATTCGATTTGCATTGATTGGTGTCACATTGTTTTTACTTTTTACCAAATCACGTATGTTGTTAAATTTTGCTAACCGTCTCTGCAAGATCATTTTTGAGTGGGATAAAAAATTGAGAAATTGTGAAAAATACAGTAATTTTAACTACAATTTGCAAAAACGTGATCTTACAGTTTTCTTTGCAATAATACGATCTCATCATCAATATTACGACTTTCCTTTCTATGTCATTTTTCTCACTTCTTCTGCTTCTTTTCCCGATCCTATACATACACACATATATACAAATATATGTAATATACATACGTCGATGATGATGTAAATATTTAGAGGTATATAACACTCTTGGATCGTTATGAATTTCATAAATTTGTATAATACAATTTTGTAGATATATATATATATATATATATATATATATATATGTGTGTGTGTGTGTGTGTGTGTTTATATTAGGGGTGTTCGCGGTTTGGTTTGGTCCGAATTCTTATTTTTTTCGGACCTAACCAGTATAAGCAATTTTCAAAAAATCAAAACCAAAACAGACCAAACCATAGAAGAACGAATTGGTTCGGTTCTGAACTACGGTTTGAACTTCTATTTTTTTTATTATTTTTTTTAAACTTGCAATAAAATCATGATTTAAATAAATGTAACGTAAAATTTAATACATATCAATATTATATATATATATATATATATATATATATATATATATATATTATACATATTTAGCAACATTTAGTTTACTTATTACGTTCATATAACTTAATTGAATTCAAGTAAATATAACATACATTAATTTAGCGTAAAAGTAAAATATATTAATAATTAACTCAATATTATATTTATAAAGTAATTTAATGTTATTATATATATGTGTAAATATTATATATTATACATTATAGTCTTAATTTTTATAATTATCTTCTAGAATTTTTAACGTATTATTATATAACAGTCCAGTTTGGTTTAACCGATTTTAATATATTACAAACCACAACCAAACCATTTATGTGTAAACGGTCCGGTTAACCGAACCATTAACAACGGTTTTAACAGTTTCGGTTTTTGTTGGTTCAGATTGTTGGGATCCAGTGCGGATTCACTGATTGATGAATATTTTGAACACCCCTAATTTATATATATTTATATGTATATATACCAAAACACAAATATATATGTACAAATGAGATCACTAATGATAATTCTTTATTGAGAAATCCAAAGTTAGTTTTGCTGGTTGATTTTAGTTAATTATGGTTGCTTGTGGTTTGTGGTTTTAAAGAGTAAAGTGCACTTTGTGTACTCGCACTTTAGTCAAGACACCACTTGCAATACTATAGTTCAAAATCGAGCACTTGTAATATCAATGTTTGTATTTCACTGCACTTTGTTGCTTTCCGTTAACTGAGGTTAACTCCGTTATTACTCTAAAATGCATTTTGTGTACTCGCACATTACTCTAAATTTTAAACTGAAGTATTACAAGTGATGTTTTGAGCAAAGTGTTGGTACACAAAATGCACTTTAGAGTAAAGTGCGAGTACACAAAGTGCACTTTACTCTCTAAATTAATAACGGAGTTAACCTTAGTTAACGGAATGTAATAAAGTGCAATGCAATACAAACATTAATATTGCAAGTGCTCGATTTTGAACTATAGTATTGCAAGTGGTGTCTTAACTAAAGTGCGAGTACACAAAATACAATTTACTCGGTTTTAAATTATTTGAATTGCGTTATGTAATCCGTTGCAACAATGTTTGCGAAGTGTTTGACTAAATATTGTAGAGAAGTAAAGTTGATTTTGATTGATTTTGTGGAAGGGGCACCCATCTTAATAATCAAATTCAAAAATTATAATTGTTTTAAAATTGAAAGTTGCAGATGTGATTTTTGTTAGATAAACAGCATCATTGTATTAAGGCCATAAAGGGAAAATTAAACAACGATTCAAATCACCAAAGCAAACCACCTAATACATAGGCCCCTGTGATGAACACAGTCACTACTGTCCGGGGAACAACAACATTACAAAGCAACTGGACTAGAAAAAGCGGGGTGATTGTCTGGGCAGCTTCGTGAGTGGATTAGTCCACGTCCTGAAGTGGAGTGTCTTATGCGAAGATGCAATCTGCATGAAATACCACCCCTTCGTGGAAGAAGTCTTCCTGGATGTCCACGACTTCCTATAACACATCTGCGTTGAGGGCTCAATCCAAATTGATTGCCTCTGTGCATTTGTAACTGATTTCATTTGCAAGTATGGTTTAATTGTGTTTTGGTTATGTTTTGTAATGATTTTTAGTTTTTATAGAATGCAACTTGTTATGTTACTAAATAAAATTTTAATTATTTTTAAAATATAAAGTTGCATGTGCCTGGTTGCAAATATGATTGCAGAAATTACAAATCATATTTTCGCAAATTATTTTTAAAAAAAACCGTAATTTTGTAAAAACAACATATTTTTGCATTTTTTACGGAAAGATAGTATTTTTGCAATTTTTACAGAAAGATAGTATTTTTGCAAATATGAAAAAGTATTTTTGCAAAAACCTTTTATGTAGTTCGTATTTTTGAAGAAAAAAACACTAAAAAATTATATTTGAATTATGAAGTTTTTGCCTTAAAATTTTGTTTATCCATCAGTTTTTTGGACAGCTCGGGACCTCCGAGACGACCTTTAAATATCTGAATAATTGAACGATTTTCTTTTCATCCCCTGAACTTGATAATCTACTCCCATGAATATGATTTCGTTGCGACTCCTGTGTTTCTATCTGTTTTCCTGTAATATCTTGGCCTTCCACTCGAACTTTCTTTTGCTAGTTTTGTATTTCCTTTCATCTATAAGCAAATACAATTTACTTAAAATACCTTTAATTATTAATCATCTTCACCTATTCTGAAAGAACAGCCCTCAGGGTCAGACACAAATTGTGCTAGCAGTAGTGTACAATTCCAACCATGGCTCATAAAATATAAATCAGAAATAAAAGCAGTAAACTATTTATATCACAAATAATTATCATGAATCGAAGACTCTTAAAAAAGCTAAGTTTACACAAAAGCTTGAATTAATAGCATCAAATTTCATAGTTTGACCACATTAATAACCCATTCCTCTGTTACATAAGTCGGCAGCGTACTCCTAAGAAGCAGGTGAGCACGTTCCGGTGCTGCCTCGAGCTCTACTTAATTTCAAGCTTCCATACCTCACGAACATTAGAAGAACCATCTGCTACCTCGGCAACCAGACTAGCTTTCAGAAAACCTGAAATTAAAATTTAAACCATTTCATCAATATGCCACTCGGAAAAGAATTTTTAAATTGTGCAGTTGTATACAGAATCAAATTTGATAAGTTTCCCTAGCATTCCCACCTACCCCCCTCTCTTGTAAAGAGATAGACAAGGTAGAGCATGTTCACAGAAGTGTAAACCACCAGCAGATATCAACAAACTTAGCCTCATCTGCATCACTATACTTACCATAGCAGCTGGCTTCACTGTATAAATGCTTTATCATCCAACGCAAGAGATAATATATTAATATCTTAGACATGGAAAATACTCCCTCCCGGCTCCAAAAATCTGGCCTTTTGACTATGTAGCAAAATTTATTCTTTTAAAATTTTTGCAAATTTGTCTAAGGGAAAAAAAAATTAAATGTTGTTTTGTAACATATATATCTACAAATTATATCTATAAGCAACACGATTACTGTATTACAAAAACTAACTGCATTACAAAAAAAAGGTCGATTTGAATAGAATAAATCAAACAAGCCAGTTAGTTTCCGGATGGAGGATGTATTTATACAGAACATATTAATATGACTTCCTCCTAACCCACACACAAATAAGTTATAAAGAGAAGCCATATCAAGTATTTTCAACGACAACAGAAGAATAAAAATAATAATAATACTATTCCAATAACAACACAGGGCAGGGAAGCTACTGATTTCCCATATATGTAAGCAGAATTAGATGTCCACTATCTTATATCCATGTGGTCTTTTGTATTTCGCGATTCAAGATTCTATAACATAGCTTGACATGCACTGATGTAGTATCGCTCAAACAAGGTTTGATCACAAGTAAATAATCAATTTATAATTCAAGTACAAAACAAAATAGGGTGTAATGCGTATATGCCTTCAACCTAGCCTGTTTTTAAAATTAGGCTTCTTTTTTTCCTTCGTTTCCCAAAGTTATCTTTAATTACAAAATAAGAGACAATTTTCGGGAAAAACACATTTTTACTGCAAATTTAAAATTCAAAATTGCCACAGCCTCGACCTTGTTTTGAGATCTAGTTTTTTTTCCCCCAAGTTCTAATATGAACACCAGCTTCATAGGCTTACAAAGTAATCTCTCCAATCCCAAAATAGGAGACAAAGTTCAGAAAAAACAACTTTTTTGGCAAATATTATATTTTTAAACTTACATCACATAGGTACGAAATATGATGTGATGTTCAATTGCTACTTGATTTACCTAAAAAACAAGGCCCATCTAGAACTTAATTTGACTAGTGAGCTGAAACTGGAACAATAATGTGCATGTACTTTCTATTTTAGAACAAGAAGATTATCTAATTTTCCAAATGGAAGTGTGGAATGAGAAATCCATATGATTAATTTAATTATTGCTACATTTGCTTCAATTTTAGTGTTCTCGTTTATTCTGGTTCGTCAATTGAAAAAAAGGTTCTTCAAAATTATTCCACCTCTTAAGACGTTCTCTTCCCAATTTATTATACTATATACTATTCTAATATTTAACTAATAATATGTATCAAAAGAATGGGAGACCGTACATATATGATATAAAATACACTAAAATCTAGTAAAATTGGCGTCCAAATGATTCAAGTTGGTCACTAATTACAAATTTGACTCAACTTAGTCATTGATTTAAATTTTTTGTTCACTCCGTTAAATCCAAACCAATTTTCAGTCAAATTTAACGTAAATCGTTATCTTTTTGTTAATTTGTAAGGGGGCGCTTGCTTGGATACGCATGATTCTGAATATATATATATATATACTTACATGTCATAAACAACTAAAATGCATAAAAAGAAGTCATATGAGCAACATAAAATCATTAGAGAAGAAGCAAATAGTATATGAAAATCATCTAAATGTGAGATATTCGATCAGTTGCAGAGCTTCTAATCATGGGGCTTTTAGATTTGACAATGTTTAGAAGCTACGCTTGCAAAGAATTAAACTAATATTCACAAGTCAGTTAGTTAAGAAAGAATTCACGAAGGTCCCTAATTTTTATTACATGAGGTCTGTATCTATATTTTATATATCACATTTGACTGTTAAATATTCTGTTGACTCTAACGGAGTGAACAAAAAAATTAAAGTAGTGACCAAGTCGAGTCAAATTTGCAATCAGTGACCTACTTGAGTAATTTGAACACGGTCGATTCATCTACTTGATATTTAACCAAGTAAAATTTTATATTTGCATCTTATTTGAGGGTACTTTTTATAAAACATTATACAAAATTTCTACTTCCTATAGAAGGTGCACATTAAAAATGGGACATCCCTAAAAGAAGAGAAGATATTTGCATTGGGATGTAAGAAGTATAACCATATAGAGGCTGACTGCATAACAAAAGGAATAAGTTCGGTGAAGAATAAAAATAGTTGAACCAAAAAGTTACAACCTACAGGTCAGACGATCACATTTGGACACTGTTACATGTGATAAAATCCAATACTGATACTTGAAATATCATATAAATGAAATTTTAGAAGATTATCTGTCAGGAATGACCTATGTTAGTATTAGTATGATAGGAATGCTCTGTGTAGTACTCCTGTGGTAATAGTATATCTGTGTAGTATGGGTAGTAATATTGTACTGAAGGGTAGTTGTGTCTTTTAGTAATATGGTGTTGTCCAATCTATATATAGAGTTGCAAGTTGTAATTTTGCTATTATGATGAATATACAGAAACTGGACTTTGTCCACCACTTTTTCTCTCTAATTTCTATCTCCCTCTTCTAACTTTCTCTCTCTATCTTTCTTCTTCTCTAAGCTTCTATCTCCCTCGCTACTGTTCTCTCTCTATCTGCTCTGTCTCTCTCTGAATTCTCATTCTCTCTATCAATCTATCTCAATTTACTGTTATTCTACTTGTAATCTTCATTTCTGTACTTATAAACACAAAAATACCAAAAACATACAAATATACGATACTATAAAAGTAGAGTTCCTGACAGATTTGGTATCAGAGCATCATACTTCGATCAACCATAGCTTCAACAGTGTTGTTGTGCACTCTAAGGCGAGTAGAACGAAGTCAGTTTGGTAGAAATCGCAGCAATTTTCAACGAGTTGTTTTTTATGCACACCAGGTGTTTGATATTCTGTCTCAACCACTTGTCCTTACTGTTATTAGTATATTGTTTAGATCCGTTATCACATATTGGAGCTTATAATTAGTTGTGGTGCGTGTTGGAGATAAGTTTTGGACATATAGATCAAGTGTGATTTGAGAGTTTGTTGAGAGTTAGTGTCAATCGAAGGAGTTTGAGTGTGTGTTGGAGTTGAACTCAATGTTATTGAAAATTTGTATAACCAGTAGTAGTTGAGAAGTGCTAAAAGTGCAGCAAGTTGTTTTAGTTGCTATAATTGAAGATTTTGTGTTGAGTATTACGGTGGGGTATTGAAGGTGTTTGAGTAATTGTGTGTGAGACCGATTGTGAGAAGCAGTTACAGTATCTAGTTTTGGTGATGGTACTAGATCCATCAGCTGTTTGAAGTATTGCTACTAGTAGAGTTTTGTTGCAAGTTGTTTTAGTTGTTACATATGCAGTTCTGTGTTGATAGTAATGTTGAAGTGCTTAAGGTGTTTGTGCAATTGACTGTGGTATATATACGTTTTGGTAAATCCTGAAGCTGTAGAAGTAAGAGAATATTTGCAGGAGTTCTAGTTGATTTCTAATAAGTGGAGATACTGAATTGTGTGTAGTAGTAAACTGGTAAATTCAGCAGTGGTTACTGTTAAAATAGTGAAGGAGTGGTAGTTGTGTGATTGCAAAGTGTTATTGATCTGTGGAATAGGTCAACTATGTTCAAGTGGAATTGCTATTTCTATTTTTCTGTGTTAAGTTCTTTATTGTTTAGAGGTATTAGTGGAAATTAGAGTGATTTGGAAGGAGAATTGAAGGTAGATTGTGGCCATATAGTATTTGTTCACTGGAAATGGAGTCAGTGATGTATGAGGAAGGAGATAAAGCTTTTACTTAATCAGTACTTGAGATGTACTTGAGATGCAACAACAGCTCCTAGCTCATACGGAATGAACTAACCACAAACTCCAGAAGTTGGAGCATACAATAGAGCTGGCTAGACAGAAGATGCAGCAAATTCTGAGCGTAAAAGCACAAAGGCAGGATAGAAGGATTAGTTATCAAAATAATTCAACCAGTAAGCTGACACTAGAATCACTTACTAATCTCAACTCTGAAATTGAAGGAACTGGTGTCATTGAATCATTACAGGATTGTGAGCACCAGTTGGATGATAAACCTGTTTATGATGAGGAACCAGGGGAGGGCCAGGATTGCTGGCAAGAGCAAGAATTCATCTTAGAAGCAATAAAAGGAAGTAGCCCAGACTCACCTAATCCTTTAAACTTTGAAGCCTCTTATGGAGATAAAAAAATCAACATCCTAAAAGATGCAGGGAGTACCATGAATTTGGTACACAGTGGCCTATGTGAAGAGTTGGAACCTGCTCTACAACAGTCATCTTCGTGTCAATAAGTGTTACTCTTTTACCACCAAAGACTAAATTGTTTGAAGAGAGTTCAAAACGAGAAATAGTCCTAGTTACTGAAAATGCAAGTGGAGATGACTTGAATATTTCTGCTAATCTGATGGAGGCAGGTGAATTGCAGAGTGACATGAAATTATGGCCCTCTAGACTTGCACCAGGACATGGTGACATTCTTAAGATTGTTGGAAGTCACAAGGTTAAAGAGCAACAAGGTGCCAACGAAGAAGGATCTTCAATGATTCCTTCCAACATGAGAAAGATTGTTGAGGCTTTCTCTTGCAAGATAAGTGTCAAAGATTTCCCAACAGTTGAAAATTCTTATGGCTTGGATAAGAAGCCTAGTAACTTTCGAAAGAAGAATATGATGATTATCTTTGATCCTGGTGGCATTGAGTCAACGGGTGTATTTAAAGTTGTCAAAGAATTGTTCAGGCAGGATGTGAAACTGGATGATGTGCTTACGAAGGAGCATTCTCAATTGAGGAAGGAGGTGTTTAAGATTCAAATGGTGACTTAAGCTGGAATTCAAGAAGTTGGTGACGAAATTGATAGTGTCGTTAGTGAGATCAATCAACAATATGCTCAGTGTATAAGGGCTGGTATATAGGTGATACCCGCGTACTTTCTGTTGAGATATGGTTTTCGTGAAATGGATGGGGTGATGAGACTTAAGGACCGTAAGGCCTCGAGGAAAAGTGTAACAATATACATATTTGATCCAGGAGGAGAATTAAATTGTCTAAATGGAGTTCTACTTGGTGATTCTACCGGGATTCCAAAATTTTATCAACTGATACAGGATTTTCTAAAGGGAAAAGCCCTATACACTAAAGGAAAAATAAGTACAGAGGTTGAATCATTAGTCAAGATGCATAGAGGCCCACTTGAACTGAAGCAAAGAAGTGCAAGATTAACCATGAGGACATGGTTTATTTTCAAGGAGGGAGATATGTCAGGAATGACCTATGTTAGTATTAGTATGATAGGAATGCTCTATGTAGTACTCCTGTGGTAATAGTATATCTGTGTAGTATGGGTAGTAATATTGTACTGAAGGGTAGTTATGTCTTTTAGTAATATGGTGTTGCCCAATCTATATATAGACTTGCAAGTTGTATTTTTGCTATTATGATGAATATACAGAAACTGGACTTTGTCCACCACTTTTTCTCTCTAATTTCTATCTCCCTCTTCTAACTAACTTTCTCTCTCTATCTTTCTTCTTCTCTAAGCTTCTATCTCCCTCACTACTGTTCTCTCTCTATCTGCTCTGTCTCTCTCTGAATTCTCATTCTCTCTATCAATCTATCTCAATTTACTGTTATTCTACTTGTAATCTTCATTTCTGTACTTATAAACACAAAAATACCAAAAACATACAAATATACAAAACTATAAAAGTAGAGTTCCTGACATTATCTTACCATCTTTGTCAACCACAGATAGGAACCGCCTTGATCCCCCTCCTACTCCGAAGTAATGCTTTTTTGCTGCCATATACACAACTCCACCAGAACGACTCATGCACTATATATAGATACATCAATTGTAATCAAACTTCACGATAAACATGTATTAAAAGAATATTTACAGACGTAGATAGAGTCACCTTTTTTATAAGTTGATAGAGGTTCGGGAGAGCGGAAATTGAGTAAACTGTCTCTGCCATTAGAATAATATCATATCCACCACATTCATCCAGCTCAGAGCTACAGTTCTCATCTGAATTTGAATGGCTAAGCAATTGATGCACTTCGCCCCAGTCACCAGCAAAGTAACGAATTTCTGCCTCGGAATTTAAAAGGTTAGCATTTACGTTGGGGATGGTAAGACATTGCAGGACTTCAGCATTAAAATCCTGGAAATGAACCACGGCAGCACCCTGATGCAACAAAGAACAGGTATGTAAGATTAAAAAGTTCGGAGCATTTCCATTAAGATACTAAACAAACTAAGGCATGCATATTTACCTTCAGGCAAGCAAAGATTCCAGGTAGTCCATGACCACATCCAAGCTGAAATTCATTAAATTGTAATAAATGGTAAGGGCAACGAGCAGAACCAAAATGATATATAGGTTCACAACTACTAGGAGTGCTATATGTGCATATGTGTAGGGAAAGAAACTATTCTCTTATTACTTGAAGTTATCAGGAGATTAGAGGAGGTTAACTATGTTTGCTGGACTCTTTGTTTTGCCTCTACTACCCGTGTCAGATAATACACTTCCAATTTAGGCCAAAACAGGCAAAACATTTAAAACTTAAAAGTACTCCCAAGCCCGACACTTTGATATTTAACCATGTTAGACCTTCCATCAAAATACAGGAAACATAAATTAACAACTCTAAACAACTACAAGATGACACCATAAATTATACATCTTCAGTCTTTCTGCTGTCTACTGAATGGTTCACTTAAGAAAGACCAAATCTAACTGCAGCAATAACCAGCAATATAATACCAAGGAGGGTTTTAGGCTTAGAAGGGAATTTCTCTTAGCTTATCAGCTAGTTAAAAAAGTAGGCAAATCTGAATCTATGTTGACGTAAACGATAAATAACTTATAAATACTTATAGTTTTGGTCCAAAAACTTGATGGTTCTGTTTTATTAGCACATGCACTTAAATACACCAAGTAGTAAAACGAACTTGCAGCCAAGTACTGCTCCTATAGAGACCAATTGTTTAGTTACAGAATTGTATGTCTATTGCCAAACGTATGAATAACTAATTACTAATCAAAAATCACTGATAAACTGATAAAGAAAAAATATACAAGTAAACAGTAGCTAAGTTCTTATGAATATAAACTATAAAGTGACCAAGGTGTATATATAATATGCCTTCCTAATAAAGCAATTAAACCTTTTTCCTAACCAATATCATAAAACAGATACAAACTAATATTTTAATTTCTCGTTCTGCATCACCATAAATAGGAATACACTGAGACGTAGGATTAGAATGGCTAATTTGCTTGTAGGGATGAGAGATGCTTCACTAGTAAGCATAAGGGTTATTGATCCGTTTAAGTTACCAGCTATCATAAAACCTCAAGGTGGAGGCTTAATGGGATCATATATTATCTTAACACTCCCCCCACTGGAAAGCTCATTATTGGGTATTGGGTTGAAGAGTGGAGCACTTGGCGCCCATCTTTGGAGCAGTAATTGTCTTGGTATATATACCAGTATACGGGGTGGGAGGGAAACGAACTTGAGACCTCTCCCAACATGAGCTCTAATGCCATGTTAAGTTACCCGCTCTCATGAACCCTTAAGGTGTTAGAAGGAAGGCATAATTAGATCATATAGTATCTTAAGAGATCCAGGGAATTGGTAGTTTAGGATTCTTTCAGGGATTCCTTTTCTTTCCCAATTTTATTTGCATGTTTGTTTATTGTATGATGTTGGATTGATGTTTTCTATCTCACTCATTCTATATAATGCTCTTATTTTATATTAATTGTCACTCGTTTTTTTATATAATGCTCTTTTGACTTTTGTGTACCATTCAAGCTCAGGGTCTTTGCTAAGTATACTTAACGTTCGTCTACCTCCTTAAACCCTGTTCCACAAGCAGAATCTACCAGTTTTGTATGGTTTTAGTATATAAAACCTAATAAAACAAATCATTTATTCAGTCAAACCGACGTTCGTCTACCTCCTTAAACCCTGTTCCACAAGCAGAATCTACCAGTTTTGTATGGTTTTAGTATATAAAACCTAATAAAACAAATCATTTATTCAGTCAAACCGTAATGCTAAGAATGTCATCCAATCATATCATATCAAATAGATTGTCTACAAATCATAAATTCAATCAAAACATAATGTTAATAATATCATCCAATCATTTCATAACATATATAGTGTTTCTAAGACTGCAACATACACTCTAGGAACATGAACTATCAAGAACTTAATGATTGAATTCTTACAAATACCATCTCACAAAGCCTATAACCCCGTACACAAGATTAAATCAACATTCTTACGAGATGATTCATTCTTTAGAAAGAAGAATACTAAAAAGTAACCTAATCCTACAAAACTTGAAAGTTAAAATTCATGCCCGTCCAATGTAGAAAACTAACATAGCTTCAACAGTGAAGAAATTTCAGCATATTGAGAAGAAACATGTTACAACAGCATAAGAGAATTAGATCACCTTAGTAATCACATCCCACCTCTAATACTCTCTTTCCAGCCATTGATAATCGTTTAGCTTCATCTTCTGAACGAAGGGTTTTAACCAGATCTAGTGAACCTTCCCATAGCTTCAAACCTCCTGCTCCATAAAAAAAATATAAGAAATGCAATTAGTTAGAATTAACTGAAGTATAATTACAACTAAAATGCACATAAAGAAACAAATGGAAGCAGAACTAAAAGGAGCAGATAGAATGATGTAGAAACCTTCATATATGCCAGGAAGCAAATCAGAATTTGAAAGAGCGAAAACCTGTTGTGTACTAACCCGGCCCTATAAACAAGACAGGCAATTAGCTTGAAAGTATACAAAACCAATTGAAAAGGCAAACTTGTTAACATTTGCATTTCTGATATAGAAAAAACACGAAATTCTTCTTCAATCCCGGAGAAACCTTAAAATGGGTTTAAACCTTGAGTAAAGAGAGACCATCCAAGTTGAGTGGCTCCAAAGTAAGGTTTACAGAAGAAGGAACCTGGTAAATTAAAAGTCTTTTTAAGAAAAAATTACCCCAATATATAACAAAAGGATATGCATAGAGGGATTATTAATACATTAGAGGGAAAAAGTTCAAGACAAGGAGGCGGAGGGGGGAGAGGATTATCGAGGAAAGATCCTCCTAATTGCTGTTGCGGTTTTCCATCAAAGTCCGATTGCTGTGCCGCCATTCTTCGTCCCCTCTCACTTTCGACCTAAATCGTCATAAGTTTTGTTTTAACCCCTTCACTTATTCTCCGTTATACATTCAAATCATACAAAAACACAACATTACTTCATTTATTTTTATTATATTCAATTATGTCATTTTTTTGCCATGAATTTATTAAACTTTCAAATCATTAGACAATACATACATGAATAAATTCTGGATGGGCATTTTCCATATCCCAACTACAATCAGCCAAAGAACTTGAGTATCTCGCAATATAGTGAGCTACCATGTTCACGGACCGTTTAACAAATTTTAAGATCACATTACGCGACCCCAAGTCAACAAGTAAATTCTTGCACTCATCTATTATCCTCCCAAGGTATGACAAGTTAATTGATGAGCACCTAATAGCTTGAATTGCCCTCAGGCAATTCTATCACCACCGAAGGTCACTCCTTTGATTTGACGTAACTTAACGATTCCCTTATTCCAATGGCCTCTGCGAGTTCTGGATGTAAAGTCCCCTGTTTGCAGCTTGATTTTGCTTGTAGCAGTGCCCCCTCATGATCTCGTGCCACCATGGCATAGCTGTATAGATTGGAGTTCTCGAATAAAGCCGCATCAATATTCACCTTAACTGTTCATGTCTGTGGTTGTTGCCAGTACACATCCCCGTCCGCTTGAGTTATAAACCCAATAGAGTTATCAAAGGACTTATCTTGTGCACTCCCCAATTGTTAAGGACCTGTGCACTCTCCCAATTGTTAAGAACCTGTATAGCTGATGTAACTATCTCGACACACTCCTTTCCCTTTTGATTCCAGACAATGTCATTTCTATTCTTCCATATAGCCCAGGCCACCATGAAATTTTTTTGATAACGTTCTTCCTACGGTGTTGAAAAACTTCTTCTACCCAGTCTTCCATATTAGTGCTATTTCGAACGTCATACTTGTACCCCATTTTTTGCCAGCATAGAACATCTATGGGACATGTGACCAATACATGAAATGTCGATTCCTCCGACATGTTACAAACTGGACACATACTGTCTACTTCAACTCGTTTACTGATTAAGCTATCTTTGGTGGACAAACATTCTCTAACTACTCTCCAGCTGAAATGCTTAACCTTTAAAGGTATCTTTAAGTTCCAGAGCTTGTTCCACAAATCAAAATTAGTGCTCGTTTGCATGACTTCTACACTGTCTCGAATAACAGCATAAGCACTTTTCACCGTATAATGACCCATCTTATCCTTCCTCCAGTACCATCCATCATTATCCATTCTCCGAATTGGAATTAACAAGATTAAGTTATTGTCCCTGTCATCAAAAATATCCTTAACCAAGTCTATATCCCACCTATCTTCATCCATTGACATCAGAGATACCACTTTATTACCTTTAAGAGTCTCGTGAAATGTATGAATATAAGGATCATTTTGACAAGGTAGCCAGGGGTCGTGTAAAATGTCCACAGTGAGCCCGTTTTCAACACGTCGAGCCACCCCTTTCTTCATGAGCTCTTTGGATTCAAGAACACTTCTCCAAATATAACTTGGGTTTGCTCCAATTTTTGCTGTTAAAAAACTCCCTTCTGAATAATATATTTCCTTATAAATTTTGCTAACCATACTATCCGGATTGTTGATTAACCTCCATGCTTGTTTCCCAAGTAGAGCTAGATTAAAATCATGAAGTTTTCGAAAGCCCAGACCTCCATCAGATTTTTTTCCTGCACATACGATCCCATGACATCCAACGTATTCCTTTCGTTTGCTTGGTTGAACTTCTTCACCAAAACTTACACATTAAACTTTCCAGATCAATACATAACTATTTTGGAAGTAAGAAAACGCTCATTGCGTATATTGGTAAGGCTTGAGAAACTGTCTTCAGTAACAACTCTTTACCTCCTTTTGATAAATACTTCTTGTCCCATCCCTCAATTCTTTTCTGCATATGATTCTTAAGGTATCCAAAAACTGCCTTTTTGTTTCTGCCTATAGAATTGGGTAACCCCAGATACGTTGTGCCCTCTACTGCTTCTCAAAAACCAAGTGTATTGCAAATTATTTCCTTCTCTTCATGAGCAGTATTACAACTGAAAAAAATCGACGACTTTGCATTGTTGATCTTCTGCCCTGATGCTTTTTCGTAAACCTGCAACATATGACTGACCTGTGATGTTGTTTCTCCCTTAGCTTTACAGTATATGTATGAGTCATCAGCAAAAAACATATGAGTAAGAACCGGAGCACCCCTTGCTACTTTATACTTGTCAACAACCTTCTCCTTTCGTTGTCCTGAATTAATGTTGTAAGACCCTCCATACACACTAGGAACAAATACGAAGATAATGGGTCCCCCTGTCTGATCCCTCGGCTAGGAATAATCGAACCAAACTCCTTTCCTGCATGAGTTATTTTATATTTTACTGATGTTACACACTCCAAGAAAAGAGATATCAGTTTATTATCGAAACCCAACTTCTCTAACATTGCCTTCAAAAAATTCCACTCCACCCGATCATAGGCTTTACTCATATCTAATTTTAAAGCCATCCATCCCGTCTTACCAGCCACTTTCCTTTTCATATAATGCATAACTTCATAGGAAATCATTATATTATCAGAAATCAACCTCCCTGGGATAAAAGCGCTTTGAGACTCTGATATAACTCCATTGAGAATGGACTTGAGTCTGTTCGCCAACACCTTCGAGGCCACCTTGTACACCACATTACACAGGGAAATTGGGCGTAAATCAGCCATACTTTCTGGATCTTGCTTCTTCGGTATCAAAACAATATTAGTGTCCGTAATGTTGTTCTCAAACTTCCCTGATGAAAAGAACTGTTGCACCAGCTTCACAATATCCTCCCCTACAACTCGCCAATATTTTTGATAGAACCCTAGGCTCATACCATCAGGGCCAGGGGATTTATCAGGATGCATATTGAAAAGAGCTACTCTGACCTCTTTAGGCTGAATTGGTTCTAACAAAACTGAATTTTGTTCTTGACTAACTCGACTGGAGACACAATTAATCACCTCTGAAGATTCCGTGTTCGTAGCTGAGAATAAATTTGAAAAATACCTCACCATTGTATCTTCGAGTCCTGAACCCCATCCCACCAGATCCCCCTCTTCATTTGACAGATTTGTGATTTTATTCATTTTACGCCGTGTTTTTGTAGCAGCATGGAAATATTTACTGTTACTATCCCCCTCCCTCAACCAGAGTTGTTTACACCATTGCCGCCAAAACACTTCATGTTCACTGTATATTTCCGTCAAAAGCTTAGCATTCTCTTGATAAAGTTTTATTGAGTGTGCATCCCTCCTTCCCTTGGTAAACTGCATAATTCTCTTACACTGATGCACAACTCCCTGTAATTTCATTTCCCCATTTATCCAACATCTCCGATGTAAAACTTATTTTTCTGCTAACGACTTGCCTTGGTTCAGATGTCATGCTTCCTCTACAATTTTACCACACATCGGGTCTCTCAACCAGGCATTTTCAAATCTAAACCTTTTAACCTTTACTGAATATGAACGCGTAAAAGGCACAAGAATAATCAGACTGTGATCAGAGGTAGATACTTTCATATTAATCAACTTAGCATCTACAAATTGGTCCATAAAACTGTTCGAAACTAAAGCTCTATCAAGTCTGATTTCCATCCATCCATCTGTACCATATCCTTTCTCCCATGTATAAGGATAGCCTTCAATCTCTAGATCATGTAAATCACAATCATCAATGCACTTTTGGAACCCTCTAATAAGCCATGTCGGATAAGGACGTCCCCCACGCTTATCATTTTGACTAATAACATTATTCATATCTCCTATCAACACCCAAGGTAATGACATTTGACTATGTAATCTGCATATTAGCTCCCATTTTTCCTTCATTTTTGCACGATCAGGTTCCCCATATATGTCCGTTAGCCTGTACCTACTCCATCCCTTTGTCTCGATCACCACATCAATATGATGTTTACTATATGACAACACCATAACCTCCTGTTTATTACGCCAGAGAAGAGCTAACCCCCCACTACGGCGTATAGTATCCACTGTGAAAGCACATTCAAACCCTATACTATTATTGACTTTTTCAACCCTATCTTTCTTGCACAAAATCTCACTGAGAAACACAAAATCTGGGCTCTTTTGGAGTATTGACTCCTTTAGGAATTGTAAAGCCCATGGGGTCCCAAGCCCATGGCAATTCCAACTCGGTGTACTCATAATTCCTGGCGGACCTCTTTGACAAGGCCCGCCATTTTCACGTTTTTTGGATCGTTGACCATATTCAGGTTTTTCTGTGTGTCCTGCTCCATGTTCACTACATCTTCTTACTCTGAGTCCAAGCCCAACTCCGTATCCTAACCAATCCCATCATCAGTCCTACGCCTTTTATTTTCTATCGTTGTGACACTTTTTTTAACGGGATTTGATTGAATATTCTCCATCCTTATCTCATTCCCTTTTGAAAAATTAATTTTCACGCCTTGCCTCCTTACCTGATTTGTTACGTTTCCTTGATTCTCTCCATCCCCATCCATCTCCTGATTTTGTGGAGTAATATTCGTCTTCTTGTTACTGCTCCATGGTTCTTCCGTTTGCAAATTCCGGCTATTCCCACCACCATCACGTAACCACTTAGCACCAATCATTTTTGTTTGTCTCCTCAAAGGTGCTCGCATCCATGGACCATAAGGTCTAATAATTTCATCTTCTGGAGTATCAAACAGACGACTACAAAACTTATCAGAATGTCCCAATAAACCACATATAAAACAGAACGTGGGAACGTTTTCGTACTTGAATACTATCCCAAACCACTCATTTCCAGCTTGTCTCACCTTCATCCGCCTCTTTAGAGGTTTTGATAGGTCTACTGTGACTCTAACCCTTAGATATTCACGCCACACGCCTTTGAAATTGCTCGGGAAAGATTCGACAAACCTTCTGATATAATTCCCCACCTCCTGAACCACTTTTTCAGACATGAAACCTGCACGTAAATCATGAATCTGAACCCATAAGTCTAAATGCTACAAACTCACCGCCCTGGGAATGTCACCCTCCTTCATCCTCGCAATTATTAGAGCTTTACGATTGAACGACCATGGACTACCTTCCATGACTCTTTTTATATCCACCTCATGATAAAATTGAAACAAATATAGATTAATGTCCGCCTCCTTTATGGATACCCCCTTACCTGGTCTCCACAGTGCAACCATCATTTGTTTCATTGCAGGGAAATCAATACCTCCTTCTATCAAAAAGCGTCCCACCAAACACAATTCTGCATTAAAATCCGTATCATTCTCCACCATTGTTTCTTCTCCTGCCATTTCAAAAGCCAGACCCTCATCTTCCTCGTCCTCCAATGTGACGTTGTTCATAGCCTCAATGATTTTGCTCGTTGAAGCCATTCCAGTATAAAGAAAAAGAAAAACAGACTAACAAATATAATACTTATAACAGATTCAAAAACCTTGAATAAATCAAGACAGGACTACCATGTCAATTGACAAGACTTCCAATTTGATCAAAGTTACTTTTTCATATTTGTCTTTATGATCATTTTTGTTAAAAGGATAATTACAATTTCTTTACTTTTTAAAAAAGTGTTATATTTTTATTATACAATAACCTAATTTTTTTCTTAAAAACATGACATAAGCATGTTTCATCATTTATATTTTCTTTACGAGTATACTATTTTTCGATGTTGTTGTGATAAACTAGTTTTATTTTCTTTTGACTACAATTTATACTAGTATTAGTTGTATTACATATTTGAACTAATTTACTAAGTCGCGCTTCGCAGCGGCCATATAATAATTTCTCGAATTTTTTCAAAAAACATTCTACAAAAATTATTTTTAAATGAAATAAATAATTGTATATCTAACATAAGGTTTCTTTTGGATTTTCGGTGTCGTCTTGGTCATTCAAGGAAATTCTGAATAAATATAGAAAAAATTAATTGTTTAATATTATGTTGAATGTTATTATATTGATTACCATATATATATATTTTTTCAAAATTTAAATTCTAACTTATATTTTAAAATACATAAGATAATATTAATTTTTAATTCTAACATATAATATGTTGCTCCTAATGAACCGAAGATGTTTTCTCTCAATGAGCCGCTATCTCATTATTACCCAGTTTAACAAATAAAAATTAATTTACTAAATAAATTATATGATTTTCATATTTATTTTGTATTCTTGACATATAATACAATATAGGGTAGTTAAAAAACTCACCTTTATAGCCTTGAAGATAGTTTTAAAATTTTCTTTTTTAGGAATTTTGGATCAGAACCTACATTTAATAACGATGAGATGTACTATATTGAATAACCATAGGAAAATCGAAAAAAACACACAAAAAGATAGAATAATTATACCAAAACTTTTATCAAAATAATATAAAAACTAAATTAGATGGCGTAAAATCTCTACATTGTAGTCTATAGTAGCCTAGTAGGATATGAGGAGAGGAGATTAATTCTTGTGAATCATAATTGATATGTGCGAAACGTCATCATGTATGCACCCACTTTCTTACTTTGATAAATATAACTAATGTCATATTTCTAATCTTTGGTATTATTAATTCAAAATTTTGAGAAAATTAGAAAAAATAGATCGAAGCGATTTAAGAGGCACCACCTCACCCCCGTCTTCTCCCTTGTATAAGTAGATTTATAATTTTAGAACTTGTCTTTTATAAGTACTACCTGTAACACGCCCATATCCGGGGTCAGGAATCTGGGATTCTGGGTTGTCACGCTCCATCAATTATACAATACCTGCATTACTTACAACATTCTAATAATACAACTCCAAAGACCCCAATCACTTAAGCACACACACAAGTTATAACCTTGGAAATGAGCAACAAAAGTAACATTTGTTATTACAACTCAAATGTACTATCCAGGATCTCATCTATTATTTACAACCTCTACCTGAAGTTACAATAATAGACCCCACCGTTCTATACAAGGTTTAATAATACAAACCTACTCGAAAACAATTCTTACTAATTCAGTCTGCAACTATTCTGCTCACACCAGCAGTATCCATCCTGCTGAACTAACTCAAGGGTGGTCTCTCCATTCCCTTGCTCTCGTAACACGAGGTGAATCAGCAACGTTTTCTTCATGCTAAAAGTTTTAATAAAGCAAGAATGAGCTAATAGCGCTCAGCAAGAAATCTATCCCAGTTTAAATCTTTAAACCTTTAAGGTAAATAATCCATATAGGATCCAAGTTTTAACACTACTAGGGTTTGTCCCCAAAATAGTGTCCCGTTCAAAATACTGTATGACTTATAATCATACTCAAATAATTTTCGTAAATCATTTAGAAATCCTTGGTATCAATATAATGAACCAAGATTCAAAACATATCTTTTAAAATAGATATCAAATATTGGAATCAGGGCTTAAAGCATATCCATTGATTCAAAATACTATACAGTTCAATATACTGTATATCTTAAATCCCTTCTCAACATATATACATGCATATCTATTTAGATATCTCATACTGTTCAAAATACTGTAAAATATCAGTAATGAACACCTTTGAAACTCCGTTCATATACAGAACGATATGTTTAAATATTCTTTTCATCAAAACATGCCATATAGTTCAAATACTGTATGAGGTATAGTACTTTGTTAAAATATTATTAATAAGTATCAGTAACCAGTATTTAACCCAAGTTACCAAACATTTCTGAAATTCCAATCCTTGAAAAAACATGGGGAGTTGCACAGGGCTACGCACTGGTATACGATGATCAGTCGTCATACCATAGATTTTCTACTAGTAGATGGATAATCCCGAAGGTCATTACCCTAGCCGTATACGGGCTTTTAGATTGGACCGGCGTCACTCGGCCTCTTACACATTAGTAACCACATGGCGACATCAAGGTCACACAAGTGGATCCGCTCCCTGCCAACGGATTCCACTGGACTGGCGTCACCCAGCCTCTTATTACATTTCCACCTGGCGACATCAAGGCCAGAAAAAAAATAGTTTTTCTTTGCGGGACCGTGCGTTACTCGGCCACTTACGCAAAAATGTCGTTACCCCAACTATCTTTAACTGGAACGGATATTAATCCAGTTCCCCAAGCATAAGCTTGTTAATAGGTTTTGTAAAAATACCCTTACTTCCGGTTTATATCGGAAGTAAGTCACAATGTGGGTTGACCGTTGTCAACTGACCTCGATTCTCGAGTAAAACATTTCGAAATCACGACCTGGGAGTTTTGTAAAATATCTTTAGCTCTGATAATTCAGAAACCCAAACTATATCACTTTTAATGAAAGAGGCAAGTGAAATCATATGTTCACTTCCTGGAATGGATTCCCAATTTTTATAAGTTCAAATCAAAATCATCATTCGAGATAAATAATTAAAGTAGTTGGGAACCCCTATTATACTCTCATAAACCCTTTTTGAGATCAGAAAATATTTGCGTAAATACTAGAACCTTAAATAATAATATCACAAGGTTCTATGATTTTTAAATCATTTTTGAAATATTTAATACATATTCAAATAATAAATATTAAATTATGATTCAATATAAATCTACTTAAGTGAATATTCAAGTTAATATTCACTTAATTAAATAAATATTCAAAATAATATTTATAATAATATTATTTAAATATCTCACATTAAATATCCAATAATATATATATTGGAATATTTAATCAACATTTTAAAATATAACTGTCCCTGGAACCCTCCAGCTTCTGATACTATAATCCAGACAAAATACTAATTTGACTCCCGGTCTAAGTTTTAAAATCCTCGTACGAGCGCTCTACCCTTAGAGCCTCTATAACACCTAGGTTTATATCTAATATTTACATAGCATATAAACTGTGACGCCCCCAAATCCCGGGGTCAGAGGATTTGGTCGTCACGCTAAAATCTCAAATAAAATCACCTGATAAATATAAAACCAATTCAAATATAACATCTGTGGCCCCAACTCTACCAAGAATCTTTTAAGTTATAGTGCTAGAAACAAGAATCCAAACTTTATTAAACTTTAACTTCTTTTTACAACAATACTCTTTACATAAAATCAACTCTATACAATTTATACAATATAATATTTACTAGAAATCAACTCTATACAATACCCTTACACTAGATCCAAATGCTCTGCATCAACTCATCTTCCCAACGTCATCTTGACTCTTCTCGTTCCATAGTTATGCAATTAAATACTGGCAATCTACCTTTCACTGGAGGGTTAAAAGGTAAAACAAGCAAGAGTGAGCAAAAGAAGCTCAGCAAGTATATAGTACTGCACAAGATCAAATAATGATGCAATAATAACAATACGTATAAAAATGAACTCAGCTGGCCAAGAAAATGGCAATATATGAGAGAATCAATTTAACTGGCAAATGAACAATAATAATAATCAATATCAACTGTAAGTTAGAATTGGATTTTTACTGTGACGCAATGAGTTATAGTGGATGATCAGTCACACTAAAACTCTGGACCATACCCACGGTATGTCCAAATACTGAACTGGATCCAAGGCCACTTTAGCCTACATAATACTGATACTCTGACTGGCATCTGCGGTCCTTAAAAACATTTCATTTTAATTAAAAACTTCCAATTCAAACTTAATACTGGGAGTTAGGTGTCGGAACAATCGACTACCTCGATAATTTAAACTATTACTTTCAACTGTCTGCTTAACTATATCAACTGAATTAGGCTAAAACAAATACATAAGAATTAGATTTCCAATCACAAGGAATCAAGGTAAAATCTAACAATACAAGGTGCTGCAAGGTATAAGTTATGAAATGAAATAGAATTCGTCAAATCAAGAACAATGGGTTGTCTCAATCTCAGGATAATAAAAGAATCTGGTTATGAAACAATAATTAAATTAAGAATTGAAAACATAAATCTTGATACGATACTCTGAACAAAAGAGTACGAGTTAGTAAACTTGCCTTTGGTCCTTAGCTATTACGTAAAGCCGAAATAATATGATTTTCATCTTCTTCTATCTTATGGCATCACAATTCTCTATTCTGATAACTCTTGGTTCCATCACATATGCGGTTGCTACGAGTCTGCACTACCGAGATCGTGCCCGGCCAACTATTCACTAGTTAAATATAACATATACTTTAGCCTTCGCACTTCAACTTCTATATAATATATAAATGTTTATACACTTAAGCGCATGCATATTCTACAGAAAATTGGGCATGACCTATTCGTAAGTGGACATTGCCCTGTTTTAAAACACCAAAACTTTCTAACTTAACCATCCACAATTAAACCCACAACTTATTTAATACCAAAATAATCTGCCTCGACTTGCAGTAAACATATAAGAAATAATCCTACATTGACTTGCAGTAAACATATAAGAAAATAATTTTGCTTCAACTTGCAGAAAACATATAATAACATAATCATGTCTTGACTTGCAATAGCTCTATTTAGAAATAAGCAATCACGTTCACATTTATCACATAGCACGTCCATCATCTAATTCACATAATTTCATATACTTCAGATAACACATAGCACATGCTTGGACTGACAACTCCTATACTTATACAAATTACTAGCTGCACATTTAACACCTAAACACATTTCATTCATGTACGCATTTAAACTATCTTATCATATCATATACATTTACCAAATAATGTTCATTTAATAGTTCTGCCGGAAATTCGGTAGCACTTCCTCTATTTATATAGCAATCCACCTGTTTTAAACTAATATCAACAGCCAAGAATCAATTTACAAACTAACAGATTTACATAACTGAACTTAATCAATCTGAACTCACAATTTTAAAATAACATACTTGTTAAATATAATTGCTGACGTTTGCTCATCAGTGTTTAAGTACCAGGTGTTAATCAGAGTTTACATTGAAGCCAGTCAGAGTTTGTTAAAGTCTGACGTGGTGATAGTTGAATTAGCTGTCGGTGCTGAATTGAATATTCTAGAAGCAATATATTCTGAAGATGGAAAGAAGCAGAATATATTGATACAGCTAAGGAAACGGAATAGAAGATAAGAAGCAATCCTTAATTGATATGAATTGTATAGCTAACTTATATGAATATCAATTAGAGATGGATTGTATGTAGCTGTGTAATATATAAACACAGATAGGTTATCCCTAGAAGGGATGCGAACATAGAATTATTATTCTTGTAACCTAGAAGCTCTTTGTGATTCATTAACATCATAAAGAGAGAAGCTGTTAATACAATTACAGTTTATTGATTCATAAACAGTGTTCTTGATTATTGTTATTCTCATATATATATTTGATTATACTGTATTCGGCCTAACAATTGGTATCAGAGACAAGGCTGTTTAATATATATAGTTTATCGATCCAAACACAAGTATAATCATGACTGATAACAACCAGGTAGGTTCCAATGCTCAAAAGGTTCAATCAGCTTCTGTAAGTCGATATGAGGCAATCAAGGTTCCAATTCTCAGACCTGTGGAATATCCAATTTGGAAGGTAAAGATGACCATGTTTTTAGAAGCCACAGATCCAGAATACCTTGATAGAATCAATGATGGTCCTCATATGCCGACTAAATTGTCTCCTGTTGTTGATGGTCAAGAACAAAAGATTGTTCCAAAGGAAAAGAAAGATATGACTCCTGAGGACATCTCATCAATTGCAAAGGATGCAAAAGTTAGACATCTACTCCACAGTGCTTTAGACAATGTTATGTCTAACAGAGTAATTGGCTGTAAAACTGCCAAAGAGATATGGGATGCTTTAGAAGTCAGGTGTCAAGGAACCAGTGCTATAAAGAAGAATAGGAAAACTATACTCACTCAGGAGTATGAGCACTTTGATTCATGAGCCAATGAAACCTTGACTGAGACATATGACAGATTCTGTAAACTGCTGAATGATTTATCTCTAGTTGATAAAGAATATGATCTTGAAGAATCAAATCTCAAATTTCTCTTATCTTTACCTGAAAGATGGGATTTGAAGACAACAACTATAAGAGATAATTACGAACTTGCTGAAACTGAACTTGATGAGATTTATGGGTTACTGAAAACTCATGAATTGGAAATAGAACAAAGAAACAGAAGATCAAGCAAGAAGACAAAATCTGTTGCTCTCAGAGTCGAAGAGAAACCCATCGAGAAGAAAATCTCAAGGAAGAAAACCAAAGGAAAGGCTTTAGTCCTTAAATCTGACAGTGAGTCATCAAACTCTGATGATGGCTCAAACACTGATGATGAAGCTTCTTACTCTGAGGATGATGAAGAAGAGATGATGAGAATGGCTGCTTTAATGGTGAAGACCTTCAAAAAGATGGGATTCAAGAATTTCAAGAAAGGAAAAAGATTCTATAGGAAAGATTCAAATTCTGAAAGAAAGAATTTCAAAAAGTCTGATGGGAGGGATACCAAGTCTGGAAAGAAAGACAAATCTGAGATCCAGTGTTACAAGTGCAAAGAGATGGGTCACTATGCTCCAGAGTGCAAGAAAGGAAAAACTGAAAAAACACTCATCTCAAAAGGCAAAGACTGGGCAGACACTTCAGACTCAGATGAGGGAGTCAATTATGCTCTCATGGCAATTGGTAGAGATGAAGCTGACTCATCTGAAAACAAGGTACCCCTAACAACTTATGCTTATGATATTGATGATATATCTGAATTAAGAATTTATCTTAAAAGCATACATGTTAGTTATAGGGATCAGACTTTAGAGAATGAGAGAATAAAATCTGAGAATCTAAGTCTCAAAGAAAGAAATAAATTTCTTGAAGAGAAGCTTGTTAACATGCAACAAGTTCAAAAGGAGAGAGATGATGTTGTTTATGTTGAACAGGAATTGCTTAAAAGATATAGGCAAATAGAGTCTGAGTTGGAAAAAGAGAGGAAAGTGATTAAAACCTGGACTAATTCTGGAAAAGACACACATCAGGTTTTTCAAACAGATACTGTAGGTTTAGGTTACTGTGAGAAAGATGAACTTAGGTTTAAAGATAAAGTTAAAGTAAAACCACAACTTAAACCTGTGAAATTTGTTCATGAATCCAGTAAGCTAAAGTCTGTAGTTGTAAAAGAAGCTGTTATGGAGCCAGTTGAAGCTTGTGTTGAACAAGTGGATATTGAATCTACAACAGAGAAGCCTATTGAGCAAGAAGCTGTTAGAAAACCAGTAAAAGTCTGTGAAAAACATGTTAATGTTGGTTTAATGACAGGAAAACAGTTCAATCATAAGCTCAAAGAGGTAAAATCTGCCATGAAACCAAAAGGGTCCAAGCAGAATAGGAATGGAAAAGTAGGCATAAATAAAAGGAATAATCATCTGCCTACTTCAGTTGCTCCAAGAAAAACATGTTATAACTGTGGTAGTGCTAACCATCTTGCCAGTTTTTGCAGGAAGAACAAAGATATTAATTCTTTACCCTCCAAGTCTGGGGTAAAAAATGATTATGTTAGGGTTAGGCCACAGACTTTATGTACACACTATGGGAGCACTTGGCATTCCATTTATACTTGCAAGAGTTATCATGCTATTTATCATAACTATTATGAGCTAAAACCCAACTTGAAATGGGTTAGAGCAAACTCTGCAAGTGTAAAGTCTGACAATGTTAGTTTAAACTCTGTTGATGGTGATTCCGCTGCAAAAGCTAACAATGTTAAGAAAGACAAAGGATCCAAGCAAGTCTGGATCCTTAAAACTAACAATCAGTGATTGTTTGTAATTGCAGGGCATTAAAGAGAGTACACTTATCTTGGACAGTGGATGCTCAGGACATATGACTGGAAACAAAGCCCTGCTATCAGACTTTAAGGAGAAGGCTGGCCCAAAAGTATCCTATGGAGATGGCAACATAGGACATACTCTGGGATATGGCAATATAAATCTTGGAAGTGTCATCATATCAAACGTAGCTCTTGTCTCAAGACTCAAGCATGATCTGCTATCTGTAAGTCAAATCTGTGACAGAGGATATCATGTAGATTTTCATACTGAACACTGTGAAGTGATCAGTAAATCTACTGGAAAAGTTGTTCTAGTTGGACACAGTCGCAACAACATCTATGAAGCAAGTTTGGTAACAAACTCTGATGGAAAAACTGTGTGTCTGACAGCAAAAATGTCAAATGAAGAGAGTTGGAAATGGCATAAGAAACTCTCTCATCTAAATTTGAACAACATCAATGAGCTGATAAGAAAAGATCTTGTAAGGGGACTTCCCAAGTCAATACTCAACTTAGATGGTCTGTGTGATTCTTGTCAAAAGGCCAAGCTAAGGAAGTCATCTTTCAAGAGCAAGTCTGAATCTTCAATTGTGGAGTCATATCATCTTCTACATGTTGATCTCTTTGGTCCAGTAAATGTAATGTCTATGGGCAGAAAGAAATATACTCTAGTAATTGTTGATGAGTATACTAGATACACTTGGGTTTATTTCTTGGCAAAGAAGGATGAAACTGCTCAGACTCTGATGGATCATGTAAATCAACTGGATAAAGGATCACAGTACAAAGTAAAGATAATAATAAGTGATAATGGAACTGAATTCAGAAATTCAGTAATGGAAGCTTTCTGCAAGGAAAAAGGAGTGAAGCAAGAGTTTTCTGCACCAGGGACTCCACAACAAAATGGTGTAGTTGAAAGAAAGAACAAAACTCTAATCGAAGCTGCCAGAACAATGCTTGATGAAGCAAAGTTACCAACCTATTTCTGGGCAGAAGCTGTTCAAACTGCTTGTTTTACTCAGAATGCAACATTGATCAACAAGCATGGAAAGACACCATATGAGATGGTGAAGAACAAGAAGCCAAATTTGAAATATTTTCATATATTTGGATGTAAGTGTTTTGTTCTGAAGACTCATCCTGAACAGTTGACCAAATTTGAGTTAAAAGCTGATGAAGGAATTTTTGTTGGCTATCCATTGTCAACAAAAGCATTCAGAGTATACAATCTGAGAATAAAGGTGATCATGGAGTCTATACATGTGTCATTTGATGACAAGAAAATAACTGGACTTGATGACTTAGATGAATATGATCAACTGCGCTTTGAAAATGAAGATTTATTCTCTGATGATGTAAACTCTGATGAAGCAGTACCAACAAACTCTGATGAAGCGGTTCTGATAAACTCTGACGAAGCATACTCTGAACCTTTACTGGTAAATAATGGAGAAACTGAAAATTCTCAAAACAGAGAACCAGTTGAGGGGGAGCGTGAGGCAGCTCAACATGGTGACTCAAACACTCAAAGTGAGTCTGTTGAGGAAGCTGATTCAAACTCTGAAAGCTCAAACTCTGAGCAGTCCAATTCAGGGGGAGTCTCAAAAGCTGCAAAAAGTCAACACATGGATCAAGGGGGAGGATCCAATACTGATACAAGAAGCCACTTACCAACAGCAAGAAAGTGGACACAGGCACATACACCTGATCTTATAATTGGAGATCCTGATGCTAGTGTAAGAACTAGAAGTGCTACTACAAATGAATGCCTGTATCATGCTTTCTTGTCTCAAACAGAACCAAAGAAAGTGGAAGAAGCTCTTCAAGATGCTAACTGGATAACAGCTATGCAAGAAGAGTTGAATGAATTTGAGAGGAATGAAGTTTGGACACTTGTACCTAGACCAAAGAACAGATCTGTAGTAGGTACAAAGTGGGTTTTCAGAAACAAGACTGACAGTGATGGTGTGATTACAAGGAATAAGGCTAGACTTGTAGCAAAAGGCTATTCACAGCAAGAAGGAATTGACTATGATGAAACCTTTGCTCCAGTTGCAAGATTGGAAGCAATAAGGATTTTTCTGGCCTATGCTGCACACAAAAAGTTCAAAGTCTTTCAGATGGATGTAAAGAGTGCTTTTCTCAATGGGAAGCTTGAAGAAGAGGTGTTTGTTGAACAACCACCAGGGTTTGTAGATCTCAAACATCCAGATTATGTCTACAGGCTTGACAAGGCTTTATATGGACTAAAGCAGGCATCAAGAGCATGGTATGAAACTCTGGCTCAATTTCTTTTAGAAAGTGGGTTCACTAGAGGTAAAATTGATAAAACCTTGTTTTATTTCAATTATGGTGATGATTTGCTTTTAGTTCAAATTTATGTAGATGATATTATTTTTGGATCTACTAATGACAAACTCTGTCAGAAGTTTGCAAAGCTTATGCAGTCCAGGTACCAAATGAGCATGATGGGAGAGCTTAGTTATTTTCTAGGTTTACAGGTCAAGCAAACAGATGATGGGATTTTTATTAATCAGGCAAAATATACCAGAAATCTTCTGAAGAAATTTGGTATGCTTGATAGTTCATCTGCCACAACTCCCATGGCAACTGCAACAAAGCTAGACAAGGACAGTGGGGCACCAGTCGATATGACAAACTATAGAGGCATGATAGGGTCTCTGTTGTATCTTACTGCAAGCAGACCAGACATCATGTATGCCACATGTCTTTGTGCAAGATTCCAAGCAGACCCCAGAGAGCCACATCTAACAGCTGTGAAAAGGATCTTTAAGTATCTTAAAGGAACCATAACCTTGGGTTTGTGGTATCCTAGAGAATCAGAGTTTAAGTTAATTGGTTACTCTGATGCAGATTTTGCAGGCTGTAAGATAGATAGAAAGAGCACAAGTGGAAGCTGTCAATTTTTAGGTGACAGGTTAGTTTCTTGGTACAGCAAGAAACAAAAGTCAATCTCAACATCCACTGCAGAAGCAGAGTATATAGCTGCTGGTAGCTGTTGTGCACAAATTCTTTGGATGAAGAATCAGTTGCTGGACTATGGATTAAGGTACTCTAAAATACCTATTTACTGTGATAATCAAAGTGCTATTGCTATGACAGGTAATCCAGTACAGCACTCCATGACCAAGCACATCAGCATAAGATATCATTTTATCAGGGAACATGTGGAAGAAGGAGATATTGAACTTCATTTTGTATCTACAGACCAACAGCTTGCAGATATCTTCACCAAACCTTTGAGTGAAGCTACCTTTACAAGGCTGGTAAATGAACTTGGAATGATCTCTGGTTTTGACTAGAGATGCTGGTTAGATTCAAACTCTATACATGATTTTATGCTCATGATTCTTTGCATGTGTTAACTGTTATTTGCACCAGCATGTTAAACTCTGATAAGTAAACTCTGTTAGTCATACTCTGTCAGTCATACTCTGTCGGTTAAAGTCTGATGTTAAACTCTGATTATGATTTTTGTCTGAAACACATGGACCGATGAAGAAAAATGCATGAAGCATGATTTTCAGTAAGTAATCATGAATCCTTCTAAGTATTATAAATTCTGATTACAGAATGTACAAAAATTTTACACAGCATGATACTGTCTCTATATTTATAGCATCTCTTAGTTTATTGATTATATATACTGAGTTTGTATTAGCTGTTTGCATTTTCTTTCATAAATTAATTGTATTAAACTGATGAAAAGTCTAAACTCTGATTATTAATTGCAAATAATTCACCCTCGAATCAAAAGATGCCAAAAAGAGCACAAATTCCTTTGAGATCGTGTTGTGCCTAGGAAGATCCAAGAACTTATTGTATGAAATAAGGGCTAAAATCTTTGATTTTTGGTGACTAGTGTCAACCACTGATTACTGGAAAATAAAATAAAAAAAAATAATCTATATATATATAAAGGGGGTGAAAAATAAAAGATATATCCAAATGAAAGGATATCAGTATACAGAGTTTAGATATAAAAATCAGATTTTATGTTATACATGAGAGTTTAGGCAACCAGTTTTTACTACTTTAGTTCGTGGATTTTATGCACTTTGAGATGGTCTAAATATTCATATTCAGTAAACTCTGCTAATTCACACACAAATACTCACATCTGTACAGTTTGTGAAAAGAGTTTGTTTCTAAAGGAGGAGGATTGGTAAACACTGATGAATTATGTACTCTACGCCGAGGTAATTTAATTTTAATCTCTGGTGATTAAAATAAATTTTGTTGGTTTCAGACATATTATAATTTTGAGAAAAAGACATTTGTTTTGAAAATTTAAAAAGAGTATGATTGGACAGTTGATCAAGAATGTTTTAAACAGAGGAGAGAGGTTAATTTCCTAGAAAAGTGTAACAGGCGGTAATTATTGCTATTTTTACTGCGCATGCGCATTGGAAACTGTCAATTACTTGCTGTCAGTCATTACATATGTGCCACGTGTCCCACTCACATAATTAAAGGAGTAAGACAGTTGTGTATTAATGATTAAAAACTGTTCAGTTTTTAATTTTGAATTTCATATTTATACAATACACACACATACGTCTAAACCTTTCACATCTTACTTCAATTTACACACACACATACTCACAAACACTTCCCTGCTCACAAACTCTTACGAAGCTTTTGCATAAATTTCTTTGATTTCTTTCAAATCTTACTAATGGCGACTACAGCGTTTGTTTCTTCTGGGTTAGAATTTGTTCCAAACAATTACGCAGCACCACTAAATATTGTTAATGCCCCAGAAGCTTTTCATATGATTCAAGATTTTCTTGCTCAGTCAGCGATTGGGCGTGCTTTAGTTGAACCAGCAAAACTCTCTGGTTTACAAATCAAGGCGTTCTGGGAGTCGGGGATGTATGATGATGGTGGTGAAACTGGGAACCCATCTATAATATTTGAATATGAAGAAACAGAGTATGTGATTACTGCTGGAACCATTCGGGCTGCAATGGGGTTTCCTGAGTTTTCGTCGTATACTATTGGAATGGGTGATGAAGATTTGATAAGGATGATGCGAGAGATTGGGTATTCTGGACCCTTGAACAAGATTGGACAGTTGAAACGACCGTTCTTACGGAAGGAGTGGAGCTTCTTCTTTGATTGTATTACAAGGACGTTTGGAAAGAAATGCACAAACTGGGATGCTATTCCCACAGACAGTCTGCAAATCGGGTATTCTCTTTTATATGATAATCATTTTGATTTTGCACGACTTGTCTTGAATAATCTAGGAGAGAAAATGACAGAGAATAGAGGAGTAGTCTATTTTTCAAGATTCTGTCAGATTTTATTTTCTTACTGTGTTGAAGGAGTAGAAGTAATTGAAGAAGATGTTTCTTGTTTTAAATTACATAAAAGGATATTCTCTGATCTTAGTAATAAAGATGTTAAGAAAGGGGTTGTTGGAGATTTGTTGCTACTTGTCTCTGTGCAACAGTTTTTAAATGATCAAGTTAATCCACCTACCCAAGCTCCTTCTCAGCCAGAACCTCAACCTGAGCCTTTACAAACAGAGCTACCTCCATCAACATCTGTCATACCTGCAAGGTGTGGTAGGACTAAGCACATTGGTACTAAACCTGCAAGGTCTGTGAGACCATCTACTGATGTAGGTGTGTCTAAGACAAATGATGAGCCCATGGGTCATTATGAGAAGAGGAGAGCAAATCGATCAAAAGCTGATAATGAAGATGATCTTGATAATGAAACTCTTCATAAGAGGAAGAGAAGATTAGTAGCCAATTATCTTTTTGATAATGTGGATGAAGCTGTCCAGCATGATGCTCCTGAAATTATTGCTGAGGAGACTGTTGTTAATGCTGATGATGAGGACAGGATTTTTTTAAATGTTGAAGCTCCTGAGGTTGTGATTGAAAATCATTCTACAAATGCTACTGTGCATGAAGAAGCCAGAGCACACACTGATGCTACTTTTCATGATGATTTTCTTGAACCAATATTGGAGATGAATGTTGAAGAAGAATTTGAAGCACATCCTAGTATCAGTATTTGTGATACTGAGGATGTGGCAGCTGATCAACCCACCCAGATACTAAATGAGTCTCTTGCCACTCATACAGAAATTCTTTCTGTCAATAATTCAAATCCAGAAGAGGGTGAGGAGGTTGATCAGGTTCTTGAAGCTGTTCAAGTAGTTCTTGACACTACTGTACATACAGAAGATATTGTTGCAGAGGCTGTTCCTAAAGAAGCAGAGGTTTTTGTAACCTCTGAGAATCTTGTTGCTACACAGCTAAATGCTGAGAAAGATGAAGCTATAGCAGAAAAAGTTAATGATGAAGCTGCACAGTTAAACACTGAAGTCACTGCAGAGAATATTGCAAACTCTGTTCATCATGAGGGAGCACAAGATGATGCTGAAGAAGATGTTCCTGATTCTTCTAATGCTGATTTTTCTGCAAACTCTGTTGATACATCTCAAAGAGTTGCTGCTCAACATGCTACAGACGCTCACTTTCAGGATATGTATTTCTCCAATTGGTCAAGCAGAGAAACTATCTTTTCTGATGAAAGAGCTGCTGATTTTGTGACCAAGTCTTCAAAGGAGATTCAAAATCCTGAACTTCTAACTCATCTCAAAGCTACAATAGTCCAAGTCAAATCTTTGAATAATCGTTTTGATGGTACTGACAAGGTTATTGATGGTCTAAGGAATGACATAGCTGCAAGGGAACTTACACTGCAAAAGGATAAATCTCTATATATCTCTTTGTGTAAAGAACAGAAGGCTTTTCACTCCAGATTGTCAAAAGTTGAAGAGAATCAAGCTGAAATGTCAAATAAGCTGGATGCAATTGCAAATTCCTTGGAACTGCTCACATCAGTATTGATTTCTGATGATGTCAAAAAGGGGGAGAGAGTATCTAAAGACAAATGCAAGAGCTCTCAAACTCTGACTCGGAAGGATGATACCACTGATGGTGGTGCAAAAGATAAAGAACAAAGGAAAAAGAATGTTCAAGAGCAAGGGAGGAGGTCAAACTCTGATGCTAAGACTAATGCTGGAAAAGGAATAAACACTGGAGGGCAGTCTTCTTCAAAAGTAAGAAGTTTACTTCTTTCTTCTCAATCTCCAATTACTGATGAAGAAGTTGCAACTCAGTTGTTTCTAGCTGAGCATGGTCAAGATGCTACTGTTGAAGATATTCAAGCAGAAGAACAAATGCTAGCAGAAGAACATAAGAAGAAAGTTGCTTCTGGAAATTATAAGAAGAAATCAGTAAAGGCTCCTAGAAAGAAAGAAATTGGAATTTCTATCAAGGAAAATACTCAACAGAGTATACAATACACCAGGAGGCCTGTAATTACAAATACTGATAAAGGAAAAGGTATACTGGTAGAAGAAGGACAGTTACCTAAGAAGAATTATTCAACCTCTGACATTGCTCAAGTTGAATCAAGGATAAGTAAATCAACCTCTAACGCTACTCATGTTGATGTTTCTACTAAAGTTGTGACAACCTCTGACAAAGCTCAAGTTGTACAAACTCAGCTAGCTCCTCAACTCAAAGGTTTCTTAAGACCTGCACTTTCTGAAACTCTGACACTTCAACCTGTGGACTTTTCTCAAACCAGGACTGTACTTGGAAAAGAATCTTTTGATAAGCCTGGTTTAGGTTCACATAGGGAGAAGAGAATAAACAACAGATCTTTAGATCAAACTTCACTGGCAGAAGCTGGTATTGGGGTATCTCAAGAGAGCCTTGATAAACTGAAATCTGTTCAGATGGTCTATCACAGGGGTTTGAAGAAAGAGGTTCTGTTATACTTCATGTCTGATGGAAGAGTATACAGAATAGGAGAAGCTGATATTCAATTGAAGCTATGGGAAGAGCTTGAGTATGTTTTATACCTTCTCAAAATCAAAAACAAAAGTACTCATGATGCTGCTCTTGTCATAAAAGACAGAATGATGAAATCTAAAGTGCTTCTTGGAGGTGGTGTTTCTAGTGCATACATTCCTAAGTACAGAGATGCTTATGGAAAGATTGTTGAGATGAAAAGAAATAGTGCCAAGTTCAAGACAGCACTGGGTATCAAAGTCTTGGAATTCAATTTGGAGTCAGACAAATCATATTATATAAAACTCGGAAATGAAATGAGGAAAAACAGTATTTATTCTCTGAGGGCTGCCATATATCAAACTGGTGAAGGAGATCCAGAGTATAAAGAACTGAAGGAGATTATGATTGCTGAACTGGAAAGAGCTGAGAGAAGATTACTTACAGACTATCTCAGGACAGTGCCTGATATTCAAGAGATCAAATAAAGTCTGACTGTAAGTTTTTAAAGTTTTCTGTTCTAAGTTAAAGTTAAACTCTGTTATATTTTAAACACTGCATTTGTTATATGTTTTGACATCATCCATTATCTTTTTAACTTGTACATTTTAGTATGAACAAGTTGGGGGAGATTGTTAAATATAATTGCTGACGTTTGCTCATCAGTGTTTAAGTACCAGGTGTTAATCAGAGTTTACATTGAAGCCAGTCAGAGTTTGTTAAAGTCTGACGTGGTGATAGTTGAATTAGCTGTCGGTGCTGAATTGAATATTCTAGAAGCAATATATTCTGAAGATGGAAAGAAGCAGAATATATTGATACAGCTAAGGAAACGGAATAGAAGATAAGAAGCAATCCTTAATTGATATGAATTGTATAGCTAACTTATAGGAATATCAATTAGAGATGGATTGTATGTAGCTGTGTAATATATAAACACAGATAGGTTATCCCTAGAAGGGATGCGAACATAGAATTATTATTCTTGTAACCTAGAAGCTCTTTGTGATTCATTAACATCATAAAGAGAGAAGCTGTTAATACAATTACAGTTTATTGATTCATAAACAGTGTTCTTGATTATTGTTATTCTCATATATATTTGATTATACTGTATTCGGCCTAACAATACTCAACCCCATATATCATATAAACACATAGCACTTATCAGTTCACATGCCACTATACAATACCAAACTTATTATTAGAAAATAAACATTTAATTCCCGAGACAATCATTATAACCAATTAATAGCTCGACTCTAAGTATCAACCTTTCATGGCATTCATAAACTCGGTTAAACACATACCATATCCAAAATCATCATAATACATCCACGACTCCACAACCATTTACACCAGTCACATAACACGTAATAAAGTTGAAACTCTTTTTTGAAAACATTTGTTCTTTCTTTTTATAAAGATTTGAATATAACATCTATGGATCGAAAAACAATCATTATAATTTAAATCTGGTTATCACTCGATTAATTAAAATCAATCAAAATCAACCAATAACCACAACTCAATTCTATTACTACTTACACATCGCAATCTAACCAATTATAACTAGTTTAAACGATAAATACACATAGCAGATAGCAGGTGATCGTGCATTTACTCAACACTAGCATACTGACTAAACACTTAACTTATTAACATACATAATAGTACGCAACATTTAATCACGTATATGTGTGTGTGTATATATTTATATATATATGACACAGAGTCAGAAATAATTAATTAAAGTCAAACAACTCATTTACTAGACTAAATCAATCAAGTCAAACAGATAATGAATAAATAAAAACTAAAATAATAAAATAGTTTGAAAATAATAATCAAATTTGATTTATAAATAATCAAAATTAAATAATAACCAATTAATAAAATTCACCAATTAACTCTTAACTTAATTGGTCAATTAAATTAATTTCATTATTATCTAAAATTGATTAAAGATAATCAAATTCAATTACTTTTTAAACTCTAAGGGTTTTGAAACAAATAATAAAATACATACTTAGATTTTACGAAATTTCGGCATGACCCGTTCGTAAACAGGACTAGCCAGAAATTTTGCATGTACTATGATGCGTCCCCAGTCATAGGACGGATCACATGGTACAGCACAACAATAACCTGTATAACCAATCAAAATAATCCACAATCTCGAAATGATATTAACCAACATAAACTAATTCGAATCTCAGATTTAATACCTCTCAGTAAAACCACTACACAATAATTACCAACTATATATGTATATATAAACGAGGCTAAACAAACATTATACTTAAAATCAACTAATTGATTTAAAATCATATTAACACTAAAATATTAAATGGTCCTCTAAAACCATTTAAACCGCAACAACATAAATATAAACTTGATTAGGAATTTATAACACACAAGTTAACTTACATCTCAAATTTAAACTCTACTTTAACCACTAAATTTTAAATGCTATCCTTTAATATACGGCTAACAATATTCACAATATTGGTGAAACCATTAACACATAATGTACAAATAACTTTGACATCACTAATATGAATTATTAATATAAATATACTACCAAAGACTTGAAATTTACTGAACATAATTTAAAAACCATTAAATAAAATATGCATTTAGTAATAACACATCCAGTAATCTGCATAAACCATATATAATAATTAAATAAAAACAAATTTATACTAATACAAAATGAAGGAAATGAATTAACAGCCACATATAAGAAAAACGAATTCACGGGGGATTTTCCACTATACCACAACTCAACTGGTACGGGAATTGACAGGGAGAGGGGTGTGGTGGCGTCGGAGCTCGCGGCAGTTGGTCGGGAACGGAGGAACGGCGGCGATCGGCTGCAGGACGGCGGGAATTGCCGGAAAACGGAGGTGAAGGGTGGCGGTACTGGCGACGGCTGGGGGCGTAGAAACCGCAGGGGAAGGGGTGACTGCGCGTGTGTGCGGAAGAAACGAAAGGGAGGTGGCGGCTTTACTGTGTTTACTTTCCTTTTTCTTTGTTTTTGACAGAATTTGCCGAGTGTATGAGTATATGTACTGGGTGTGTGTTTGTGTATTATTAGAAATAGATTAGGTTGACTAATAGATAAGGATGAGGCCACACTACTTTAATTAGCCCCTTAACTGAAATTTAGCGGAACTAATACGATACTGAAAAATGATTTTTAAAACGAATTAAACTCTAAAATAATTAAATTTAACTAATAAAATTATTTATTTACTAAAATCATTCTAGGAATATTTAAACGCACAAAATTCATAATTAAATGAATTTTGAACTAATTTACTTAGAACAAATATGTCGGACTCAAATATGTCACACAATGCAGCAAATTTTTAATTTACTCAAAATAAATAAATATTGCTATTTTTATTACTCAAATAAATAGGAAATTCGCACCTAATTTCCCAGATAAAATAACCCGCTCTCACAAATATTCTAAATAAAATATACACATAATTTTGTTCCTCTTCTCTGACAAAAACAATAAAATATTTAAATAATAATATGAAGAAACCCTGAAAATTCGGGTTACTACATAAACCCTTATATCTTATAAAGCTTTCTATCAAAAGCGTAAACAGTTTATAAATATTTTCATAGCATTAAAGCAGAATATATCACAACAACATCACTTATATGATGTAGGGTTTGAAAACTGACATGCATCTATCATATGCATATATTATATCTCAACATTTTTATTACCATTACATCTATATACGATGTAAGGTTTGAAAGCATGCATGATATAATATCATATGCATATACTACATCTCAACATTTTTAATACCGTTACATCTATATACGATGTAAGGTTTGAAAGCATGCATGATATCACATCATATGCATCATCAATATAAGTAATGGAAAACAGCATGGGGTGAGAAAACTTGCCTTGGGTCCTTGGTTGTTAGGAGTTCGAGAAGTTGCCGGGCAATCTATAAACAAAGAAATACTCGATCAGTCCCCTAACGTAATCATTTAAAGTGCCATTAACTTAAGTACTAACGTTCTATTAACGAACATCAAATGTCTCGCTCTTGGTCACTTATAACCTCATGACATTCCTTAAACTCTTAAGTCAAAAGTTTGGTTGATAATCCATTCACAAACCCAAGTACTTTACCATTGCTAACTCATTGTTTTTAACCATCCCCTTAAGGGTATTTCACTCGCGCAACTTTTGTTCCCGCATTTTTATAAAATTGAAAAATCATCATTTTAACACGAAACCTCCTCGGTTCCCTTCCTAACTGTCCATACTAGTATCCACATTAATTTCTCGACCCAATTCCATTTTTAAAGGGTTTGATCATAAACTCAAAGTTCATATAGTGAACTACTTAGTTATCCGAAACCGCTTTCACTAAAACGAGTGTTTCTCCTAAACCGTAAATCGAAACAATACGATTCTTTCTCCAAAACAAACTATGACACAAGACCTACATTATCATGGTCAGTGGTCAAACTTGATAGTAGATTAAGATCCTCGAATACCACTGTCAAGGCAGTTAATAAACATTTTGTCATTACGACGGCTATACATGGAACGTTTCCATTTCACAACCAATCCAAACATCCAACCAAGACAATACATACATCCATATATCATTTACAACTCTAGGAAAGTTCATACTAACTCAAGAACTCATCCCTCAATCAACCACAACTCATTCAACCAACCAAAATCATTAAAACATGCATGGATCTCTTATACGACATGTTTAGCGAATTATACTACAAACTTAAGCATAAAACCCAATTAATATCAAGAGGGCAGAGGTGTTATACCTTCCTTGCTGCCTTAGAGACACTAACAATGGCTTAGCTATCCTTGCTTGAGCTTTAAACATCCTTAACTAGCTTAATCTTCAAGAACAAAATCAAGAACACAAGTTAGTATTTTCGAAATCACTATTCATGCCTCAACTTTGATCCAATATTTGACCATACTAAACTTCTTGTATGGCCATGAAATTTGGAAAGTACCTTGGGTATATATTGAGGGAGATATGGTCCAAATTTGGCGATTTTAGGACGAGTATATTTGGAGTTATGAATTTTTCTTTGCTCCTTTCTCATGCTGGGCAGAATTTGGAAGAAAATGGGGAAGATGAATATTTGCTTAATTTTTCTTTTCTTTTATTTTGTCAAAATGATGCATCCAATTTGTGTGGTTATGGTTTAGTTTAGTCACCCCCTTGCCACATGTCAACTTGTTGTGGTTTGTGGTGAAAGTGGTGACAAGGTGGTGATTCATCACCTTGTCATCACCTTGTCACACCTATGTCATCCTCCTGCATCATGCTTATGTCATAATTTGTGTCGTCAATCCTCTTATATGTTGCACTTGATGATCTTATACGATACTTCCCCTTCGGTTAGGGTTTAATCCATAATTCGTTACGCTTCTGTTTCACGATAGGTTCAAGTGATTTTGAAAACGTTTCTCTGTACCAATGTTAGGAGATACTTCCTTGATCTTTCCATTTCCTTGGTTTAATATATGATCCTAGATTTCTCACCTTGGCTTAAGATATGATCATGGATTTCTCATTCGACATACTTTCTCAAAACGATCAAATCAGTACATCCTTGATTGTCTAGTGAATAGTGATTTAAAACTCGAATGGAAATCTTTTGATTCCGATCGCGTTTACATTCACTTATTCTCCTTATACATCACTAATATAACTTCGAAACATTCATTCCATGTCTTCCATATAGTGTGGTCTGAAATATTTTTCATCAGCAAATTTACTATTCATCGACATTTACTATTCATCAAAAAAATTTAACTAAGTCCAAAATTTGGGGTTATTACACTACCTTTTCTACAAATTAGGAATTAAAAAGGGAAATTTCAATTTTTAATATTTAAGATAGATGTGCTCTACAAAAATAGATTAAATTGTATATTTAGTTTCCTCTATCAGTAAAGATTTTAAATGCAAGAATATTAAAATTGTATGTTTACTTTTCTCCATTAGTGAAGATTTTAAAGGCATTGAGATTTTTTTTATCTTTATTTTTAGAACTTTATTCAGAAGTCATTCGTGAGACTTTTTACAAAGGAGGTCAAATTCAGACTTTTTTGGCTCTCTCTTTAGCCCTATGTCTCTTATCCCTAGGAGGATACTTGTCTTTCATAAGTACTACCTTTTCTACAAATTAGGAATTAAAAAGCGAAATTTCAATTTTAAATAGATTAAATTGTATATTTAATTTCCTCCGTTAGTAAAGATTTTAAATGCAAGAAAATTAAAATTGTATATATAGTTTCTTCTAGTAGTAAAGATTTAAAAGGTAAATTCTATATTTAGTTTTCTTTACTTATAAAGATTTAAAAGACAATTGTGATTTATTTCAAATATTTTGTATTATTAATTCAAAATTTTGAGAAAATTTGAAAAATATATCGAAGCGATTTAAGAGGTGCCACCTCAATTCCCGTGTTCTCCCTTTTATAAGCAGATTTATAATTTTTAGAATATTTGTCTTTTATAAGTACTACATTTGTTTACAAATTATGAATTAAAAATGGAAATTTCAATTTTTAATATTTAAGATAGAGGTGCTCTACAAAAATAGATTAAATTTTATATTTACTTTCCTCCATTAGTAAAGATTTTAAATGCAAGAATATTAAAATTGTATATTTATTTTGCTCCATTAGTGAAAATTTTATATGCAAGAATATTAAAATTGTATATTTACTTTCCTCCATTAGTGAAAATTTTAAAGACAAATTGTATATTTAGTTTGCTCTATTAGTAGATATTTAAACGGAAATTGAGACTGTATCTAATCTTTGGTATTATTAATTCAAAATTTTGAGAAAATTAGAAAAATAGATTCAAGCGATTTGAGAGCGACACCTCACCGCTCTCGTCTTCTCCTTTATATAAGTATATTATTAATGATTTGTACCTAAATAATCTTTAAAAAAATACAGCATTAAATATACATAACTACTACGGTTTTACGCGTTAATGATTACTTGAAAATGAATTCTAAATTTTTTGTCTATATCAAATTATCACATATTTTTAATTATGAAATTGTTTAATTTATCTTTGTATTAAACACATATCTATATATAATTTCATTATTTCTGATATTAATACATGATCATCTAAATTTTAAGTAAAATTTTGTATCATAAGCAATAAGCGTGTCTTTTTTTTTCATAAATTGATATTCCGTAAATAATTATTTTTTACAGATTGTAGCTAATAAAAATGAACATTAATTTTCTTAGGATGAGTCAAAAGATCCAGAGTTAACTTAAATTATGTCAAATATAACTCAAATTTTTTATGACAATGAAAAATATACTTTATATATGTCCATTTCTTAAAATAATAACTTTAATTGAATTTACATTTTATAATTTTCACCTAAAATATAAATATATATTTAATAACTTTGAATGTTGAATTTTTAACCAATTATATTATTTCTACAAAAAGATATTAATATAATTTCAAATTTATGGTAACCTTGTTTTAAAAATATTCAATTTATCAAATAATTATTATGGAAGTAATTTTGAATCAAGTTTTTTTTTCAAGCCAATTTTAAATCAAGTTGAATTAGCCTCTAATTGAATAAATGATGTTTACACTCGTTCATTGGGAATTATCAATGACCATTTAATAAGCAAACATGACATTAATTAGGAAAAGGGACTTAAGGGTAATTTCACGTTATTGCATGAAGCAAAATTTTATGACATTTAGCAATACCCTTTTGGGTCATGCACAATACTGATAATTTAGAATCTTTTTCCCAACAACAAAGAAAGATATTAGCAATTATCAGTAAGAACAAATGCAAACTATAGTTATCGAACATGATAAAGACTTCACAAAATAATTGATTTATTTATCTTGCAAAGGGTTTTGCTACAACTTGGAAAAATAATGTTTCCAGCTTCTATCTCGAGAGAGATTACAACTGAGTTGTGGGAGTAGCTTTCTAAGCCTGTTTGATTAGATTACATGTGAGATGTGAAGCTGTTTATATATTCAAGTGACAGCTCCTTACAATTTGCTCACATGTGATCTTTCCTAAAATGTATACTAGATAGTCTAAAAATAAACTATAAATCAATCTAGATACATTCCTTTTGTGGCATACTCAATCTCAGTTGATGTAGAAATTGCATACCCTTGAATTGGTAAGTTGTTTTGATAAATTTTTGTAAGGTTAAAAACTAAGATATTTGATCTAATCTACGATGGACGAGTAGTGAAATATATTGACAAGTACGGGAAACAAGAACAAGAAAACAAGACACAAAACTTTTGATGACGCTGAAAACCCCTTTTTAAAGGTTAAAAACCGCGGGTGGATTGTCCCAACCAAATAATCCACTATAATGTGACAACCATGTGAGACAGCCTTTACCTTTAGGTTTTGGTTATTTTGTCAAAAGTATAAATCGAGAATTAAATTAGATTTAGGAAGTAACTAAGTCATTTAGTAAATCATCCCTTAGGTTTTTCTTTTTGACATTTACCGAGAATCAAGTCAAAAGAGTCAAAACGACCAAAAACACTTTCCGACATATTCTATTTGACACATGCTTGGTATAGGAATATTAACCTAATGGTATATTCTATACTAGGTTAATCTTTTGTCAGACATTAAAAAAGCAATGGCTAAAGGCACAATTTCCGAGAAAATTCAAACACGGCTTTTACGAGTTAAAATAGTTTTAATTATTTAAAAGAGTGTCGTACTTAAATGATTTAAGCCAAAATATATTTGATATATTCATTTTATATTTAATATCAAATTGCCTTGCCAAAAGCCATGCCAAAAGACACAAAATTGATTTTATTCCAAATTACCCATAAGTCCTTATTTATCCGGATAAAATCATTTCTTAATTCAAACTTATTTATTCCTTCGACCTCATAGTAATTATTTTATAAGGAATATTATGTTTGAATATGTGTGAAGTCAAAACATTTGTCTGGGTTGTCGGTAAAGACAAATGAATTTTTCGGTCGCTCCGAAAGACTGTTTTATCATTCGACAAATTCGTAAAACTACTTCCACATATATTTTTGACTTGAAACTTGGTATTTGTCATTAATATCTCTTTAATATTAATTGGTATTAGTTTCATAATTTTTGCATGACTTTTTTCCGAGACTCCTCAAATCAATACGTAATTGATTTATCGGTCGCTTAAAAGACATAGATGGTCAACGAATTTCATGGTGAAATTTTGACCATAATTCTCTGAATATATTTCAAGAGGATTTCCAAAGTTTCATAATTTTTCAAATATTTTTCAATTTATTTCAACGAAATGGGGTTGTCGCGTAGTTTCGGGTTTGTCGGCTTTTTCGTACCAATAGAACCTTCCTAAATATTCTATAATTGTTTTCCCCCACATTCTGATTGTTGGGATCTTTCTAGGAAGTTTCCAAAAAGCTACTTTATGTTTTTTGTATTTTATTCAAGGCTTGCCACTTGTTGATTAACCATTGGTCCAAAAAACCCTACTTTTGCCTATAAATACTACCTCAACCCCAACCCATTTCCTCAAGCCTAAAAAGCCAAAGAAATGCTGTTAAACACTCTCTAGAAACACCTCATATTCCAGATTGCAAAATCTCTCAAGAGTATTTACCAAACAAGCTTTGTCCATCCACTTTTATATCACTTTTAAGCTTGTTTTCATCTCCATTTCTTACTCTAAAACAATTCCGGCCAAGACCACTTGCAAGACAAGCTTCGGCTAGTTCTTGAAGTACTGTTGAAAGTGTGTTTAAGGATCCTTGTGTCCCCCTTAAATTACCTTTCTTAATTGATCTTGGAAGGCCTTGTTTTGGTAGTGATTTTTGGAGTATTTCTAGTTCATTTTACACCTCTCGGCCTAGTTCTTTAGGGCAACCTCTTGTTTTGGTAGTGAGTTGTGGGAGTAGCTTTCTAAGCCTGTTTGATTGTGTTCCTTAGATTACATGTGAGGTGTGAAGCTGTTTATATATTCAAGTGACAGCTCCTTACAATTTGCTCACATGTGATCTTTCCTAAAATGTATAATAGGGTTTAGGGTTAGTCTAAACATAAACTATAAAACAATCTAGATACATTCCTTTTGTAGCATACTCAATCTCAGTTGATGTAGAAATTGCATACCCTTAAATTGGTAAGCTGTTTTGGTAAATTTTTGTAAGGTTAATAACTAAGATATTTGATCTAATCTACGATGGACGAGTAGTGAAATATATGGACAAGTACAGGAAACAAGAACAAGAAAACAAGACACAAAGCTTTTGGAGATGCGGAAAACCCCTTGTAAAAGGTTAAAAATCGCGAGTGGATTGTCCCAGCCAAATGATCCACTATAATCTCTTTAACAATGGTTACAATGGTGAATAAAAATGAAGAACAAGTACAATAAAGCCTATATGTCTAAAAACAGCATGTACTCGTCCGACAGGTGTGGAAATTGAGAGAGAATTGAAGTGTAGTAGAAGTAGAAGTGTGTAGTTGTGTTGTAATTGAACTCTGAAGTGTATATATATCATTTTCAACTGATTTTTCTGTTGCTATAGTTGTGGAGCATGTGCTGAAGGGTTTCGAGCACATAAACGCAACGGAAAAACGCGAAAAATAAACCAAAATCGAAACCCCTCCGTAGGATCCATGCGAAAACAAAAGATGTAATTCGGAGATTAGTGTTTTACCTTAAAACGCTTTAACAATTCATCAATGGAAGATTAATGGAGATCCAAAGCTTGTTCAATCACCACGTATCTCGCTCTCGCGATCTACACTCTATGTTATCCACATGAACACTTTTCTTGAAGGATTGATATGTACTAGCACCCGAAAACTGCTTCTTTCTCTATCTTTCTCTCTTCTTGCTCTCATATACGGCTAGGGTTTTATTATAAAAACGTTTTTCATTCATAAAATCAGCCCCTTTTGAGAGTTTATATAGAGAGGAATAAGTTTTATTAATTATAATCCAATTATAATTAATGCTAATCCGAAATTTCAATTTTTTTTTAATTAAGTCTCACTTAATTAATTAATAACTTATTTCGGAATTAGTTTAAGTAATTCCCTTTCTATTTAATTAATTAATTCATTCATACTTAATTAATATTATAAATAGAATGAATTACTTATTTAATTTAAATTATTTCTCCTTCAAGCATTCTTTATGTGTGACCATGTAGGTTATTATTACGTTGACAACAATTTTAATAACTAATTAAAATTGTAAATAATGAGCGGCATCTAGTAATACATCATTGCTACCCAAGTAATAATAATTAAATCGGTGATTCGATTAAGCATTTTGTGAATAATGTTCCATGTAATATAATCCCTTTAACCTTGATATTCTAGATTAAACTCGAGGCATGTAATGTGTCATCCTCTTCATAATTTAATCTTAGTTTTCTTGATCGATGAGTAGTCTATTAAATCAAATCAACATTTGAGCACGGTCGTGCATTTCTTAGTCTCACTCAAACAAGAGGCCAATAATATCGCTCCTAAAATTAGGAGGGTTAAATCCCATCTAGATCATTCATATTTATCATACAATTCATAATATACCTAATGTCCACTTTTATCATCACCTGGTCAAAGGTAACTTTTAATGTAATCAAAGTATATTAATTCTCGTATAGAAATTTAATGATTTCAGGTCTAAGGATCATTACACCACTATCACAGTGAGAATTACTTATGACACTATTAACATGTGTAATCTCACGGCGGGTCAATCCAGTGTCATGTACTATTACATGCACCTATGTTTTGACTTTAGTATCACCATACCTATGACCAATGAGATGTGGTCATCAGTCAATAAACATACTAGTCTTTATGCATTATTATTGTCCTTAAATAATAACACTCGACTGGGGATATTTAGAAATAAAGATACTATTCATATAATCTCATTTTTAAGTCACATACTTAAAGATATCGAATACGTATCATAATTCCAAGGACATTTATTATGTTAACATTTATAACACAATAAATAAAGACATAATAAAAAAATAATAATAATCAATAAAATATAATTTATAATAATAAATGTTTTCTTTAAAACATAAAAGTATTGTCTCTAGAGCACTAATACTAACGCGTGCCTTGTAAGTAGGGAGTGGTTCCTAATTCATCTCTTATTTTTCAGGACAGTTGGCCGACGAGTAGACCTGGTCTTCAGTTGTTCCACACATGTCAACGTATTTTCTAGTCAAGTGTAATTTAGTTCCTATTTGACTGGGTCAATGTAGGATTTAGTCAATTTGAACGTTGTAAGTAATATAGAGTCAGTTTGTAACTATATATAATTGTTTGTTGTATATATCTTCGTGTCAAGACGTAGTTGTTGATGTCATTTCTTCATGTCATAGTGTATCTGTCTTCAGTATTTCTTCATGTCGTCGACATGTCTATCCGTCAGTGTTGATGTCGACGTGTGAAAAATCTGGTCCCAACATAAGCTTTGTCTTGTTCTCTCTTAAGCTCATGTCATAGTCTTTCAGGATTGTGATAGAACCATGTGAGTTATGTACCATCTGCTACTGAAATAATCTGTCACGCTTTTGACTTTGTAGGTGGATCAAAAGTTCCTCCCGTGAGACAAAGTACCGTGCTCGCCAATTTCTGCTGTCATGGGATGTTCTAAAGATGACAGTAAAATTTTCCTAGGACTAGGGAGTCACAGAGAACTTTACTGTCGTGACCTTGTAGAACATATTGTCATTGTGGTACAAAGTTGTTGTCTCCGGGCTTCTGCCAAAGTTGTTGTCAAGACTGAAAGTTGTTGTCATGAGGAGTGATGTCTTGATTGCATGTTTTGATATTCCTTGAAAAGTTGTTGTCTTCGAAAAATCTTGACAACATGTTTATTCCTTGTACATATAATATGTAGAATATCTTCTAGGGCTTGAACAAAGTGAACTTCTTTCAGATTACATTTTTTATTACATGTATTCATGATAGTACATAGTGAACATTACATGGAACATTATTTATGGCTTGTGACAGTGTGTTTCTTTCAGTCTAATTAAAGACTGATTACATAGTTAAGTTGTCTACCTGCAATTAGCCATAAAACCTAACAATCTCCCCCAATTTGTTTTTATGGACAATAACAACAAATTTTGAGTTTAAATCTGACAACTTAACTAACAAAGATCAGATCAGTAGAAATGACTAAAGTTCTGAACTATGTGAATTCTGTAAATGCTTTTGATAGAATTTGAGAACTATATGCATCAACATTTTCAGCTACAACAAACTAATGATTCTTATGCATTTTGCAATATAAATTTGATACAATCACTTAGCTTTTCTTTGCTTCCTTTTCTGCCTTGCTTCATCTTCTCTTTCCAGGGCATTTTGCAGAAAGGCTTTTAATTCTCCAACTACAACTTTCTCATTTTCATTCATGGCAAAGTCTTCAATCTCCTCAATGGCCTTTTGAATTCTCTTAGAGGTCCAGCACTTTGTGTCTTCAGGAATTAACCAGAAGGTTCCAATCTTTGTGATAGATCTGAACTCATGTCTGCCTCTCTCAATTCTGAATCTGTTTCCAGGATAGGCTTTCAAGGAGTTTCTTCTTTTGGAGTCCAACTCTGGATTTTCACCCTCTCTTTGCTTTAGAATTATTTTCAATTCAATTTCACATAGAGCTTCCAAGTTGTATCTAGATCCAACAACTGTGTAGAAAAGATTCTTCAAAGTTTCTGTCTTGAGTTTGTGAAAACTGTTAAGATGAATTTTCTCAGGCCCTTCTCTGATTCTGTAGGGATTCTCCAAGACACCGGATTGATAATCTGGATATTGACTTACAATGCAATTACGAAAATATTTTAAAAATTGCAATTTTAAAAATGTGAAAATATCACATTTTTAAAAAAATTACAATTTTACTATTTTCTCAAAATATTTGTAAAAATACCTTTTAAAAAAATTTATTTTACAAAAATAACATCTTTTGAAAATATTTTGCAAAAATACGTTCTGCAACCAAATGGTAGAATTCAGATAATCTTGGTGGATTTTGAAAATTTTAAAATTGAATTTGCACATGTGGTTGTGCAGTGAAGTTTTGTATATTTGGTTGCAAGTGGGTTAACATTTGGTTGCAGAAAATATTTTTCAAAGATGGTATTTTCACAAAATATTTATTTTTTAAAAAGTATTTTTGCAAAAATAATAATTCTGAATTGGGTATTTATGAAAAAAAAAACCGTTAAGGATATTGATAAAAAAAATTATTTTTGAAATATAATAATAAATTATATACAACACTGTTGGAAACAAACATATTTTTGTGTTTCATAATTCATAACATAATCAATCAATAATTTATTCGTAACTAACATGGTTGAAGTTTTGCAAACTAGTAAAATTTAAATAGCCAAGTCATTCTAATTCTTAAGGGAAATAGATACCAGGTACAACGTACAACCAAACAATCAGGTTATGTTAGGAGCATATGTAAGGGAATTCTGATTTGTGTATTGATTTAATTTAAACTTGTGTTTTTCTTTGATTTGTAACATTTGTTGACATGCCTGGTAAGTAAATAAAAATAAAATACGAGATTTGTGATTTGTCGGTTGTCGGTGATCTAAAGCACTGGTACATATAGGAACAGATCGGCGTAAGACTCGGCAAAGATAGGTCAAATTCTTAGCCTCATGCACGCAGCACGTAGTGTGTTGTTCTAATAACCAAAAATAACAAAGAACGGGTAATTTTAGAAATAAAGAGATTCGTGTAATAACTTTTAACTAAGAGAAAAAGGGCATCTGAGGATGATTTTAGATAACTCACCTGTAATATCCCAAAATTTTGTAATAATTGAAACCCTGATGAATAGTAAATTTGCTGACCACGCTATGTGGATGACATGGAATGAATGTTTCGAAGTTATATTATTGATGTATAAGGAGAATAAGTGAATGCAAACGCAATCAGAATCAGAAGATTCCCATTCGAGTTTTAAATCACTATTCACTGGACAATCAAGGATGTATTGATTTGATCGTTTTAAGAGAGTATGTGGAATGAGAAATCCATGATCATATCTTAAACCAAGGTGAGAAACCTAAGATTATATATTAGACAAAGATAATGGAAAGATCAAAGAAGTATCCCCTAGCTTTGGTACAGAGAAACGTTTTTAAAATCACTTGAAACTATCGCGAAACAAAAGCGTAACAAATTATGGATTAAACCTTAACCAAAGGAGGAGTATTATATAAGATCATCAAGTACAATATATAAGAGGATTGAGGATACAAATAATGACATAAGCATGATGCAGAGGAGTGACATATGAATGACAAGGTGATGACAAGGTGATGAATCACCACCTTGTCACCACTTTCACCACAACCACAAATTCAAAAGAGGTGTGTCATTGGTGACAAAACAAGTTTATGACCACACAAATTGATTGGCAAGTATTAAGGATTAATTAGACAAAAGAAAACAAAACAAAACAAAAGCAAAAAAAGATGCATCTTGAAGAACATCACATTCAGCTATTTCTTCTTCATCAAGGATAAGAAAAAATTCCTCCACTTTCACTCAACCATAATTCATGTTCTTGGGCTCTAAATCACCCTCTTCCATAAACTAAGGTAGATCTTTAATCTTAGCTTCATCCATGATTGATAGCTTGTTCAAAAATGGATTCAAAGTTGATGATGAATAGTGAAATGAATAGTAATTCTTGATTTTCTTGTTTTGATCTTGAAGTTTAAGGTTTGTAAAGGATAATCAAGGAGCAAGGAAGGGTATACTAGCCATCTATAGTCTATATTAAGTACCAAGGAAGGTATAAACCCTCTCACACTTTTACTTATGATTTGATATTAATGAATAAATGGATGATTGTTAGTGATAGTATGATGTAAAGATGATTTGCATGATATGTATGATGTTTAACGGAATAAGTGATGGTTGAACTAGTGAGTAGTGATATGAGCTTGTGTAGACAGAAATAAAGTGATTTGGATGAGATCCTTGGGTTGTGGATTGATGAATTGATTAGAGCGTTTTAAAAACGGGAATCGCGTTAAAGCGTTGTTACCATGTCGAATTTTACTTAGGTAGTTTGGACAGAGATAAGGAATACTTTAAAGGGCATAAACATAAGGTTTCTGACCATGATCATGTAGGCCCTGTTTCCTAGTTTGTTTTAGCGAAATAATCGTATCGTTTCGATTTACGGTTTAGGAGAAACGTCCGTTTTAGTGAAAGCGGTTTCGGATAACTAAGTAGTTCATTGCATGAACTTTGAGATTGTGATCAAGCCCTTTTAAAATGGAATTGGGTTGAGATATTAAAATGGATACTAGCATGGATAGTCTAGAAAGGAACCTAGAAGGATTCGTGTTAAAAAGATAAGTTTGTGATTTTATAAAAATGCAAGAACAAAGGTTGCGCGAGTGAAATACCCTTAAGGGGATGGTTAAAAACAAGGAATTAGTAAAGGAAAAGTACTTGGGTTTTGTGAATAGATTTCCACCCAAACTTTTGACTTAAGAGTTTACGGAATGTCATGAGGTTATAGATGACCGAGAGCGAGACGTTTGATTTTCATTAATAGAACTTGAGTGCTTAAGTTATAGCACATTAATTGTGTATCTTGTTATAGATCGACGAGCACACTCTCAAGACCCCACTACCACACCACCAAGACACCAAGGAAAGTTTTCAAACCCTACATCATATAAATGATGATGTTGTGATTTATGTGATTGATATATATATATATATATATATTATGCTTTAATGCTGTGAGAACTTTTTAAACTGTTTACGATTTTAGTAAAAGCTTTCGTAAGATATAAGGTTTATATGCTAGGTAAATACTAGATATAAACCGAGGTTTAAAGGCTCTAAGTATAGAGCAGTCGTACGATGATTTTAAAATAATAGACCAGGAGTTAAATTACTACTTTATTTTAATAATAGTGTCAGATATTGGAGGGTCCAGGGACAACTATGTTTTATATATGATGATTAAATATTCCAATATATATATACTATTGGATATTTAATGTGTGATATTAAATAATATTATTAAAAATATTATTTTGAATATCTATTAACTAAGTAAATATTAATTTGAATATTCATTTAAGTGGATTATTATTGAATAATAATTCAATATTTATTATTTGGATATTTATTAAATATTCCAAATATGATTTAAAAATCATAGAACCTTATTATATGATTAAAGGTTCTACTATTTACACAAAAATATAAATTTCTGATCTCCAGAAAAGATATTAAAACAGAGATTCCCAACTATTATCTTAAGATATTTAAAGATAATTAAATGCGAATAGTGTTTTCTAACTCATCGGAAATTGGGAATCTAGTTCAAGAAGTCGAGGACAGAGTTTTACTTCCACTGTTCCTCTAGAATACCTATAGCTGGGGATGACTCCCCCATTCAAGTAAAGAATTTCAAACTTGCTAAACTCTGAAAATTTCAATAAACTCCCTGGTCATGATTTCAAAATACGTGGTAATCATCTGTAGTTTCGTTGACTAATGTCAATCCACACTTTGACTTACTCCCTGCAAATACTCTGGAGTAAGGAATTCTGAACGGTTACAAAGTTTAGGATTAGGATTCCTCTAGCTGGGCCTGAACTTAAGATTAGGATTCCTCTTGAATCTGAACTTCCCAAACTTCCTGACTATCAAAGCCAAATCACCATCCTCCAGCTGATCAAGTTCCTCTAAAGAATAGAAGTCACCACCAGATTGATCAATGGATGTTAATCCATATTCAGCATCAATAACATTCATGTTAGAACTGGAAGGTTGAACAGCCTTCAGTTCTAGTTTCCGTGGGACTTCAGCAGCCAATGCAGTAGAAGTACTAACTATCCTCCCAGTTCCATATAACTAATCCTGTTGAATCTGCTCCAGCTCATAGGTCTTCAGAACACCATACAGTCTTTCCAAAGCAATCTCTCCCAGATCTCTTGCTTCTCTAATGGCAGATATTCTGTGCTCCAAATGACGTGGAAGTGTAAGTAGGAACTTCTTGTTAATTTCCTTGATAGTGTAGCGCTTCCCATTAAGATTCAGATCATTGATTAATTTGTTGTATCTCTCAAAAACCTCAGAGATACCTTCACCAGGGTTTGATTTGAAATGCTCATATTGAGAGGTGAGAATTTCCAGCTTATTCTCTCTAACTTCCTCTGTCCCCTCATTGATTATCTCTATGGTTTCCCAAATGTGTTTGGCAGTATCACAGTTTAGGACATGATTATGCATGATAGGATCAAGACAATCAACAAGGATCAACTGAAGACAGGCATCCAAGGTAACATCCTCTTTTTCACCAGGAGTGAAATCCTTGGGATCCTTAGGGTACATCCTAGCAGCCCTAGTAACAATGTTATTCTCTATAACTTCTCCCTCAATAATCATAGGGACTTTGGGACCATTCTTCAGCACATCAAAGTATTTAGGATTAGCAACTTTAAGAAATAGAAGTATTTTCTTCTTCCACATTGAATAATGCTCCCTGCTGAACATGGGAATCTTTACTGTACCAACCTTCTGTGTAGTAGACATATTTTGAGATTTTTAGGAATAATAAAAATTTCAGAGTTTAAAAAAAATCTCAAAACAATTGGATCTTTGATTTGTATATCAATCAAAAGGCTCTGATGCCAATTGTTAGGTCCTGATATGTTTGTAGAAGGGGGGTTGAATACAAACAGTACCGTTTAATCGAATTTGTATTGTTGAATTTAACAATTACAATACCAAATTTAATGCGGAATAAAATGAAACAAGATTCAAGTTAAATAAAACTCTATTGAACTTGAAGGGTGTTACAATTCTGTGTACAGATTACAGAGATCTTGTTAAAATAAATCTAGAATAAATTCGACATGAATTTATCTATATTTGTAATAAAAAGGATCGAATACTAAAAAGTAGTTCGATAGAAATTCTAGGGATTATGATCCGCTAGATTGTCAAAGCAGTACAAGTAATTGAATTCTAGTTGATTGGATATAACTTTGCTTGCTAGAATTTATTACAAGAAATTAATTGAGCTTTGCAGTTGGCTTGCGTTAATGGCAGAAGAAATGAAGATGTTACTTTGTATTTGCTTCTCTCTTCAATTGTAATGTGCTACTCCTTTTTGAACATGTATTAGTATATAACACAAGTCAACAGAAGTATTTCCACGCGCCAAAACACTTTCCATTTCATTTAGATTTACACTTGGTAGTACTGTCATTTAAGCCTAGTAGTACTATCGGTAGTACTAACCAATTATATTGGTAGTACTCTCGGTAGTACTAAGCTTGATAGTACTACTAGTATAAATCAGATAGTACTACTAGTACTAAATAGAATTAGGATTAAAACTGATTTAATACATTCTACTTTTAATTGATTTAATAAATGAATTAATTCTTTTAGAATTAAATCACTGATTAAATAAATTAAATAAATGACTCAAATAATTTCATAAATAAATTAATTCTTGAGAATTAATTTATACATTAAATTACTTAAGATCTAGACTGATTAATTTAATATATGAATTAATTCTGAAAGAATTAATTCATAGATTAAATTAATTATCTTATAGAATAATATTAAAAGAGAATTAAACTAATTCTTAGAACCACTAAAATTGATGACGAACTTCCACTGACTGACGTTGACACTCCATGTACTGTCTGGTTCATGAGCGACTAACTTTAATGGTTGTTCTTCATACTTGACTTTAAGCTGTGATTCTTTTCTCCTTCTATTTAAACAAAGGACTGTAACCTGTACTTTTTCTCCGTCACACTTCTGAAATCTCTGTCACTTTTAAATAGTTCCACTTCCTTGAATACTTCACTGAGGCTTGAACAATAAATTGAACTTCTTTCAATGTAGACTTACTTCAAGACTGTAGATGACTTTAATCTTCATTATCTTGACAGATATAATCTTCTGAGATTCCTGTGACATCTGTATTTATTATTTACTTATTACATCTTGGTTTATGTTGAGTAGAATCCTCTGTGTTTACAAACAGGCCTAGACATATGCCTTTCAAAGCTTACTTATATGCTTATGTTGTGTTATATTATTGCTGGGCTGAGTGCTCACTCTTGCTTTCTTTATATATATATATATATATATCACAACACAACTGCTAGGGTAGATGGCCAGGATTCTTCATACCGCTCGGAAGCGCGTATGGGCCGCGCAGACCGCCCATAGGATGGCAGTTGCAGCACCTCAGGTAGAAGTACTGAGTTGGTTCGGAGTGTAACTCTTGTTGCTCCGGTTTATTTATAAGTATCACTTATGTATATTAATGAACAAGAACAAACCTTTGCGCTGCCTTATGGTTTGACATAGAAATCATACTGGTAGTAGGTTGCAAGCATTACTTTTGGGTTGTAATAACTTTAAATTTATGGATCATATGACTACTGTTTTTGTAAGTTCGTTTCTGAGACATAACTTGCGTGAGTATATTGATGGTGGGGTCACCATGTGTGTTGATTTATTATATTATCATTCAAGTATTAAGTGTTTGTACGGAATAAGGGATCGTGACAACCTAGATCTCCGACCCCGGATCTGGGGGTGTTACAGAAATGGTATCAGAGCGTATAGTTATTAATCTCATAAACGATAGGGCGTTAGGAATAATAAATGCAACTATAATAATAAGAAGAACTCCCATTGAGTTCATAGTTGGGCTACCGGATGTAGCACTGACTGTTAAAACCCGCAAGGGAACTTTTATTACACAGTATAGTAACCTAATTTTTGCTTGTATAGGTGTTTGCGGCCGAGGAGGCTGATGACTTTGAGACCCAGCATGACGAGGCTCTGCTGGCGGCTGAGGACGACCCCGTGGACGACCCCATGGAGGATCTAGATGAGGATCCTGAGGAGGATACAGAGAACCCGGACGAGGATCCGGAAGAGGACCCCATGACTGTGTTTGACTTTCCTACTTCTCCTGCTCCCACTGTTGATGGAGAGTCGACTGAGGATGATGATTCCACTGAGAGGGATCAGATTGTGCCTGATGTAGTTACCACGGAGGACGATGAGACTTCTGAGGACAATGCTAGCCGAGGAGGCATCAGGATGTACCCTCTGCCTACTGTGAGAGCCCTTACCCCTCATGTGCCCCCACTGAGCCTGTTAGCATCAGACGATGACTATGATCTCGCCCCTGAGGGATATGAGGAGGACCAGGCCATGAATGATCCAGACACACCTCCTCCATCACCTACTAGAGTACCTACTATGATCCATGATTGGATGATTGGTCGGCTGACCACTGACTTGGCAGCGGCAGAGGCTAGAGCTGATGAGCTAAGGAGACAGTTGGTAGCAGAGAGAGACCCGTCGTTCCTATCAGGACGGGATGAGGTTTATGACTCCTATGGAGATGAGACTTGAGATTTCCCGCATTGAGTGGCGAGCTATGGTCCGCATGAGAGGCCCGTCTGTTATTGCTGAGGGATTGGTACCCCGACTGGCCACAGAGATGATTTGGGCAGATGCTATGGCGCGTGTCAAGAACCTGACCCGCTCGGAGGGGGAGACTTGATAGGTGATAGATAGCTTAGTTCTCTAAACTCAGATGGTCGTTAGTAGTGCCAGTTTTTGTGGGATGGTTCCGATGTATAGTAGTATCCTTTCTGAGTTAGAGATAGGCTGATCAGACTGACGTAGCAGATGTTGACTAGTTGACTGGTAGTACTTAGCTTTTGACTGTTGTACGGATGATGTATTTCAGCGATATGTTCGCTTTTGTTGGAACTTTGACTTCAGTATCTGGTGACTTTATGTCACTGATGTATATATTCGTGCATTTCAGTTTCTTTAAAGCTTTCAGTTTTAAATTTGATATCCCCTGCTATTTCAATTGTTTTACAAGTTATTAGTTTTGACATATAAATTGTGCAACCCCCATTTTGAAAAAAAAAAAATTATAAAAGAGTTTTGTGTGAGAAATGATGATTTCCAAGACTTTCACCGAGAAACTCAATTGATTCAACCACATATTTTGAAGGAACGAATGGTTTTAATAAAAGTTTTTGTTTAAAAACATCAGGAAAATGCCACCCCGACGTATGGGAACACGAGCACGGCTTGCCAATTCTGCGGCTCAGGGCAGTGTTAACCAGGGAGATGTAAGGCAAAACTTTCATAATGAGGAAGAAAACCCAGACTTCCACGAGATGGAAGAACATAACCATGAGGAAGGTGAGTATGAATTAATCGGAGAGGATGATGATTATAATGAGTTTGATGATCAGGACTATGAAGAGGAAGAGTATGAAAGTACTCAGAATGTAGAGGTCCCCGGTGGAAACCCGATGGACCAATTCATGCACCTACTCCGACAGAATTTGAACCAACACCCACCGCCACCACCACCACCAAGCCCCAATACTGTGGGGCATAGTGCTTTTAAGGCTTTTAAGTCCCTAAGGCCCCCAGAATTTCAGGGATCTGCTGACCCTGTTGAGGCAAAAGCTTGGTTAAAGGAAATGGAAAAATCTTTTGAAATCCTAGGAATTGAGGAAGCCCAAAAGACCGTCTTTGCTACTTACCTCCTGAAGGGAGAGGCTAACTACTGGTGGGAATTGAAGAGAAACCTAGAAACAGATACCGTTGTCACATGTACAAGGTTTACTACCTTATTTCTGGAAAAGTATTTTCCTGTATTCATGGAAGCACAAATGGAGAGGAAGTTTTTGGAACTAAAACAGGATAACCCGACTGTGGCGGAATATGAAGCCAAGTTTACCGAATTGTCTAGGTTTGTGCCAGATTTTGTCAATACTGACTTGAAGAGGTCAAGAAGGTTTCAGCAAGGGCTAAAGCAATGGATTCAGAATAAATTAGCGGTGTTGGAAATAACGGACTATGCATCACTAGTGCAAAAGGCAACCATAGTGGAAGCAGATAGTGAGCAAAGTCAAAAAGGAAGAGAAGAGAAAAAGAGAAAGTTTGGTAGTCAAGGAGGAAGCTCAGTGAACAAGAGTTTTCCAACAAGGACATTTGGAGGGACCAGGTCCCAACCCTTAAGGAATTCGGGATTCAGGAAAACTGAGAATAAGAGTCTAAGCCAAGGCGGCAGACAGACTGGAGTGTCCCATTTTAATCAACCCCGACCCCCACTACCTGACTGCAAGACGTGTGGAAGAAAACACCTGGGAGAATGTACCCTAAAGTCGGTAACCTGCTACAAGTGCAACAAAACAAGGCATTACTCCAACACCTGCCCTCGAAATGATCAGAAGTGTTTTCAATGTGGGAAATTAGGACACATGAAAAGAGACTGCCCTATGGCAAACCCCGCCGGCTCGAGAATCAGTGGAGCCGCCTCTAACAAGCCCCCAACTGCTAGAACTTTCAACATGACTGTGAAAGACGCCGTAAGGGACACTAATGTGATAGCAGGTACCCTTTTACTCAACACCGTCAATGCAAATGTTTTATTTGATTCGGGAGCTACCAAGTCTTTTATTTCGAGGGATTTCGCTAGTCGGTTAAGACTTAGGGCGGAACCATTAAAAGAAGTATTAGAGGTAGAAATAGCAAATCGGGAAGTAATTCCAGTTGATAATATACACTTAGACTATAGTCTAGAGATAGAAGGTCAACAGTTTCGTGTAGACTTGGTCCCATTTAAATTAGGGGAATTTGATTTTATTCTGGGAATGGATTGGTTGTCGAGCAATGGTGCTCAGATCGATTGTGAAAGAAAGAAAATTTGGATCAAAATGTCTGAAGGGCGGGAGGTCGTGTTCAAGGGACAACGACAAACCCGTAAGTTTTTAACCATGGCCCAAACCAAGAGGTTGTTGCGGCATGGGTGTGAGGCTTACTTAGCCTATGTGATAGATACAAATCGAGAGGTTCCTAAGTTACAAAATATTCCAATTGTTAATGAATTTGAAGACGTATTTCCAGAAGACCTTCCGGGATTACCACCCGATAGGGAGATAGAATTCGCTATAGAATTAGCTCCAGGGACGGCGCCAGTTTCGAAGGCCCCGTACCGGTTAGCTCCAGTAGAAATGAAAGAGTTAGCTTTTCAATTGCAGGAATTGCTGGATAAGGGAATGATAAGACCCAGTGTGTCACCATGGGGTGCACCAGTGCTGTTTGTGAAAAAGAAGGATGGTAGCTTGAGATTGTGCATAGACTATCGAGAACTAAACAAGTTGACCATTAAGAACCGATATCCTTTACCAAGGATTGATGATTTGTTTGACCAGTTGAAAGATGCGGTTTACTTCTCCAAGATTGACCCGAGGACTGGATATCACCAGTTAAAGATAAAACCTGAAGATATACCCAAGACTGCATTTCGCACTAGGTATGGGCACTACGAGTTTTTAGTAATGTCGTTCGGGCTGACGAATGCCCCAGCAGCTTTCATGGACCTAATGAATAGAGTCTTCAAACAATATTTGGACAAATGCGTCATAGTTTTCATTGATGATATTTTAGTCTACTCCAAGACAGAGGAAGAACACGCAGAACACTTGAGAATAGTGTTAGAGACGTTAAGAAAGGAAAGATTATATGCCAAGTTTTCCAAGTGTGAATTTTGGCTAAGGGAAGTACAGTTTTTAGGCCATGTGGTCAGCAGTGATGGAATACTAGTTGACCCTGCTAAGATAGAAGCCGTTGCAAACTGGGAAAGATCAACCACCCCAACTGAGGTGAGAAGTTTTTTAGGCTTAGTCGGGTATTATCGGAGATTTGTGCAAGATTTTTCCAAGATAGCAGCCCCACTGACCCGACTGACCCGAAAGACTGAGAAGTTTGAGTGGACTGAGAAATGCGAGAAGAGTTTTCAGGAATTGAAAAGGAGGCTAGTTACTGCCCCTGTATTGGCACTGCCAGACGGAAAGGGGAATTTTGTGATCTACAGTGACGCATCACACAAAGGGTTAGGATGCATGCTTATGCAACACGAAAGGGTGATTGCATATGCTTCTAGGCAGTTAAAAGAATATGAGAGTAGATACCCTACCCATGATTTGGAGCTAGCAGTAATAGTTTTCACCTTAAATATTTGGAGGCATTACTTATATGGAGAAAAGTGCGAGATCTACACAGACCATAAGAGCTACATTTTCACTCAGAAAGAGCTCAATATGAGACAGAGGAGATGGTTAGAATTAATCAAAGATTATGATTGCGAGATTCTTTACCACCCAGGGAAGGCCAATGTGGTGGCCGATGCCCTTAGCAGGAAGGAGAGACTCAAAATGATAACCTCCTCAGAGAAGTTAATCCAAGAGTTTGAAAAGATGGAGATTGAGGTTAAAATAACCGGAGATGGCACGGAGAAATTATTCAAAATTGCACTACAATCGGAATTGTTGCAAAAGATCAAGTTAAGTCAAGAGCGCATGATGAGCGAAGGGAAGGCCAATGTGGTGGCCGATGCCCTTAGCAGGAAGGAGAGACTCAAAATGATAACCTCCTCAGAGAAGTTAATCCAAGAGTTTGAAAAGATGGAGATTGAGGTTAAAATAACCGGAGATGGCACGGAGAAATTATTCGAAATTGCACTACAATCGGAATTGTTGCAAAAGATCAAGTTAAGTCAAGAGCGCATGATGAGCGAAGGGAAAGAGCTAATGATGGGAAAGGAATTAAGGACTGAAAGAGATGATAAGGGAGTTATGAGGTATACTTACCGGATTTGGATTCCTAATGATCAGGAATTAAAAGATGAGATTCTACATGAGAGTCATAGCTCAAGATATTCAATTCACCCAGGAAGTACCAAGATGTATAGGGATCTAAAGGAATATTATTGGTGGCCTAACATGAAAAAGGACGTAACAGAGTGGGTAAGCAAATGCTTGACCTGCCAAAGAGTAAAGGCAGAACACCAAAGACCCGGTGGACTCTTACGACCCCTAGAGATTCCAGAATGGAAATGGAAACAAATAGCCATGGACTTCGTAGTAGGATTGCCACGAACCAAATCTAATCACGACGCCATCTGGGTAATCATAGGTTGACGAAGTCAGCCCACTTTCTTCCGATTAATGAAAGGTACACTGTCGATAGGCTAGTGGATATTTACATGAAGGAAATTATGGCGCGACATGGAGTTCCAATCGCCATTGTGTCAGACCGAGACCCTAGGTTTAACTCCAGATTTTGGAGAAGCTTTCAAGAATGTGTAGGAACCAAGCTAAACATGAGTACCGCTTACCATCCCCAGACGGATGGGCAAAGTGAGAGGACTATCCAGAAATTAGAGGATACGTTGAGAGTTTGTGCCATAGATTTCAAAGGAAATTGGGATGATCACCTACCCCTGATTGAGTTCTCCTACAACAATAGTTTTCATGCGAGTATCGGGATGCCCCCGTATAAGGCCTTGTATGGAAGAAGATGTCGATCCCCCTTGTACTGGGATGAAGTTGGAGAGCGAAAAATGCTCGGACCCGAAATGGTCCAACAGACTAAGGATGCAATAGACCTTATCAGAGGACGGCTGGTAGCAGCCCAAGACATACAAAAGAAATATGCAGACTTGGCCCGAAAGGACAAGGAATATGAAGTGGGAGATCTTGTGTTGTTGAAAGTATCTCCGTGGAAAGGATTGATGAGATTCAGAAAGAAAGGGAAATTGAGCCCCAGATATATTGGACCATTCAAGATCTTGAGACGTATCGGGGAAGTAGCTTACGAGCTAACATTGCCCCCAAACCTGCAGCAAGTTCACAACGTGTTCCATGTGTCCATGTTGAGAAAGTACTATCCGGATGCCAGACACTTGGTGGAATACGAGCAAGTAGATATACAACCAGACCTGTCATATATAGAGCAACCGGTGGAAATCATTGACCGCAAGGATCAAGTGCTAAGGAACAAGGTTATAAAGTTGGTAAGAGTTTTGTGGAAAAATCATAATGTTGAAGAATCCACTTGGGAACTAGAGAGCACAATTCTAGAAAAGTACCCTCATCTATTTTGATTTGATTCCGGGACGGAATCCTTTTAAGTAGGGGAGACTGTAATATCCCAAAATTTTGTAATAATTGAAACCTTGATGAATAGTAAATTTGCTGATAAAAAAAAGTTTTTCAGACCACACTATGTAGATGACATGGAATGAATGTTTCGAAGTTATATTATTGATGTATAAGGAGAATAAGTGAATGCAAATGCAATCAGAATCAGAAGATTCCCATTCGAGTTTTAAATCACTATTCACTGGACAATCAAGGATGTATTGATTTAATCGTTTTAAGAGAGTATGTGGAATGAGAAATCCATGATCATATCTTAAACCAAGGTGAGAAACCTAAGATTATATATTAGACAAAGATAATGGAAAGATCAAAGAAGTATCCCCAAGCTTTGGTACAGAGAAACGTTTTTAAAATCACTTGAAACTATCACGAAACAAAAGCGTAATAAATTATGGATTAAACCTTAACCAAAGGAGGAGTATTATATAAGATCATCAAGTGCAATATATAAGAGGATTGAGGATACAAATGATGACATAAGCATGATGCAGAGGAGTGACATATGGATGACAAGGTGATGACAAGGTGATGAATCACCACCTTGTCACCACTTTCACCACAACCACAAATTCAAAAGAGGTGTGTCATTGGTGACAAAACAAGTTTATGACCACACAAATTAATTGGCAAGTATTAAGGATTAATTAGACAAAAGAAAAGAAAACAAAACAAAAGCAAAAAAAGATGCATCTTGAAGAACATCACATTCGGCTATTTCTTCTTCATCAAGGATAAGAAAAAATTTCCTCCACTTTCACTCAACCATAATTCATGTTCTTGGGCTCTAAATCACCCTCTTCCATAAACTAAGGTAGATCTTTAATCTTAGCTTCATCCATGATTGATAGCTTGTTCAAAAATGGATTCAAAGTTGATGATGAATAGTGAAATGAATAGTAATTCTTGATTTTCTTGTTTTGATCTTGAAGTTTAAGGTTTGTAAAGGATAATCAAGGAGCAAGGAAGGGTATACTAGCCATCTATAGTCTATATTAAGTACCAAGGAAGGTATAAACCCTCTCACACTTTTACTTATGATTTGATATTAATGAATAAATGGATGATTGTTAGTGATAGTATGATGTAGAGATGATTTGCATGATATGTATTATGTTTAATGGAATAAGTGATAGTTGAACTAGTGAGTAGTGATATGAGCTTGTGTAGACAGAAATAAAGTGATTTGGATGAGATCTTTGGGTTGTGATTGTTTGGTTGTGGATTGATGAATTGATTAGAGCGTTTTAAAAACGGGAATCGCGTTTAAGCGTCGTTAGCATGTCGAATTTTACTTAGGTAGTTTGGACAGAGATCACGAATACTTTAAAGGGCATAAATGTGACGCCCTCCAAACCCGGGGTACAGATTTGGGGAGTCACTCGACCAACGAAACACAATATACTTGAATCTAACACATGCATAATAATATAATAACATAAAATACCCCTTATCCAAGACCACATCCAGATTATGGCATAAAACACGCTTCTAATTCATATTTATTACAAACCAGTTTTCAGAGTTATTACACACTTAATATACAAAGCTGGACATCTAGTCTAACTTCCAAAGTAAAGCAACTACCCATCCAATGACAATCACTCGGGGTGGTCTCCTAGCATCTGGAGAACTATCACTAGTCTGCTCATTCTCTCGCTTCACTGGAATAGGGTTAGAAACAAAACAAGTATGAGCCACATGTGCTCAGCAAGCACGATATATATATCAATCACAGTTCCATAATGAAAGGAAAGATGTCAGTTATCTGAATCAACAATATACAAGTCAAACATATGCTTTTAACAATCTTTATTGAAGAAAGAAGAATTAGAATTGGACTTCTACATTTTTCAAATTCAAATGTTGAGCTGCTGATCAGTCACGCATCAACCCCGAACTAGCTTATAGCATAGTCCTCCACTAGGATCCATGGCCATCTAGGCCTTAAGTTATTACGACAATAAATATGACCCGACCATTACTGGTCTCATTTTAAACATGCCAATTCTATCACAAGGTATAAGCAATAACATGCATAACAAGATAAGTACACAATGACGGGGTGTAATAGTTGCAAAAGAGCTTCAACTATTCAATATCAAAGAAAGTCCGAGAAATAGATTCGGAATGGTTTCAAGGGTACAACGTACTCATTTAAGAAAGTCAACAATGGTTATCATCAATATAAACTGAATTGAAGGTGAAGGTTTCTGATATCCAACACGATTGTGGATTAAGTCAAAAGTTAGGAATATTCAAGGAAATAGCATCAAGTGCTCAATACGGGTGAAGATTGAATAATCTGAATCGTTCTGATGGTAACATACATGAAATTCTGAAGAATAACAACAATTGAATCAAAAAGTAAAGGCACAGATACTTGTCTGGTCTAGTAGCTGACGGAATTCTACCGAGCTCACTCTACCTTCTCTTTTCCCTTGCTCCGGGAACTCAATTCTATAATAAATAACTCATTATGGTAAGTCTAACTATCCTCATTCTATCCTTGATATATACTCATAATCATTTTTACATTGAAACAAGTAATCGGGTTCCTATCAGATGCCCGATCTATTTTACTGTAATTAAAACAATTAAATCAATTAATATAAAATTAATTGACAATTTTAAACACTCAAACTATTTTTAAATAATTAAATCAAGCTAGAAAATAATTAAACTTAATTTAAATTAATTAGATCTAATTAATAATTAATTATTAAGAATTAACTGATTAAAAGAATTAATTAATTAATTAATTAAATTAATTATTAATTATAAATAATTAAAATAATTAAATTTAATCAGTTTTTGAATTTAAATAATTAAATATAATTTTCTAGAATTTTCTGAATTTAAAAATGTATTTTTAAAATAAAAATATGATTTTTATAAATAATTATACTATTTTCGAATTAAATTAAAAAATAAAATTCAAAAACAGTTTTCTGAAAATGAATTAGGGTTTTGAAGATTGAAACCGGGTCAGAAAACGGGTTACTGGATCGGGTCACGGGTCGGCAAGAACAATCCGGGTCGCGAAGAACAGCCGGAAAATTCCCAGAATCCGGTGAGCCAAAAACACATCAAAATTGGGGCTTTTGATACCAAAACACTCCTCATAACCATACCAATACATTCCGATCAAAAACAAACCAAAAACATCACCGGAACTTCAAACCCGACTATTTTCCGGCGACCTTAAACCAATTTTCCGATCTACTAAAATCTTACATGAAACTCTACGTTCTTTATGTTAAAATGAAGCTAAGAACACATACAATGAAAGCCCTATATCCAAAATCATGTCAGATTAATAACCAGAACGGACTATTAAAAAGAAGAATTCGGGTCAAAACCCGAAAATCAAACCTGTAAAAATTGAACATAAACATGAAATTAAAGCATGAATTCCTGCTAATTAGAACCATAGGAACATGTTGGAAGCAATCAATTGAACAGAGAATCAACAGAATGAAAATCCCCAATTCGAATATAAACCCTAATTTTAATTCGAAATTTGAAAAATTCATATAAAATCGAAAAATTACCAGATGATGATGAGGTTGGAAGATTATGAAATTAGAGCTCAAGATCTTTGATTTGTGTACTTGAACTTTGAATTTGGATTTCAATAACACCTTCGAAATTGATTTTGATTTTCAAGAACACGAAAAACACGGTTCGGGAATTTTATATTTTTGCATATTTTTAATACGGATTATATGAAATATAATGTACGATTCTCCTTTTTATACTTAGTGGAAAATAATACCCTAAACGACAGTTTTGGATTGATATTGATCCACTGGTTCGCTTTAAACCCCTAATAATGTAAAATACACGTTTTACGAGGTGATAGCTATCCAAAAAGATTGATAGTTATCCAAATCAATACATATCATTTATATAACTAATGCTCAAGAATACTGGGGCTATAACAGATGTATTTATTGATACGGACGATATATCAATTACACTAGAAAAATTAGGGTTAGGGTTTAGAATAATTTTTCTTCCTTTGAATAAAACAAATACTATTGATAATATCGGATAATAAGGGATATAATAATACGAAGAAATCCTCCGATAATGATTCGAACACGAATGACGAAGGAATAATAATGATGAACAAAATTTCAACGGGGGCCTTGAATTATCAAAACGGGGCTCAAAATTGAAGATATTTTCAAATGACAAAATATTTGAACGGGGCTTTCTACACACCAATTTACACATAAACACTTAACAACCTTTAATATTAAACTCAAAATACTTCACAATAATTATTCTACACATATAATACAATTTATATTATTAATAAAGTTCACGGATCTTACAATAAACATAAGGTTTCTGACCATGATCATGTAGGCCCTGTTTCCTAGTTTGTTTTAGCGAAAGAATCGTATCGTTTCGATTTACGGTTTAGGAGAAACGTCCGTTTTAGTGAAAGAGGTTTCGGATAACTATGTAGTTCATTGCATGAACTTTGAGATTGTGATCAAGCCCTTTTAGAATGGAATTGGGTTGAGATATTAAAATGGATACTAGCATGGATAGTCTAGAAAGGAACCTAGAAGGATTCGTGTTAAAAAGATAAGTTTGTGATTTTATAAAAATGCGAGAACAAAGGTTGCGCGAGTGAAATACCCTTAAGGGGATGGTTAAAAACAAGGAATTAGTAAAGGAAAACTACTTGGGTTTTGTGAATAGATTTCCACCCAAACTTTTGAATTAAGAGTTTACGGAATGTCATGAGGTTATAGATGACCGAGAGCAAGACGTTTGATTTTCATTAATAGAACTTGAGTGCTTAAGTTATAGCACATTAATTGGTTCTAGGGGACTGACTGTGAATTGTGTATCTTGTTATAGATCGACGAGCACACTCTCAAGCCCCCACTACCACACCACCAAGACACCAAGACAAGTTTTCAAACCCTACATCATATAAATGATGTTGTTGTGATTTATGTGATTGATATATATATATATATATATATATCTATTCTGCTTTAATGTTGTGAGAACTTTTTAAACTATTTACGCTTTTAGTAAAACCTTTCGTAAGATATAAGGTTTATATGCTAGGTAAATACTAGATATAAACCGAGGTTTAAAGGCTCTAAGTATAGAGCAGTCGTACGATGATTTTAAAATAATAGACCAGGAGTTAAATTACTACTTTATTTTAATAATAGTGTCAGATACTGGAGGGTCCAGGGACAGCTATGTTTTATATATGATGATTAAATATTCCAATATATATATATACTATTGGATATTTAATGTGTGATATTAAATAATATTATTAAAAATATTATTTTGAATATCTATTAACTAAGTAAATATTACTTTGAATATTCATTTAAGTGGATTATTATTGAATAATAATTCAATATTTATTATTTGGGTATTTATTAAATATTCCAAATATGATTTAAAAATCATAGAACCTTATTAAATGATTAAAGGTTCTACTATTTACACAAAAATATAAATTTCTGATCTCCAGAAAAGATATTAAAACAGAGATTCTCAACTATTATCTTAAGATATTTAAAGATAATGAAATGCAAATAGTGTTTTCTAACTCATCGGAAATTGGGAATCTAGTTCAAGAAGTCGAGGACAGAGTTTTACTTCCACTTTTCCTCTAGAATACCTATAGCTGGGAATGACTCCCCCATTCAAGTAAAGAATTTCAAACTTGCTAAACTCTGAAAATTTCAATAAACTCCCTGGTCATGATTTCAAAATACGTGGTAATCATCTGTAGTTTCGTTGACTAATGTCAACCCACACTTTGACTTACTCCCTTCAAATACTCTGGAGTAAGGACGTCTGAACGGTTACAAAGTTTTGACAAGTATTTGTACTTGGGGGAAATAGGATTAAATTCCGATTTCCGTTTCATTGATATTTTTATCATGGGAACTGGAAGGGCTTACACGACAATGAAACAGGTGCCGGGGTAGTGCCAAAATTATCAAGGCTTACCCGGTGATGAAACAAACGCCGAGGTAGTGATCTCTTGCGTGCTAAGGCTTACCCGGTGATGAAACAGGCACCGAGGTAGTGATCTCTTAGCACAGTGGCCCGTATGCGGCCAGGGTGATAACCGAATAGGAAGTCGTCCTTCTACTAGTAGAAAAGTTACGTACGATACAACGGCTGATCACCGTGTATCGGGTGTTCCAGTATATCCCCTTCCCTCCAATTGGAGTTGTGTTGCACATTGTAACGAAAGCCTAGGTGCTGAGTTACTGATAATGTGGCAGTGATGAGTAATGATGTTCCTAGTACAGTAGAGGTACTGTATGGCATGTTTTGACGAAAAGTATAATAAATATATCATTCTGTATACGAATGAAGTTTTAAAGGTTTTCCTTTATGATATAAGCTTACTTATATGCTTATGCTGTGTTATATTATTGCTGGGCTGAGTGCTCACTCTTGCTTTCTTTTTATATATATATCACAACACAACAGCTAGGGTAGATGGCCAGGATTCGTCATACCGCTCGGAAGCGCGTATGGGCCGCACAGATCGCCCATAGGATGGCAGTTGCAGCACCTCAGGTATAAGTACTGAGTTGGTTCGGAGTGTAACTCTTGTTGCTCCGGTTTATTTATAAGTATCACTTATGTATATTAATGAACAAGAACAAACTTTTGCGTTGCCTTATGGTTTCACATAGAAATCATACTGGTAGTAGGTTGCAAGCATTACTTTTGGGTTGTAATAACTTTAAATTTATGGATCATATGACTACTGTTTTTGTAAGTTCGTATCTGAGACATAACTGGCGTGAGTATATTGATGGTGGGGTCACCATGTATGTTGATTTATTATATTATAATTCAAGTATTAAGTGTTTGTACGGAATAAGGGATCGTGACAACCTAGATCTCCGACCCCGGATCTGGGGGTATTACATCACCTCAAGTTGTAAAGATTTTAAGTATAAAAGTTGAATGAGATTTTTATAATAATAGAATAAATCTCCTATAATTATAAAAATAGTCTTAAAATTGTATTAATATCAAATAAAAGTCATTTGATCATCAATCCCTTTAACTTATGACATGACATTACATTTAATACTTAGACACATTGTGAATTTATATGCATAGATATTGAGTTTTATATTATTATTTCAAAAATTATCAATTTTATATATGATATATTAATTTTTGGTAATTTTTTTGAATTTTTTGAATTATCTAGCATTTTCCGTTATCAATTGCTGCATAATTCGGTTTGGAGATTTGATACTCATATTTTATTTTGAATGAAATCTTTAAGTTTATTTCAATTCAATAATATTTTTAAAAATTACATCCAAATTACGTAACAGTGGTGATGTGATAATAGTAAATCGTTATTAATAAGATAAATTAATATATAGGAATTCATCTTATTTATTATTTTTACAATTTCTTATATAAAAATATAAGGACACTTAGTATTTTTAAAAGTTTTCAAAAATATGTATTGAGTTCTTTAGCTTTTTTAACATTAACAAAAGTACCCTCGCTTCAACAACCCCGCCCTTGTGTAAATATCACTCAAAATCAAATCTCATATAGTGTTTCTTCTTGACAAAGATCGCCAACCATACACTGATACACCCACTCCCCCAACGACATAAGTTAGGAGTGTCCTCATTGTTCTTTACTTTTCCACAGGTATAGAACTAAATTTACCGCAGCGGGCTATTTCTTTAACTTTTTTTAACAAAGACAGGGAACTATTTCAAATAAACTAGAAACTAGAAACGTTGACTCCCAAGTCCAACTACAACACATGAAAATCGAATGCAATAAAAATGAAATAATTTTTTTGACTCCAAACTCCAAATATATTGCATGAAAAATCGATTTTAGTTATAATATTGTAAAATTTCGTTAAATTAATACTCAAAATCATGATAAATTAATATTTGAATGCAAATGTATGATTTCAATATAATAACGACAATATAAATTTAACCTTTACTAAATTACCATTTATAAATTAATAGAATTTATATGCCATAATGATATTAATTTATAGTTGTGTTACCGTTGTCTTAAATGTAAAATGGTTTAAATAAGTATTAAGTGTTATAATTAAAATTCCATTTAATAGGTAAATTACTATTGTGAAACTCGTTAACAGGGGAATCTGGTGTAACAAACTTAGGGAGCATTGCTGAAATTATGGTAGTTATTGATGATGGTGGATGGAGCAGGACATTAAGATTAGGGTTTTTGTTATTTGAGGATCGGTGAGATGTATAAGAGAATTGGTTGTAATTCAAATCAAACGTGCTGTTCTTTATTTTTCATAAGAATCGCATCGTATCCCTACAATATATTTACATACCAAGCCAAACATAGTTCTTGGGAGGATAAGTCAGGTTTCATTTCTTAAAGATCCCGTTGATACTATCAGAGCCACCGTTCTTAGTAAAATCGTTTTGGGCCTTTAAAGTCCAGCTGTTTAGGGAGATTCACTCACTACTATACCCAAACAATTTTTTTTAAAAAGAAAAATTATTAATGGTACCATCGTAGATTTGGCTTTTGTTAGGTCCAAAGTATCGTAGAAGGGGGGGGGGGGGGTTGAATACGATACTCACAAATAATTCAATTTCGTTCGCGGATAATTCATTCAGTTCTATAACGAAATCAAGCACACCAAATCAAACCAAGAGTCGGGGAATATATCTTTTTATAAATATAAACCTCGAGGGGTGCTACAATTTCTAATCCTTAGATTAGCTTCAATGAGTTTAAGGTTACACAAATTCAATACAATGATCAAATTCTGAGCACTATTAATTTCTCTGAATTTCTCCGGCTCAAACTTCTCTCTCAGTAATGTCTCTGTGTATTTTGCCTTAACTGAAGAAGACACTTCTTCTCTCTGATAGTAATTATAGACTTGGATTTGAAAACTATCGAACCTCAATTGTAGAAACAATCTTGGCCGTCCATCTTCAAAATCAACCTGTAAAAAAAGAATACTTTTCACCTGCTCCTAATTAAAAAACCATCGAATGACTTAACTTAATTTACCATTCGATAGTTTTTAAATCAAAACTATCGAATACCAAATTAAGTTAAAATGGTTTTCAATGAATTACTTTTTATATCATTCGATAGTTTTCTGAATTGAAAAACTATCGAATCATTTTTCTTGTCTTTTATCTTTTAATAATTACTCCTGAGCTCCTGGGTGTTTAAGTAATAGACTGTATCACTTTCTTCTGAGACGATAAAACAACTTGATCTTTTTAGTGCCGTCAACTAGTGCAACTGGTCTAGTTCACAGATGAATAACACTTGATCAATTCTTCTTCTATGTCTTGAATTCAATGCTTCTGATAAGTCCCTTGTCGTTCTGGTTGCTTCAATTAAATCACTGGAATCCTGTGGTACTAACCCTAAATCATTCACATACTTCTGTCGTCTTGAAAGTCTTGTTTCTTTTGTTGTCACTGAGGCTTGAACATTTTCATGAACTTCTTTCCGTGACCTGTTTACGGACTTCAAGAATACATAACGTATTTTGATTTTTTGAGTTTACCTTATCTTCTTTGATTCTGGATTCCCGTGCTTCTGTTAATATTGTTGTCCGTCTTGTCCTTTGTTGAGTTGTAGTTATCTCTGTTTCATCTTATGTTACATTATGCTTTACAATCTCCCCCTATTTGATTGGATAGAGTTCGACAAGCAAATACCTCGAGGATAACTCAACTAACTAAGGAAACATTAAACTAATTAAAGTAAGACAGCTTGAATAATATTAAATGCATTCTGGATCAGATATATATACATTTCCAGATTTCATAAATCAAAAAACAATAAAACTTTATACACGTAAGTTGCTCCTCTAGTCTGAGCTGATAGTTCTTTTGTTCTTTGCTTCTCATCTTCAGTCCATTCCGATCTCACCTTCTTCAATCATTGGATCGGAGTTAGCATCTTGATAATCAATCACTGATGGATAGTGCAGTGGTTCTCCAGGTTTAAGGATTGCTCCTTGAATGTGTCTTCCAATGTACTCAACCTCTTGACCCACTCCAGCCCACAACCATGCAATGTTAACATCTTTCTTGTTTAGCTTTGGCATGTTTGGTAGTCTGGGAAGCACTTCCAATCCTCTTTCCACTCTCTTCCTATAGTAAGGAACATTCTCCATTAAAAATCTTCTCAGAGTGTCTGCTGCTTTGTCCTTCTCCGTTGATGTGAATCCAGTGAATCTAAGATACTTCTCCACTGATATCAGATAATTACTTGGATAATCTCTCAGTTTGTCCTCAGCCAAATAGCAGATTCTGAACAAGTCATTCATCATGAATCTAACCATTGGAGGATCTTCAGTAATCTCTGGACCGACTTTCATCAAGATCTCCTTAACATGCTCACGGAGCAGTTCATTTAGCCTTGTAGTCCTTTGTATCTTGATGAGCATAACCTGCAGTTCTGTGTATGTTCTCTGTTCAAAAAACTTAGTGGAAATCACAAAGGTACCTTTCTCAAGAAAGTTGATCAATATGTTCCAGGCACCGTTTGCTTTAACCCTAGCTTTCAGAAAGATCACAGTATTTCTCAATGCAGTGAAGTAAGTATGATCATCAGGATTTGCACTTCTTATGTCCTGAATTATGACTTGCACCTCCGCATTGTCGTTGACTTCTAATCCGTCTTCAACTCCACAAAAGGTTTTGTAAGCCACCTCCCAGTCAATACCTTCCTTCTGTGCTAAATCCATCATCTTCTTCTTCCTTACTTCAGCATACACCTTGAATCTTTTAAGCTTTTCACTCCTTAGAACTGCTTGTTGTATCTCTCTCTCAGCTTGCCTGGCATCTATTGCAGCTTTGTCAGCTTTCACCATCTCCAAGGCAGCTTGTTCTTCTAGTGTCAGAGAATTTGCTTCTTCTTCCATATCATCATCCAAGATAGGATGTTCTATTGGCTCTGGATAATATGGCTCATGCTCCTCCTGTAGTGGTTGCTCTTGCATGATCTCAAATTCCTCCTCACTCTCTTCTTCTTGCACAATGTCTTCAATCCAGTACTGTCTAACTGGAATAGCTTCATTGGTTTCCCAAACTCCCCATCTAGTTGTTTGCCAACCTTCATTAATCACTTCATTTGTTTCCCCTTCTCCAACTTTCTCCCCCTTAGTTGAGGAATCCTCGATGTAGTTATCCTCATTGTAAAAGGTAGTAGAAGGATCAGGTTGTTGTTGTGAAGGTCTGGGTTGTTGGTTCCTCAACATATTCCAAATAGACTGTACCCCGTCACTTTGATTCTCCATGAACTCCATAATCTCCTTATTCATCTGATGCACAGAAGCTAGCTTCAGGTCAATGTTATCCAATCGTGAGTTGGTAGTCTTTTCAATGTGATCCAATCTCTTGTTTAGCTTAGACTCCACTCTTGAAAGGGTGTTCATTGCATCTTTTACCCTAGGTTGACCATCCCGGATAACCAGAACGTCTTCCTTCAAAGCTTCTTGTCCTTGTTGCAGAGCATTAACTTCATTCATGAAACCATCCTTAAGCTCTTTGACATCAGTCCTCAATTCGACCAGTTCTTCCATAGCTTCCTTCTTCAAGGAGTCCACTGCCAGTTTAGTACCTGTTATAGTGCCAGATGCACTGCCTAAGACCCGATAAGTTCTTCAAGAATCAGCTGCAGCCAAGTCAATCTTCTCTTCAATAGTCTTTAAAGAAGCATCGGCTTGACCAGAGGAGATCTGTTCGCACAAAATCACGCAAGCGTACGCGGTCACAAGTAATATAAGAATAAGTAAAGTTCGTTCCCACATAGACTGGTTTACCACAGTTATGCACTTATGCAACAATGTATGGCTATTGCTCAATGCTCAGACAAGTATCAAATTTGAGTTTTGATTATCTAAATTAACTAAACAAATTATTAAGACTATAATTAACTAAGGAGTTGCTGTTGAATTACTTATGAGAATAGAACATGGGATCCTAACTTCATTAAATACTTCATCTAGAGTCTTTTGTCTTTAATCAATGCATGTGACAGTTGTGACAACTAATCGGACAACACGAAATCAATACACGCTACCTTTCAGTATACGTATACCATACCACTCAAACATCCACAAAAGAGATAGAAGTTGAGCAGACACCAATTATGCTTAGACCATATATGTCAATAAGATTTGAAAACATAACGGTTTAATGAGCAAGTTATCCATTCAGATTACATAGGGAAGGTAAGATGGTTAAAATTACCTACAAATCATGCATGACAAACATACATAAACCTATGCTAGCATGACAAGTTCTAAACCTCTATATCCACTTTCGCAATCAATAGAGATTAACAAACAACTTAGATGTTAGCTACGCATCCAAGAAGAATAAGCACAACCAAACTAGGTTATCAATAATTCATCACACACAAATCTTTAAAACAATTAACTACTAAAATCCATAAATAAATCCGTTAGAATCCCACGACAACGATTAGTTCATAATCGAACCGTTCATCATCGTGGGTTCTGATGAAAACATGATAATAAATATGTCTGGAATATTAATTAAAAGTACTAGGGTTTGTGAAAAACAAACGAGAATCCAAAGTATCACCTAATTAGAAGAATACAAAGATAAGTTGAAAACTAGATCTTCGTAATCAGCCGTCTTCTTGTTCTCCTTGTTGGTTTATGGATAGATATGTATGTATATGAATATATGTCTCTGAAATCGTCCACCAATTGTTTATATAGGCTCTTTTGTTGACTGGTCTTCGCTGGTTTCCTTATTAAAACAGAATTTGACTTCTTCAGCAATCCACCAGGCGCGGGCGCGCTTCCAAGGGCGCGAGCGCGCTTCAACAGAATTCAACTAGGCGCGGGCGCGCTTCCTAGGGCGCGGGCGCGCTTGAGCCTCTGTCAGATTTCTTCAAAACTCATTTCTTGACTTTTCCTCGCGCTCTCACGTCCCATAACTCCTAGGCTTTCACAAGGATGCTCAATCACCACCGTATAATCAAGATAGCTCCGAAACTCTGATAATTACTAAGCTCTGCACATTCCAACTCAAAACACATTAAAAACACCAAGTACTTGAACACAAGCAGTCAATTTAAGCCGATTTGAAGCATTCCAAGTAGATATAAAATCCACTTATCACATCCCCAAACTTAAACTGATGCTTGTCCTCAAGCATAAACAGACTCTATATATAATGCAATGCATGAATGCAACTAATATGCTAATGAAAATGATCCCCTCAGACTAACTACAACTAATCAACAAGCCAACATCTCAAAGAATGCAATCTTCCAAACAGAGTTCGACCAAATCCCCGTATACTAGCAATACAACACAGAAACGTGCGTGTGTGCGATGCTCATCATTATACTCCCAAACTAAATCAAGACCATATCCTATTCTTCACCAAAACAACCACAAGCTTATAAACAGAATGAAATCTAGACACAAGAAATCACTAAAAGTCACCTCATAATCCACTTGAGGTAGGCAGGAATTCATGCTTTATTACGACACACATAACAACACTCATGCTTATTTGACCGTGCAATGGCTGAGTCCCCAAAAGGCTTATACAATAATACCCATGTAGCGAGCGTTAGGTTAGTGGATCCCAGACCGGAAAAGTCTTAGGTCACTAGGCACAAAGTCCCCTAGAACTTAATTGCTCGAGTATTAAAGAGCTCAACCTGATCAATTCTGCATAAACACAACTCTTTTTTTTCGGAATGAGTGCGCTTTGCTTTTTCTCATCCCAGCCTAGACTACTCATTTTTTACAATGAGCGGCTACTAGCCATTTGACACCTAGCCTTTATTAACAACTAGCATGAAATCCCTGTTTTCCCCCAAACTTAGACTTAAGTGCTTCTTTGTTTTCAAGAGAATAGACGAACATTGTAAATGTAAGCAAGTGATTAAATTCTATGTAAGCAAGTGATTAAATTCTAACATCCAAACAAGCATGGTCTGATCAAATCCAAAAGCAACCAATGAGACTTATGAAATTAATTTGTTTATGGCATGCAAGTCAATTCCTAGGAACTTAAATCAACCCTCTATTCATCATTACCACACTCCAATCAACATCGACTCACCAACGGAAACAATCAAGTCCTACGGGATCATGAAATATGCTATGCAAATGCAACTAAATGGACTCACATGATAGATATAAACACTAATGCAAACAGAATGCTCTAAATGACATAAACATGCAAAGATATGAATGAACTAACTACATATGCAATATGAATCCTACATGACACACACACTAACACTACTATTCCTTAATTATCACCCCCAAACTTACAATATTCAATGTCCTCATTGAAGGTAATAAAAAGGAAAGTGCAAAGTATACCTAATCGGCAGCAGAACCACCCTCCTCGGGTGGTGTATCCAGTGGTGGATAAACAGAATCCGCACCAAAGTCATGCCAAGCAATATCAACTCCAGTGGCTCTGAATGCAGTACCCAGAGCCTGAGGCAATTACTCTGCAAAGATGGGGTAAAAAGAACACAAAACCACTTTTATTTCTATTTTTTTTCCTGTGAACAGTGCCCCCTGCGCGAGCACGCTCTATGGAAGCGAGGGCGCGCTCCACATTCTGTCCAAAAAAAATTTTTGTTTTTTTTTTCACACAGAATACTAATACTACATATTCGCGCGGGTTGCCTCCCACGAAGCGCTTGTTTTACATCAATAGCTTGACGTGAATCCGTTTTCATCCAGTCGCAAGAACGGTGAACGTCGACTCATGGTTCACCGTATTACCAACGTCATAATTCAGCCACTGACCATTAACCTTGAACGCTTCGTCCGGAAACTTATGGAAAATCTCTACTGCATCATGCGGAAATGCTAATTTAACCGTGATAGGCACCGACCACCTCGACTTACGCTTTCCTGGAAAAAATCTGAAACGAGACTTGAAACGCAGAACTAGCTGACCTGGCACAAATGAATGTTTCACCACCCCTCTTTCATGCCAGTCCTTAACCTTCTCCTTATATAGCATGTTGCTCTCATAGACTTTACCATACCTCAATTGATCCTGCAGTGGTTGGAGTTCAAGTGTAGAAGCTTCTTCCATAGATGGTTTAAGTCGCTCCTGAGAATTGTTCAGCTCTGCTAATCCAAGAGATTCGAATGGCGCTTCAATTTTTCTTTTCCACGGAAGTGCATTCAACAACTGAAGTTGCTCTGCTCTTTCTTCGTCTTCGATATCAGAATCCCCTATCAAGATTCTCTCCACTGTATCTGACTTCAACGGTTGCTCAATCTCTGTATTGACGACAGAATCGACCATCTCCAAATTAAAGCACTCTTCTTCCTCAGTTGGAAATTTCATTGCCTTGAACACGTTAAAAGTGACCTTCTGATTTTGAACCCTCATTGTAAGCTCTCCTTTCTGCACATCTATCAAAGTTCGTCATGTAGCCAAGAATGGTCTTCCCAAGATAATAGGAATCTTCTTGTCTTCCTCAAAGTCCAGAATAACAAAATCAGCAGGAAAAATTAGCTTATCCACTTTAACCAAAACATCCTCTACTATACCCCTTGGATATGTGATCGACCGATCAGCTAACTGCAAAGACATGTTTGTAGGTTTAGGCTCAGGAAGTCCAAGTTGCATGAAGACAGACAACGACATCAGATTAATACTAGCTCCCAAGTCACACAAGCACTTCTTGAAAGATAGATTGCCGATAGTGCACGGTATGGTGAAACTCCCTGGATCCTTCAGTTTAGGAGGTAACTTCTGCTGTAGAATAGCATTGCATTCTTCTGTAAGAGCAACGGTTTCTAACTGCTCGAGTTTCAACTTCCGAGATAGAATGCCCTTCATGAACTTTGCGTAGCTCGGCATTTGTTCTAGAGCTTCCGAAAAAGGTATATTGATATGCAACTTCTTGAAAACCTCCAGAAATTTAGCGAACTGCTTATCCAACTTTTGCTTCTGAAGACGTTTAGGGAATGGCGGAGGAGGATAGACTTCCTTGCTCTCTGTAGCTTGCTTCAGAATAGGTTTCTCAGTAGAATGGTCACTCTTCTCCAGATTGTTTCCCAACTGATCAGTTTTTTCTCCATTTTTTTCACTTTCTGGCAGAATGGGAGGCGCGGGCGCGCTATGAACAGTGCGGGCGCGCCCTAGGTACTGTTCACTTTTCAAATTTTCTTTGTTTTGCGCTGTTTCTGAGTTCTGATCATTCGTAACCCTTCCAGATTGCAAGGTAACTGCTTTTACATGTTCCTTGGCCTCCCGTTTGCCTGGATTAGCTTCCGTATCACTAGGAAGAGTTCCATGTGGTCTATTCAACAACGCATTAGCAATTTGACCGATCTGATTCTCCAGAGTCTTGATGGAAACAACTTGGCTCTTGCACATTAGCCTCAATTCCTCCAATTCAGATTTTTCATTAAACGACTGACCAACATTGCCTTGAGATGGTTGTTGAAAACCTGGTGGTTGGTACGGTTGCCTTGGAGCGTACTGCTGCTGAAAACCAGAAGAATTGAATGGTTTAGCTACATATTGCTGACCTTGAAAATGCTGATACGGCTGTTGTGGTTGTTGCATACCACCCTGATTGTTACTCCAGCTGAAGTTAGGATGGTTCCTGTTATTCGGATGATAGGTGTTAGGCACTGGCTGCTGTGGTCTCTGGAAATTGCTCACAAACTGCGCCGACTCATTAGACATGGCACACTGAGTCGTGTCATGTGCACCTGCACATAGCTCACAAACACTTGCCACCTGCTGAACTCCATAGTTAGTCAAAGAATCAACCTTCATAGACAAAGCCTTTAGTTGTGCTGCTATTGCCATGGCTGCATCCACTTCCAGAATTACTGCCACTTTACCTTGTGATAACCTTTGAGTTGGATTATGGTATTCATTAGCAGCCATCATCTCGGTTAGTTCATAAGCTTCCTCATAGCTTTTAGCATAAAGAGCTCCACCTGATGCCGCATCAAGCATTGGTCGTGATTGACCTCCCAAACCATTATAAAAACAATTGATCACCATCCAATCAGGCATTCCATGATGAGGACACTTCCTAAGCATCTCCTTGTAACGCTCCCAAGCTTCACATAAAGTTTCTCCAGACTGTTGTGCAAATTGAGTAAGAGCATTCCTGATTGCAGCTGTTTTAGCCATAGGGAAGAATTTAGTGAGAAATTTCTGAGCAAGATCCTCCCATGTAGCAATAGACCCTGCTGGTAGAGAGTGCAACCAGCCCTTAGCTTTATCCCTCAGAGAAAATGGGAAAAGACTCAGCTTCACAGCATCTTCTGACACTCCGTTAAACTTGAAGGTGTCGCAAATCTCGATGAAATCCCTAATATGCATATTAGGATCTTCCGTTGGAGCACCCCCAAACTGAACTGAATTCTGCACCATCTGAATCGTGCCAGGCTTGATTTCAAAAGTATTAGCTACAATGGTTGGCCTGACAATGCTAGATTGAATGTCATTGATCTTTGGCTGAGAATAATCCTTCAAAGCCTTCGTTTCTGCTGCTGGTTCTCCCATAACTAGATTCAATTCAAGTTCTTCTTTTCGAGATTAAGAACGTGTTCGCATACACGCTCACTAAAGTAACTGAAACACACCAAACAAAGTAAAATTGATGAGAGAATAATCCGAGTCAGTGAACTTTAACGACCACTGATGACAAGCACATAAACTATATAAATAACACCGAGTCCCCGGCAGCGGCGCCAAAAACTTGTTCGCACAAAATCACGCAAGCGTACGCGATCACAAGTAATATAAGAATAAGTAAAGTTCGTTCCCACAGAGACTGGTTTACCACAGTTATGCACTTATGCAACAATGTATGTGTTAGAAATAAATACTACTAGAAACTAGACAGAGGGGGGGTGAATGGATAGTTTGATATATTTTTCGATTCTTGAAAACTAAGTAAAAGACTGTATATGAATATGATATGTAATATGCAGAAAGTAAATAACACACACAATCACTTTAATCTACTTTGTATAAGCAAATTAAATACTACAGCTTTCCAAGAAATTCACAATCGAATTTCTGGCTTCTAAACAAGAACAGTTTGAACTTGCTTGCTTACAGAGAAAAGAGCTTAAGATAAAAACTATGTGTATCTCTCTTACAGCTAACAATAGGATGTGCATGATATATATAAGCCCTATACAAACTAGTGCACACACCTATTTTTACACAGTTACCCCTTGCTGAAAGTCCAACTTGTCCTGCCATAAGACGTTAACTGTGTCAGGAAGGACCACCTGCTTTTCGGAGTCTTTCCCGTTTCTGTAGCTGCTTGTCTCTTATCTTTCTCTCCAAGTTTAGCTGTAGATTTTCCATCTGTTCTTTGGACCACCTTGCCAGAACAAATGCTTCAGTATTTGTCTCTTTTGATTCTTGATTATGTACCTTGATTTGTCTTGTTGTAAACGGCTAAGTGTTGATATCGTGAACTCCACTTCATTCCTGACTTCGCGATCTCACTTGTGAGGACTACGCGATATAGCCTTTGAAGACTTTGAGACATAGGTCATTTGATGACTATGCGACATAGGTCATTTGATGACTATGCGACATAAGTCATTTGACGACTATGCGACATAGGTCATTTGATGACTATGCGACATAGGTCATTTGATGACTATGCGACATAGGTCATTTGATGACTATGCGACATAGGTCATTTTGATGACTATGCGACATAAGGCTTCTGAGGACTTCACGATCTAGGCTTCTTTGAGTTTGCTGACTTCAACACTTCACGACATGTGTCTTGAGGACTTCTCGACATAGACCAAACTGGACTATGCGATGTAGCACTTCACGACATAAATATTGGTGACTTCACGACATAGCTTTCTTCTGACTTTGCTATATAATGCCTTAGACAAATTTCTGCAACTTATTTCTTCATGGCCTTATTCATTTCTATCCTGCTGCATGAGCATTACTGAACTTCTACCAAGACAATTATTCAATGGCCTATATACAATCTAGATGCAAGAAACTTTACTAAGCTCATTCTAGATCTGAGCATACATGATAAAGCTATTGTTCATGAGAACAAGACAAGTACATTTAAAGACCTATACTATATCCCAGTGATAGAAATCACTAGGTCATGTAATGTGACATAGTCACATAGTGTAGGCTTGTTAATAGTGGTATTCAGACATGTCTTGAGCCTAACAATCTCCCCCAAATTGTGAGTAAGACCCTTAGGCACAATTTCATGTCTGATAACAAGCCTAACTAACATAAAAAGAACAAGTATAAAGAAGATAAAGTTAAGAACAGAATTTGATAACAACTTGGAAATTTAGTCTTACAGAATTTCTCCTTGAGCTACATAGCTTCAGTTTCCAATTGTTTCTCTAAGAAATCATCATAGACTTTCTTCTTCCTTATTTCTTCATTCTTCTTTATTTCAGAGATGGCCAGTAAAATTTCATCCCTTGCAATCAGTTCTTCAATGAGAGGAGAATCTTTTAGATCTTCAGCTGCTGTTCTGAGGGCACTTTCCACATATGAATGTATGAACTCCATCCTTATCTTGCTTATTCCTCCATAATGATTTTTGTACTCAACAGTATAAGGATTTTGCTTTACCCTGCACAGCCCTTTCTTCTTTAGCTCATTTGCTCTTTCTTCCATCTCAGCCAACTCCTTTTCTTTCTGACTCATCTTTTCTTCATTCAGCTTCTTTAGATTTTCTTTATAGTCAGAGTGCATCTTCATGAATCTGGCAATCTCTATTTTCCACAACCTTTCTTCCTTTTCTTCAAAATTTAACAAGGCATTGATTCTTTCTTGCTCATAGGTGTCAAAATGTTGCCATCCCCCTTGCTTCATTATTCTTTCTCTTCCATCAGTGTACTTGATCTCTAGATGATCCAACTTCACTTTGACTTCAAAGATCCTTTGAGCCCTTAAAAATGCTAGGGCATCTTCATCATAGTCCTCATCTAGTGGAAGCACATTGATGCCAATAACATTTGTGAGTTTTCCAGTCTTCTTTGTTATCCTTATCCTTCTGGGTACACTCTTGATCTTCATATGTTTCACAAGAGACACCTTTCTGGAACAAGGAGAATCAGTCTTCAGTGCCACATCACTTGGAAGAAGCTTCATTCCTTTTCCCTTCATCCACTGTAACACTCCACTAGCTGTGACTTTGTGGAAGTGTCTTTTTGAGGTTTCTTTTGTGGCTCCTTCTTTCTTCTGTGGCAATTCAGGTTCAGAAGTCTTAGATAATGATTTTGGAGGATCATTACTAACAGTACCCACCCTAGACTTAGAGTCTTGTGTTGTGGTTAAAGTACTGCTAGCAATGTCCTTGACTTGCTGAATTCCACTTCTTGTTCTCTTGGTTGTTTCCTTTGTCCCCTTGGAGTCCCTCTTGTCATCATCAGCACCTTTTGTCTTCTTTGAGGATTTGCTCCTGCTACTTTCACTTGGTTCATCCTTATCCCTCCTTGACTGAGATCTCCTTCTGTAGGTTTTCTCCTCATCATCATCCTCACCATCTTTCTTCTTGCTCTTTTCTTTGACAGATTCAGGAATGACTCCATGAATCAGAAAAGATTGTAGAGTGTGAATCATTTCAAGTTCCTCAGCTGTCCTCACTCCTTTCTTGGCTCTCATCATTTGCAGCACTTGGTTGATCTTTGCATTATTCTTTCTTGTCAAATCTGAAGGAATCACCAACTGTTCAATGCTGCTGTCTTGAGATAGACTTTGGAAGATTATTGTCCTTGGCTTTGAGATAACCTCAGGCAGTCTTAGATGTTGGTCTATCTTCAGGTCATCAAACAGTCTCCTGTTGTTTGCCCCATCCTTTTCAATTAAATCCATAATGATTGACAGCTCAGAAAATATCAGTTTCTCCAGAGTTTGAAATGCTAGATGCCACAAGCAATTATCCTTGCACACCATGATAACTTCTCTTAGATGGACATCCTTGATTTTCCTTACTGCCACAGTGAAATACTTGATGCTTTCCTTGATCTTTTCTCTGTAGACCCTTGCATCTTCTTGAGCATTGTTGTAGATAGCTTTAAGAAACTCCAGGAAGGCCTCGTCATGATAGATGTTTGAATTGGCAACTTCCTGTAGCTTGGCCTCAGTAATAATTGTGGCTTTGATAGGTTTGGCATTTGAAGTAGGTTGAGGAGCTGAGATGTCCTTTGGCATGGTGGATGGATAGAAGGTGGTTGTGACTGTACTTCTTTGACCTTGAGCACTGGTGACCTCTACAGAGGGAAGTATGATTGGCTTTATGGTTTCTTCAGTGAGTTTGCCCTTAAGCTTTTGCTGCTTGGCAGGTACTCCCCTTCTCTTGTCTTGAATGACCTCCTTTCCTTTCTCCCCCTTAGGCTTGGGATCAGACAAGATGTCTTGAGCTTCTCCAGGAATAGGCAGGTTCATGTGTCTCATCATTGAAGTCATCATTTGTTGTTGCACCAACAGGATATTAGAAGTGGAGTTGGTTTGATCATCCATCTTTGCATTAAGCTGCTCCAAGGAGTGAGATAGTCCTTTGTTTTCTGCTTTCAGATCAGCTACCTCTCTTTCCAAGCTGTCCACTTTTGAGAAAAGTTGTTGAGATTTGAAGGAGTTAAGGGATTGATCCTTGAGTTTGGAGAATTCAAACTTGGAGATATCAGAAATAGGAACCTCATCAACAAGCTTGTTCCCATATTGATTCTTCCAGAGTACTGTAAGCATGGAGTTTGAGTTGATGTTGGCCTGCACCTGATTGTCTAGCTTGGTAGAGAGCTTCTTCATATTATCTGAAACCATAGCTAGGGTGCAGTCCATTGTGGTGACATTTGAGGCAGTTTTCTGGACTTCCTTAAGAATGCCATCTACCGTGGGAAAGCCTGAAAGAAAACAATTCTTGAGTTGAGCATTAGAATGAGCTGTTTCTTCCTGAATGGTGGAGATTTCTGACTGAAGACCCTTCCCAAGAAAGTGCATAGCTTTAAGTTGGCTTCATAGATTTCAGCAGGAGAGAGACCTTTGGCATTTGACCCCAAGGCTGTAAGATAGTCCTCCCTGATAAAAGCTAGAGCCTCCTTAAGCTTGACTGTCCTTTTGCCATCCAGCCAAGCATCCACATTTCCAGCTTGCTGGGCTTCATCCACAATTTTATCCTGTTGTGCTTCAACATCCTCCTTATGAGTGAGAAGAATAGCCTCATAGTCAGAATTTGGGAGATTTGCAGTGAGGAGATGTTGAGCAATCCTAGAGATCTCATCAATCTGTGCCACATGAAGATCTTGTAATTCTTCTTCCGTCAATTGTGGTGGCACAGAGAATGATCCTGAAGCCCTGTCATGTTGCACAGGTTTCAGCCATTCAGTTATTGTGGCCTGAGCCAAGTGAGAGCTAGTGCTTGGCACTTCATGGGGAATGGTTGAGTGAGTTGCCTCCAGCCTTGGAATGGCTGTAGAGTCTAATGTTGTCTCCATTGAAATGGGGTGTGTTACAACATTAGCCCTATTTGTCTGTGAAGACAGTTCCACATCCCTAAGGATGGGAGAATTTGGCATAGAGTCTCCAGTGAAAACTGGTGAATCCTCCATGTTTGTGTTGGTGTCATTAGGATATTCCCCAGCATGCATTCCCTGACCAACTAGATGTGGTTCCTAGGTGCTGAGCATAGTGTCATGCACCATGTCACTTGAAATTGGCTCAAGCACAGGAGAGAATTGTGATTGATCAAAGGCAAGATTGTCATTGGAATGACTCTCTTGTTCAGAAGAAATTTTTATGGAAGAATCTGAGAGAGAAGTGGGGTGTAGAGATGAATTTGGCAACTCCCCCTGAGAAATAGGAGGAGGTTCAAGTGTGATGTGCTCTCCACTCAATGTGTCAGCATCCTTATTTCTCATAGGATCAAGAGTGAGGTCTTGATCCTGTGCAGACTCAGTACAGGTTGTAGTGGGGAGACTACTCTTTTCAATGCCAATGACCTGTTGAGAGGCCATTGACAGTAATAGGTGTACCCCTTTTTCCACATCTGAATCCTGTTGGGAGGATACAGTGGTAGGTTTGGATTTGGATTTCTTACTTTGTCTGGTGAGAGGTGACTCAGGATTCTCACTTTCTATTTCTACAGATTCATTTATCACTTCTAGGGCTCTCTTCTTTGACTTCTTTTTAGTAACACCAATCTTTTGAGAGATTGATGCACGTGGCTGCCTAACTTCTATGGTACTGTTTGCAGTGGGGTTGCTGGATGGGATGGGAAGGCTGGGGTTAGACTGTGTAGCTCCTCCAGTCTCAGCCTCCCCTGTCCAGGAAAGTGCATGGTATATGGGCTTATCAAGTGGATAAGACTCAAATGTGTCCTGCATATGCTTGGTCACACTTAGAATCACATCCACTTGATTCCTTGTGTCCAATGAGCCAAATAGTACTTTGGACATGGACTTGGAATAAGCCATTTTAGTTTTATCTATACCCTCCAATTCATGGATATTTGCATCAAGAAAATTTAAAATAACTTGAAGGAAACGAGGGTAAAAGATGTCATTACCTCTACCACGAACGGTCCTGCCTAGCCTCTGAGCCAATTCTTTGAGAATTATGGCTCCCACATTGATCTCCTGGTTGTTGGCCAGGGAGTAGGCTAGCTTCACAGCAATGTGACTGATATGGTCCCATCCTGTCTTCCTGCAGAGAAACACCTTCTGGAGTGCGTCAAACAGAAATGACCACTCCCTTCTCACAAACTTCTTATTTAGCTTTCCGGTATCTATCTCATCAGCATACAGAATGAAGGTCATGAAATCTACGATTTGAGCATCTGTAGCTTCTTGGTCATGACCCTCCACCTTGAACCCCAAAGCTTCATTGATTTCCCTTTCACCAAACTGAAAGTGTTTGCCTCCAATTGAACAACTAACCTCCTGGAATGAGGTTCCATCTTCCCTAGCCATTGTTGATACCAACGCCGTTCTCCAAAATCCTTCCAACACATCGACATACAAGGTAGGGTTCAGGGTTAGGGCTTGGCGTAGGTAGGAAGTGTTCAAGAATCGTACAAAACACTTGTACCTTGGGTTAGCCTCAGCCTCAGAGGGAATGGTGAGAAGATTTGTTTCTTTGGGAATGGTTAACGGGATAGAGGATGATACTGTTTGAGATTTGGGTGCCATTTCAAGAGAGAGAGTGAAAATTAGAGTAGAGAATTTGTGCTTAGGTTTGAGAGTTTGAGAGCAATAGACAAGATGAAAAGTTGTGAACGGTTAGAAAAGGGTATTTATATGATAGAGACACTGTGATATGGAGTTATGAATTTGTACAGTCTATTTGTATGTCGCGAAGTCAAAAATGGCATGTACCGCAAAGTCGTGCACAGTATACCGCATAGTCTCAAAAATGAACTATGTCGCAAAGTCCTCAAGATGAAAGGATCGGGGAGACTTTGCGATATAGTAGAAATACCCTGTCTAAAGCTTTCTTTTAGGAATTTTAAGCAAATTGTCAGACTTTTATCAAATTTTGAAATAAAATTAATTTAAATCAAAATTCTGTCAAATGTGGAGACTTGTCGATATAGTTATTCTAAATCGCGAAGTCATAACATAAACTATGTCGCAAACTCATGAAATGAACTATGTCGCGAAGTCTCACAATCTCAACAGTTTGCGATATAAGTCTGTTTGATTTAAACTGTGTCGTGAACTCTGAAAATCATCTATATCGAGATGTCTCAAAAGCTCACAACTTTACTAACAAATGTGATTTTGAAAAATATGCAGTAAAATACTGAAATATTTATAAATCATATCTCAGCTAATTTTCACTCCAAACAAATAGAGCATTTAAATACAGTGAAAATTTACTGTTGCAACTATTAGCTAGCATACTTACTTAGAACAACTAAATGAAGGATTGAGCATTCCAATTTCACTCACAAGTCTGTTGAAGACTGCTTCATTCAGAGGTTTAGTAAATATGTCAGCTAGTTGTTTCTCAGTCGGAACATAAGAGACTTCTATGGTACCATTTGCAGCATGTTCCCTAATGAAATGGTACCTGATCTCAATGTGCTTTGTAGTAGAATGATTAACAGGATTGGCAACTATGGATATTGCACTAGTATTATCACACATTAGTGGAATGTGTTCTAACACTAGCCCATAATCCATGAGTTGATTTCTAATCCAAAGCAATTGAGCACAACAACTTCCAGCAGCAATATATTCAGCCTCAGCTGTGGATGTTGCTGTGGACTGTTGTTTCTTACTAAACCAGGACACTAATCTTTGACCTAGGAATTGACAGCTCCCAGAGGTGCTCTTCCTGTCAATTCTGCATCCAGCATAATCAGAATCTGTGTAACCAACCAGGTTGAACCCAGTGCCCTTTGGATACCATAGCCGATTAGGAGTCCCTTTCAGATATTTGAAAATCCTTTTGATGGCCATCATGTGAGATTCCTTGGGATCAGACTGGAACCTTGCACAGAGGCATGTGGCAAACATGATGTCTGGCCTGCTAGCTGTGAGATAGAGTAGGGATCCAACCATTCCTCTATAGACCTTGATATCAACTCTCTTGCCTTTCTTGTCTTCATCCAGCTTGATTGCAGTAGACATAGGAGTTTTAGCTGGGGATGACTCTTCTAAACCATATTTCTTTAAAAGATCCTTGACATACTTAGATTGGTTTATAAAGATGCCATCCTCCCTTTGATGTACTTGTAGGCCTAGAAAGTAGGTTAACTCTCCCATCATACTCATCTCATATTTACTTTGCATCAACTTAGAGAACCTTTCACAGAGTTTTTCATTTGAAGAGCCAAAGATGATATCATCCACATAGATTTGAACAAGAATGATATCATTTCCATGCTTCTTGAAGAATAGGGTTTTGTCAATTGTACCCCTGGTAAATTGATGCTCAAGAAGGAATTGAGATAGAGTTTCATACCAGGCTCTTGGTGCCTGTTTGAGTCCATAGAGTGCCTTGAGCAGTCTATACACAAAGTTTGGGAAGTCTTCACTTTCAAAGCCAGGTGGTTGAGACACATAAACTTCTTCAGCAAGATCACCATTGAGAAATGCACTTTTCACATCCATTTGATACACCTTAAAATCTGACTGAGCTGCAAAAGCCAGGAAGATTCTGATGGCTTCCAGTCTAGCTACAGGTGCAAATGTCTCATCATAGTCAATGCCTTCTTGCTGACAGTATCCTTTGGCAACCAGTCTTGCTTTGTTTCTTATTACCACTCCTTCTTCATCCATTTTGTTTCTGAACACCCATTTGGTGTCAATAACATTCTTTCCTTTTGGAGGAGGTACTAGTTCCCATACTTTGTTTTTCTCAAATTGATTCAACTCTTCTTGCATGGCAACAATCCAATCAGAATTCTTCAAAGCTTCTTCAATTAATTTAGGTTCCTCTTGTGACAGAAAGTAGCTATACAGACATGTATTTAATGTTGCCCTTCTTGTTCTAACTCCCTCACTAGGATCTCCAATGATTTGATCCCTAGTGTGGGCTCTGTCCCATTTCCTTGTGTGCCCCTGTTCATTTCCTTGATCTGTTCCAAGCTCATTTTGGTTGACAGGTGCATTCTCTTCTTCTCCCCCTGTGTTTGTGAACCCTTGCACAGGTGTTTGAAGAAGATTGTCAACTTCAAGGATTTCATTCTCTAGAACAGTTTGAACAGGGGGTTCATCTTCACTTTCAGAATCCTCAAGATAACCTTGATTCTCAAATCTCAATGGCACACTGTCTTGATCACTTGTTTTAAGTCCAGGAGTCTTCTTGTCATCAAAGGTAACATCCATGCTTTCCATGACTTTGTGTTGCTCAGGTACAAATACTCTGTATGCTGTCCTTTCCAGAGAGTATCCAATGAAGATTCCTTCAAATGCTTTTGCATCAAACTTTCCAACATGCTCAGAGGTATCTTTCATCACAAAGCACTTGCTTCCAAACACATGCAGGTGCTTGAAGGATGCTCTTTTTCCAGTCATTAATGAGTAAGGAGTTTTGCCAGACTTCTTATTGATTAATGTTCTATTTTGCACATAGCATGCTGTGTTAACAGCATCAGCCCAAAAGCTAGTGGGTAGCTTTGCATCCAGCAGCATTGTCCTTGCAGCTTCAATGAGAGTTCTATTCTTTATCTCAACTACTCCATTTTGTTGAGGTGTTCTAGGAGCTGAGAATTGTTGAGAAATTCCTTTATCTTTGCAAAACTCATACAATGTTGAATTTCTGAACTCAGTCCCATTATCACTTCTCAAAGCAACTACAGAGGAACCAGTGCTTTGTGCTTCTTTATCAACTCTCTTGATATGCTCTATCTGACTTGAATCACCATCATCAGAAAATGCCATCAAGGCATAGTTTGAGTACTCTTGTTCTTCTTCTTCATCAGAGTCATCCCAGCATTTTCCTTCAGCAATAAAAGCTTTGCCCTGTTGTTTCTTGAGTAGAGCCTCATACTTAGCTTCAAGCTCTAAGTATGCTTTGTCCTTCTTGACTTGTTTAGGCTTTTTGCACTCAGTGGCAAAATGCCCAAGTTCATTGCAGTTATAGCACCTTATTTTGGTCGTATCCACACTTCCTGTCTTGTATCCACCTTTAGCAGCACCAGCAAACCCTTTTCCTTTATTGAAGGTGTTTGAGCCACTAGATCCACCAGTGTTTCCAGTATTGAACTTGGACCTGAATGGCTGCTTTCTTTTAAACCTTATGTTAGGATACCTCCTAGCCATATAAGCAAAAGATTTGTTTTCCATTTTGTCCAGTTCTTCCATGCTGTAAAACTCATCATCCTCAGGCAAATCATAGACAACTTGGGCCTCATCACCAGTGTCTTCAACTTCCAGTTCCTCAATCTTGACCTGACTGATTTTAAGAGAGTCCATTCTTTGACTTAGGTTGTCAGCAATAAGTGCACAGGAGGTATTAGCCACTAATCCTTGCTTTGCTTGAATAGATCTCTTTTGAAACAGCTCTAACTCATATGTCTTCAAAACACCATACAACACATCAAAACCAATCTTTGTTAGATCTCTTTCTTTAAGGGAAGAGATTCTTGGTTCCAAGTGATCTGGAAGAGTTAGTAGAAACTTCATATTGAGCTCTTCTGTTTCATAGTGTTTGTCATAGAGTTTGAGCTCGTTTATCAGCTTGTTGAATCTCTCAAACACTTCTGTGATTCCCTCTTTTGGCTGAGCCATGAAGGCTTCATATTGTGAAACAAGAATCTGCTTCTTGTTCTTTCTTACTTCAGTAGTTCCTTCATAGAGCACTTCTATAAGATCCCACATCTTCTTGGCACTAGTACAATGAGCAACAGTGCCATACATGTTGAAGTCCATAGATTCACAAATGATAAGTTGAAGATGTCCATCCAGTGCTACTTTTTCCTTTTCAGGATCAGTGTATTTTGAGGGATCTTTGGGCACATGTTTTGCTGGTACAATCTCAGTGCCATTGGTTGTTTCACCAATCTCGATCATTGGAATGAAGGGACCATGCTTTAGAATATCTAAATACATGGGGTTAGAAGCTTTGATGAAAAGCAACATCTTCTTTTTCCATAAACTGTAGTGCTCCTTGTTAAAGGGAGGAATCTTGATACTGCTTAGTTTCTGTGAACTCATTCTTGATCTTTTCCTGTTTGTACGTTAACAGCCTACGCTCTGATACCACTTGTTAGAAATGAATACTACTAGAAACTAGACAGAGGGGGGGGGGTGAATGGATAGTTTGATATATTTTTCGATTCTTGAAAACTAAGTAAAAGACTGTATATGATTATGATATGTAATATGCAGAAAGTAAATAACACACACAATCACTTTAATCTACTTTGTATAAGCAAATTAAATACTACAGGTTTCCAAGAAATTCACAATCGAATTTCTGGCTTCTAAACAAGAACAGTTTGAACTTGCTTGCTTATAGAGAAAAGAGCTTAAGATAAAAACTGTGTATCTCTCTTACAGCTAACAATAGGATGTGCATGATATATATAAGCTCTATACAAACTAGTGCACACACCTATTTTTACACAGTTACCCCTTGCTGAAAGTCCAACTTGTCCTGCCATAAGACGTTAACTGTGTCAGGAAGGACCACCTGCTTTTCGGAGTCTTTCCCGTTTCTGTAGCTGCTTGTCTCTTATCTTTCTCTCCAAGTTTAGCTGTAGATTTGCCATCTGTTCTTTGGACCACCTTGCCAGAACAAATGCTTCAGTATTTGTCTCTTTTGATTCTTGATTCTGTACCTTGATTTGTCTTGTTGTAAACGGCTAAGTGTTGATATCGTGAACTCCACTTCATTCCTGACTTCGCGATCTCACTTGTGAGGACTATGCGATATAGCCTTTGAAGACTTTGCGACATAGGTCATTTGATGACTATGCGACATAGGTCATTTGACGACTATGCGACATAAGTCATTTGACGACTATGCGACATAGGTCATTTGATGACTATGCGACATAGGTCATTTGATGACTATGCGACATAGGTCATTTGATGACTATGCGACATAGGTCATTTTGATGACTATGCGACATAAGGCTTCTGAGGACTTCACGATCTAGGCTTTTTTGACTTTGCTGACTTCAACACTTCACGACATGTGTCTTGAGGACTTCTCGACATAGACCAAACTGGACTATGCGATGTAGCACTTCACGACATAGATATTGGTGACTTCACGACATAGCTTTCTTCTGACTTTGCTATATAATGCCTTAGACAAATTTCTGCAACTTATTTCTTCATGGCCTTATTCATTTCTATCCTGCTGCATGAGCATTCCTGAACTTCTACCAGGACAATTATTCAATGGCCTATATACAATCTAGATGCAAGAAACTTTACTAAGCTCATTATAGATCTGAGCATACATGATAAAGCTATTGTTCATGAGAACAAGACAAGTACATTTAGAGACCTATACTATATCCCAGTGATAGAAATCACTAGGTCATGTAATGTGACATAGTCACATAGTGTAGGCTTGTTAATAGTGGTATTCAGACATGTCTTGAGCCTAACAGTATGGCCATTGCTCAATGCTAAGACAAGTATCAAATTTGAGTTTTGATTATCTAAATTAACTAAACAAATTATCAAGACTATAATTAACTAAGGAGTTGCTGTTGAATTACTTATGAGAATAGAACATGGGATCCTAACTTCATTAAATACTTCATCTAGAGTCTTTTGTCTTTAATTAATGCATGTGACGGTTGTGACAACTAATCGGATAACACGAAATCAATACACGCTACCTTTCAGTATACGTATACCATACCACTCAAACATCCACAAAAGAGATAGAAGTTGAGCAGAAACCAATTATGCTTAGACCCTATATGTCTATAAGATTTGAAAACATAACGGTTTAATGAGCAAGTTATCCATTCAGATTACATAGGGCAGGTAAGATGGTTAAAATTACCTACGAATCATGCATGACAAACATACATAAACCTATGCTAGCATGGCAAGTTCTAAACCTCTATATCCACTTTCACAATCAATAGAGATTAACAAACAACTTAGATGTTAGCTACGCATCCAAGAAGAATAAGCACAACCAAACTAGGTTATCAATAATTCATCACACACATATCTTTAAAACAATTAACTACTAAAATCCATAAATAAATCCGTTAGAATCCCACGACAACGATTAGTTCATAATCGAACCGTTCATCATCGTGGGTTCTGATGAAAACATGACAATAAATATGTCTGGAATATTAATTAAAAGTACTAGGGTTTGTGAAAAACAAATGAGAATCCAAAGTATCGCCTAATTAGAAGAATACAAAGATAAGTTGAAAACTAGATCTTCGTAATCAGCCGTCTTCTTGTTCTCCTTGTTGGTTGATGGATAGATATGTATGTATATGAATATATGTCTCTAAAATCGTCCACCAATTGTTTATATAGGCTCTTTTGTTGACTGGTCTTCGCTGGTTTCCTTATTAGAACAGAATTTGACTTCTTCAGCAATCCACCAGGCGCGGGCGCGCTTCCAAGGGCGCGGGCGCGCTTCAACAGAATTCAACTAGGCGCGGGCGCGCTTCCTAGGGCGCGGGCGCGCTTTAGCCTCTGTCAGATTTCTTCAAAACTCATTTCTTGACTTTTCCTCGCGCTCTCACGTCCCGTAACTCCTAGGCTTTCACAAGGATGCTCAATCACCAACGTATAATCAAGATAGCTCCGAAACTCTGCTAATTACTAAGCTCTGCACATTCCAACTCAAAACACATTAAAAACACCAAGTACTTGAACACAAACAGTCAATTTAAGCCGATTTGAAGCATTCCAAGTAGATATAAAATCCACTTATCAGGATCCCTTGGTCAAAGGAAGGTCTCAGTGGAACCTTGAATAGTGGATTTCCTTGTTTGTCGTGAACTGTCATCTCCTTGAGGGTGGATTGAACATGTACCTCTCTTTCTGTCGGTAATAGCAAATCATCTATGTTTGGTAAGGTTAGGGTGTCAATCCTCACATTTGGCTCTGGGTGTTTACTCAACGTTTCTGTTGGTGTTTCACTCATTTTTCCTTTCCCACTCAGGCCAGGTGTAAGTGTTTTTGTTTCACTCAATCCATCTTTGCTCATTGTACCTGCAGAAGAAAACACCGTAGCCGTCCTTAAGGAGGTCACCAGTGGTGCAATGGGGCTTCGCAAGTCCCCGTCCTTGGTTAAACCAAGTTGTTGATCATCCGTAGATGATGTATCCTTTGTAGGATCTAGAATTTGAATCTCTAGGAGGCTAGAATCAGGCTCTATTGATAGCAGAGATCCTGAAGCTTCCTCAATAGTCTGTGAAGACTTTACCTCAGTTAACTCCTCAATAGTAATTGATTCATTGTCACCGAGTTGCCGATCTGCACCTACGTCAGACCCTTTACCCGCAGGATCCAGATATGTTCCATCTGGGGAGGTAGACAATGACCCTTTAGATTGTGCATTTAGGTCAAAGCCTTCTCTCGACGTCTGTGAAGACCCTTGGTTCTTAGAACCTTCAACCAGTGAACCTGACCGTAATATGGTTGGAACACCAGTTGCTTCCGTCAATTCTTCCTTACTTGATTGAGCTATGGGTTCAGATATAGCTTTCGTTAGCATTGCCCAATCAAAATCAGAAAAATCTGTGAAGGGTTCTTTGGATGAGAGAAATGAACTATCAATAGTTGCCTCGGTTTCTGTTCTTCTCCTTTTAGAGGTAGGCAGAGCTGTTGTTGAAGGGTGTATCTCCTTATGTGGTGCTACTTTGGCACTATCTCTCTATACACTCATGGATGTTTGTATACTGGGTATAGGAGGGGAAGGAGGTTCATTTATGTTTTCATTTGGCTCTTCCAAAGGCTCTTCGACCGTGGTTAGAGATTGTGGGTTTGCAATCTCCTGGTCAGGAATGGCCACTGAGGGCTCTGGATCAACATCCATTGGTTCAGGTGCCATTTCAGGTTGAGGTGGAGGAATATTACCTTCTATTACTTGTTCCCCTGGGGGCAGAAGTGGTAGGGGCACCGTTCTTAGATATTCAGTGAGAACAGTGGGTACCCCTAGAAGATAGTTGTTCTTCCTTATCAGAGCGGTTATTGCATTGCTCGTCATCTTCATGCACTCCTGTGTGTCCTCGGCTTCAAATGTCTCACGTTCATCATCTGTTAAGACATAATTGAGAATTAGCTGTAGGAACCTAGGATAGAAACAAAGCACATCTTCATTTATGCCTGTTCTTTCATCCAGTGGTCCCATGCACAGAATGACTTGATCAATCACTAGCCTTCCTATGTTAATATGCCTATTGTTGGCAATGGCAAACCCTATCTTTTGAAGGAATAAGGGAATACCATGCAGATTTGTTAGCTTGGCAGTAAAAACATGGATTAGGGTATGAAAGAAAAAGTTCCATGGCTTTGTCAGGTAATGCTTAAGGAACTCTCCCACAAAGAAGTTAGGTTGTTGAATTCTAATGAAAGTGAAGAAAGCATGTATCTCCTCAGTCGTGGGATCCAGAACATGGTTTTCTGTTGGAAAACGAAGTATTCTGTTAAAGTCATGTTCCGTCACCCTAATTGTTCTGCCCCCTGGCACAACAAAACTGAAGGACCGTACATTATTCTCACTTGTGTCCGTGGCGGATGTGTACAACGCAGTCAATTGATCGATGCAAAGGACTACGGGAGTACTCAAGGAATATGCCACTAATGAACGTGTATTCAAAAACTCTGCCCATGCACGAAACTGTAAGTTCGTAATGGCTTGCAGGTTTTGAAATGAGACATGAATAGTCTTGGTAATAATAAATTCTCCAGCCATTATGTTTCAAATTTCCAGAAAATTCAATTTTAAACCAAAACTTATTTTTTAATTAATTTTTTTTTTTCAATTAATTATTTCTAATTAATTAACCTTATAAGTAAAATACCCCTTTTTCTTTGAAATACACAAGTTCGAACACTTGTAATTGGAAACCCTAATTGTTAACTTTTGTTCTTTAACTCAAACCACAAAGAAATTAACTGATTAATCAATTGAATTTCCAATGATAAACACTGTTAACAAAAGAAACAAGGATCCAAAATCACTTCGATGGTTTCTTTTAAAACCAAGAACAGATAACCTCAAATGACTACAAACACACAAAGTTTCACTTTTATATGAAATTACTGTGGTAAATAATCTGTGTGCCCTGTTAAAAAATTGAGAAACTGTCGAAGATAGTGTTCTTGTTTGAGTATATATTCTGTAAGTATCACTCGGCTTAAGCTTTTCTTGGTTCTGTGAAAATGAGAAGAAGAAAAAAAAGCTAAGGCCTATTTAAATACTCTTTGAAACTGTAAGGGTAAAATGGTCATTTAATGATTCGATAGATTTTCTTTGCACTCTCGATGGTTTCTCAGGGGGGGCAAAAATGTCTATTTCCATTCGATAGTTTTTGAGAAAACTATCGAAGAGTTTTAAAAAGAATGCAAACAGACTTTTAAAAGAAAACCATCGAAGCATTTTTTTTAATTAAACACAAAAACTATCGAAGTCATTTATTTGAAAAATCTATCGAGAATTTAAATATGAATTAAAGTAAATTCCATTCGATATATTTTCAATTTAATTTCAAAAACTATCGAGAATTGTTTTCGATAGTTTTTTCTTTTCCTTTTCAAAAACTATCGAAAATTAATTTCGATAGAATTTTCTTTGTACTTGAAAAACTGTCGAATTTCCTAAATTCGATACTTTTTGCTTCTTTTCAAATTTTAAAACCTGTTCATGTTCTAAAATTCAAAGTTTTGTATTTCCTGTCAAGTTTTATTTTGAATAAATCTTTTAAAATTTACCAAAATCAATTGTTAACAGAAAATTCACAATTTTCTTAGAATAAAATCAACTAAATATCATTAAATGATATTAATTAATTAAAATCCAATACATTATGCTGCATTAATCTACAATGTTAAAAATAAAGTAAATTAATTCAAATTAAATAGATGCTTAAATATTTAGAAAAAATATTAGCACCTAAATAATTTTTAGAATTAATAACTAATTAAATTCCAGAAAATATATCATCCATAATTATGACATAAAATTAGTACAATAATCCTAACTACGAGAATTGCTCCAGAAAATAAATTCACGAGTCCTAAGGATATAGAAATTCTTAAACTCATGTATTTACTAGGACTTTCTGCAGTTCCTGATTTCTAATCAAAATCAATTAGAAAGATTTAACATCCCAAGTTCACCAACCAACTTTGAAAAAGTGGATTCATCAAGCGGTTTAGTAAAGATGTCTGCAATTTGTTCCTCTGTGGGTACAAAATGTAACTCAACGGTTCCATTCATGACATGCTCTCGGATAAAATGATACCTGATGTCGATGTGCTTCGTCCTCGAGTGTTGCACTGAATTTTTAGAGATTGTTATGGCACTTGTGTTGTCGCAAAATATTGGAATCTTTGTCAATAAAAGCCCATAGTCACGGAGTTGGTTTCTCATCCACAAGATCTGAGCACAACAGCTACCAACAATAATGTATTCAGCCTCAGCTGTTGATGTGGAAACTGAATGCTGCTTCTTGTTATACCAAGAAACAAACCTTCTTTCAAGAAACTGACAACTTCCTGAAGTACTCTTCCGATCAATCTTACAACCTGCAAAATCAGAGTCTGTATATCCAATAAGATCAAATCCTGTATCTTTAGGGTACCAAATTCCAAGATTTGGGGTCCCCTTAAGATATCTAAATATTCGCTTAACAGCTATTAGATGAGATTCTTTAGGATTAGACTGAAACCTAGCACACAAGCATGTTGCAAACATTATATCTGGTCTACTTGCAGTGAGATAAAGTAATGAGCCTATCATACCTCTATAGCCTGTGATGTCAACCTTCTTACCAGTTTCATCCTTCTCAAGCTTAGTGGCGGTTGGCATATGAGTCTTTGCTGTAGATGAGTCTTCCATTTGATACTTCTTAAGAAGATCTTTCATGTACTTGGACTGACAAATGAATATACCATCTTGCCTTTGATACACTTGCAGTCCAAGAAAGAATGACAATTCACCCATCATACTCATTTCATAACAACTCTGCATTAACTTTGCAAATCTCTTGCATAGATCGTCATTAGTAGAACCAAATATTATGTCATCAACATATACTTGCACCAATATCAAATCATTTTTGTGCTTTTTGTAAAAGAGAGTTTTGTCTACAACACCTCTTGTAAAATCATTTTCAAGTAAGAATTCAGAGAGAGTGTCATACCATGTCCTCGGAGCTTGTTTGAGTCCATAGAGAGCTTTGAATAGAAAGTACACAAAGTCTGCCAGTTTTGAATCCTCAAAACCTGGAGGTTGTTCCACATACACTTCTTCTTCTAACTCCCCGTTCAGAAAAGCACTCTTCACATCCATTTGATATACCTTGTAATTGGAATGTGCTGCGAATGCCAGAAACATTCTGATGGCCTCAAGTCTTGCTAATGGTGCGTAGGTTTCATCATAATCAATTCCCTCTTCTTGAGAGTAACCTTTAGCAACCAGTCTGGCTTTGTTTCTCGTTACAATTCCATCTTCGTCCAACTTATTTCTGAATACCCATCTTGTTCCAATAACAGATTTTCCCTTAGGCCTGGGTACCAGCTTCCAAACTTTCTGCCTTTCAAACTGATTGAGTTCCTCTTGCATAGAAATCACCCAATCTGGATCATCTAGAGCATCTTCAACTTTCTTAGGTTCTGTTTCTGAAAGAAACCCAGAATAGTGACATTCATTTTGTGATGTTCTCCTAGTTCTCACTCATGTGTCCGGATCACCAATGATCAAGTGAAAGGGATGATCTCTATTCCATACCCTTTGTCTTGGCAGATGCGATCTTGATGATTCTCCTTGTTCTAGATGTTGTGGAGTGTGACCAGTTGATCCTTCTCCTGCTCCCCCTGAGTTGTTGACGGTATGATCTGTTGACCCTGTTGATTGACTAGTGGATCCAGTAGTAGTTTGAGTATGTCCACCACTATCACCACTCGGTCCAGAATCATTATCATCATGATTATTATTAATAACTGTAACAACTTCAGGTTCTTCTTCATTGTCAGAGAGATCTCCTAATAGATTTTCAAATACCAAGGATTCAGAGTTCTCTCCAGTTTGCAGGCCTGGTCTTTTGGTGTCGTCAAATGTTACATTAAAGCTTTCCAACACCTTCTTATCTTCAATCACATATACCCTGAAAGCCTTAGATTCCAGAGAATAGCCCAGAAAAATGCCTTCATCTGCTTTGGCATCAAACTTGCCAAGATGTTCTCCATATTTAAGTACAAAGCACTTTGCACCAAACACATGAAAGTACTTCAGTGTTGGCTTCTTGTTGGCCATTAACTCATACAGAGTCTTTTCATGATCTTTCTTGATCAGGGTTCGATTCTGAGTGTAGCAAGTTGTATTCACTGCTTCAGCCCAAAAGTAAGTGGGAAGTTTTGATTCACTCAACATGGTCCTTGCTGCTTCAACCAAGGTCCTGTTCTTCCTTTCCACTACTCCATTCTGTTGAGGAGTTCTTGGTGCTGAATACTGTCTTGATATTCCTTTCTCTGAGCAAAAGTCATTAAGAACTGCATTCTTGAATTTAGTTCCATTTTCTGATCTGATTGTCCGCACGGGTAGCTTAGCTTCCACTTCTATCTTCTTGATGTGATCAATGATTAGTTGTGTTGCTTCATCCTTTGATTGTATGAACAACACCCATGTGTACTTGGAGTAGTCATCCACCATCACCAATGCATATCTTTTTCTTGAAAGTGACATAACATTGACTGGACCAAATAAATCCATATGAATCAGCTGTAATGGCTCAACAATGTTTGTCATTCCTTTGCTTCCATGTGATGATTTCTTTGACTTCCCTATTTCACATGCTTCACATAGTCCCTCCTGATTGAATTCCATCAGGGGCAACCCTCTCACTAACTCTCTTTTTACCAAAGAGTTCATAGTTTTGAAGTTCAAGTGTGAGAGCTTCTTGTGCCATAGCCAACTTTGTTCTGAAGATGCCTTTCCATAGAAACAGGTAACTTCTCCTTCACTGGTAGAACTTAAGTCAGCTATAAACAAATTTCCTTTTCTCACTCCCAGTAGAGTAAGCTTCTCATCCTTCCTGTTGGTGATCAAGCACTTGTCCTTTCTGAAATCTACATTGTAGCCTTTATCACAGAACTGACTGATACTTAGAAGATTGTGCTTTAATCCTTCAACAAGAGAGATGTTTTCAATGATGACATTTCCAGCTTTCAATTTACCATATCCCGTAGTGAATCCTTTGCTGTCATCTCCAAAGGTTACAATCGGGCCGGTCTTCTTAACCACCTCTGTAAGCAGGGACTCTTCACCTGTCATGTGTCTAGAACAGCCACTATCCAGAATCCACACAACCTTTGAGCTTTTAACCTTACCCTGCAATCACAGATTGATTAAGCGGACTTTGGTACCCAAAATTGTTTGGGTCTTGAAGGTTTAGATACTTTAACAGGAGTAACATTCAATTTAATCTTACCCTGTTTGATATTCATAGTATCTGTGGATTTAACATTATCAGTGCTTTTGCTACTATCATTCATCAACTTAAAATAAGCATGCATGATGTTGTACTTACATAGCAAACACTCTTTCTTTCCACAGGGTTCATGAAGATCAGGCATGTCAGACATGTTATGCATTTCAGAAGTATTAACAGTTTCTACTTTAACCTTTTTACATGCATGTGTAAGGTGTCCAGCAGAATTACAAATAGTGCACAACTTCCTAGATGCAATGGGAGAATATGGAAGCATTTCCTGATTAACAACCTTCTTCTTCCCATTCCGGTTCTTTTTAGCATTACTAACTAAGTCACCTACTTCAATTTTAGGTAATTCAGCTTTTACTGATTTCCTAGGCAACTTAGTCTTTACCTCTTTAACCTTCAAAAAATCCTCCTCAAGCAATTCTTGTCTTATGAAAAGATCATCCTCATGAAAGAGTGGTGGAAAAGGCTTAACAAAAACTGGACAATCAACATTCTTAAGAACATGTGGAGTATTCCTTTTGACAACTGAAGGTGTCACAGGGAATTCCACTATCTTCTTACCAGCTTTCTTGTTATAGTCAAATCCTATAGCAGTTTTATTCCTTATGGCCTGAGTATCAATGATCTCCTTAGCAATTAGGGCGGAATTCTTAAAAGCATTCAGTTTCAAATCTAACTCTGAAATCTGCTTCCTGAGGATAGTCTCTATCTCAGCATTACACTTGACCTTGTTCTCTAAGTATGCATTCTTTTGCTTAAGATCTTCTAATGTGACAGCTACAAGCTCTAGTTCTTCATTCTTAGATTCTAGATTTTTAATCTTAAGAACTAGTTTAGCATTTTCCATTTCAGATGCTAGCATGCTTGTGTGTACATTAAACAATTCTACACTTAGATCTTGCACAGTTTTCTTGTACTCAGAGTTAGACATATCAATTATAGTTAAGATAGGTACCTGAGATGATTGTGGTGATTCCTCTGAAGAGTCAGCCATTAGGGCAACATTTACATACTCTTCCTCTTCATCCGAATCAGTATCATCCCAGTGCTTTCCTATTAGGCCGAATACACAATATATAATCAAGTATAGGTATGAGAATAACAATTAGAACACTGTTTATGAACAATAAACTGAATGGAATTAAAAACTTCTCTCTCAGTGATGTAAAATATCACAGAGAGCTGCTAGGTTACAAGAATGATAATTCACGTATTCGCATTCCTTTTAGGGTTAACCTATCTGTGTTTATATAGTACACAGCTACATACAATCATTAATTGATATTCCTATAAATTAGCTATACAATCAGAATCAGTTAAGAATTGCTTCTGTCTTCTGTTCCGTTTCCTTAGCCATATCGATATCTCTTTGCTTCTTTCCATCTTCAAAGAATATCGCTTCTAGAATGTTCATTGAATTGCACCGACTGCTAAGCAAACTCTGACCATCAGACTTTAACAAACTCTGACTGGTCCTCCAGCTAAACTCTTGACTAGTCCCCCAGCTAAACTCTGATAGTTTCCTGGTACTTAAACACTGATAAACAAACATCAGCAATTATATCTAACAATCTCCCCCAACTTGTTCATACTAAAATGTACAAGTTAACAGATAATTGATGATGTCAAAACATATAACTAATGCAGTGTTTATAAAATCACAGAGTTTATACTTTTACTTAGAACAGAAAACTTTAAAAACTTACAGACTTCAGTTACTTAATCTCTTAAATGTCAGGTACAGTCCTGATGTAGTCCACAAGTAGTCTTCTCTCAGCTCTCACTAGCTCAGCTTCCATTATCTTCTTTATCTCCCTTAACTCTGGATCACTTTCTCCAGTTTGGTAGATAGCCGCCCTTAGAGCATAAATGTTGTTCTTCCTCATATCATTTCCTAGCTTTATTATGAAGGATTTATCTGATTCCAGATTAAATTCCAACACTTTTATACCAAGATCTGTTCTGAGTCTTGCACTGTTCCTTTGCATCTCAACAAGCTTTCCATTATAATCTCTGTACTTCGGTATGTAAGCACCAGCAGTCTTTAGGCCACAAAGAGCTCTAGCTTTAACCATTCTGCTTCTTAATACCTCAGATGCTTGATGAGTTCTTTGATTTTTGACTTTCTTCAACTTCCCAGACTTTAAATTCTTTACATGCTCTTCAGCTAGCATCAATTCTTCAGCTTGGATATCTTCTATGGTTGCATCAGCACCATGTTCTTCTAGAAACAACTGAGCAGCAATCTCTTCATCAGTAACTGGATGAGAAGTAAGCAATAAGCTTCGAGTTCTTGAAGTAGATTGAGCACCAGTGTTTATCCTTTCAGAGTTTGTAGCATCATAGTTTGATCTTAGCTTTCCTTGTTGTAGAGTAGATTTAGATTTGAAATCTTTCCCTTGTGCACCACCATCAGTAGAATCATCCTGTCTACTCAGAGTTTGAGTCTTTTTGCATTTGTCTTTAAGTACTCTCTCCCCCTTTTTGACATCATCAGGAATCAATACTGATGTGAGCAATTCAAGCGAAGCAGCAATAGAATCCAGTTTATCAGACATTAAAGTCTGATTGTCTTCAACCTTGGTCAATCTGTTCTTGAGAATTTCTTGATCTTTGACCAGAGTAAGCAACAGAGTTTTATCTTGCTTTAGTGACATATCTTGAGCAACCACATCATTTCTCAACCCAGTAACTGACTTCTGAGTGTCATCAAAACGATTGTGAAGAGATTTAACTTGAACAATAGTTGCCTTGAGATGTGTAAGAAGCTCAGGATTTGCAATTGACTTAGCAGATTTTGTGACAAAGTCAGCAGCCCTTTGATCAGTGAATATGCAATCCTTGTCTGACCACTTGGAAAAGTACATATTCTGAAAGTGAAGTTCAGTGGCATGCTGAATATCCTTTGGATTTAATGGAGCAGAAAGTCTTTGAGAAGATGAATCAGCTTGATCATCATCAGACTTTGCAGAAGGTTCAGCATTTGAAGAATGAGGAATGTTCTCAGCAAATGTTTCTGGAACATCAGCATTTGCGAGCTTCTCAGAATTTATATTGTCTTGAGCATTTTCTTCATTTTCATCATCAACAACAGTAGTTTCAACAGCAATTTCTGCAGTTGCTTCAAGATTATTCTCTGCAGTTTCCTCAACAATATTTTCTGCAGCTACAGCCTTTGCTGTCTGATCAACCTCTTCACCTTTTTCAATTACCTGGTGATTAACAGAGAGAATCTCTGTATGAGTAGCTAGTGACTCATCTATTATGAGTGTAGGTTGATCAGCTACCACATCCTCTGTTTCATTAATACTACCATACTCTTCTAGAGTAGCAGAGGGATGTGCTTCAACTTCATCTTCAATATCCATCTCCAAGATGGGTTCAAGAAAATCATTATTAACAGCATCATTATTATCAGTGTTTGCTCTGGCTTCCTCAGGCACAGTAGCATTTTCAGAATGATCTTCAATCACAGCCTCTGTTTCAACATTTGTAGAATCAGGAACCAATCCACCAAAAAGATACGCAGCTACAAGCTTCCTTTTCTTAGCATTAGCATATTCAGTTTCATCAGAAGGCACATTTGCATCAGAAACAAGTCTGTTTGCCCTCTTCTTTCTCCTTGAAGTACCAACAGATACTGGAATATCATCAGTGTTTCGAGGTTTAGCAGCTGGGACAGCCTTAAACGCTCTATGCTTAATCCTACCCCCAGTCTTTGGTTTTTGAGATGTAGATGGAAGAGGTTCAGAGTTTAAAGGCTGGTCAGATTCTGGTTGTGCTTGTGGTTGTGGTTGAGGGTTTAAAAACTGTTGGACTGAAGCAGGAAGCATCAAGTCACCAACATTGCCTTTCTTGACATCCTTATTTGTGAGATCAGAGAATATTCTCTTATGCAATTTAAATGAGGGAATTACATCCTCCTCAGTTATCTCAACCCCATCAACACAAAAGGAAAAGATTGATTGACAGAATCGAGCAAAATAAACTACATTCCTATTTTCTGTCATCTTTTCACCTATGTTATTCAAAACAAGTCTAGCAAAATCAAAATGAGTACCATAGAGAAGAGAATACTCAATTTGTAGACTGTCGATTGGAATAGCATCCCAATTTGTGCACTTCTTTCCGAACGCCCTTGTAATACAATCTAAGAAGAAACTCCACTCCTTCCTCAAGAACAGTTGCTTCAGATTAACTGTCCTTGTCAAAGGCCCAGAGTAACCAATCTCCCTCATCATACGCTGAAGATCAGAATCACCAACAGAAATGGTGAACGCATTGAAATCTTCACACCCAAGAGCATCTCTCACAGTGGTTGGAGTGACCACATACTCTTGATCAGCAAATTCAAAAATAATTGACGGAGTGCCTGATTCACTTCCATCATCATATACGCCTGTTTCCCAGAAGGCTTTGATTTGAGTACCAGATAACCTTGTTGGTTCCACTAAAGCTTGCCCAATATCTGATTGAACAAGGAAATTTTGAAACAAGTGAAACGCCTCTGGGACGTTCTCAGTAGATAGTGGTGCTGCATAGTTGTTAGGAACAAAATCGAGACCAAAAGACTGAAACATGGTTGTTGCCATTAGAATATTTCAAATAAATCAGAGTTTATGCTTCGAGAAAGTGTTTGAAAGAGTGATGCAGAAAAGTGTTTGTGAATATGTGTAAGTGAAACTGTGTTGTGAATAGAGTAAGTCTGTAAAAGATTTGAACGTTGTGTGTATAATGATTAAATATGAATTAAAACTGAAGAGTTTTAATCATTAAAACACACAGCAGGCTTACTCGAATAATGTGTGAGTGGGACAGTTGGCACATACGTATTAACTGACAGCAGTAAATCGTGGTTGTTTCCAACACGCATGCGCAGTAAAAGGCACTAATTACTGCTATTTTCTAGACACCTTTCTTCATTTTCAAAAACTCAAACAAACCGTTATCAATCATACTCTCTATTTTCCAAAAATAATGTTCCTCAATAATTATGAAATGTCTGAAACACCCTTAATAATCTCCTCCTTCATTAATAATCTCTTTTCTCAAAATGCACAGTTGTGAATATTTGTGTGTGAATAGCAGAGTTTACTGGATATAAATATTGAGAGCATCTCAAATTGCATAAAATCCACAAAATAAATCAGTAAAAACTGGTTGCCCAAACTCTCATATGTAAAACATATTCTGATTTCATCTAAACTCTGTATTTATTTGTATTCATTTTTTTTCACCCCCTTTAATTTTTTTTATTTAATCTTTTCCAGTAATCAGTGGTTGGCACTAGTCACCAAAAATTTGAAAATTTTAGCCCTTATTTCATACAATAAGTTCATGGGACTTCCTAGGCACAACATGATCTCAAAGGAATTTGTGCATATTTTTGCATCTTTTGCTTAGGGGTGAATTAGCAGTAACTATTTATCAGAGTTTAGACTTACATCATTTAACGTTTATGATTTATGAGAGAAAGTGCAAACAGCTAATACAGACTCAGTGTATAGGATCAATAAACTAAGAGATGCTATAAATATAGAGACAGTATCATGTTGTGTAAAGTTTCTGCACACATTTGAGATTAGATCATATATAACTCAGAAAGATTCATGATTACTTACTGAGAATCATGCTTCAAACTATTTTCTTCATCGGTCAATATGTTTCAGACAATAACACAATCAGAGTATAACACCATAGTTTATCAACAGAGTATGATTCCATCAGAGTATAACACCATAGTTTATCAACAGAGTATGATTCCATCAGAGTATGCTACCAGAGTTTATCAACATGATTTGCATGACAGTTAACATATGCAGAAAAACATGAGCAAATTTTCACAGATGAGTAAAGTTTGAGTCTAACCAGTATCTCTAGTCGAAATCAGAGATCATTCCAAGTTCATTTACCAGTCTTGTAAATGTAGCTTCACTCAAAGGCTTGGTGAAGATATCTGCAAGCTGTTGTTCTGTAGACACAAAATGAAGCTCAATATCTCCTTCCTCCACATGTTCCCTGATAAAGTGATACCTTATGCTGATGTGCTTGGTCATGGAATGCTGTACTGGGTTACCTGTCATAGCAATAGCACTTTGATTATCACAGAAAATAGGTATTTTAGAGTACCTTAACCCATAATCCAGCAATTGATTCTTCATCCACAGAATCTGTGCATAACAGCTACCAGCAGCAATATACTCTGCTTCTGCTGTGGATGTGGAAATTGATTTATGTTTCTTGCTGTACCAAGAAACCAGTCTGTCACCTAGAAATTGACAGCTTCCACTAGTGCTCTTTCTGTCAATCTTACAGCCTACAAAATCTGCATCAGAGTAACCAATTAACTTAAACTCTGATTCTCTAGGATACCACAAACCCAAGGTTATGGTTCCTTTGAGATATTTGAAAATTCTCTTTACGGCTGTTAGATGAGGCTCTCTGGGATCTGCCTGAAATCTTGCACAAAGACAGGTTGAATACATGATGTCTGGTCTACTTGCAGTCAGATAAAGAAGAGACCCTATCATGCCTCTGTAGTTTGTCATATCTACTGAAGTTCCTGTGTCTTTGTCTAACTTTATTGCAGTTGCCATAGGAGTAGTTGCAGATGAACTATCAAGCATACCAAATTTCTTGAGAAGATTTCTGGTATATTTTGCTTGATTGATAAAAATCCCATCATCTGTTTGCTTTACTTGCAAGCCTAGAAAATAACTAAGCTCTCCCATCATGCTCATTTGATACCTGGACTGCATAAGCTTGGCAAATTTCTTACAGAGTTTGTCATTAGTAGACCCAAAAATTATGTCATCCACATAGATTTGAACTAAGAGCAAATCATTACCAGTGTTGAAATAGAACAAGGTTTTATCAATTGTACCTCTAATGAACCCACTTTCTAAAAGAAATTGAGCCAGAGTTTCATACCATGCTCTAGGTGCCTGCTTTAGTCCATAAAGTGCTTTGTCAAGCCTGTGGACATAATCTGGATGCTTGGGGTCCACAAACCCTGGTGGTTGTTCAACAAACATTTCTTCTTCAAGTTTCCCATTGAGAAAAGCACTCTTCACATCCATCTGAAAGACTTTGAACTTCTTGTGAGCAGCATATGCTAGAAAAATTCTTATGGCTTCCAATCTTGCAACTGGAGCAAAGGTTTCATCATAGTCAATTCCTTCCTGTTGTGAATATCCTTTTGCCACAAGTCTAGCTTTATTCCTTGTAATTACTCCCTCACTGTCAGTCTTGTTTCTGAAAACCCACTTTGTACCAACAATAGACCTGTTTTTAGGTCTAGGTACAAGTGTCCATACTTCATTTCTTTCAAATTCATTCAACTCTTCCTGCATAGCTGTTATCCAGTTGGCATCTTGAAGAGCTTCTTCCACTTTCTTAGGCTCTGTTTGAGATATGAATGCATGAAACCAACATTCATTTGATGTGGCACTTCTTTTTTTCACACTTGCATCTGGATTTCCAATTATCAGATCAGGTGTATGAGCCTGAGTCCACCTTCTTGCTGTAGGTAAGTGGCTTCTTTCATCATTATTGGATTCTCCCCCATGATTCATGCTTTCCTGATTTTCTTGTTGACCATTTGCATTCTCTGAGTCTCCCCCTGAATTGGACTGCTCAGTGTTTGAACTTTCAGAGTTTGTATTAGATTCTTCAGCTGACTCACTTTCAGAAAGTGAGTCATCATTCTGAGATGTTGCTAAAGTATCTTCATGCTCCCCCTCAACTGGTTCTCTATTTTCTTCTGTCTGAGAAATTTCCTCAGTGTTTACCAGTAGAGGATCAGAGTATGCTACATCAGAGTTTGTTGGATTTGCTTCGTCAGAGTTTACATCATCAGAGTTTAGATCTTCATTTTCAAAGCGTAGTTGATCATGATTTTCTTCATCTTCAATTCCAGTTATTTTTTTGTCATCAAATGACACATGTATAGATTCCATGATCACTTTAGTTCTCAGATTATAAACTCTGAATGCTTTAGTTGATAGTGGGTATCCAACAAAAATTCCTTCATCAGCTTTTAAATCAAACTTGGTCAACTGTTCAGGATGAGTTTTCAACACAAAGCATTTGCACCCAAAAATATGAAAATATTTTAGGTTAGGTTTCTTATTCTTCACCATCTCATACGGTGTTTTCCCATGCTTGTTGATCAGTGTTGCATTTTGAGTAAAACAAGCAGTTTGAACAGCTTCTGCCCAGAAATAAGTTCGCAATTTTGCTTTATCAAGCATTGTTCTGGCAGCTTCGATTAAAGTTCTGTTCTTTCTTTCAACCACTCCATTCTGCTGTGGAGTCCCTGGTGCAGAAAATTCTTGCTTCACTCCTCTTTCTTTGCAAAATTCTTCCATTGTTGCATTTCTGAATTCAGTACCATTATCACTCCTGATAATTCTCACTTTAAACTGTGATCCTTTGTCCAGCAGCTTCACATGTTCCATCAGAATTAAGGCAGTTTCATCCTTCTTTACTAGAAAGTACACCCAAGTGTATCAAGTATACTCATCAACAATGACTAGAGCATATTTCTTTCTGCCTAGAGACATTACATTTACTGGACCAAATAGATCAACATGAAGAAGATGATAAGGATCCACAACTGAAGATTCAGATTTACTCTTGAAAGATGACTTCCTTTGCTTGGCCTTTTGACAAGAATCACACAGACCATCTAAGCTGAGTATTGACTTTGGAAGTCCCCTTACAAGATCTTTTCGAATTAACTCATTGATGTTGTTCAAGTTTAGATGAGAGAGCTTCTTATGCCATTTCTAACTCTCTTCATTAGACATTTTTGCAGACAGACACACAACTTTTCCTTCAGAGTTTGTTACCAAACTTGCTTCATAGATATTATTCCGTCTGTGTCCAACTAGAACAACTTTCCCTGTAGATTTGCTGATAACCTCACAATATTCAGGTTGAAAATCTATATGGTAACCTCTGTCACAGATTTGACTCACAGATAGCAAGTCATGCTTGAGTCCTGGGACTAGAGCTACATTAGTGATGATGACACTCCCAAGATTGATATTGCCATATCCCATAGTACGTCCTATGTTTCCATCTCCATAGGAAACTTTTGGGCCAGCTTTCTCCTCATAATCTGATAGCAGGGCTTTATTTCCAGTCATGTGTCCTGAACATCCACTGTCCAAGACTAGGGTTCTTTCCCTTATGCCCTGAAATCACAAACAATTACAAAGAGTTAGATCTAAGGATCCAGACTTGCTTGGATCCTTTGGCTTTCTTAACATTGTTAGCTTTTGCAGCGGGAATTCTTATCAACAGAGTTTAAGCTAACAGTATCAGAGTTTACACTTGTAGAATCAACTTTAACCCATTTCAAATTTGGCTTCAACTCATAATAGTTGTGATAAATGGCATGATAATTCTTACAAGTATAAATAGAATGCCAAGTACTCCCACAGTGAGTGCATAAAGACTGTGGTCTAAACCTAACATAATCATTCTTAACTCCAGACATGGAGGGTAAAGAATTAATATCTTTGTTTTTCTTGCAAAAACTTGCAAGATGGTTAGAACTACCACAATTATGACATGTTTTTCTAGGAGCATCAGTGATAGGCAAATGATTATTACTTCTGTTAATGCCTACTTTTCCATTTCTGTTCTTCCTGGACACTTTTTGTTTTTCAACAGACTTTACCTCTTTGAGCTTATACTTGAATTGTTTCTCTGTCATTAAACCAACATTCACCTGTTTAACACAAGTTTTTACTGGTTCTATCTTAACAGCTTCTTTTTCAAGTACAGAATTTTGCTTACTGGATTCAGGAACAAATTTCATAGGTTTAAGTTGTGTTCTAACTTTAACCTTATCTTTAAACCTAAGTTCATCTTTCTCACAGTAACCTAACCCAACTGTATCTGTTTGAAATACCTGATGTGTGTCCTTACCAGAGTTTGTCCAGGTTTTAATTACCTTCCTTTCTTTTTCCAAATCAGATTCTAATTGCCTAAATTTCTTCAGCAACTCCTGTTCCACATAAACAGCATCATCTCTTTCCTTTTGAACTTGTTGCATGTTAACAAGTTCTTCTTCAAGAAATTTATTTCTATCTTTAAGCTTAAGATTCTCAGATTTAATTCTCTCATTCTCTAAAGTCTGATCCCTATAGCTAACATGTATGCTTTTAAGATAAATTCTCAATTCAGATATATTATCAGTATCATAAGCATAAGTTGTTAGGGGTACCTTATTTTCAGATGATTCAGATTCCTCTTTGACAGTTGCCATGAGAGCATAGTTGACATCCTCATCTGAATCTGAAGTGTCTGCCCAGTCTTTTCCTTTAGTGATGAGTGCTTTTTCAGATTTTCCTTTATTGCACTCAGGAGCATAGTGACCCATCTCTTTACACTTGTAGCACTGGATCTCAGACTTGTCTTTCTTCCCATATTTGATATCTCTTCTGTCAGACTTTCTGAAATTCTTCCTTTCAGAGTTTGAATCTCTCCTTGAGAATTTCTTTCCTTTCTTGAAGTTCGTGAAACCCATCTTCTTGAAAGTCTTCACCATCAAAGCAGCCATTTGCATCATTTGTTCTTCATCATCCTCAGATTCAGAAGAAACATCAGTGTTTGAGTCATCATCAGAGTTTGATGACTCACTTTCAGAGTTTATGACCAAAGCCTTTCCTTTAGCTTTCTTCTTTGATGTCTCTTTCTTAAGAAGTTTTTCTTCAACTTTGAGAGCAACAAATTTTGTCTTCTTTCCAGATCTTTTGTTTCTTTGCTCTATTTCAAGTTCATGAGTTTTAAGCAAACCATAGATTTCATCGAGATCTGTTTCTGCAAGATCATAATTATCTCTTATTGTCGTTGCCTTCAAATCCCATCTTTCAGGAAGAGATAGAAGGAATTTGAGATTCGACTCTTCAAGTTCATATTCTTTATCAACAAGAGATAAATCATTCAACAGTTTGCAGAATCTGTCATATGTCTCAGTCAAAGTTTCATCAGGTCTCGAATCAAAGTGTTCATACTCCTGTGTAAGAATAGTCTTCATGTTCTTCTTTATAGCACTTGTTCCTTGACATCTGACTTCTAAAGCATCCCAAATCTCTTTGGCAGTTTTGCAGCCAATAACTCTGTTAGACATAACATTATCTAAAGCACTATGGAGAAGATGTCTAACCTTTGCATCCTTTGGAACGCTCTTCTGTTCTTGACCAGCAACAACTGGAGACAGTTTTGTTGGCATATGAGGACCATCATTGATTCTATCAAGATATTCTGGATCCGTGGCTTCCAGAAACATGGTCATCTTCACCTTCCATATTGGATATTCCACTGGTCTTAGAATTGGAACCCTGATTGTCTCATATCGACTTACAGAAGTTGGTTGAACCTTTTGAGCATTAGAACCTGCCTGGGTATTTTCAGCCATGATTATAACTTGTGTTTGGATCAAAAACTGTATATATTAAACAACCTTGGCTCTGATACCAATTGTTAGGCCGAATACACAATATATAATCAAGTATAGGTATGAGAATAACAATTAGAACACTGTTTATGAACAATAAACTAAATGGAATTAAAAACTTCTCTCTCAGTGATGTAAAATATCACAGAGAGCTGCTAGGTTACAAGAATGATAATTCACGTATTCGCATTCCTTTTAGGGTTAACCTATCTGTGTTTATATAGTACACAGCTACATACAATCATTAATTGATATTCCTATAAATTAGCTATACAATCAGAATCAATTAAGAATTGCTTCTATCTTCTGTTCCGTTTCCTTAGCCATCTCGATATCTCTTTGCTTCTTTCCATCTTCAAAGAATATCGCTTCTAGAATGTTCATTGAATTGCACCGACTGCTAAGCAAACTCTGACCATCAGACTTTAACAAACTCTGATTGGTCCTCCAGCTAAACTCTTGACTAGTCCTCCAGCTAAACTCTGATAGTTTCCTGGTACTTAAACACTGATAAACAAACATCAGCAATTATATCTAACATTTCCCTTTGCTATATAAGCTTTCCCTTTCTGCTTTCCAGAGAATGCCTCCAATTGCTGTTTACGCTTGGCATTCTCTTTCTTCAACTCATCATAAGAATCCTTCTTCTCATAGACATCTTTCTTGTCTCTTGCCTAACGAGGCTTCCGACATTCAGTGGCGAAATGCCCTAACTCATTGCAATTGTAGCATCTTGATTTGCTTCTATCAATCATGTCAGTCTTGTAGCCTCCCTTAAAGCCAGTCCCTGGTGAATACTTGCTCTTCTGGAATCTGTTGGTTGAGCCCTTGAACTTATACTTAGGGTTTCTCTTGAAACGAATATGACTAAACTTTGCAGCTAAGTACGCCATGGTTTTGTCTTCCATCTGCTCAAGCTCTTCTAGGGTGTAGTAATCACTTTCATCAACACCCAGATTCACAGAATCCATTTCAGCTTCTATAATCACCTCCTTTCCAGCTCTAGGGGTTTGAACCTGAATATCAGAAGTTGTTGGTTCATCCACTCCAAGTGCTGCTGATCTCACAAGTGCATTGTGCTTGTTATCCACTGTCCCTGGTCCGTAGATAATCACTCTTTGTTCCTGTTCCATCTCATAAGTCTTCAACTTGCCATAGATCATCTCTAGTGACATCTTCGTGAAGTCTATTCTTTCCCTTATGGATGATGACTTGTGTTCTACATGATGGGGCAGCGTCATCATGAACTTCCTGTTGGTTTCTCTCAGTGGATAGGTCTTTCCTTTCATTGCCAATTCATTAAGAAGCTTAGTATATTTCTCAAAGACCTGAGTTATACTTTCTCCTGGAAGAGACCTAAACGCTTCGTACTGAGAAGTCAGGATGTCCAATCTGTTTTCCTGCACGTCTTCAGTTCCTTCCATTATCAAGTTAATGGTATCCCACATATGTTTCCCGCTTGTACAGTTCATCAACTGATAGCTCATTTCTTTGTCTGCGGAGTCTGCTAATATCAACATCAAACCTGTGTCCAATCGAATCAGTTCTTTGTCAGAATCTGTATACTCATTAATATCCTTAGGTTGGGTGCCTTGAGAAATCCTGCTACCATCAGGAGTTGTAGATTCACTAACTGGTTTCATTGGTACAAACGGTCTGTTCTCTAATATGCCAATATACAACGGATTAGATGCCTTGATAAATAACAGCATCTTCATCTTCCACAAACCGAAATCATCTCTAGTAAACGGGGGAATTTTAATACCAGCAGTTGTCTTTGGAGCACTCATGGTTTCTGAAAATTTCAAATTGTTTAAAATTCAAGAAATTCCAATTAAATGAAAAATTTTGAAAGTCAAAAAATTTGCTTCGAATTTTCACGCTACGTTTGATTTTGGTCTCATTCACCGGATCTGATTTGTACGTCAATCAAGTAGCTCTGATACCAATTGTTAGGTCCAAAGTATCGTAGAAGGGGGGGTTGAATACGATACTCACAAATAATTCAATTTCGTTCGCGGATAGTTCATTCAGTTCTATAACGAAATCAAACACACCAAATCAAACCAAGAGTCGGGGAATATATCTTTTTATAAATATAAACCTCGAGGGGTGCTACAATTTCTAATCCGTAGATTAGCTTCAATGAGTTTAAGGTTACACAAATTCAATACAATGATCAAATTCTGAGCACTATTAATTTCTCTGAATTTCTCCGGCTCAAACTTCTCTCTCAGTAATGTCTCTGTGTATTTTGCCTTAACTGAAGAAGACACTTCTTCTCTCTGATAGTAATTGTAGACTTGGATTTGAAAACTATCGAACCTCAATTGTAGAAACAATCTTGGCCGTCCATCTTCAAAATCAACCTGTAAAACAAGAATACTTTTCACCTGCTCCTAATTAAAAAACCATCGAATGACTTAACTTAATTTACCATTCGATAGTTTTTAAATCAAAACTATCGAATACCAAATTAAGTTAAAATGGTTTTCAATGAATTAATTTTTATATCATTCGATAGTTTTCTGAATTGAAAAACTATCTAATCATTTTTCTTGTCTTTTATTTTTTAATAATTATTCCTGAGCTCCTGGGTGTTTAAGTAATAGACTATATCACTTTCTTCTGAGACGATAAAACAACTTGATCTTTTTAGTGCCGTCAACTAGTGCAACTGGTCTGGTTCACAGATGAATAACACTTGATCAATTCTTCTTCTATGTCTTGAATTCAATGCTTCTAATAAGTCCCTTGTCGTTCTGGTTGCTTCAATTAAATCACTGGAATCCCGTGGTACTAACCCTAAATCATTCACATACTTTTGTCGTCTTGAAAGTCTTGTTTCTTTTGCTGTCACTGAGGCTTGAACATTTTCATGAACTTCTTTCTGTGACCTGTTTACGGACTTCAAGAATACATAACGTATTTTGATTTTTTGAGTTTACCTTATCTTCTTTGATTCTGGATTCCTGTGCTTCTGTTAATATTATTGTATGTCTTGTCCTTTGTTGAGTTGTAGTTATCTCTGTTTCATCTTATGTTACATTATGCTTTACAGCTTTTTCAAATAATACGCCAAATGATATTGGCTTCCATTTGTACCCTCCTACTGCGAGGTCACTCCTAAATATACCCTTTCTGTCAACAAACATTTACAAACCCTCTAAACAGTATGAAAACTCAAATATTTGCATATTTTGACAATTCAATAGCACTATAATAACAAATGATACACAATACAAAAAACGAGAGCAAAACATTCTAAAAATCCAACTACAGTCACTCTATTACATCAAACCATATTTTCCAAAATATTCAACCATAACAATCTAAAATATAGTCATGATAAGTCTCCAAATCTCCTTGTCAATTCTTCTCTTTGACTTGGGCCGAGTTCAGGTTGAAGTTGGACTGAGATCGAGCTTGAGTGTACCTAAAAGGGAATGTCCAATGGAGATTGGATCTCCGGGGACACCTACGGTGTGAGAGTAAGAATTGTGGCCCAATTATAGAGAGAGAATGTAGAGCTTACTGAAAGTGTAGAAATTATGACCCATTTGCTTTGTTGGTGAGTGAAGTATTTATATGGAGGGGGTATGTGAGGGGCACATGCCCCTCAAGGTTTGTGCTGGACTTTTTTACTCTTGGGTGAACTTGCACCTTTGGGCCTTATTTGGTGTCCTCTAGTGAGAGTTGGACTGGGTCGACTGGGCCTAGCCTATTAAGTCCTGACATTGATCATCCAAAACAAACATATTCCCAACAATGATCATCCAAAAAAAGCTATTTAAAACCAAATTGAACTTGTGATTAAGAATGAGATGAAGTAAATTGAGAAATGTTTATCTCTGTAACTTGTGATGAATTGCCCTTTTGTGAAGATTGTTCTTTCATTATACATCACTATACAGTACATATATACATACACATATACACACACATATACATGATACTCAACACATATACTACACACACACACACACACACACATATATATATATATATGCACGTGTACGCATACAGAGTGGAGATGAAAGAATGAGGAATAAGATTCTTCTTTGCTTCGATGAACAATGGCTCGTGGAACCCTTATTGCCCTTATTAGCTTAACTCCAATTCAATTGATCGGTCTATTCCTAATTTTCCTCTAACTCGACTTATTTGACATGTATAATGATATTGATTTGACCTCTAACCCGATTTCATATATTTTAGGTTATTTTTAAAAATTTTAAATTAATTTTTTAAATTAATTTTTTATTTTATTTTAAATTTATTTCAGGATTTGCAAACATTTGACTAACTCTTGTTGACAAAAAGGATATAACTGAGAGTGACCTTATACTAGAAAGGTACCAAATGAAATTTGGCGTATTATTTAGAAAAGCAAAATTTATTAGGGTATCATTAAAAATTTCTCAAAAAAAAAACCAGTCCATCTTGTTTTCATATTACATCACAATGTCACATGCATACTTGAAAGTTCTTTGCGAAAAAGAAAAGATCACCAACCTCGTTGTATTGAAACTACCCTCCTCTCCCCACTACCACCAACTAAATCACAAAAATACCCACACACCCCGAGGCCAAAACATTAAAATCGGGCAACCGCCACGCCTTTAAAACCGCTCCTCCCATCCTCATCCCAATCTGTGCAAACCAAGCTCTCCTTCATTTCCACTCTAGTCTATACACCCACCCCCTCCATCGAAATGGATCCCGTAAACACATGGGGAAACACACCTCTGGTAACAGTAGACCCCGAGATCCACGACCTTATCGAAAAAGAAAAACGTCGTCAGTGCCGTGAATCGAACTCATTGCTTCCGAAAACTTCACTTCCTTCGTCGTCATCGAAGCCCTCGGCAGCCCCTTAACCAACAAATACTCCAAAGGCATGCCCGGTAATCGCTATTATGGAGGCAACGAGTTTATCAATGAGATCGAAAACCTCTGCAGATCACGTGCCTTGATTGCTTACCGTTTAGACCCAACCAAATGGGGTGTAAATGTTCAGCCTTATTCAGGTAGTCCCGCTAATTTTGCGGTCTATACGGCTGTGTTGAATCCTCGTGATATGATTATGGGACTTGATTTGCCTTCTAGTGGGCATTTGACACAGGGGTATTATACTTCTAGTTCCGCCCTTGGCGATTCACAAGTCGTTAATACTGTCTAATTATAATTTACATAGGTAAAAATAATTATGTGAGCGGCATGCAATATTTCAAAATTAAAATCAAATATAAGGTAAAGTTCAAATATTAAATTTTTTTTTAATTATAAAATTATTTAGATATATGTACATATTCATGCAAGAAATTATTGTGAAATATGTACATGCTCGTGCCTCGAGTTTTTACGCTAGTTATCTGTAATGATCACCTCATAATTATTGTTTTAATTAATGTTTTAAATTTATTATATTTGCACCTTATAACTTGTCTTTTATTAGTAAGATAAAACATATTTGTTTATCATATAACAATAAATGTATAACATGTTGAAAACAAAACATTGTTTTATGGTTTATTATTCACAACATAATCTACTATTACTTTATTCGTACCTAATTGAAGATATTTTTACAAGTTGGTAAAAATTAAATAAAGTAAAATTTCTATAAATTAATATAGTTGGGATCAGAGAATTCTATTAATTTAGAGATGTATTAATTAATCGATAAATTAATAATTATTAATTAATATAGAGTTTTTGATAAATAAATTGACTTTCAGTTATATAAACTTAAATAAAATCAATTGTATAATTTATATTTTATACTTAATTAAATTTATTCAATATATAATGATTTTACAAATTCAATGTATACTTGTAAGATTCAAAATACACCATCTTTGAAAATAATGTTGAAGGTGATATAGAAAACGATACAACACTTTTGGAACTTGTTATACGGAAAAAAGTGCTCAAGTCATCAAAAATGCTTAATAAAGTTTTGATGCATTACAAATACTCCACATCCGAGCGTTTGGATGCAATAATGAAGGAAAAGGATGAGCTTAATGCAGATTAAAATTTCAACAAAAAGGCTAGAATCATATTTTGCAAAAGTATAATAGATATATTTTTATGATTATAAGTTAATTATTAATTTATAATATTATTGGGACAATCAATCAATCAGTATACTTATATAAAGGAGAAAACGAGGGCGGTGAGGTGGCGGCTCTCAAATCGCTCCGATCTATTTTCTAATTTTCTCAATTTTGTGACTTATTAATACTAGCTTATATAACCCGTGCAAGGCACGGGCCTTAAAAAATAATAAACTAAAAAATTTAATGTGAACGGAAAATATTAAAATAAAAGTAAAAATTAATCTGATAAATTATAAAATGAGAAACTTAAATATTAATTGGAACATAAAAAATATAAAAAATACATATGAGGTTGAGGAAGATAAATGAGGTATTATTAATATTATTTTATAATAAAATATAATATTAATAATAATGACAGATAGAAAATCTAACAAGTAATTGCCCGTGATATTTTTAGATTTGTTTTAATTATATTAATTGTATTTATTAAAAAAATACGTTGACATGTTAAAATAAGTAAGTTTTTTTTAATAAGGAAAAATAGAAAAACTAACATGTTTTAATTAAAAACAAAAGTAACTACCCGCAATATTTTTAGATGTGTTTTAATTATATTAATTGTATTTATTAAAAAAAATATGTCCACTTGTTAAAATAGGTAATTTTTTTTTAAATAATTAAAAATATTAAAATATGTTTTAAAATATATAAGTAAGGGTTGCACTTAATGAGAATCAACACCTAGAGGGGAGGGGTGAATAGGTGTTATGACTAACAATGACCGATTTTAATTATTACCAAGTTATGTGACTGAAAAAGCAAAAATCAGTCTGTTTTTGCTGTCTGGCAGCTTACTGAGTTTACAGAATATAGAATGGCAGCTAGCTACGTTGTTCACAACAGTATAGAAAATGTGCAGAAAATAAAGAACACACAGCAATTTTAGCCAGGTTCGACCCCTATCTCCTATAGGTCTACGTCCTGGTCCTTTACCAACACGGCAAAGGAATATATTATTGATCAAAGTGAATTACAACTACACAATACAATAATATATCTCCCTGAACTCCCTGTTACTGTTAGCAGCTTGCTGAAACACCTTGTTCCTTGAACACAGCTCTCTAAGTACTATACTAATCCAAGTATAAACTCCTCTAGCTATCAAGTTCCTTGAACACTTGTTTCCCAAGCTCACAAAACCAGCAACTACCAACTTACAAGTTGAACAATACAAGTATAATCAATTACAATTGAATATATGAACTCTAAACAAAGATATAAGATGTAATATATATTAGAGCTCAAAAGTATATGAAAGATATATCAAATCAGTTTGTAAAACACTTGTGTTTTCTTTTTAATGTAGTCCAACAGCTAGAATGAAAACAGCACAAGTCTTTTTATAATGAAACAATGATTTTGAATTAATCGATCAACAACTAACGGTCTTGACTACCAAGTCTCACGTATTGTGTTCCTTGATTAATTCAAACCAACGTTCATGAAATCAACGTTCAGAAACCAGAAACCAGATGAGTTAGAGAAGGAACGTTAAGAAAGACAAATTCAATCTGGTTTGAAAAGCCCATAAAATAATAGAAGTTGTTAGATGATAAACAACGTATATCAACTTCCTTTATTTTAGGAACTATATATATATATAATATATTTGAAAATATTTGAGCCCATATATATATATATATACCTTATATAACTGATAGAGTCCTTACAAAACGTTTCCAAGAATGTTTCCTATAAATTAGGACTAAAACTCTATCTGTTGGAAGAATTTCCAGCTTGCTGCCTGTAGACAAAGTTTCTCTACCAGCTTGCTACCTGCATAGAAAATTAGTCTGCCAGCTAGCTACTACAACATGTTTTGTTAGAAAAATACATAGCTTTTATTTCCTGCAAAACCATGTTAGTATAATACACTTAACCCAGCTTGCTGTTAGTGTTATCATCAAAATATCAGGGTTTCAATCTCCCCCTTTTTGATGATTACACAACAATTTTAGGAAAAGAATAATTCTCCCCCTCAATCTAATAATCCTGCACCAAAATATTTATCTAACAGATATGCATTTCAACTAAGATAAATAAAGCCATTAGTTCACATAAACCAACTTAAATTACCAAATTGTACCAGCAATTAGTTTTAACTGCATAAACCAGCAGTATCCCATAACAAAACATATAAGTTCAAATAACAACCACATAAGTTCAAAACATGTTCAATAACCCATAAATTACCCAGAAAATCCTAAAATTTAACTCCCCCTTAATCATAAAAAGAAGAAAAACTTAGGCATCCATTTTATCATCATCCTCCTCAGTTCCATCAGCAACTGCATAATCCTGAGCAATATCAGCAACCAAGGTCTTGGCAACATCCAGAGGAGCATCCACAGCAGTTGAAGTCATAGCAGCATTCTGATGAGAGGTATGAGCAGGAGAACCAGATTCTGCAACAGTAGCAGCAAACGCACAAAAACGAGAAGAAGACTTTGACCCAATAATCAAATCTCGAAGAAACCTTATTTCATCAGTCATGACATCAAGTCGAGTATGAACAGCTTTGAAAGACTCACGAACGTCATCCATAAAAACTGCCATTTCAACCTCGTGAACATCAAGCTTATCAGAATCAACAGGAGTTGGTTGTGGAGGAGGTGGTGTTGGAATTGGCATTTGGACTAACGTACCATCAGATTCCACTTTGAGATGAGACTGGAGAAGACTCTTTTGATCTAAAAATTCGGTGACAACCTCTTTATCAGCCTCTCTTAGTGGTACACCATACCACTCAAACACTCGAGTTAATAACAATCCATAGGGTAAACCCGGTTGATTACCAGAATCAAAAACATCCAACATATTCTTGATAATTAACCCAGACAGATCAAACTTACGACCGGACAACAGCATAGCAATAAGAGTAACATCTTGACCCGCAAAGTTTGAGCGACTGCCTAAACGAGGATTAATATTGGCTAAACCCACGTGAAACAATAAATGGGCCATCGGAGTCACAGATTTAGTAGTCGGAGAAGCATATTGCAATAACCCATCAATATTACGAATGACTTTCAATTGATCTAAAGCAGAAAAACCCTCAATATCAACTGGACCCTTATTCGTACAAATAGACAGAGTAGATGGAGCAGAAATACCCAAAATATCATTTAGTGAATTTGCAGTTAACATTATCTTAGTCCCACGAACATTTGACATGCAAACACCATTCTTCACAATATCCAAATTAGCATAAAATTCGTAAACACAATTAGGATAACAGTCGCGTGGCAAATCTTTTATGAATGAATCAAACCCTAACTGAGTAAAGAACTTAATCGCGCCACATTTATGGTATGAATTACCTGCAAGAGGACGACCGGAGATGATTGTTCTGTCACCTAAATGAAATTTGTTAAACCGCACCTCGAGATCCTTGGAAACAAAAGTGATATCATACTTGGAGCGTTTGACAGAAGAACCGTCGCCATGACCAGAACGCTGTCCACCGGAAAATTCATCCCCACTGTCAAGGCGAACCGGAGATAGGTAGACATCATCATCTTCATCGAACAATCGTTTATTTTTCCCTTTAGCCACCTTGGATTCAGCCGGAGTAAGAGCAGTAGAAGAAGCCTTTTTACCACGAGTGTTTCTCATTGTGTGAAATGAAGAAAACCTTAGGTTGGAGAGAATATTGAATTTGGGGCGTAAAGAAAATGAGAAGTCAGGGGAGCCTAATTTGGTTTAACCTCTTTTTAGAATTTTAAGGGGAGGTGAAGAGTTTAGGATTAATATTAAATGCGACCCACCCCAAAAAACATAGGAAAAGAAAAAAAAACAGACTTAGCCGAATACAAAACGTATTGCAAATAAACACGGAAGACTATTAAACACATGTATATATCTACACGAATAACAAATAACAATTATAGAACACCAAAAATAAACGAAATAATGATAAGAAAGTACCAGGATATATTATTGGCAGCTTGCTGCCATGACATTGCACATGCCAAGTTCTCGACGAAGAACAGAAAAACGTTCCTCAGCTAATGGCTTAGTGAAGATATCAGCTCGCTGGTATTCCGTAGAAACAAATAATAGCTCAATTTTGCCTTTTGCAACATTATCTCTCAAAAAATGATGTCGAACATCAATATGCTTTGTTCTTGAGTGATTCACCGGATTCTTGGAAATATTAATGGTGCTCGTATTGTCACAATAAATTGGAATCTTGTCACATTTGATGCCATAGTCCCTGAGTGTTTGGATCATCCAAAGAATCTGAGCACAGCAGCTTCCTGCAGCTAAATATTCACCTTCTGCAGTGGATAATGCAACAGAAGCTTGCTTCTTGCTTTGCCAAGACACCAAACTCTGTCCTAAAAATGCACAAACACCACTTGTACTCTTGCGATCAGTTTGACAACCTGCATAATCTGCATCACTAAACCCAACAAGATCAAAAGCATTTGTGATTGGATAAAATAAACCAAGAGTAATTGTGCCACTCAAATATTTGAATATTCTTTTAACCGCACTCAAGTGAGACTCTTTTGGTTTAGATTGAAACCTCGCACATACACAAACACTATACATTATATCAGGTCTAGAGGCAGTAAGATATAATAAACTACCAATCATACCTCTATACTTGCGAACATCAACATCTATACCTTGTTCATCTGCTGTCAGCTTGCTGGCAGGAGTCATTGGTATTGATTTCGGCTTGATATTTTCAAATCCAAATCTTTTGAGTAGATTCTTGATATACTCGGATTGATGCACATAAATACCTTCTGGAGTTTGCTTAATTTGAAGACCCAAAAAGTAGTTGAGCTCTCCCATCATGCTCATGTCAAACTCACTATGCATACACTTAGAAAACCACTTACACATATCATCATTAGTAGATCCAAAAATAATATCATCCACATATATTTGTACAACTAAAATATCAGTACCATTATGTTTAGTAAATAATGTGGGATCAATTTTACCTCGAATGAATCCATTTTTGATCAAAAACTTACTTAACCTTTCGTACCATGATCTAGGAGCTTGCCGCAATCCATATAATGCCTTCTTCAACTTGAAAACATGATTTGGAAATTGCTCATTCTCAAAACCAGGGGGTTGCTTGACATAAACTTCTTCCTTTAAGAATCCATTAAGAAATGCACTTTTCACGTCCATTTGATGGAGCTTGATCTTCTTGAAGCACGCAAATGAAAGTAGCATCCGTATTGATTCAAGCCTTGCAACCGGGGCATAAGTTTCCTCAAAATCTATTCCTTCTTGTTGATTGTATCCTTGTGCAACTAGTCTTGCTTTGTTTCGAGTAACCGTACCAAATTCATCAACTTTGTTCTTGAAGACCCATTTAGTACCAATGATTGAAGCATCTTTAGGTGGCTCCACAAGTTCCCAAACATCACATCTTTCAAACTGATTGAGTTCTTCTTGCATTGCCATGATCCAATTCTCATCTTGAAGTGCTTCTTTAACATTCTTTGGTTCCTCTTGAGCTAGAAAGGCTGCAAATGCACAAAAGTTGGCTTGACCCTTCCTTGTCTTGATGCCTTCTGATTTATCACCAATGATCAACTCTGGAGGATGGTTCTTCACTGTTCTTGTTGATTTTGGCAAAGAATGTTGAGCTATGACTTCCTCATGTACTCGAATTCGCTTGGATGGAGGAGAAACTTCACCACCTTCATATATAGGCATCTTTTCTTGTGATCTTTGACCTCTTGGACCTTCCAAGGTGAGCTTTGACAACCTAGCAATAGTTTCATCTACTGGAGAAGAGGTTTCAGTTTGCTTTTCAGCTGCTGTAGTTGTCTCAGGCTGGTTGGCAGCTTGCTGCGATACAGTATTTGTCACTGGCAGCTGGCTGTCATCACCTGCACCTGCAATATCTTCCTCATCTCTTGACAGATCAACCTTAGACTCTTGAAATGAAACATCTATAGACTCTTCAACAATACGTTTAGATGTATTATACACTCTATAAGCACGACTTGTTAAAGAATAACCCAAAAATATTGCTTCATGAGATTTAGCATCGAATTTACCATCTCTATCAATAGTTTTGAGTACAAAGCACCTGGAGCCAAAAACTTTGAAATATCCAATGTTTGGCTTCTTATTCCTCAGCAATTCATAGGGAGTTTTATTGAGAATAGGCCTGATAAGCACTCTGTTCAGAACATAGCTTGCTGTGTTGACTGCTTCTGCCCAGAAGTTCCTTGGCAGCTTGCTCTCTTGCAGCAAAGTCCTCGCAGTTTCTTGCAAAGATCTGTTCTTTCTCTCCACAACTCCGTTTTGCTGTGGGGTTCTTGGAGCAGAGAATTCATGTGAAATACCTCTTTCTTCACAATAATCAATGAAACCTTTTGAGATGAATTCACCTCCTCTATCACTTCTTATACCTATAAGTCTTGTATTCAACTTGTTCTCAAGTAAAGTGATTAGCTTCTCAAATTCACTAAAAGCACAATCTTTAGTACGAAGAAACAATACCCATGTATATCTAGAATAATCATCAACAATAACAAATGCATATTGTTTACCTCCAATGCTTTTATATGCTTCTGGACCAAATAAATCCAAATGGAGAAGCTCTAAAGGTTTAGAAGATGATACCATTGTCTTTGACTTATGAGGAGTCCTGATTTGTTTGCCTAATTGACAAGCTGAACAGGTTTCCGTCTTGACATACTTCAATTTGGGTAGTCCTCTAACTAGCTTCTTTGTAGACAGCTTGCTGAGTAAGTCCATATGAGCATGTCCTAGCCTTCTATGCCAAAGATCTGGGTTTGTATCCACAATAGCTAAACAGCAGCCTACTTCCTGCATCTCAAAGTCCAACATATATATATTTCCTTCCCTTCTAGCAACTAGGGGGACTTTGTTAGTGCCAACATTAATAGTACATTTCTCTTTATCAAAAACAACAGAATGTCCATCATCATATAACTGACTTATACTAAGCAAATTATATTTAAGACCTTGAACATATTGTACTTTATCAATAGAAATGTTGCTATTACCAATTGTTCATTTGCCAAGTATACGGAGTGTTTTGCTATCACCAATTGTAACACTACCACCCCTTTTCATCTTGAGGCTAAGGAACTGAGATTTATCACCACACATATGTCTTGTACATCCACTATCCAATATCCATTGATTTGCATTGACTTTGACCACAAGACATACCTACAAAACAAAGAGCAAACAACTCAACGTTTTGGTACCCAAATTTTGTTGGGTCCAGCATGGTTAGATGATAGAACATAAAGAACATTCAATTCAGATTTCTTGATCCACATTTGGACCACTTTAGATGCTTGGTTTCCTGTTCTACTTGTTCTGTTAGCTTGCTGTCCAGAAGTAGTATGTCTGTTCCAGCTCGCTGGCTTAGTGTTCTCTGTTGGGCAGTGGTGTGACAAATGACCTTTCTTTCCACATTTGTAGCAAATTTTCCATGGCATAGCATAATTATATGGTATACCCTGTTTGCCTTCATATTGAAAAGCCTTGGTCTTTGATGTAGAAGCCATTCCAAGTCCTTCTTTATCCATAGGAACTTTGGTTTGTTTCATAATAGTTTTTAATACTTCCTCTCCTTGAACAAATTTTCCCATGCCTTTCTCAAGCTTTGCAACTTCAGCTTCTAATTCTTTTATCTTCTCAGCTTGTTGAGTAGCTTCAATTGAGATGGATTCTCTGATTTTGAATGTCTCAAGACATACATCTCTAGCTTCAATTTCTGCACGTAGCTCGCTGAGTTCCTTCATCAATGTATCATTTCTTTTGAGAAGTAGTTTGTTGAACCCTTCAAGTTGTGTTAACTTCCCTTTGAGATCAGAAATAAGATCTTCATGATTGTTTGACGGAGTTTTTTCAGCCAATAGCTCAGAAATCATCTTTCGAAGTGAAGCATTCTTCTTTTCAAGTTCATTGTTCTCATTCTTTAATTCCATGAACTCCACAATAGATATAGTACTATGTCTCTGCAAGGCCAGTTCATCTAATGAATGATTACTAGAATTTGAATCAGAATTTATAGAGTTTACCTCACTACTATTGTCATCCAAATCTGAAGCATCACTCGCTACAAGGCCATCTTCTGTGATTCCTCGCATAGTGTCTTCATCATCCAGACCAACAAGAGCTAGGTTCACCATCTCATCACCTGATTCATCATCAGAAGCTGAGTTCTCATCATCACTCCATGTCAAAAGAGCTTTAGATTTCATTCTGTCCTTTGAGACAGCTTGCTGCCTAGGCCTATTCTTCAGCTTGTAGCAGTCCCTTTTGAAGTGTCCTTTCTTCCCACATTCAAAACATGCAACATCCTTTGAATCTCTTGACTCTCTTCTTGCTCCAAAAGCTTTTCCTTTTTCCTTCTTCAGCTTGTTCCTCTTTTCAATCATCTTCTTGATTTTTCTGGACATAAGAGCCAATTCCTCATCAGATTCTGATTCTGCATCTGAGACCAGCTTGCTGCTACTGGAGTGTAAGGCCAGATTCTTCATCTTTTCGACTGGAGCTCTAATAGATTCCACCTTGCTTTCAAGTATCTTGGTTTCAAATTGTTCTAGCTCAGCAAAGACAGCTAGATGATCCATAGTTTCAAGATTTGAAGAAGACTCCAAGGAAGTAACTTTGGGTTCATAAATAAATGGCACCGCACTTAGAACTTTCATATTGATTTCATCTTGAGGAATCGTTTTGCCAAGTCTCTTAAGTGCATTGATGTTCACTTGAAATCTAGCTTGACTTTCTTTGATAGATTCTCCTTCTTTGAGTTTAAAATTTCCAAATTCATTCATTAACTTGCTGAGTTTGACCTTCTTCAAAGATGCTGAGCCTTCATGGTAAGTTTCCAATGCATCCCACATCTCCTTTGCTGATTTAAGAGACGATACCTTGTCATGCTCAGCTTGATTAAGCCCATTCATGAGAGAGTTTCTTGCCTTTCCATTATAGCCAAACTTGATCAATTCATCGGTAGTAAGATCATCAACATCCTTATCTTTGCCATCTTTGTCAAGAAATACATATGGACCCTTTTGAACAACCCTTAAAACGAGTGGATCTCTGGATAAATATGTTTCCATACGCCCTTTCCACCAGTTGTAATTGTCCGTTCCAGTGAGGAGAGGAGCTCGGTAGTCAGACTTTCCTTCGGGATAATTGTCAGCCATTTGATCGATACTTTTCCTGTTACAGAAAGATTAGTATACCACAGCTTTGATACCAAATGAGAATCAACACCTAGAGGGGAGGGGTGAATAGGTGTTATGACTAACAATGACCGATTTTAATTATTACCAAGTTATGTGACTGAAAAAGCAAAAATCAGTCTGTTTTTGCTGTCTGGCAGCTTACTGAGTTTACAGAATATAGAATGGCAGCTAGCTACGTTGTTCACAGCAGTATAGAAAATGTGCAGAAAATAAAGAACACACAGCAATTTTAGCCAGGTTCGACCCCTATCTCCTATAGGTCTACGTCCTGGTCCTTTACCAACACGGCAAAGGAATATATTATTGATCAAAGTGAATTACAACTACACAATACAATAATATATCTCCCTGAACTCCCTGTTACTGTTAGCAGCTTGCTGAAACACCTTGTTCCTTGAACACAGCTCTCTAAGTACTATACTAATCCAAGTATAAACTCCTCTAGCTATCAAGTTCCTTGAACCCTTGTTTCCCAAGCTCACAAAACCAGCAACTACCAACTTACAAGTTGAACAATACAAGTATAATCAATTACAATTGAATATATGAACTCTAAACAAAGATATAAGATGTAATATATATTAGAGCTCAAAAGTATATGAAAGATATATCAAATCAGTTTGTAAAACACTTGTGTTTTCTTTTTAATGTAGTCCAACAGCTAGAATGAAAACAGCACAAGTCTTTTTATAATGAAACAATGATTTTGAATTAATCGATCAACAACTAACGGTCTTGACTACCAAGTCTCACGTATTGTGTTCCTTGATTAATTCAAACCAACGTTCATGAAATCAACGTTCAGAAACCAGAAACCAGATGAGTTAGAGAAGGAACGTTAAGAAAGACAAATTCAATCTGGTTTGAAAAGCCCATAAAATAATAGAAGTTGTTAGATGATAAACAACGTATATCAACTTCCTTTATTTTAGGAACTATATATATATATAATATATTTGAAAATATTTGAGCCCATATATATATATATACCTTATATAACTGATAGAGTCCTTACAAAACGTTTCCAAGAATGTTTCCTATAAATTAGGACTAAAACTCTATCTGTTGGAAGAATTTCCAGCTTGCTGCCTGTAGACAAAGTTTCTCTACCAGCTTGATACCTGCATAGAAAATTAGTCTGCCAGCTAGCTACTACAACATGTTTTGTTAGAAAAATACATAGCTTTTATTTCCTGCAAAACCATGTTAGTATAATACACTTAACCCAGCTTGCTGTTAGTGTTATCATCAAAATATCAGGGTTTCACTTGATATTTTTGGAAAATAGAGATTTTAGTGATACCAAATATAAAAGGTAATATATTTTAATTTAAAGGTAATTGTCGGTGATATTTTTGGAAAAGAAGTAGATTTTGTTAGAAAAAAATGTTTTAACTATAAAAGGCAATCAGATAGTTACTATTTTTATATTATTTTATTATTTATTAAATAGAGTATTAAAATAGGTTTTAAAATAAATAAGTAAGGATTGCATCTCATATTTTTGGAAAATGGACATTTTAGTGATAACAAATATAAAAGATAATATGTTTTAATTTAAAGTTAATTGTCGTGATATTTTTGGAAAAAAAAGTAGATTTTGTTATATATTTTTTTAATTATAAAAGGCAATCAGTTAGTTAATATTTTTATATTATTTTCTTATTTAGTATTAAATAGAGTATTAAAATAGGTTTTAAAACAAATAAGTTAGGATTGCACCTCATATTTTTGGAAAACGGAGATTTTAGTGATAACAAATATAAAAGATAATATGTTTTAATTTAAAGATAATTGTCATGATATTTTTGTAAAAGAAGTAGATTTTGTTAAAAAAAATATTTTAATTATATAAGACAATCATCTAGTTACTATTTTTATAATTTGTTTTTTATTTATTAAATAAAATAAAAGACCGAAAATCGACCGAAAACCATTTAAAGATAATTGTCATGATATTTTTGGAAAAGGAGTAGAATTTGTTAGGATTTTTTTTTTAATTATAAAAGGCAATCATCTAGTTACTAATTTTAAATTTTTTTATTTATTAAATAGAATAAAAGACCGAAAACCGAATACCAAAATTTTAATGTTTCGGCTTTAAAGTAGATTAAAAAATGACAAACTAAAAAAATTAATGAGAACATAATATTAATACTATTATATAATAGACGAAACATTAAAAGTTTGGTTGGTCGGTATGATACGTTGTGATTTTACTTAATTGTCCATTCTTAAATTCGTGTTTTTACTTAATTAACCTTACTTATTTAGAGAAATATATTATTAAATAATAATATTACCTATTTATATCCAATTACCTTTTTCACCTAAAATACATTATTGTTTTTCATTTTTTCTAACAAATTCCCGTACTTTTTCAAATATATCACATACAATTACCTTTTTTAATAAAACATGTTAGTTTTTCTATTTTTCCTTACTGAAACCCCTCATTTTCCAAAAATATCACAGACAAACCTTTAGTTATTTATTTTAAAACCTAATATTATAATTATATTTTTAAAAGTTTACCTATTTTAACATGCCTACTTATTTTTCTTAACAAATGCAATTACTAAAAATATTAAAATATAAATAATCAAATACCTATTTATAACCAATTACCTTTTCAGCTAAAACACATTATATATTTTTTCTAACAAAATCCCTCATTTTCTAAATATATCACCGGAAATTGCCTTTTCCATTTACTTTTTCTATTTTTCTCACTAAAATCCATTCTTTTTCTAAAAATATCACGGACAAACCCTTTACTTATTTATTTTAAAATGTATTTAAATAATTTAAATTATTAAATTTTAAAACCTCATTTTCCAAAAATATCACGGGCATTTACCTTTTTAAACTAAATATATGTTACATTTTTACATGCCTACTTATTTTTTTAAAAAATACAATTTAAAAATAATAATAATATAATAATAATAATTAACAATCCGTGCATCGCACGGGTTTTAAGCTAGTATTAAGTAAAGAATAAAAAATCAATATGATAAATTATAAAATGAGAAACTTAACTATTAATTGAAAAATAGAGAAAAATAAATAAAGAATACAAATGGGGCTCAGGATGATAAATGTGTCATTATTACTATTATTTTATTATTAATTAAAATAATATAATAATATGGACAAATAGAAAAACTAACATGTTTTAATTAAAAAAAGAAACTGCTCGTGATATTTTTAGAAGTGTTTTAATTATATTAATTGTAATTGTTAAAAAAATACGTTGGTATGTTAGAATAGGTAAGTTTTTTTAAATAATTAAAATAAGTTTTAAAATAAGTAAGTAAGGGTTGCACCTGATATTTTTGGAAAAAAAAGATTTTAGTGAGTACAAATATAAAAGGTAATATGTTTTAATTTAAAAACGATTGTCCGTGATATTTTTGGAAAAATAGTAGATTTTGTTAGAAAAAAGTGTTATAATTATAAAAGGCAAATAATAAGGACAAAAAGAAAAACTAACATATTTTAATTGAAAAAAGTAATTGTCCGTGATATTTTTAGAAGTGTTTTAATTATATTAAGTGTATTTGTTTTAAAAATACGTTGGCATGTAAAAATAGGTAAGACTTTTTTAATAATTAAAAGTATAAAAACAGGTTTTAAAATAAATAAATAATGGTTGCACCTGATATTTTTGAAAATGAAAGATTTTAGTGAGAAGTAATATGTTTTAATTTAAAGGTAGTTGTTCGTGATATTTTTGGAAAATGAGTAGATTTTGTTATAAAAATATGTTTTAATTATTAAAGGCAATTAGCTAGTTCCTATTTTTATATTATTAAATTATTTTTTAATTAGAATAAATGACAGAAAACCGAAAACCAAAACTTATAATGTTTTGGCTTTAATAATATAAAAGTCTGTAACCCGTGCAAAGCACGAACGACTTTAATATTAATTTTGAAATTAACTTTTAAATTTTTTGAGATTTTAATACTTCTGAAAATGCTAACTTTTTAAAAAGAATTAAAAGTACTACTTTAATACTTTAAATCAAAACTTTCAATGTTTCGGCTATTATATAATATAGACATATAATATAGTATAGATAGATGTTGTCCGCGATAATTTTAGAAAATGAGAAATTTTAGTTAAAAAATATATAAAAAAATATACGCTTTGGCTAACAAAGATAATAAGTTAATTATTAGTATTTATAATATTACTATTTTATGTTACTAAATGAAATTGCATGTGATATTTTTGAAAAATGTGAGATTTTACTTAAGATAATACGCTTTGGCAAAAAAAAACTAATCGGTTAGTTATTAGTAATTATAAATATTATTATTTTATTTCATTAAAAAGAACTACCCATGATATTTTTGAAAAATGAGAGGTTTTAGTTAGGAAAAATAGAAAATTAAAAATTTTAGTTTGAAAATATAAAAAAGAATATACACTTTGACTAAAATAGGTAATTGGTTAGTTATTAACAATTATAATTTTATAATTTTATTTTAATAAATGAAATTGTCTGTAATTTTTTTGAAAAAGGAGAGGTTTAGTAAGCAAAAATAAAAAGCTTATATGTTTTAGTTAAAAAAGGTAATTGTCCGTGATATTTTTAGAAAATTAAGGGAATTTTTCAGAAAAAATAAAAAAAAAATATTTTATGTGTAAAAGTTAATTGGTTATAAATAGATAATATTATTATTTAATACTCCATCAAAAAATAAGTCAAAACATGAAGTACATAAGGGCAATTAAGTAAAATCACAACATACCAAAAAATATTTAGTATTATATCCAATGTCTCTCATTAATTTAATTTAAAAGATATAACTGTTAGAGATTGAATAACCAAACTATGGAGGATCACACTACAAAAAATTTTAATGTTTCGTCTTTAATATAATAATATAAATTATAGATATATAAGGATTTAATTATATATAAAAAGGATATAATAACATAAACTAATAACATTTAGATATTAAAATAATTATAAATTTATATAAATTATAGATATTAAAAAAAAAAGAGTCTTGCACTGACTATAAGCTGGTATATATATCATTTTCAAAATTTTGGTCATGCACCATCAAAAATGACGAGGAACATTTATATTTTAAGATAGATAGATGAGAACACTTAAATCTAATATGACAATGTATATTTGATTGTTAATAAAATTATATTCATATACTAAAAAGTGTTTTTATAATAATTTAAACTAATATAAGTATATTAATTGTTAAACCATCAGAAAATTGAAGATTATTTTGTAAATTTTGCATTGATTGTAAAATCACTTAAATATTTCATATAAATTTATCCTCATATAAAAATTTATTTTGTATTGAATTAGATTTTTAATTAATAAATATTAATATTTTATTAAAAAATACAAAATCTCTAAATTTTAAAAACTAAAAGAAAATAAAATAACTAAATTTGAGTTAAAAGTAATAAGCAATATTTTTTATTAGATTTTGACGGTCACTTTAGTATTTTAACGCTATCTTGAGTTCTAAAATTCAGATTTGGATGATTATACAACATACATAAATCTCATAAAATATTTTTTTTAGTGATGGTTTAATAATTATTATCCAACTAAAACTACTTTAAAACTGAAAATAAAAAAAGTTACGAATTTATATATCGAAGATTATTTCAACTTAGAAAACCTACTTTTATTTGATTTATATTATTAAAATACATTTTTTAGTGTTCGTATATAATTCTACTAACAATCAAATACACTTTTTAATATTACATATAACGTTTCTCATTAAGCTATTTTAGTATCAACCATTCTTATTTGTTTGGCAGGACCAAAATTTTGGATAAAATCTATTTAACGCTTATTATATAATGAATATATATAATAATATATTAAATATAGATACATTTATTTATTTTTAATATGTTGTTGATATTGTTGACAATTGCAATATTAAATGTAGTAAAAATAGGGAAATTTTGTTTAAATAAAATTGTTTTTACATCAAATAATTGTTAATTTATTTGAATGATATGTTCTTAATTTAATTTAGAATTGATTTAAATTGATTTAATGAATATCAGATGCTGTTGACGTGTGCATCGGGTATTCTGGTTGGTGTGTGTTGGTGGTCTACTGCGGTGCACATGCACATTCAGCCCACACATTATTTTGATATTTTGATAATAATTGTCCATGATATTTTTGGAAAAGAAATAAATTTTGTTAGAAAATTTTATTTTTAATTATAAAAGGCAATTAGCTAGTTTATATTTTTCTATTATTAAATTATTTTTTAATTAAAATAAAGGACCGAAAACCGGAAATCAAACTTTCAAAGTTTCGACTTTAATAATATAGTATAGATTAGTTTGAAAATATAAAAAAAAATATACACTTTAACAAAAAAAACTAATCGGTTAGTTATTAGTAATTATAATATTATTATTTTATTTTATTAAATAGAACTGTCTGTGATATTTTTAGAAAATAAGATGTTTTAGTGAGGAAAAATAAAAAAGTAGAAATTTTAGTTATAAAAACAAATTTACGCTTTGACTAATAAAGGTAATTGGTTAATTATTAGTATTTTATGTTATTAAAAGAAATTGCCCTGAAGGTTTTACTTAGGAGAAATTTTAGTTAGAAAATATAAAAAAGAATATATGTTTTGGAAAAAAAACTAATCGGTTAGTTATTAGTAATTATAATAATATTATTTTATTTTATTAAATAGAACTGTCCGTGATAGTTTTGGAAAATGAGAGGTTTTAGTTAGGAAAAAGAGAAAAGTAGAAATTTTAGTTAGAAAATATAAAAAAAGAATATACACTTTGGCTAAAACAGGTAATGGATTAATTATTATCAATTATAACTTTATTATGTTATTTTATTAAATAAAACTGTCTGCGATATTTTTGGAAAATTAGATGTTTTAGTTAGAAAAAATAGAAAAGATATTCTATATAATAATTTTAATATTTTATCCAACGGTTCTCATCGATTTGATTAGAAATATTTAACGGATATAAATTGAGTTACCAAATTTTTGGACGACCAGACTACAAAAACTTTCAGGACCAGACTACAAAACTTTCAATGTTTCGTTTTTAATATATGTTGTGGAATAAAATCTGAGCTTACGAATTTAATGCGAGGGTTTAATGAGCTTCGAGCTTTTATGGCTGCACTTGTGTTTCGAGACTAAATCGGTCCTCACAAGACGCCTACGTATCTCAAATCGTTATTGAGAATCAAGTCAAAGACGTAGTTCTTTGTGTTGCCCTCGGGGCTATGGCGGCAGGGGCACACCAAGGACGTAGTGACTTGTATGTCCTTATTCGAGGATGAAGTCTAAAACATTGTAGATGACTTGTATGTCCTTATTCGTGGATGAAGTCTAAAACGTAGTTCTAGGGGTGTCTTTGTGGCTTGTTGCGCCTTCGAGGCGTTGTGACGTATGGAGCTGTGCCCAAAACATAGTAGATGACGTATGGAGCTGTGTCCAAAACGTGACGTATGGAGCTGTGTCCAAAACGTAGTAGATGACGTATGGAGCTGTGTCCAAAATGTGACGTATGGAGCTGTGTCCAAAACGTGACGTATGGAGCTGTGTCCAAAACGTGGTTCTGATTGTAGGATCAGGGTCCTTATATAGGCGTCTAGAGCCTAGTATTTATGGTATGTTTAGGAGTCTTAGCGAATAAGTCTCCTTTTTGATATTGGATAAACATTGTATTTCTTGCTGGAGAATTCGTTTCCTTGTTGATAAAGGCTATGACTCATTAATTGCCTTTAATTGGGATTCCAGATCCTTCTTTGATGAATTTATCATATTTTGGACTTTTTTTATGAGCTGTATATTTTCCCTATTGTTAGGTCCCGAAGTATCGTAGAAGGGGGGGGGGGGGGGGGGGTTGAATACGATACTCACAAATAATTCAATTTCGTTCGCGGATAATTCATTCAGTTCCATAACGAAATCAAACACACCAAACCAAACCAAGAGTCGGGGAATATATCGTTTTATAAATATAAACCTCGAGGGGTGCTACAATTTCTAATCCGTAGATTAGCTTCAATGAGTTCTAGGCTATTCATAATCAATACTTTGATCGAATTCTGAGCACTATAAATTTCTATGATCTTTTCCGGCTCAGAGTTCTCTCTCCGTAATTGCTACTATGAAAAATAGCCATACTGAGGAAGACACTACCTCTCTCTGTGTAATTATAGACTTAGTTTTTGAAAACTATCGAACCAAGATTAAAGAATTAATCTTGGCCGTCCAATTTCCATCAACCTGACAAACAAATAAACTTTCCACCTACTTTTACAAATGAAAACTATCGAATTGATTAAAAGAAACTTTCCATTCGATAGTTTTAAAGAAAACTATCAAAGTGAAAAATTCCTTTTCTATTGAATTCCTAGAAATGTATTCGATGGTTTTGTTTTCCTTTTCTTTAAAAAGTAAAACCATCAAGTCATTTCCTCTCCACATTCGATAGTTTTACTCATCTAGAAAAGTATCAAATAATAAACTAATCCTTAAGAAATCATTCGATGGTTTTCTTGATTAGAAAAACTATCAAATATTAAAGTAGTCATGTCAAGTCATGATTACTTCAATTCGATAGTTTTCTAATGAAGTAAAGAAAAACCATCGAACCTTTTCTTTTGTTAGTCTTCAGAAAAGTTTCAGACTGTATCATTTTCTTCCGAGACGATAAAACAACTTGATCTTTTAGTGCCGTCACCTAGTGCAACTGGTCTGGTTCACAGATGAATAACACTTGATCAATTCTTCTTTTATGTCTGCAATTCAATGCTGCTGATACGTCCTTTGTCGTCTTGGTTGCTTCATCACTGGAATCCTGTGGTACTGACTCTAAATCATTCACATACTTCTGTCGTCTTGAAAGTCTTGTTTCTTTTGCTGTCACTGAGGCTTGAACATTTTCATGAACTTCTTTCCGTGACCTGTTTACGGACTTCAAGAATACATAACGTATTTTGATTTTTTGTGTTTACCTTTTCTTCTTTGATTCTGGATTCCTGTGCTTTTGTTAATATTATTGTCTGTCTTGTCCTTTGTTGAGTTGTAGTTATCTCTTTTACATCTTATGTTACATTATGCTTTACAATCTCCCCCTATTTGATTGGATAGAGTTCGACAAGCAAATACTTCGAGGATAACTCAACTAACTAAGGAAACATGAAACTACTTAAAGTAAGACAGCGTAATAATATTAATGCATTCTAGATCAGATATATATACTTTCCAGATTTCATAAATCAAAGAAACAATAAACCTTTTCACATTGAAGTTGCTCCTCCTGTCTGAGCTGATAGTTCTGTTGTTCTTTGCTTCTGTTTTTCAGTCCATTCCAATCTCACCTTCTTCGCTCATTGGATCGGAGTTAGCAGCGTGATAATCAATCACTGATAGATAGTGCAGTGGTTCTCCAGGTTTAAGGATTGCTCCTAGGATGTGTCTTCCAATATATCCAACCTCTTGACCCACTCCAGCCCACAGCCATGCAATGTTAACATCTTTCTTGTTTAGCTTTGGCATGTTTGGTAGTCTGGGAAGCACTTCCAATCATTTCTCCACTCTCTTCCTATAGTAGGGAACATTCTCCATAAGATATTTTCTTAGAGTGTCGGCTGCTTTTGTCCTTCTCCGTTGATGTGAATCTAGTGGATCTAAGATACTTCTCAACTGATATTAGATATTCGTTTGGGTAATCTCTCAGTTTGTCCTCCGTCATGTAGCAGATTCTGAACAAGTCATTCGTCATGAATCTAACCATAGGAGGGTTTTCAGTAATCTCTGGACTGACCTTCATCAAGATTTCCTTAACATGCTCTTGGAGCAGTTCATTTAGCTTTGTAGTTCTTTGGATCTTGATGAGAATCACCTGCAGTTTTGAGCTGCTTGGTGTCTTTCTTCCAGTGATAGAGAATTTGCTTCTTTGGCTCATGCTCCTCCTGATTCGGTTGCTCTCGCATGAATTCAAATCCCTCTTCACTTTCTTCTTCTAGTACATGTCCTCAATCCAGTACTGTCTAACTGGAATGACTTCATTGGTTCCCAAACTCCCCATTTGTCCTTGTCCCCTTCTCCAACTTTTCCATTTATCCTTATCCCCTTCTCCAACTTTCTCCCCCTTAGTTGAGGAATCCTCGAAGAAGTTATCCTCATTCCAAATGGTAGTAGAAGGATCAGGTTGTTGTTGTGAAGGTCCGGGTTGTTGGTTCCTCAGCATATTCCAAAATCTTCTTGAGGGTGGATTGAACATGTACCTCCAGGTAATAGCAAATCTTCAATATTTGAAAGGGTTAGGGTGTCACTCCTCACGTTTGGCTCTGGGTGTACACTCAACGTTTCTGTCGGTGTTTAACTCATTTTTCCTTTCCCACTCAGGCCAGGTGTAAGTGTTTTTGTTTCACTCATTCCCTTTGTGCTCAATGTACCTGCAGAAGAAAACACCGTAGCCGTCCTTAAGGAGGTCACCGGTGGTGCAATGGGGCTTCGCAAGTCCCCGTCCTTGGTTAAACCAAGTTGCTGATCAACCGTGGATGATGTATCCTTTATAGGATCTAGAGTTTGAATCTCTAGGGGGTTAGAAACAGGCTCTTTTTAACAGCAGAGATCCCAATCTTCCCCAATAGTCTGTGAAGACTTTACCTCAGCAGACTCCTCAATTAAAATTGATTCATTGTCACCGAGTTGCCGATCTACACCTACGTCAGACCCTTTACCCGCAGGATCCAGATATGTTCCATCTGGGGAGGTAGACAATGACCTTTTAGATTTTGCATTTAGGTCAAAGCCTTCTCTCGACGTCTGTGAAGACCTTTGGTTCTTAGAACCTTCAACCAGTGAACCTGACCGTAATATGGTCGGAACACCAGTTGCTTCCGTCAATTCTTCCTTACTTGATTGAGCTATTGGTTCAGATATTGCTTTAGTTAATGTAGCCCAATCAGCATCAGAAAAATCAATAAAGGGCGCTTTGGATGATTGAAATGACGTTTCAACAGTTGCCTCGTTTTCTGTTCTTCTCCTTTTAGAGTAAGGCAGAGCTGTTGTTGAATGGTGTATCTCCTTATGTGGTGCTGCTTTGGCACTATCTCCCTCTACACTCATGGATGTCTGAATATTGGGTATAGGAGGGTAAGGAGGTTCGTTTGTGGTTTCATTTGGCTCTTCCAAAGGCTCTTCGACCGTGGTTAGAGATTGTGGGTTGCAATCTCATGGTCTGGATGGCCACTGAGGGCTCTGGATCAACATCCATTGTTGTGGTTCAGGAGCCAGTTCAGGTTGAGGAATGTTACCTTCATTTACCTGTTCCCCTGGGGGTAGAAGTGGTAGGGGCACCGTTCTTAGATATTCAGTGAGAACAGTGGGTACCCCTGGAAGATATTCTTTCTTATCAGAGCGGTTATTGCATTGCTCTTCATCTTCATGCACTCCATGGTCTCCTCTTCAGCGAATGTCTCACGCTCATCATCTGTTAAGATATCATTGAGAATTAGATGTAGGAACCTAGGATAGAAACAAAGCACATCATCTATGCATGTTCTTTCATCCAGTGGTCCCATGTCAGGTAATGCTTAAGGAACTCTCCCACAAAGAAGTTAGGTTGTTGACTTCTTATGAGAGTGAAGAAAGCATGTATCTCCTCAGTTGTGGGATCCGGAACATGGTTTTCTATAAAAAAATGTAGTATTCTGTTAAAGTCATGTTCCGTCACCCTTATTGTTCTGCCCCCTGGCACAACAAAACTGAAGGATCTTACGTTATTCTCACTTGTATCCGTGGCGGTTGTGTACAACGTAGTCAATTGATCGATGCAAAGGACTACGGGAGTACTCAAGGCATATGCCACTAATGAACGTGTGTTCAGAAACTCTGCCCATGCACGAAACTGTAAATTCGTAATGGCTTGCAAGTTTTGAAACGAGACATGATTAGTCTTGGTTACTTTTAAACCAAAACTAAAACCAATTAAATTTAATTAATTATTACTAATTAATCAAACTTGACACAAAATACCCTTAAAACAAAATTACCCCTTTTTTCTTTAAAAAAAACACAACTTCGAATCACTATTATCAAGAACCCTACTTTTGGTAACACAAATAATCAGAATTATCTGAAGAAATCAATTGAAAACAATTAACTTCTAAAGAACAATAGTGAAAATAGTTTTCTTAGAAACAAGTTCTTGAGGCAGTGATGTTCTTGGTTATATGTATTCTAGTAAGTATAAACAAAAGCCCTTAGATCTGATAATAAGAAAAAAAACGTAAGGGGTTGTTAAATAGTTATTGAATTGACAGGGGCAATATTGTCTTTACAGTGTTCGATGTTTTTTAATAGTATGTTCGATGGTTTTCAGTTGGGGGTAAAACTGTCAACTTTACTTCGATAAATTTTGAAAAATAACGAAGAGTTTGAAAATCAGAATTTAAAAAGTTTTTCTGAAAAACTATCGAACTTGTTACCTTTTAAAGCTTGAAAAACTATCGAGGGATCCTTTGTGGAAAAACTATCGAGAATTAAAATAAAGGAAAAATTAATTCTCTCAGATAGATTTTCATTTTAATTCAAAAACCATCGAGAATTTAGATAAAGAATAATGAAATTCAATTCGATGCTTTTTCAAATTTTCCTCAAAAAAGTATCGAGAAATGTTTTCAATAGTTTTTCTTTTTCCTTTTCAAAAACTATCGAAAATTTGTTTCGATAGATTTATCTATGTACTTGAAAAACTATCGAATTTCCTAAATTCGATATTTTTTGCTTCTGTCTTCATTTTAAAACCTGTTCTTGTTTTAAAATTTAGACTGTTTTATTTCCTATCAAGTTTTAATTCTAATAAATCTTTTCAAATTTACCAAAATCAATTGTCAACAGAAAATTCACAATTTTCTCAGAATAAAATCGACTAAATATCATTGAATGATATTAACCAATTAAAATCCAATAAATTATGCTGCATATTTATTTTATGTATTTTAAATTATGGAGCAAATAAGATATTGAACTGCTTCAATTTCCATAATTCAAATTTCATAAAATAAATAATAATAAATTAATACTAAATATCTATGAGCTAGATATTAGCACTAAATTATTAATGTGAGGACTGGATGTAAAATAAATTCACAAGTCCTTAAAATATGAACAATTTTATACTTGTGAACTTATTCAAGAGTTTCTTGCAAATGAGATTTTCAAATAAGGTGCGTGTCTGCAAGTTACTCTATGAATTGAAGACATGCTCTCGAAAGAAATGATACCTGTTGTCAAGGTGCATTGTCGTGGATTGTTCCACAGAGTTGTTGGAGATGAAGTTATTTCCTGAAATAATAACAAGAAATCAATCTTCCTCCACGAAGTTGACAGCTTCTAGAGATGCTCCTCCTGTCATTCAGAGATGCTTCTCCTGTCTTTCTTACAACCTGCGTATTTTATATCTAAATAGCTAAACATGTTAACACGTATCTTTAGGGTACCATATACTGAGATTTGGTATTCCCTTAAGATATCTCAAAATCATGTTGATAACTATAAGACTAGATTTTTGAAATCCACTTGGAACCTTGCACATTGGCAACTTGAGAATAAAATATGTGGTGTCAATTTGCAGCTAATAACTTAATGAGACGCATACCTCTCTAGCTTGTCATTTCTGTCTTTTACCTGATTTGTCCTGATCAAGCTTTAGTGGCTGCTGTTGGCAGGGAGTCTTGGCATGTCTAGAATCTTCTCAATTGTGCACATTCAAAAGATTCTTGACTTACTTTTATTGCCATCACTCTTTTGGCTTACTTGTGCTCCTAAAAGAATTAATCTTCTGGCTTGCTCAAAGTAAATCCAAAAAGAATTGCAACTTTCCCAACATACTCATCTTGTACATTCTCTGCAATGACTTGGCAAATTTCTTGCACAAGTTTTCGTTAGTAGACCAACATATAATATAATCATGATATCACTGCACATATATGACATTATGTTTGTGCCTTATGACAACTCTAATAAATTCATATTCTGTAAAAGTTCAGTTAGAGTGTCATACCATGTCTTTGACGATTGCTTGAGTATTGATACCGGTTCATACCAATCTGTAGTGATCTTGTGAAGAGAAGTTATACAACGTCCAATTAATCTGCAAAAACAAATGCCAGGAGCTGCTGTACATTGACTTCTTCTACTATCTCACCAACCAGGAGTGCACTTGAACATATTCACCATATAGATATTAAAGTTTGAATATGCAGCAGGTGCCAGATATATCCTGATATCCTCAAGTCTCGTCACTGGTGCTTCTTGTTAGATACTGCTTCCTGATAGTAACCTAGCATCCAGTTTGGCCTTGTCCCTCATAACAATGCCAATGTCATCCAGTAAACTGGATACCCATCTTGTTCCAATAACAGATTTTCCTTTAGGCCTGGGTACCAGCTTCCAAACTTTCTGCCTTTCAGATTGATTGAGTTCATTTTGCTTTGCAATCACCCAATCTGGATCCATCAGAGCTTCTTTACCTTTCTTTGTTTCTTCTTCAGAAAGAAAACCAAGAAAATAATCATTCATACTCTATAGCTCTGGTCTTTACTCCACCACTAGGATCACTAAGAACTAGACATCAGGAATGATATTGAATCTAAACCCTTTGTCTTGACAGATACGTTCTTGAAGTATCCTCTTGATTTTCATTGTGGTGTTGATCTGACTAATTGATCCTTCTTTTGCTCCCCCTAAGCTGTTGCTGGGATTTCCTGAGAATCCTCATCCTCGCTGAGTGGTTCTGTTGAAGTACTGAGCTGTGTAGTTAAACTACCATTACCACTGCTTGGATTTGAATCATCATTACCATTAATTTCACACATAACAGTTGAGAGCTTGGAGTTGTTGAACATCATATTCAGACTTTCAATCACCTCTTGTTGATTAATCAAATTTACCTCGTAGGCTTTAGATTCCACTGATTAGCCGAGGAAAATATCCTTAAGAGCCTTAGCTGCCAATCTTGCCAAGATGCTTACTTGTAAAACATTTTCCTCCAAACCCCTGAAAGAAATTCAGAGTTTGCTTCTATTGGCCAATACAGGGTCTTCCTGTATTTGTTACTGATCATGGAAATGTGATTAATCTCATCTGTGATGTCCTGTCCTTCAGATTGAATAAACAACACCAGTTTGTATTAAGAGTAGTCATCAACCATCACTGAAGTATATCTTTACTTTATTGTAGATAAGACATTAACTAGTCCGTAGAGTTCCATACGTATCATCTGAAGCGGCTCAGTAATGCTTATCACATTATAGCTTTTCTGTGATGTTTCTTTGACTTCCCTTAATGACATGCCTCATATATTTCATCTAGCTTGAATCCCAGATGAGGCAGTCCTCTCACCAATACCATCTTTAGAAAAGAGTTCCTTGTATTGTCATGCAAGGGTGAGAGCTTCTCAACCTTCCTGCTTGAGATAAAACACTGCTCCTTTATTGAATAAAAAGATTTGTGCTGTGAATCTTCAGCAAGAGAGTTGCTTCTAATTGTTATCCTTGACTCCAATTATTAGTTGTTATCAATGATACCAATTATTGTAAACATGATGACATTCCATTTCAAACGTAGCCATGTCCCGTGATGAAAACCTTTGCTGTCATCTCCAAAGATTATTAACGGAACAGCTTTCTCAATCACATTTGATGGCAAGATCTTTCTTCGATCATATGTCTTCAGTAGTAAAGACCAAGAAAGCATATAAATCGATTAACCTGATTTGCCTGCACTCACAAATGGATTGACAGTTCTTGGTACCCAACTTATTTGCTTGGGTCCAGATGGATTAGAGATTTTGCTTTTAAAAGTGGTAACAACGGCTTCAGCCTATACATGCTTATTCTTATCTCTGACTGACCTTGCAGTCGTTGCTCTAATGTAATTCTTAAACATGCTTTTTCTATGATTAATGCAAGTTCTAAGATATGCATTCATAATATTTAAATAAGCAAACATGTTAATAAGAATAAATGGCATACATTGAGCATTTTGACATTGCAGATAAGAGATGTGCAAATTAGGCATGTTCTGCATTTTAGAAAATTCAGTACTTTCTACTTTAACCAATATACACAAGTGTAACAGGTAGCAAGTAGATTTACAGATATTCAATAATTTTCTAAGCACACATGGAATAAAAGAATTAACAATTAAATCACTAATTCTATCTAATCCATTCTGTTGTTGTATGGCATCTAACTTTCTCTATTACCTAAGTCAGTTTTAGATACAGCTTGGTGTTCTACAAATTCTACTGACTCTAAAGGTAATTCCTCCATCCTTCAAACTGATTATCCCTTAACAAACAATTCAGAATAAATGAGCAAATCTTGTTCTACTAGGGATACTGAAACTTAGCTTTACTAAGGTCTTATGTGCCAGAAACTTAACCCCTAAAACTAAGAGTTGTTTCTTAAGAAAGCTTCTATCTCACTTGCAAATCTTATTCTACAAATATTCATACACACATACCTAAGATCTCCTATGTACATGCTTTGAATATTGAGAATTAAATACTGCATTGGTTCAAGGAAAAGATACCTGAGATATGTGAGGTGAATCATCTTCAGAGATTGCTATGAAAGCAAGATATCCATGATCTTCTCGTCATCTGATCCATCCCAACTCTTTCCTTAAGCAACATAAGTTTTGTGCTGATGCTTCTTCAACAAAGCATTCCACTTCTGTTTCAGCTCATTAACTGAGTCCCTATTCTTCTTTGTTTGTTAGGCTCCTTCATTGTGTAGCACACCCTGATAGCTTCTCGTTACATAGTTCTTATCATAGTTGAAACTATCACTCTTGTTTTTGTTACCATCTCAGTCTGTAACTACCTCTTGAACTGAATCCTGAAGAATCTTTGCTTCGTAATAAATAAGCCTGATCCATGGATGTGGCTTTTGTACTCCTTCTGAATCTGATGTGACTAAACTTCCTTGACAAGTGAAACACTGATCTTTAGTCTAGTCTCTCGAGGTTTTCTACCTGAGCTTCTTCTGATTCAGCTACTAGTAATTCTTCTATTCTGTTCTGAGGTTCCAACATTAATAAACGTTACTGAGATATTTGTTTGTCCATTCCTAACCTCCTCTCTAACAATCTTTTGAGAACCTTTGGCTTAGGATATGAAATATTTTAAATTCCAAGAATTTCGAACTTTTTGAAAAATAAAATATTTCAAGAATAAAATTCAAATTATTTAAAATTCAAAAATTTCAAGAAATGAAAATTTTGAAAATTAAAAAATCCGAAAATTCTGAGAACTTGAGTGATTGGCCTAAAACACCGGATCTAATCTGTATATCGATTAACAAGCTCTGATACCAATTGTTAGGTCCCGAAGTATCGTAGAAGGGGGGGTTGAATACGATACTCACAAATAATTCAATTTCGTTCGCGGATAATTCATTCAGTTCCATAACGAAATCAAACACACCAAACCAAACCAAGAGTCGGGGAATATATCGTTTTATAAATATAAACCTCGAGGGGTGCTACAATTTCTAATCCGTAGATTAGCTTCAATGAGTTCTAGGCTATTCATAATCAATACTTTGATCGAATTCTGAGCACTATAAATTTCTATGATCTTTTCCGGCTCAGAGTTCTCTCTCCGTAATTGCTACTATGAAAAATAGCCATACTGAGGAAGACACTACCTCTCTCTGTGTAATTATAGACTTAGTTTTTGAAAACTATCGAACCAAGATTAAAGAATTAATCTTAGCCGTCCAATTTCCATCAACCTGACAAACAAATAAACTTTCCACCTACTTTTACAAATGAAAACTATCGAATTGATTAAAAGAAACTTTCCATTCGATAGTTTTAAAGAAAACTATCAAAGTGAAAAATTCCTTTTCTATTGAATTCCTAGAAATGTATTCGATGGTTTTGTTTTCCTTTTCTTTAAAAAGTAAAACCATCAAGTCATTTCCTCTCCACATTCGATAGTTTTACTCATCTAGAAAAGTATCAAATAATAAACTAATGCTTAAGAAATCATTCGATGGTTTTCTTGATTAGAAAAACTATCAAATATTAAAGTAGTCATGTCAAGTCATGATTACTTCAATTCGATAGTTTTCTAATGAAGTAAAGAAAAACCATCGAACCTTTTCTTTTGTTAGTCTTCAGAAAAGTTTCAGACTGTATCATTTTCTTCCGAGACGATAAAACAACTTGATCTTTTAGTGTCGTCACCTAGTGCAACTGGTCTGGTTCACAGATGAATAACACTTGATCAATTCTTCTTTTATGTCTGCAATTCAATGCTGCTGATACGTCCTTTGTCGTCCTGGTTGCTTCATCACTGGAATCCTGTGGTACTGACTCTAAATCATTCACATACTTCTGTCGTCTTGAAAGTCTTGTTTCTTTTGCTGTCACTGAGGCTTGAACATTTTCATGAACTTCTTTCCGTGACCTGTTTACGGACTTCAAGAATACATAACGTATTTTGATTTTTTGTGTTTACCTTTTCTTCTTTGATTCTGGATTCCTGTGCTTCTGTTAATATTATTGTCTGTCTTGTCCTTTGTTGAGTTGTAGTTATCTCTTTTACATCTTATGTTACATTATGCTTTACACCTATTCATTAATTACGAAATTAATGAATAATTAGGGTGTCGGGCCTTAAATATCGGCCTTTCCATTGACTTGTCAATTATATTTCTATAATTACTTTTCTGACCATATCATTTGCCCCCCAACTTCTGGGAAAATCTCCTTGGGATTTTCGTAGAAGTTATAACGTGTTTTTCCTCAAAATTTTCCATTTTAAGGGCATTTTCGACCTCAAATTAGGTCATTTTTGACCTCCTTTTTGACCAGGAAACAAGTCATTTTCGACCTCAAATTCGACCAGGAAACATGTCATTTTTGACCTGAAATTCGATCTGGATTTCGACCTCGACTGGAGTGAGGTCGAAGGTTTCGACCTCGATTTTTAAGTCTTTTTCGACCTCGAGCCTTCGACCTCGATCCAGCCTTTTTTCGACCTTGATTGGTCCCACGTCGATGGTTTCGACCTCGACTTCCCAGTCATTTTCGACCTCGGTCATTCGACCTCGATCCCTTATACTTTCGACCTCGATTTACAGGTCATTTTCGACCTGGGTCATTCGACCTCGATTCCTCGTATATTTTCGACTTCGAGCCTTCGATGTCGTTCTAAGGTTTTTTCGACCTCAATTTCATTATTTTTCGACTTTATTTAGGAGCGAGGTCGTTGGAATCGACCTCGTTTTCCCATATGTTTTCGACCTCGGTCGTACGATTTCGATTTAATGTCTTTTCGACCTTAAATCTTTGATTTTGCCTTGGCTACATTTCAAATTTCATTCTTTTCTTGGGCCTTAACTAGCCCAATTTTTAATTGGACTTAAATTATTCCAGCCTTGGGCCTTATTGGGCCTTTATTGTTTGGGCTTCGAATTTGCCTGAGACCCAAATTATTTGGGTTTTAATCTCTATAATCCATAAATGGATTTGTGGGCCTTAACTGGCTATAGACGGTTGCCCTTCCTTAACCGGTTGGGTTTCCAGTCACTAGGCGATTCCTGACGAGATTTTCTGTTGAATCTCATCGTTTTCTGGGTTTCTTACTTGAAGTTTTGAAGAATTCTTTGAAGATTCTGGGCTTTCTTTGAAGATTCTGGGTTTAAAATGGTTGATCGCGCTTCCCAACATCTATGATAATGCATTAAGATTTCATATAAGTTATACCGATTTTTTTCGAGACTTGGGGTCTTTTTATCCCTTACCTGGGACTTACTACCCTTTTTTTGGATATTTTAATATACACTAGTGTTTCACGAGTATCGTCTTGGTGTAAATTGTGGAGCGACCTACACATTTACGACGATTTTGCCTTATTCGAGGCTAACTTGATATTTGCATAATCCTTTTATGTCTTATACTGTCTTGTTTTGGCTTCAAGCCTTTCATTGAGCATATCGAATGATGGGGTTTGGACTGAATGTCTTAGGTTTCTGGGGTTTCAACCCTTCATTTGTTTTCTAGGAAGCTCATGATTTCATCGAACCTTATTTCTATTTGTCCTAGTAGTGAGTCCAATCAGGACACACTTTAAACATAATAGACTTTCAAATTTGAGGCATGCCAAGTCCTTGGCACCTCATGCCCTTCGAGGGTTTCTAGCTTGTACGAGCCTCGACCAAATACGTTCTTGATGCGATATGGTCCTTCCCAATTTGGGGCCAACTTGCCTTTTTGTCCAACTCCGGATGCCTCAATCTTTCGGAGGACTAAATCTCCTTGTCGAAAGAATCTCTCTTTAACCCTTAGGTTGTAATAGAAAGATGCTCGTTTCTGATGCTGAACTATCTTGGCATTTGCCTCATCTCTAACTTCATCAATCAAATCTAAGGCCAACCTCAAGCCTTCCTCATTTGTTTCTGGCTCATAAGCCTCAATTCTTGGAGACGTGTGAGTAAACTCCACTAGAACCACTGCCTCTGCCCCATATGCCAACAGAAAGGGGGTAGCTCCAGTGGTGACTTTGCAGGTAGTACGATATGCTCATAGTATGGGGAACAATTCGTCCACCCAAGTGTTTCTGGAGCGTTCAACTCTTTTCTTCAGTCCATCTAGGATAATTCGATTTGCAACCTTAGCTTGCCCATTTGCTTGAGGATGGGCGACAGGAGTGAAGTGCAACTTGATATCGTTCTCATCACAATATTTCTTAAACACATCGTTGTTAAACTGAGTTCCATTGTCTATGACCAAGATACGTGGAATCCCGTATCTGCATATCACATTATCCCAGAATAAATGCATCACTTGCTTGGTGGTTATCTTGGCTAATGGCTTAGCCTCAATCCACTTGGTGAAGTAGTCAATTGCTACTATCAAGAACTTTCGTTGTGCACTTGCCATTGGGAAAGGTCCAAGTATATTCATTCCCCACATGGCAAATGGAATTGGTGAGTTTATGGATGTCAACATCTCTGGTGGTTGCCTAACCACTGGTGCATGCTTCTGGCACCTTTCACATTTCTTCACGTAGCTTTTAGCATCTGCTAGCATGCTTGGCCAGTAGAAACCTAGACGAGTGATCTTATGGGCAAGGGCTCTGCCCCCAAGTGCTGCCCACAAATTCCTTCATGTACTTCCTTCAGGGCCAATTCTGCCTCTTGAGGTCTCAAACATTTCAGATATGGAACGATGAAAGACTTCTTGTATGGGATTCCCTCAATCAGGGTATACCTTAGTGCTCTCACATACAGCTTTCGTGCTTCTGAGGTGTCGTTGGGTAACCACCCAGTTTCCAGATGAGCCTTGATGGGATCTATCCAACAACTAGTAACATCAATGGGTGCTACCAACTTTCCGTTGATGCTTAGGGTCCTCAGGACTTGGAAGTATACACTCCCTGCATAGTTTTCAATTTCGGAAGAAGCAAATTTAGACAAGGCATCAACCTTCATGTTTTCTTCCCTTGGAATGTGCTCTACATAGCATTCGTCGAACTGGGTCATGATGGCCTTGACAAGTTTCAAATACTTGGCCATGACTTCATCTCTGGCCTCAAATTCCCCATTTACTTGGGAAACCACTAGCCTCAAATCTCCACATACTTTCAGAGTTTTAACTCTCAAGGCTCCAGCCAGCCCTAAGCCAGCTATCAGAGCTTCATACTCGGCCTCATTGTTTGTTGTTGGGAAGTCAAGTTTTAGTGCATACTCTATGAGGAATCCATCAGGACTTTGTAGCACTAAACCGGCTCCACTTGATTTTGTTTTTGATGCTCCATCAAAATAGAGCACCCGATATTCTTTGAAATCCATCTCTTGATCTTTCTCATCCTCCACTATTACTTCCTGCCCCCCGACTTCTTGGTTGTCAATGGTACATTCAACCATGAAGTCAGCAAGTGCTTGAGCTTTTATGGTCGTTCGAGGCTTGTATTTGATGTCAAATTCCCCTAGTTCAATGGCCCATTTAATCAATCTTCCACATACTTGAGGGCTGTGCAAGATGTTTCTTAGAGGCTGATTAGTCAAGACCTCTATCTTGTGTGCTTGGAAGTATGGACGTAGTTTTCTTGAGGCCATAATCAAGGCTAAGGTAAACTTCTCTATGGTAGAGTAGTTTATTTCTGCACCATATAGGATCTTGCTCACGTAGTAGATGGGTTTCTGAACCTTTAACTCTTCTTTTACCAAAACAGCTCCAAGGGCAGTGTTGGATACTGCCAAGTATAGATAAAGAACCTCTCCTGGTTTTGGTTTGGCCAATAGTGGTGGCTCAGCCGTGTACTTCTTCAAGGCCTCAAAGGCCTCAAAGGCCTCTTGGCTTTCAGCTGTCCATTCAAAAAATTTCACATTCTTAAGTGCTTTGAAGAAAGGTAAGCACTTCTCTCCTGACTTGGAGATGAATCTTCCCAATGCTGCCACTCTTCCCGTTAGTTTTTGGACATCCTTGACAGTCTTTGGTGGTTCCATGTCTAGAATTGCTTTGATTTTGTCGGGATTGGCCTCGATTCCTCTCTTGGAAACCATTAGGCCTAAAAACTTTTCCGAGCCTACACCAAAGGCACACTTAGCTGGATTCAACATCATCTTGTGGTGCCTCAACACTTCGAATGCCTCTCGGAGGTGCTCAATGTGATCGGCCTTATCGAGGCTTTTGACTAACATGTCATCTACGTAGACCTCCATGGTTTTTCCAATTAGGTGTCCAAAAATTTTGTTCACCAATATTTGGTATGTTGCCCCTGCATTCTTAAGTCCAAATGCCATGACTAAGAAGCAGAAAACACCAAAGTCAGTGATGAATGATACTTTGGCGATGTCATCCTCATGCATCTTGATTTGATTGTATCCACTGAAGCCATCCATGAAGCTAAGCATCTCGTGCCCAGCTGTAGCATCTATTAGTGCATCAATTCTTGGTAAGGGAAAACAATCCTTAGGACATGCATCATTCAAGTTAGTGAAGTCGACGCACATCCTCCATTTTCCGTTAGCCTTTTTAACCATCACGGGGATTAGCCAACCACTATGGGAATTGTATCTCTTCAATGAACCCGGCCTCTAGAAGCTTTTCAACTTCTTGTTTAATGGCCTCTTGCCTTTCTGGAGCAAAATTTCTCTTCTTTTGTTTCACCGTCTTTCTTTCAGGATCCACATTCAACTTGTGAGTTATCAATTGGGGATCAATCCCTGGCATGTCAGCCGCTGTCCAAGCAAAAATGTCATTGTTCTCTTGAAGAAAAGATATGAGCTTGCTTTTCAATGGCTCAGGTAGTAGTGCCCCGACATAAGTCACCTTCTCCGGTTCACCAGGGACTAAGGGAATGGGGATTAAATCCTCAGCCGGTTTCCCTCTTCGGTCCTCATTGTCACTAGTATCCATGTCTTCAATTGGGAGAACTTGCCCCCTGATTCCATCAGGCCTTAACGTGGCTACATAACAACTTCTAGCCATTTTTTGGTCTCCTCGTTCTTCACCAATCCCATTCCTCGTTGGGAACTTGATTTTTAGATGATAAGAAGAGGCAACGACATTGAACGCATGAAGACCAGTCCTTCCCAGGATTGCATTGTAGGTTGAAATTGCCTTTATAACTATGAAGTTCAGCATCTGAGTAGACGTATTCATCCCTTGCCCCATGGTCATTGGGAGTTGGATAGTGCCTTCCACTTTTGATTCCACCCCGTTGAATCCGTATATAGGCATATTTGAGGGTGTTAGCTGAGAATCAGTGTAACCCATCTTGATAAAAGCATTGTGGAACAAGATATCCACTGAAGCTCTATTGTCAACCAGGACTCTCTTTGTTTCGGAGTTGCCTATCACAGGTACTATGACAAGAGGATCATCATGGGGGAACTTCACCCCTTCCAAGTCTGAATCGTCAAAACCTATTGACACTTCTGTTCTGGCACGCTTCGGTGCTTCTCCAACCACAGTCATTACCTCTCGGGCATAAGCCTTTCTTGAGTTTCGGGAGGACCCAGCAGCAGTTGGTCCTCCGAATTGATAACTGGCCCTCGGGGCTTGGGGTTACGATCTTGGTCGTTGTCCCTTCTGTCGTAATCCTTCCTTTCATAGTTTCCTCTTTGACTCCCCTGATTTCCATCCTTGGTGAATTTGCTAAGTTTTCCTCTTCGTATCAGGAACTCAATCTCATCTTTCAACTGCCTACAATCGTCGGTGTCATGACCGACTTCCTTGTGGAACCGACAAAACTGATTTTGGTTCCGTTTGGACAAATCATCCCTCATTGGCTTTGGCCATTTGATATCTTCTTCCTTGGCTATCTCCATCAGAATTTGACTCCTGGGAGTATTCAATCTTGCATATTCTGTGAACTTTGGCCCGAAATTGTTTCTCTTGGGGGGAGAATCAGAGTTCTTCGATGTTCTAGGGAACTTTTCCTTGACATCGTACTCCTGAGTTTCTTTTCTTTTCTTTGAGTTTCCACTTCCGCCAGCAGTGGGTTCATACTTTCTCATGCTTTCTTCAGCCTTGATATACTTTCCGGCTCTATCTTGGAGCTTCAGCATGCTCTCGGATGGATGTTTAGCTAACGACCTTTTGAAGTGGTCATCAGTAGTTCCTTGTTGCAGGGCTATCATAGCCACTCTGTCCTCTAAGTCTGGGACTTTCAAAGCCTCTCGAGTGAATCGATTGATGTAGTCCCTTAGGGCTTCATTCTTTCCTTGCTGGATTGCCATGAGTGATGCAGAGCTTTTCTCATGCACCCTTCCACTAATGAACTGATTGATGAAAGCCTTGCTTAGTTCCTTGAATGACCCAATTGAGTTGGGAGGAAGACGGCTATACCAACGTTGGGCCATGCCTGCCAAGTTTTGTGGAAACGCCCTACACTTGACCGCATCGTTTGTTGGCTGCAACAACAGTGCATTGGAGAAAGTCCTTACATGATTTGCGAGATCTCCCGTTCCATCATAGGCTTTGATCGAAGGCATCTTGAATTTTCTGGATATTGCTGTTTTCATGATGTCTTGAGTAAACGGTGGTGTAGGATCATCAGGATCTCCTAGGGGTAAAAGAATACTAGGATCACCCCTTGGGGCTTCGGCCCTCTTGGTTCTTCTTGCCGGTGGATCCAAGTTGATTATTGGGATCCCTTCAGTTGTTCGGCCTCGAGATTGAACGACCTCCTCCTCAGCAAGGAGTTTTTTGAGCCTTGCAGTCTCTGCCTCATGGGCTGCAAGTTTCTCCCTGGTAGTTTGGGGTTGTTCCCGATTGGTCTGGGAAGAACGTCTCCTTCTTGGGGCGACATCCTCCCCAGTTGTATAACCCTCATCCTCGGTGTATGGGCCCGAGTAATCTTGTACGAAAGGGGTCTGGAGAGTTTGTTGATTTTGGGGTCCCAGACCTTGAATATAAGGGGGCACATATGCCTCATGGTAGATTGGATTAGTTCCACTACCGCCCGCCATGGGTCGAGGGGGCATGCCATAACTTGGCATCCCCAAAGTGTGATTTGCGTATTGAGGGAGATCAGTAGTATGGAGTTGAAGGCTCCTTGGTGCACTCATGAGCAGCGTGGAGGTCGTGATTGGTTGCTGGTGAATGGTCTCTTGTGGATTAGATCCATGAATGACCATCTGCAGGGGATTCGTCCCTTCAACCGAAGTTGGGACTTCCGGTCCTTGAGTGTTGGTGGGGATATTCGCCCCTTCAGTGCCAGTAGTCGGCGGTGGCTGATCAGCCTCAGAGGTGATAGGGCGATCCTCATGAGTTTGATTATCCCGAGCTGTTCTTCGCGTGTTTGTCATGGTTGATGTAGTCTTCCCACAGACGGCGCCAAATGTTGTGGAATAAAATCTGAGCTTATGAATTTAATGCGAGGGTTTAATGAGCTTCGAGCTTTTATGGCTGCACTTGTGTTTCGAGACTAAATCGGTCCTCACAAGACGCCTACGTATCTCAAATCGTTATTGAGAATCAAGCCAAAGACGTAGTTCTTTGTGTTGCCCTCGGGGCTATGGCGGCAGGGGCACACCAAGGACGTAGTGACTTGTATGTCCTTATTCGAGGATGAAGTCTAAAACATTGTAGATGACTTGTATGTCCTTATTCGTGGATGAAGTCTAAAACGTAGTTCTACGGGTGCCTTTGTGGCTTGTTGCGCCTTCGAGGCGTTGTGACGTATGGAGCTGTGCCCAAAACATAGTAGATGACGTATGGAGCTGTGTCCAAAACGTGACGTATGGAGCTGTGTCCAAAACGTAGTAGATGACGTATGGAGCTGTGTCCAAAATGTGACGTATGGAGCTGTGTCCAAAACGTGACGTATGGAGCTGTGTCCAAAACGTGGTTCTGATTGTAGGATCAGGGTCCTTATATAGGCGTCTAGAGCCTAGTATTTATGGTATGTTTAGGAGTCTTAGCGAATAAGTCTCCTTTTTGATATTGGATAAACATTGTATTTCTTGCTGGAGAATTCGTTTCCTTGTTGATAAAGGCTATGACTCATTAATTGCCTTTAATTGGGATTTCAGATCCTTCTTTGATGAATTTACCATATTTTGGACTTTTTTTATGAGCTGTATATTTTCCCTATTCATTAATTACGAAATTAATGAATAATTAGGGTGTCGGGCCTTAAATATCGGCCTTTCCATTGACTTGTCAATTATATTTCTATAATTACTTTTCTGACCATATCAATATAATAGTATAGATAATATATAGATTAAAGATAGACGAGGGCGGTGAGGTGGCGGCTCTCAAATCGCTCCGATTTATTTTTCTAATTTTCTCAATTTTTTGATTTATTAATTTTAAAGATTCGAAAATATCTCAATTTTAAGATTCTTGACTTTAAAATCCTTATTATGGAGGAAGCTAAATATATAATTTTTAAGATTCTAGTAATATTCTCCTAAATTTTTTACTAGAAAATATCTTAGTTATCTTTTAAATTTTTACTAATAGATAAAACTAAATATAAAATTTTAATATTCTTGCCTTTATAATATTCGATAAATTCTCAATTTCTTTCTTACTATTTTCTAACGCAGAAAAATAAATATACTATATTAATATTATCATAAATGTTCTCTACTAATCTAATTTATTTACTAATTTCTTTAATACGGTCTTTCAAGTTATAAAACTAAATATGTTATATTAATATTTTCCTAAACTTTTTCTTTAAGTCCAATTTATATAATAATTTCTTACCACTATTTTCTAATGGAGGAAACTAAATATACTATATTAATATTCTCCTTAACTTATTTTACGAGTTCAATTTAATCTACTAATTTCTTTTTTACTATCCTGTAATCGAGGAAAATAATAAAGTGGATGATTTGAGAAATTGCCTTTTAAATTTTTAGTAATGGAAATATTAATTACCTTATATTCTCCCAAACTTGAGGTGTCGGCTCTTAAATCGCTCCGGTCTATTTTTCTAATTTTCTCAATTTTTTGACTTATTAATATTAAAGATTCAAAAATATCTCAATTTTAAGATTTTTGCCTTTAAAATATTTACCAATGGAGAAAGCTAAATATATAATTTTAAGATTCTTGTAATATTCTCCTAAATTTTTTATTAGAAAATATTTCAGTTATCTTTTAAATTTTTACTAATAGATAAAACTAAATATAAAATTTTAATATTCTTGCCTTTATAATTTTCGATAAATTCTCAATTTCCTTCTTACTATTTTCTAACACAGGAAACTAAATATACTATATTAATATTCTCCTAAATGTTCTCTACTAATCTAATTTAATTACTAATTTCTTTAATACTGTCTTTCAAGTAAGAAATCTAAATATGTTATATTAATATTTCCCTAAACTTTCTCACATAATAAAGGGGATGATTTGAAAAATTGTCTTTTAAATTTTTAGTAATGGAAATATTAATTACCTTATATTTTCTCAAACTTTCTTCTTAAGTCAAATTAATTATCTTAATATTGTCCTAAAACTCATCTTCAAGTCAAATTACCATGTTGATATTCTCTTAAACTTTGTTTTAAAACTTAAAGTTACCATCTTAATATTCTCACATATTTTTTCTTGAAAATTAGAATTTTTAATAATGTTTAAATTAAATTTTATGGTATAAGAAAATTGATTAATAAATGATGTAATACATTTAGTAATTAATTTGTTATATTTTAAATTTAGTAACAACGATAAAGAGGGTTATTGGGAGGAAACATGTTTAACGAGAAAGCGATTTATTAGGAGGAACATATTTTATGGCAGAATTTAATATTGATGTTATATTATGTATTTTAAAATAGAAGTTGCAATATGAATTTTGAGAAAAATAAAGTGATAGATAGACTAATATTTGATAGAATGTTAAAATAATGAAATATATTGAACAATTGTCCTTTTCTATATTTATTGAAAATTTCGGTAAATGAACAAGCCTAAATAGAGAATTAAAAAAAAACTTTAATTTTATGTTAAAAATATTATTTTAAATAAAAACATATTTTGTATAATATGTTTTAGAACAATTTGGAAAAATTGCTACAAAGCCGCTCGATCTATTTTTCATATTTTCTCAAATTTTTGAATTATTAATATTGAAAATTCGAAAATATCTCAATTGCCTTAAAAATATTTACAAATGGAGGAAACTAAATATATACTTTTAATATCCTTGTTTATAAAATATTTACTAATAGAGGAAAGAAAATATACAGTTTCAATCTTAATTTTCTTGCTTCTATCATTTAAAAGAGAAAATTAAATATATTATGTTAATATTACCTAAACTTTCTCTACAAGACTAATGTATTTAGTAATTAATAAACAGAAAAAGAGAATAAATAGAAGAAGAATCAATTTACACAAGAAAGTACAAATCATAAAGCTAATGTTTACGAGGTTATACAGGAAATTGTTGATTCTTTTGTTTTTTTGATGACAAATCTCCTAAATTAAAGACACGTAATAGTTATATATATTTTTTATTCTGGTTCTTTAGCATCTCATGAATTTTTTGCTTTATATTTTCTCCCCTTTATTAATTTTGTTTGAAGGATTTTTGTTTTAAAGTAACTTTTGTTGTAATGTTTTGTTGTAGAGAGAATACATCAATGGAACTTTTCTCCACTCCACGAAGGTTTGACTTTAATCTCTTACTTTACCTTTTTCTTCTATCAATTATATATATGCGTGAATTTTATCACCGTTAGCTTATTTTGTGTTTATGTGAATCGCAAAAATTATATATCGTGTTTTCAAATATACTGTTGAAGAGAGAGATATATGTAGAATTTGACACGCGTTGCTAGAAGTCATTTGTGTTGTAGTGTTACTAATTTGTATTTCTGTTATGGATTAAAAAACGTACTTGTAAATTAATTGTTAGGGTTTAAGAGTTTTCGAGCTTTAATGGCTGCTCTTGTGTTTCGTGACTAAATCGGTCCTCACAAGATGCCTACGTATCTCAATCAGTGCTGAGAATCAAGCCAGAAAACGTAGTTCTATTGTGAAGGATTATGGTCCTTATATAGGCGTCTGGAGCCTTGTATTTAGAGTATGTTTAGGAGACTTAGCGAATAAGTCTCCTTTTTGATAATGGATAAACATTGTATTTCTTGGTGGACAAGTATTTTCTTTGTTGATAAGGACTATGACTCATTATTTCTTTTAATTGGGATTCTGGATCCTTCTTTGATGACTTTACCATATTTTGGACTCCTTTCATAAGATGTATATTTTCCCTATTTATTAATTACGAAATTAATAAATAATTAGGGTTTCGGGCCTTGCTTATTGGGTCTTATTCTTGGACCAATCCGGGTCTAATTAATATGTCATTAATTGCACTTCTAGGTTTATTTTTTAGCCCATATCATTTTCCCCCCAACTTCTAGGAAAATCTCTTTTGGATTATCGTAGAAGTTACTTTATTCGGGAGTTATGAAGTTCTCTTTCGTATTCTAGCTTGGTTTTGCGAACATATAGTTATAAACCAATTTTTATAATTTTCCCAAAATAGGAATCGAGATTTTTCGTCAATTCCCTGGAAAATAATTTGAAATTTGAAATTCTGGTATATTTTCGACCAGGATTTTGGTCGAATTCGACCTCATTTTTGGCTCCTGGTCGAACACTTTCGACCAGGATTCTGATAGAATTTGGCTTCGTTTTTGCCTCCTGGTCGAAAGTTCGACCAGGATTCTGGTCGAATTTGACTTCGTTTTTGCCTCCTGGTCGAACACTTTCGACCAGGATTCTGGTCGAATTTTAGTGTCATTTAATCCCCTGGTCGAAAACTTTCGACCAGGTTTCTGGTCGAACTTTGGTGCAATTTCGTCCCCTGGTCGAACACTTTCGACCAGGTTTCTGGTCGAACTTTGGAGATATGTGTAATTTGGCCCTTGGTCGAACATTTTCGACCAGGACTCTAGTCAAAGATAGATGCCATTTTAGGCCCTGGTCGAACTCTTTCGACCAGGATTCTACTCAGCCATTTCGATCTCGCTTGGGGTCGAACATAGAATCGAGAATTTCTTCAAGTTGTACCTCTTGTGCCATTTTGAGGTCCATTTTGTTGGGCTCAAGTTGGGCCCAAGACTTTTACTGGTCCAATTAATAATTGGGCATGTAGCCTTTTATGGGCTATACCGGCTAATGCCGGTTTCCCTTCTTTCAACCGGCCCATTGACCGGCTACTCCTTCTATATAAGTGTAGAATCTCACTTAACATCATTCACTTCTCATTTCTTACTTTCTCAAAGTTATTATGCTAAATTTTCTCCGAGAGGCTCTGCTAGGGTTCTGCGGTAAGGCGATTGCCGGCGAGGTTTTTCGTTTAATCTCACCGGTTTCTGGGTTTTTCCGCTTGAAGATTTGAAGATTTCTTGAAGATTTGAAGATTCTGGGTTTCTGCTTTGAAGATTTGAAGATTTCTGGGCATTTTCTGGGTATAGAAATGGTTGACCGCGCTTCCCAACGTCTTCAAAAGATGAATTTTGCATCCAAACGAGGTATCTCCATTCCTATTCGTTCTAAATACATGTCTTTGCATGATATGATCAACGAACGTGGGGATGAGTACCCGTCTGTGTCTGCTTTAGTTTCATACGATTGCAGTAATAAGTTTCATGATGTAGATAAAATTAAGGACTACAATAAAATGTATAGGGTTAAAGCCCCCCTAAAATTAGTTCCTGCCGGTGCTGGTGACCGTTCTTGTCATTGGTGGCCTAACGCCTTATGTATTTACAAAGATTCCATAGTTGCTGGCCTTAGGTTTCCCTTTCACGAGTTTATACCTAGGCTCCTGGCCGATGTTCAAATAAACCCTAGCCAATTACCCCCAAACGCGTAGAGGATAATTCACCGTTTTATGGTTTTATGCCTTCGAAATAAATTGCCTCTTTCTGTTCCCTTATTTAGAAAGATTTTCCAATTTAAGAACAATTCTGCCAACAACTTGGGTTGGGTATACATTAGCCATAGGGTTGGCTTTACTTTTATCTTCCACCCAAAGTCTATCCCAGATAATAACCCTAGGTGGAAGAACGAGTTCATGTACCTTGTCTGGGAAGGTGGAGACTGGGGAACCTTGTTCCGTAAGTCTTTTGGGAGAGTTTCAGATGGTAGTCCCAACAACATTGTCTTGAATGAAGAGGAGTCCCATGCCTACTCTGAGCTAATCAAGGATAATGGGACTACCGTGGCTTGGGAACTACTGGACGAATTTGTCCTCAAGTCTGTTCATCTTTTAACTGTTTCTGATAAGGGTAATTTTACTTATCCCTCTTTTGTTTATTATTTTTCTTTCTTTCAGAATTTTTTTATTAACCATTCTTTGGTTGTGTTTACAGTTGCGGCCTTTATAAACAAGACTAATGAGCCCAAGGATGATGAGACTTCAAGGATGAAGAGGGCCAGGATAGGAGATGATCCACGGGGAAAGTCTAGTGTTCCCAGTTTCCTGATCCCTTCTCAGATTCCTGTGGACGAGGCAGACATCTATGTGTCTACCAAGTCCTCAGTTTGGCGCCCCAACTGGGGTATCAGGAAGAGGGACACCATCATTGGGGTGTCCAAACATGTTGTGGATTGGTCATACCATTCACTCACTCCTTGCGATTACAAAGACTTTGTCGCAGATTCTATGATCGAGGGAGTTGAGCATCTGGGAGCTCAGGCTATTGCTGCGGTATTTTTCTTACCTTAGCCCTCTCTTTCTTTTAAGTCTTTACTTTTCTTATCTAACTTTTGTTTTTTTGGCAGACTAATGCCAACTTCCAAGGGCACTTTTCCAAGCCAAAGCTTGGCGTACCTCTTCTGAGACCAACATGATCAAGCTGAAAGGTCCGAGGATGAGGTGAAGTCTCTAAAGGAGACTTTAGCTAGGAAGGAGAAGGAGCTTGCTGATGCTCAGGCTGATCTAGTAGAGCTGAGGAAGAGCAAGGATGACTATATCGATGAGTATCTTGACTCTTAAGAGTACAAGGACTTGATCGAGAAGCACGATGAGATCCTTTTCCAAGTCCAGCATACATCAGGATGGGAGGATGTTGTTCAGGCTATCTTCGCCAAGCATCCTGGAGCTTTTGATTCTGCTGACTTTCCAGCTCCTCACCCTCCTACTCCCTTAGAGCGCCTCCTGGCTGGGACAGATGATATGGAGGAGGATGAGAGGATATTGCAATCATCACCCCTTGGTGACACATCTGTTGACGACCCTGATGCCAATGAACATTCTTCTGGATCTAGCTCAGGGGAGGAGACCGATGCTGTTGATAAGGGGGGTGAAGCGTAGTTTGTAGCTTATTTATGGCCATCCATGGCTTGTATTATTTTTATGTATTTCTAGCCTTCAGGCTTAACTTAAACTTTTAGTAAGTTTAGTTTTATTTCTTCATGTTTCTTCTAGTTCTTGACTTTGCATGTTTAGTTAGCATTTTGTGCATATCTATCAGTATGTAATGCACACAAAGCATCATGAAGAACATAAGAATATATAACTTTGAAAATGGGTTCAACCCTTACATAATATTCTACTTTCTACCTCAAGTTTAAAAACTTGGATTGGTTTCGTCGACCTTATTTCTACTTGTCCTAATAGTGAGTCCAGTCAGAACACACTTTAAACATAATAGACTTTCAAGTTTGAAGCATGCCAAGTTCTTGGCACTTCGATCCCTTCCAGGGTTTCCAATTTGTAGGAGCCTCGACCAAATACGTTCTTAACGCGATATGGTCCTTCCCAATTTGGGGCCAACTTGCCTTTTTGTCCAACTCCGGATGCCTCAATCTTTCGGAGGACTAAGTCTCCTTGACGTAAGAATCTCACTTTAACCCTTAGGTTATAGTAGAAAGATGCCCTTTTTTGATGTTCAACTACTTTAGCTTTTGCCTCATCTCTAACTTCATCAATTAGATCTAAGGCCAACCTCATGCCTTCTTCATTTGTCTCTGGCTCATAAACTTCGATTCTTGGAGATGTGTGAGTAATCTCCACTGGAACCACTGCCTCTGCCCCATATGCCAGCAGAAAGGGGGTTGCTCCAGAGGTGACTTTACAAGTAGTACGATATGCCCATAATATGGGGAACAATTCGTCTACCCAAGTGTTTCTAGAGCGTTCAACTCTTTTCTTCAGTCCATCCAGGATAATTCGATTGGCAACCTCAGATTGCCCATTTGCTTGAGGATGGGCAACAGAAGTGAAGCGTAACTTGATATCATTCTCATCACAATACTTCTTGAATTCATCGTTGTTAAACTGAGTTCCATTATCTGTGACCAAGATTCGTGGAATCCCGTATCTGTATATTACATTCTCCCAAAAGAAATGCATTACTTGCTTTGTGGTTATCTTGGCTAAAGGTTTAGCCTCAATCCACTTGGTGAAGTAGTCGATTGCCACTATCAAGAACTTTCTTTGCGCACTTGCCATTGGAAATGGTCCAAGTATATACATCCCCCACATAGCAAACGGGATAGGTGAGTTTATTGATGTCAACATCTCTGGTGGTTGTCTAACCACTGGTGCATGCTTTTGGCACCGTTCACATTTCTTCACATAGCTTTTAGCATCTACAAGTATGCTTGGCCAATAGAAACCTAGACGAGTGATTTTATGAGCAAGGGTTATGCCATCCAAGTGTTGTCCACAAATTCCTTCATGCACTTCCCTTAGGGCCAATTCTGTCTCTTGGGGTCTCAAGCATTTTAGATAAGGAATAATGAAAGACTTTTTGTATAGGATTCCCTCAATCAGGGTATACCTTAGTGCTCTCACATATAACTTTCGTGCTTCTGAAATGTCGTTGGGTAACCACCCAGTTTCTGGATGAGATTTGATGGGATCCATCCAACAGCTGGCAACATCAATGGGTGCTACCAACTTTCCATTGATGCTTGGGGTCTTCAAGACTTGGAAGTATACACTTCCTGCATAGTTTTCAATTTCAGAAGAGGCAAACTTAGACAAGGCGTCTGCCTTCATGTTTTCTTCCCTTGGAATGTGTTCCGCATAGCATTCATCAAACTGAGTCATGATGGCCTTGACAAGTTTTAGGTACTTGGCCATGATTTCATCTCTGGCCTCAAATTCCCCCATTTACTTGGGAAACCACTAGCCTCGAGTCTCCACACAATTTCAGAGTTTTAACTCTCAAGGCTCCAGCCAGCCCTAAGCCAGCTATCAGGGCTTCGTACTCAGCTTCGTTGTTTATCGTTGGGAAGTCCAGTTTTAGTGCGTACTCTATGAGAAATCCATCAGGACTTTGTAGTACCAAACCTGCTCCACTTGATTTTGTTTTTGATGCTCCATCAAAATAGAGCACCCAACATTCTTTGGATACCATGTCTTCATCTTTCTTGTCTTCCACTATTACTTCCTGCCCCCCGACTTCCTGGTTGTCAATAGTGCATTCAACCATGAAGTCAGCGAGTGCTTGAGCCTTTATGGCCGTTCGAGGCTTATAATTGATGTCAAATTCTCCCAATTCAATAGCCCATTTGATTAACCTTCCACTAACTTGAGGGCTATGCAAGATGTTTCTTAGAGGCTGATTGGTCAAGACCTCTATCTTGTGTGCCTGGAAGTATGGGCGTAGCTTTCTTGAGGCCATAATCAAGGCTAAGGCAAACTTCTCTATCGTAAAGTAGTTTATTTTTGCCCCATGTAGAATCTTGCTCACGTAATAAACGGGCTTCTGAACCTTCAACTCTTCTTTTACCAAAACGGCTCCTAGGGCTGTGTTAGAAACTGCCAAGTACAAATAGAGAATTTCTCCTGGCTTTGGTTTTTCCAACATTGGTGCCTCAGCCATGTACTTTTTCAAAATCTCGAAGGCCTCTTGGCTTTCAGTTGTCCACTCAAAATTTTTCACGTTCTTGAGTGCTTTGAAGAAAGGTAAGCACTTCTCTCCCGACTTGGAGATGAATCTTCCCAATTCTGCCACTCTTCCCGTTAGTTTCTGGACATCCTTGACAGTCCGTGATGGTTCCATGTCTAGAATTGCTTTGATTTTGTCGGGATTAGCCTCGATTCCTCTCTTGGAAACCATCAGGCCTAAAAACTTTCCTGAGCCTACACCGAAGGCACACTTAGCTGGATTCACCATCATCTTGTGGTGCCTTAGCACTTCAAATGCTTCCCGTAGATGGTTTATATGATCGGCCTTATCGAGGTTTTTAACCAACATGTCATCCACATAGACCTCCATAGTTTTTCCAATCATGTGTTCAAAAAATTTCTTCACCAATCTTTGGTATGTTGCCCCTGCATTCTTAAGTCCAAATGCCATGACTAGATAACAGAAAACACCAAAGTCAGTGATGAATGATACCTTGGAGATTTCATCTTTGTGCATTTTGATTTGATTGTATCCACTGAAGCCATCCATGAAACTCAGCATCTCGTGCCCAACTGTGGCATCTATTAGGGCATCAATCCTTTGTAAGGGAAAATAATCCTTAGGACATGCATCGTTCAAGTCAGTGAAGTCCACACACATCCTCCATTTTCCATTGGCCTTTTTGACCATCACTGGGTTAGCCAACCATTCCGGAAATTGAATTTCTTCAATGAACCTAGCCTCCAGAAGCTTATCTACTTCCTGTTTGATGACCTCTTGTCTTTCTGGAGCAAAATTTTTCTTTTTCTGTTTCACCGTCTTCCTTTCAGGATCCACATTTAATTTGTGGGTTATCAACTGGGGATCAATCCCTGGCATGTCAGCCGTTGTCCAAGCAAAAACATCATTGTTTTCTTGAAGAAAAGGTATGAGCTTGTTCTTCAATGGTTCAGGTAATAGTGCTCCAACGTAAGTCACCTTCTCCGGTTCACCAGGGACTAAGGGAATTGGGATTAAATCCTCAGCTGGTTTCCCTCTTTTGTCCTCATTATCACTAGTATCCATGTATTCAATGGGGAGAACTTGCCCCCCGATTCCATCAGGCCTTAACGCGGCTACGTAACAACTTTTGACCATCTTTTGGTCTCCCTGTTCTTCACCAATTTCATTCCTCGTTGGGAACTTGATTTTTAGATGATAAGATGAGGCAACGGCCTTGAACGCATGAAGACCCGTCCTTCCCAGGATTGCATTGTAGGTTGAAGTTGCCTTTATAACTATGAAGTTCAACATCTGAGTAGACGTATTCGACCCTTGCTCCATTGTCAATGGGAGTTGGATAGTGCCTTCCACCTTCGACTCCACTCTATTGAATCCATATATGGGCATATTCGAGGGTGTCACTTGAGAGTCAGTATAGCCCATCTTGATAAAAGCATCATGGAACAAGATGTCCACTAAAGCTCCATTGTCAACTAGAACTCTCTTCGTTTCAGAATTGCCTATCACAGGAACGATGACTAAGGGATCATTGTGGGGAAACTTCACTCCTTCCAAGTCAGAATCATCAAAACCTATTGATATTTCTGTTCGGGCACGTTTCGGTGCTTCTCCAACTACGGTCATTACCTCTCGGGCATAGGCTTTTCTTGAGTTTCGGGAGGACCTAGCAGCAGTTGGTCCTCCGAATATCATGTTGATGACTGTCCCTCGGGGCTTGGGATTACGATCTTGATCGTTGTCCCTTCTGTCGTAATCTTTTCTTTCACAGTTTCCTCTTTGACTCCCTTGATTTCCATCCTTTGTGAATTTATTGAGCTTTCCTCTCCGTATCTGTTAGGTCCTGATATGTTTGTAGAAGGGGGGTTGAATACAAACTGTACCGTTTTATCGAATTTGTTCGGTTCGTGATTTAACGATTCAAGAACAAATAAGTGCGGAATAAAATGAAACAAGATTCAAGTTAAATATAAAATATATTAAACTTGAAGGGTGTTGCAAATACAGTACAGATTACAAGGTTTGAATCTCAAACTATTTAAAACAAATCTAGAATAAATTCGACATGAATTTATCTATTTTTGTAATAAAAAGATCGAATAGTAAAAACTAGTTCGAGATCAAATTCTAGGGATAATGATCCGCTAGATAATCAAGCAAGTACAAGTAAATAACTTCTAGTGGTTTGGATTTAACAATAATGCTAGAAATGATTTACTGTAAAAGATTTGAGCTCCGGCAGTTGGTTGGTTGTTGAAGCAGAGAGAAAATGGAATGTAATGTTATGTATTCTGCTTTTTGTGTTCTATCTTGTTTTTGTTGTGTACCACTTGTATATAAGTCAACTGCACACATTTCTTTTTAACAAGTGGACGCCATTTGCCTTAATGCTACAAGTACTATCGGTAGTACTTAGATTTGGCTTAGTAGTACTTAGGTTTTATACTTAGCAGGACTATCATTATTTATTAGTAATACTATAGAATTGCTTAGTAGGACTATCGGTAGTACTACCATTTGAATTGGTAGTACTATCGATAATACTAAAACAGTTAGTATTATTATTAAATATGATAGTACTACTAGTACAACAGAATTTAGAATTAAAACTAATTTAATTTATTTAATTAATTGATTTAACAAATAAATTAATTCTGAGTGAATTAATTTATAGATTAAATTAATTAATTTCTAGATTAATTAATTTAAGGAATAAATTAATTCTGATGGAATTAATTTAGTTTAAATTAATTAACTTCTAGTTTAATTAATTTAAGGAATAAATTAATTCTTATTGAATTAATTTATAGTTTAAATTAACTAACTTATTGAATAAATTAAAAGAGATTTAATACTAAATCTGAGAACCACTGAAACTGATGACGAACTTCCACTGACTGATGTTGACACTCGATGTACTGTCTGGTTCATGAGCGACTAACTTCAATGATGGTTCTTCATCTTTTGACTTTAAGTTGTGGTCTATCTTCTTTTCCCTTTTAACAAACTCTGTAACCTGTACGCTTTCTGTCACACTTCTGAAATCTCTGTCACTTTAAATAGATCCACTTTCTTGAATACTTCACTGAGGCTTGATCAAATAAATGAACTTCTTCCAGTGTAGAATAACTTCAAGTCTGTAGATGACTTTAATCTTCATTCTTTTGACAGATATAATCTTCTGAGATTCCTGTGACATCTAATCTAATATTTACTTATTACATACTTGTTTAAGTTGAGTAAAATCCTCGAATTACAAATAGGCTATTGCATATGCCTTTCAGTATCAGAAACTCAATCTCATATTTCAATTGTCTGCAATCATCCGTGTCGTGACCGACTTCCTTGTGGAACCGACTGAGTTGGTTTTGATTCTGTTTAGACATATCAGTCCTTAGTGGCTTCGGCCATCGGAGATCCTCCTCCTTTGTTATTTCCATCAGAATTTGGCTCCTGGGAGTGTTCAATCTTGCATACTCCATAAACTTTGGCCCAAAATTGTTCCTCTTGGGTGGAGAATCAGAATCCTTTGACGTTCTGGGAAAATTTTCCTTGACGTTGTACTCCTGAGTTTCCTTTCTTTTCTTTGAATTTCCACTGCCACCAACAGCGGGTTCATACTTTCTCATGCTTTCTTCAGCCTTAATGTACTTTCCGGCTCTATCTTGGAGCTTCAACATGCTCTCGAGTGGATGTTTTGCCAATGATCTTTTGAAGTGATCATCAGTGGTTCCTTGCTACAGGGCTATCATAGCTACTTTCTCCTCCAAGTCTGGGACTTTCAGAGCCTTCCAGGTGAACCGGTTGATATAATCCCTTAAAGCTTCATTCTTTCCTTGCTGGATTCCCATGAGTGATGCAGAACTTTTCTCATGCACCCTTCCACTAACAAATTGATTGATGAACGCTTTGCTTAGTTCCTTGAAAGACCCAATGGAATTGGGAGGTAGACGACTATACCAACGTTTGGCCATGCCTGCCAAGGTTTGTGGAAACGCCCTACACTTGACCGCATCATTGGTTGGCTGCAACAACAGTGCATTAGAGAAGGTTCTTACGTGATTTGCGGGATCCCCCGTTCCATCATAAGCTTTGATCGTTGGCATCTTAAATTTCCTGGATATGTTAGCTTTCATGATGTCTTGAGTAAACGGTGGTGTAGGATCATCAGGATCTCCCAGGGGCAACAAAACACTAGGATCACCCCTTGGGGCTTCAGCCCTCTTGGTTCTTCTTGGTGTTGGGTCCAGGTTGATTATCGGGACTCTTCTAGTTGCTTGGTTTTGTGCTTTCGCAACTTCCTCTTCAGCCAGTAGTTTCTTGAGTCTTGCGGTCTCTGCCTCATGGACTGCAATTTTTTCCTTAGTAGGTTGCTCCCGATTCGTTTGGGAGGAACGTCTTCTTCTTGGGGCAAGATCCCTCTCTTCTCCAGTTGAATCATTCTCATCCTCAGTATAGGGACCCGAGTAGTCTTGAAACAAAGGGGTCCGTCGAGTTTGAGTTTGTTGATTTAGGGGTCCTAGACCTTGTATGTAAGGGGGAACATATGCTTTATGATAAGTGGGATTGAGACCACTGCTACTAGGGGTGAGCAAAAAACCGAATTAAAACCGAAACCGAACCGAAACCGATAAAAACCGAACCGTAAAAAACAGAAACCGAGTCGAAACCGAACCGAAACCGAAAATTAAAAAACCGAACCGTTCCTGAGGTTTCGGTTTCAGTTTTAGATACAAACCGAACCGATCCGATTAATTAAAATAAATAAATATATATTATATACATATATATTTAAATTAATAAATGGCTTTATGACCTTTTCGCCCTTCAAGTTTGGATCGTTGTACCCATAAACCCTTCAAGTCTAAAAGTGTTCTTTTTCACCCCTCGGGTATCAAAAACGTACCTTTTTGGGTCAAAAATGTACCTTTTCGCCCCAACGGCTGAGTGTCAAAAAGGTACAATTTTGATACCCGAGGGGCGAAAAAGAACGCTTTTAAACTTGAAGGGTTTATGGGTACAACGGATCAAACTTGAAGGGCAAAAAGGTCATAAAGCCTTAATAAATACATATATTTTATAAATGTAATTAGTAAAAATTAAAAACAACAGGTGGGCTTTTTGGGCTATTCACTATTGTCTTCAGGCTTTACCATTTGGGCCAGAAGATAAATGAATTGAGTTTTAAGACCTAATTTACTACAACTCACAAACAAGGTACAAGCACAAGCACTTCACTTCTAGTTTTGTCTTCTGTCGACTATCGTTGCCGCTGGGTGTTGGCTACTTTGCTTTTGAAGACTACAAACTACAAAGTCTACGACCGACAAGTTCTAATTCAATTTGTAGATCGAGAAACAAACAACAGATTAGGTGTGTTCAGTAACCATGGAAGGGCCTTCCGAGAATCAGATTCCTCAAGAAGAAGCACCTACAAAGCAAACAGATGAACTAGTACGTTCCTATAATTTTTAATCATCTCTGGTATCTTGTTTACAATATTTTTTTTACTGCTGGGAACTACTGTAAAGTGTAAAATGTCTGGTATGCTATCTTTTGCTGAAAAATGTATATGATGTTGTAAACTGTCTAATTCAGTTTGTTTTTTCTTTATTTACAGATGAGGTGAAGGTTGTTGGAAGCTCGTTTGAGTACCTGGACATTGATGACTAGAGTTAGCTAGAGGTAATTAATTACATTTTAGCTTTCTTTAAAATTGCTTTGTGTGTGTGTGTTTTTAACTCTTAATCTGTACTTTTTTGCTAGTCATTGCCTCATTGAGAATAAAAATTTGAAGGGATTTTTGTGTTATGCATGTTAAAGATACTAGTTTGTGTTTGATTTTAGGAAGTAGGGTATTTAGTTAGAGTTATTTATCTACTTGAGTCTTGTTGAGTTTCTTGTGTTTGGTTTGTAATAGAAGGAGAAGATCAGATTGTATTTAGAATGTTTGTTTTAGGTACCAAAAGGCCATTGCATTTTTAACTTGTATCAAAGATGTGCAGGTTCCATTTGGAAGTTATCCAAATTGATGGGATTAATTATATGTTTTTTGCGGAAATGTTACTATCTGATATTCAAGTGCCAGAGAATTACTGAAACATCAAAGCTTAGACTTGTCGAAATTATAATGTTACAGTTATCAGTTTCTTGCTTTAACTATTTTATCTCTAGACTAGATGACACTTGATTCTTTAGAGTATTTTACCCTCATTCTTTAGATTTTATACTTGTGTTGGGGAAATTGATGAGATCAGATAGATTTCCTGGCATCATACTTAAATAGTATTACAAGTCCTTAAAATTGTGTTGAGCATTTTGTGAGATTGTTCTTGACATTTTTCTTGCTGTAAAGTGTAAACAGTAGATACTAGATAACAATGTAATAATCTATCAATTTCTTGGTTCACATGCAGAAGGTTTACTCGGCTGGAAATAGAAGCTCCACTGACCAGTGACCACCATCTTACGACTACCACCTAGCACTTGAAGCTTCTTTTTTATTTTGTCAAGATGGAACTCTTCATCCGCGCAACTCCTGTTTGTTTCATTAAAATTATGTTAGACTTTATTAATTTACTCTTAAAACTTTGTATTATATTTCGAGTAAACAACTAGATTTTATGGATGTAATCTTAAATTTTTACGTACTTTTCAATCAAGTAAGGTATACTTATTTTGTCATTTTTATTTGATGCGGTTTTAAAACCGAAACCGAACCGATTGTAACCGATCTGACGATTTTGAATCTGAAACTGAACCGTCAGTTTCGGTTGAGGTTTTAGATTTTAAAAACCGAGGAGTTTCGGTTTCAGTTTTACCATAAAACAGCACCGATCCGAACCGTGCTCTCCCCTAACTGCTGCCCATCGGGGGTCGAGGGGGCATGCCATAGCTTGGCATCCCAAGAGTTTGAGTTGCGTATTGGGGTTGAAGGCCACTTGGTGCATTCATGAGCAGTGGAGAGGTTGTGATTGGTTGCTGGAGAACGGTCTCTTGTGGATTAGATCCATGAACGACCATTTGCAGGGGATTCGTCCCTTCAACCGAAATCGGGATTTCCAGTCCTTGAGTGGTGGTGATTGGCGGTGGCTGGCTTCCTTGAGCGCCTGCCTCAGAGGTGAGAGGAAGCTCTTCAGAAGTTTGAGTATCTCGAGTTGTTCTTCGTGTGTTTGTCATGGTTGATGTTGTTTCCCACAGACGGCGCCAAATGTTATGGATTAAAAAATGTACTTGTAAATTAATTGCTAGGGTTTAAGAGCTTTCGAGCTTTAATGGCTGCTCTTGTATTTCATGACTAAATCGGTCCTCACAAGATGCCTACGTATCTCAATCAGTGTTGAGAATCAAGCCAGAAAACGTAGTTCTATTGTAAAGGATCATGGTCCTTATATAGGCGTCTGGAGCCTTGTATTTAGAGTATGTTTAGGAGACTTAGCGAATAAGTCTCCTTTTTGATAATGGATAATGTTAGGCCGAATACACAATATATAATCAAGTATGTATTAAAATAACAATCAAGAACACAAGTTTATAAATCAACAAACTGAATTATATTAAATAATTCTCTCTTAGTGATGTTAATGAATCACAAAGAGCTACTAGGTTACAAGAATAATGTTTTCAATTATCGCATCCCTTCTAGGGATAACCTATCTGTGTTTATATAGTACACAGTTACATACAATCCATCTCTAATTGATATTCCTATAAGTTAGCTATACAATTCATATCAATCAAGGATTGCTTCTTATCTTCTATTCCGTTTCCTTAGCTGTATCAATATATTCTGTTTCTTTTCATCTTCAGAATATATTGCTTCTAGAATATTCAATTCAGCACCGACAGCTAATTCAACTATCACCACGTCAGACTTTAACAAACTCTGACTGGCTTCAACGTAAACTCTGATGATCACCTGTTGCTTAAACACTGATGAACAAACGTCAGCAATTATATCTAACAATCTCCCCCAACTTGTGCATAATAAAAATGTACAAGTTAAACATATAATTGATGATGTCAAAACATATAACAAATGCAGTGTTTAATATATCAGAGTTTAACTTTAACTTAGAATAGAAAACTAAAAAAAACTTACAGTCAGACTTTATTTGATTTCTTGAATATCAGGAACAGTTCTGAGATAATCCATGAGAAGTCTTCTTTCAGCCCTTTCCAGCTCTTCAACCATAACTTTCTTCAACTCTCTTAACTCTGGATCAGATTCTCCAGTCTGATAAATTGCAGCTCTCAAAGAATAGATGGAATTTTTCCTCATCTCATTCCCTAGCTTAATAAAATATGATTTATCAGATTCTAGATTGAATTCTAAGACTTTAACTGCCAGATCAGTCCTTAGTCTTGCACTGTTTCTTTTCATTTCTACAATCTTTCCATAAGCATCTCTGTACTTAGGAATATATGCACTCGAGACTCCTCCTCCAAGCATTATCTTTGATTTCAGCATCCTTTCTCTGATAACTAAAGAAGCATCATGAGTACTTCTATTTTTGACTTTTAACAAATACAGAACATACTCCAATTCTTCATAAGATTTGAGATTGATGTCAGACTCTGCAACCTTGTAAACTCTTCCATCAGCCATAAAATACAATAAAAACTCTTTCTTTAACACTTTATGAAATATCATCTGAACAGATTCTAGCATGTCAAGACTCTCTTGAGTAAAAATACCAGATACTGCCAGTGATGATTGATCTCCAGGCCTGTTGTTTATTCTCTTCTCCCTGTGTGAACCTAATCCAGATTTATCATAAGATTCTTTACCCAACACAGTTCTGGTTTCTGAGAAGTTAACAGTTTCTGGCTTCAGAGTTTCAGGAAGTATAGGTCTTCTAAAAGTATCTTGGAGTTGAGGTGCTAGTTGAGTTTGCACAACATGAGCATCGTCAGAGCTTGTTACAACTTTAGTAGAAACATCAACTTGAGCAGCGTCACAGGTTGATTTAATAAATTTTGATTCAACTTGAGCAATGTCAGAGGTTGAATAATTCTTCCTTGGTAACTGTCTTTCTTCTATCAGTTTACCCTTGCCCTTATCAGCGTTTGCTATTACAGGCCTCCTGGTGTATTGTATACTCTGTTGAGTATTTTCCTTGATAACAATTCCAGTTTCTTTCTTTCTAGGAGCCTTGACAGCTTTCTTTTTGTAAGTACCATCCTTCAATTTCTTCTCATGCTCTTCAGCAAGACTCAGCATTTCAGCTTCCATGTCTTCAACTGTAGCTTCATTACCATGTTCTTCTAGAAACATTTTTGTAGAAATTTCTTCATCAGTAGATGGATTGGCTGAAATAATTAAACTCTTAAGTCTTGAACCACTGGCAGAGTTTGAGATTCCTTTACCAGAGTTTGTCAACCTTTCAGAGTTTACTCTTGATCTTCTTTGCCCTTGAGCAGAAATTTGCTTCCTCTCAGTTTCCTTGCTTCCACCATCAGCAGAATCATCCCTCCGTCTCAGAGTTTGAGTGTCTTTGCATTTGTCATTAGGTACACTCTCCCCCTTTTTGACATCATCAGAAAGTAGTACTGATGTCAGCAATTCTATAGCAGTAGAAATAGAATTCAATTGTGCAGACATTGCAGTCTGATTCTCCTCAACTTTCCCAAGCCTCTTCTTAAGTTCATCAGAATCCTTGGCTTGCTGCTTGAACATGGCAGAATAATAAGACCTATCAGTCTTTAAGGTAAGATCCCTTAGACCAACTTCATTCCTAAGATTGGTAACCACTGTTTGTGTTTTATCAAACCTATTGTTTAAGGCTTTGACTTGAACCACAGTGGCCTTTAGACTTGTAAGAACATCAGAGTTTGAAATTTTCTTCACAGAGTCATTAAGAAAATCAGCATCCCTCTGTGCAGAAAAGATACAATCTGCAGTAGCCCATCGATTGTAGTACAGATCCTGAAAATGCTCAGCAGTAGCTCGATTGACCTCTCTTTCCTCATCAGAGTTTAATCGAATATCAGATAACTCCTCTTGTATATCAGGATGTGAATGAGCAGGACTATCTTCAACATTGTCATCCTCTGCTGTATTCTCTGCAGGAACATTCTCAGCCATTCTTTCTGGATTATCAGAGTGGGCATTAGTATCAATCTCTGCTTCTTTTTGAACAATCTCAACAACAGATTGTTGCAAAGCTTCAAGAACAATAATATCTTCAGAGTTTAGCTTAGCAGTAGCCTCTTGTACATTCTCTGCTACAGCTTCATCAAGAATTGGCTCTGTAGCAACTTCTATCCTCTGATCAACCTCCTCACCTTTGTCAGAATGTAAATTGTGAACTGAAAGATTCTCTGTGTGAGAAGCAACAGAGTCTTCAATGACCAAGGTGGCTTGATCAGTTGCTACATCCTCAGTATCACAAATACTGATAGTAGGATGTGCATCTGGAATATCTTCATCATCAAAGAAATCCATTTTCTCAAAAACTCTGCTGTCAGAATGATCAGCAGCTTCCTCAACTACATCATCAGCCTTTGATGTAGGAGCTTCTATATCAGCACTTACCATTTCAGGCATAGGTGCTGCTTCAGCATTTACATTGGATGCACCAAAGAGATGTGCAGCCACCAGTCTTCTTTTTCTTTGATGAAGAGTTTCATCATCAGTCTCACTCTCCTCATCAACATCATCAGACTTTGCCCTGTTGGCCCTTCTTTTCTTTAACTTTTTCTTCTGAGGCATATCATCAGTGTTTGATACCCCAGCTTCAGCATTTGATGGATTCACTCTAGCAGACTTAACAGCTCTTAACTTAGTCTTCTTTGACCTCTGTGATTGAGACACGGAAGGTCCAGCTTCAGCATTTGCAAGTTGGTGTTGTTGTGAATCTACTTGAAATTGTCGCACAAACTCAGGTAGCAACAAGACACCAACATCCCCTTTCTTGTTATCCTTATTAGTTAGATCAGAGAATATGCGTTTATGTAATTTAAAACATGGAATCACATCATTCTCAGCTATCTCTACTTCAGAAACACATTCAGAGAATATCAATTGACAGAATCTTGCAAAATAGACTACACCTCTGTTTTCAGTCATTTTCTCACCTATATTATTTAGAACTAGCCGAGTAACATCAAAATTACCTCCATAAAGAAGAGAATACCCGATTTGCAGACTATCAATGGGAATCGCATCCCAGTTTGTGCACTTCTTTCCAAAAGCCCTGGTGATGCAATCGAAAAAGAAACTCCATTCCTTGCGCAAAAACGGCCTTTTCAGTTGACCAATCTTTGTCAATGGTCCAGAGTAGCCTATTTCTCTCATCATTCTAACCAACTCAGAATCGCCAACAGAGATTATGAAAGCATTGAAATCCTCAAGACCCAAAGCATCACGAACAGTTGTTGGAGTAACTGTAAATTCTTCGTCTTGAAATTCAAAGATTATGGACGGAGACCCAGACTCTCCTCCATTATCATAAGTGCATGTCTGCCAAAGAGTCCTGATTTGAGATGCAGACAGCTTCAACGGTGCGGTGAGAGCAGTACCAATATCAGAGTTTGACAAGAAATTCTGAATCAAATGAAACGCCTCCGGTGCGTTCTCATTTGCCAAAGGAGCAGCATAGTTATTCGGGACAAATTCTAACCCAGAAGCAGTAACCATTGTTGTAGCCATTAGAAAAGCTTTGAAGAAAGCAAGAAATAAGACAGAGAAACGTGTAGAATGTATGCAGTGAAAGTGTTTGAGACAGTGTTTGTGAGTAAAAACTTATGAAACGATGAAGTGTGTAAAAGAATGAACCGTTTATGTGTAGTAAGCTTAAATAATAACTGTGAAAATTAAAACCCAATCGTTTTAATCATTACTACACACATCAGGCGTCTTTGAAAAATGTGTGAGTGGGACAGATGTCAAACATGCATACGATAACAGCTGTATGTAACAACTTCCAATACACACGTGCAGTAAAAATAACAATAATTACCGCTTCTCACATTGTTCAAAACACTCAACCTCTCTCTCTTCTGTTTAATACAAATATGAACCGTTTGTAATCATACTCTTTCGAATTTCTAAACAAATGTCTAATATCAAAATCATAAAATGTCTGAAACAAAGAAATCATTTTAACCATCAGAGATTAAAACAAAGTTACCTCGGCGTATTTCACACAATACATCAGTGTTTACCATTTGTCCTTCTTTGTCAATAAACTCTTTTCTCAAACTGTACAGGTGTGAATAAATGTGTGTGCAATAGCAGAGTTTACCGAAATCAATATTTAGATCATCTCAAAGTGCATAAAATCCACAAACTAAAACAGTAAAAACTGATTGCTCAAAATCTCATCTAATATAAAATCTGATTTTTATATCTAAACTCTGTATTTTGATATCCTTTCATTTGGATATATCTTTTATTTTTCACCCCCTTTATATATATTTTTTATTATTATTTTTTTTATATTTTTTTTATTTTTCCAGTAATCAGTGGTTGGCACTAGTCACCAAAAATCAAAGATTTTAGCCCTTATTTCATACAATAAGTTCATGGATCTTCCTAGGCTCAACATGATCTCAAAGGAATTTGTGCTCTTTTTGGCATCTTTTGATATGAGGGTGAAATATTTGCTATTAATTAGCAGAGTTTAGACTTTTCATCAGTTAATACAATTAATTTATGAGAGAAAGTGCAAACAGCTAATACAGACTCAGTGTTTAGGATTAATAAACTAAGAGATGGTATAAATACAGAGACAGTATCATGCTGTGTTAACTTACTGCACATATTTGAGATCAGAATCTATACAACTCTTAAGGATTCATAATTACTTACTGAGAATTATGCTTCATACAAATTTCTTCATTGGTCCATATGTTTCAGACAAAATTACAATCAGAGTATAGCATTAAACTGTAACTATCAGAGTATGACCAACACTTTATGACTAACAGAGTTTAGCATCAGAGTTTACTTTCAGAGTTTATGACACTGGTACTCATAACAGTTAACACATGCAAAGAATCATGAGCATAAAAATCAAACATGTATAGTTTTTGAGTCTAACCCGTATCTCTAGTCAAAACCAGAGATCATTCCAAGTTCATTTACCAATCTTGTAAAAGTAGCTTCACTCAAAGGTTTGGTGAAGATATCTGCAAGTTGTTGGTCTGTAGACACAAAATGAAGCTCAATGTTCCCTTCTTCCACATGTTCCCTGATAAAATGATACCTTATACTGATGTGCTTGGTCATGGAGTGCTGTACTGGATTACCTGTCATAGCAATAGCACTTTGGTTATCACAGAAAATAGGTATTTTAGAGTACCTCAAACCATAATCCAGCAACTGATTCTTCATCCACAGAATCTGTGCACAACAACTACCAGCAGCTATGTACTCTGCTTCTGCAGTGGATGTGGAAATTGACTTCTGTTTCTTGCTATACCAAGAAACCAATCTGTCACCTAAGAATTGACAGCTTCCACTTGTACTTTTTCTGTCTATCTTAAAGCCTGCAAAATCTGCATCAGAGTAACCAATTAGCTTAAACTCTGATTCTCTAGGATACCACAAACCCAAGGTTATGGTTCCTTTGAGATATTTGAAGATCCTTTTTACAGCTGTTAGATGAGGCTCTCTTGGATCTGCTTGAAATCTTGCACAAAGACATGTGGCATACATGATATCAGGTCTACTTGCAGTGAGATACAGTAAAGACCCAATCATGCCTCTGTAGGTTGTCATATCCACTGTAGCACCTGTGTCTTTGTCTAGCTTTGTTGCAGTAGCCATGGGAGTTGGAGCAGTTGAACTATCAAGCATACCAAATTTCTTTAGAAGATTTCTGGTATACTTTGCTTGATTGATAAAAATCCCATCATCTGTTTGCTTGACCTGTAAGCCTAGAAAATAACTAAGCTCTCCCATCATGCTCATTTGGTACCTGGACTGCATAAGCTTTGCAAACTTCTTACAAAGTTTGTCATTAGTAGATCCAAAAATAATATCATCTACAAAAATTTGAACTAAAAGCAAATTATCACCAGAATTAAAATAAAACAAAGTTTTATCAATTGTAACTCTTGTGAACCCACTTTCTAAAAGAAATTGAGCAAGAGTTTCATACCATGCTCTTGGTGCTTGCTTTAGTCCATATAATGCCTTGTCAAGCCTGTAGACATAATCTGGATGCTTGGGATCTACAAATCCTGGTGGTAGTTCAACAAACACTTCTTCTTCAAGCTTCCCATTGAGAAAAGCACTTTTCACATCCATCTGAAAGACTTTAAACTTCTTGTGTGCAGCATAGGCCAGAAAAATTCTTATGGCCTCCAATCTTGCAACTGGAGCAAAGGTTTCATCATAGTCAATTCCTTCCTGTTGTGAGTAACCTTTAGCCACAAGTCTAGCCTTGTTTCTTGTAATCACACCTTCACTGTCAGTCTTGTTTCTGAAAACCCACTTTGTACCTACAATTGATCTATTCTTTGGTCCAGGTACAAGTGTCCAGACTTCATTTCTTTCAAATTCATTTAACTCTTCTTGCATTGCTGTTATCCAGTTAGCATCTTGAAGAGCTTCTTCCACTTTCTTTGGTTCTGTTTGAGACAAGAAAGCATGATACATGCATTCATTTGTAGTAGCACTTCTAGTTCTTACACTAGCATCAGGATCTCCAATTATGAGATCAGGTGTGTGTGCCTGTGTCCACTTTCTTGCTGTTGGTAAGTGGTTTCTTGCATCATTGTTGAATCCTCCCCCTTGATCCATGCTCTCCTGATTCATATGTTGACTTTCTGCAGCATCTGAAGCTCCCCCTGAATTGGATGGCTCAGAGTTTGAACTGTCAGAGTTTGAATCAGTTTCCTCAACTGACTCACTTGCTGTGTCTTGTTGAGCTTCTTCACGCTCCCCCTCAACTGGTTCTCTATTTTGTTCAATTTGAGAATTTCCAGTTTCTCCAGTATTTACCAGTAGAGGTTCAGAGTATGCTTCGTCAGAGTTTGTCAGACCAGCTTCATCAGAGTTTACATCCTCAGAGAATAAAGCTTCATTTTCAAAACGTAGTTGATCATATTCATTTTCATCTTCAAGTCCAGTTATTTTCTTGTCATCAAATGACACATGTATGGATTCCATGATCACTTTAGTTCTCAGATTGTAGACTCTGAATGCTTTTGTTGACAATGGATAGCCAACAAAGATTCCTTCATCAGCTTTTAACTCGAACTTGGTCAACTGTTCAGGATGAGTCTTCAACACAAAGCATTTGCATCCAAATATATGAAAATATTTCAAATTTGGCTTCTTATTTTTCACCATCTCATATGGTGTTTTCCCATGCTTGTTGATCAGTGTAGCATTTTGAGTAAAACAAGCAGTTTGAACAGCCTCTGCCCAGAAATAGGTTGGTAACTTTGCTTCATCAAGCATTGTTCTGGCAGCTTCAATTAGAGTTATGTTCTTTCTTTCAACTACACCATTTTGCTGTGGAGTTCCAGGTGCAGAAAATTCTTGTTTCACTCCTCTTTCCTTGCAGAAAGCTTCCATGATTGAGTTTCTGAATTCAGTTCCATTATCACTCCTTATAATTTTGACTTTGTGCTTTGATCCTTTGTCCAGTAGATTTACATGATCCATCAGAGTTTGAGCAGTTCCTTCCTTCTTTGATAAAAAATACACCCATGTATATCTAGTATATTCATCATGTTAGGCCGAATACACAATATAATCAAGTATGTATGAAAATAACGACAATTAAGAACACTGTTTACGAATCAATAAACTGTATTTATATTAACAGCTTCTCTCTTTATGATGTTAATGAATCACAAAGAGCTTCTAGGTTACAAGAATAATATATCAATAATCGCGTCCCTTCTAGGGATAACCTATCTGTGTTTATATAGTACACAGCTACATACAATCCTTATCTAATTGATATTCCTACAAGTTAGCTATACAAAACTTATCAATTAAGGATTGCTTCTTATCTTCCATTCTGTTTCCTTAGCTGTATCAATATATTCTGCTTCTTTCCATCTTCAGAATATATTGCTTCTAGAATCTTTAATTCAGCACCGACAGCTAACTCAACTATCACCTTGTCAGACTTTACATAAACTCTGACCGGCTTCCTTTAAACTCTTCACCCTGTCAGAGTTTAATTAAACTCTGACCGGCTTCTGATAAACTCTTGTCAGTACCTGTTGCTTAAACACTGATAAACAAACATTAGCAATTATATCTAACAATCTCCCCCAACTTGTTCATAATAAAATGTACAAGTTAAACATATAATTGATGATGTCAAAACCATTTAACAAATGCAGTGTTTAACATATAACAGAGTTTAATTTAAAACAGAGTTTAAATTTGACTTAGAATAGAAAATATTAAAAACTTACAGTCAGACTTTACTTGACTTCTTCAATATCAGGTACAGTCCTGAGATAATCAATCAGCAGTCTTCTCTCAGCATTCTCAAGTTCAGCTATCATAATTTCTTTCAGCTCCTTATACTCTGGATCTCCTTCACCAGTTTGATATATGGCAGCCCTTAGAGAATAGATACTGTTCTTCTTCATATCATTCCCTAGCCGAATGTACTGAGCTTTATTTGACTCTAAATTGAATTCTAAGACTTTTAATCCCAGTGCAGTTTTAAATCTAGCACTGTTTCTCTTCATCTCCACCAATTTTCCAGTATGATCTCTATACTTTGGAATATAAGCATTTGAGACTTCTCCTCCTCCAAGCATCACTTTTGATCTCAGCATCTTTTCTTTTAAGATTTGAGCAACATTATGGGTATGTCTGTTATTAACTTTTAACAGATAAAGTACATATTCAAGTTCTTCCCATGATTTGAGATTTACATCAGATTCTCCAATTCTATAAACTCTTCCATCACTCATGAAGTATAACAGAAACTGCTTCTTCAAGATCTTGTGAAAAATCAACTGAACAGATTCTAACTTATCAAGATTTTCTTGTGTATTCACAATACCAGATCCTGTCAGTGAAATATTGTCTTGAGATCTGTTATTTATTCTCTTCTCCCTATGTGAACCTAAACCAGACTTATCATAAGATTCTTTTCCAAGTACAGTCCTGGTTTGAGAAAAATCCACAGGTTGAAGTGTCAGAGTTTCAGAGAATACAGGTCTTAAGAACCCTTTGAGTTGAGGAGCTAGCCGAGTTTGCACAGCTTGAGCCTTGTCAGAGGCTGGCTTAACTTCAATAGTATCATCAACTTGAGCAGCGTCAGAGGTTGATTTTGGTAATCTTGTTTCAACTTGAGCAATGTCAGAGGTTGAATAAATCTTCTTAGGTAACTGCTCTTCTTCTACCAGTTTACCTTTTCCTTTATCAGCATTTTTAATCACAGGCCTCCTTGAGTACTGTAAACTCTGATCAGAGTTTACATTCTCTTTGATAACAATTCCTTTTTCTTTCTTTCTAGGAGCCTTGATTTCCTTCTTCTTGTAAGTACCATCCTTCAATTTCTTCTGATGTTCTTCAGCAAGACTCAGCATTTCAGCTTCCATGTCTTAAACTGTAGCTTCATTACCATGTTCTTCTAGAAACATCTTGGTAGCAATTTCTTCATCAGTTACTGGATTGGCTGAAATAATTAAACTCTTAAGTCTTGAACCACTGGCAGAGTTTGAAATTTCTTTACCAGAGTTTATCAACCTATTAGAATTTAATTTTGATGTTCTTTTCCCTTGAACAGAAAGTAAATGCCTCTCAGATTCCTTGCTTCCACCATCAGCAGAATCATCATCCTTCCGTCTCAGAGTTTGAGTATCTTTGCATTTGTCATTATGTACACTCTCCCCCTTTTTGACATCATCAGAAATTAGTACTGATGTCAGCAATTCAAGCGCAGTAGAAATAGAAGTCAGTTGAGCAGACATAGCATTCTGGTTGTCCTCAACTGTCCCAAGCCTCTTCTTGATTTCTTCAGAATCCCTGGCTTGCTGCTTGAACATGGTATAATAATAAGTTCTGTCAGCCTTTAAAGTAAGATCCCTCAAGCTTACTTCATTCCTCAGACTTGTAAGCATTTGTTGATTCTCATCAAATCTATTATTGAGAGATTTGACTTGAATAACAGTTGCCTGTAAGCTCGTAAGGACATCAGGATTTGTAATCTTCTTGACAGAATCAGATAAAAATTCTGCAGCCCTTTGCGCTGGAAAGATACAATCTGCATTAGCCCATGCATTGTAGTACATATTCTGATAATGCTCAGAAGCAGCCCTTTGAACTTCCCTTTCTTCAGTAGAATTTGCTTGAATATCAGAAACTTCCACTTGAATATCAGAGTTTGAATGAACAGGACTAGCTTCAGCATTGTCATCCTCTCTGTGAATATCTTCAAACACATTTTCAGCAGTGATTTCATCAATTGACTGTGCAGTCGCATCAGGTACTTGATCTGCTACAGTTTGAGGAACATCAGAGTTTGCTGGAGCAGTAACCTCTGCTTCTCTCTGAACAATCTCAACAACTGATTGTTGCAAAGTTTCAAGTAAGACAATATCCTCATGATCATTATCTGTTGCATCTACAGGTACAGCAACAGCTTCTGGAACTGAATCAACTCTAATCTGATCAACTTCATCACCTTTCTCAAAATCAATAGAAATGATTTCTGTGTGAGAAGCAATAGGTTCTACTAACTCAGTAGATGCTTGATCAGCTTCCAGTACAGTATCTTCATGATCAAGAATCCTGCTGTCAGAATATGCAGCAGCTTCCTCAACTACATCATCAGCTTTTGATGTAGGAGCTTCTGTTTCAAAATCCATCAGAAGAGTTACAGGATTTGCAGCATCCTTAGCAGTTGGAATATCAGGAGTACTTGAAGGAACAGTTGTATTCACAATCTCCTCATACTCTGATGTAGGAGCTTCAGTGTCCTCAGGTTCTTTATCCATATTGGCAATAATATCACCAAAAAGTTGATTAGCAACTAATCTTCTCTTTCTCTGATGAAGATTTTCTTCATCAGCTTCAGTTTCTGAGTCTGCACTAGAAGCAGCAGCAACAGACTTTGCCCTGTGGGCTCGCCTTTTCTTCATTCTTTGTCTCTGAGGCACAGCATCAACATTTGATACCTCAGCTTCAGCGGGTTGCAAACCAGACTTTACTGCTCGAACTTTAGATCTCTTTGACCTCTGTGGTTGAGACTCAGAAGGTCCAGCTTCAGCAGTTGAGACTTGTTGTTGCTGTAAAGTGTCAAGAAATTGTTGCACTGATGCAGGCAACAGTAAAGGACCAACTTCTCCTTTCTTGTTGTCCTTGTTGATAAGGTCAGAGAATATACGTTTGTGTAATTTAAATGAAAGTATAACATCATCCTCTACAATCTCAACATTTGGACAGCAATGATTGAATATCAATTGACAAAACCTAGAGAAGTAAACAACATTTCTATTCTCTAGCATTTTCTCACCAATATTAGTTAAAACTAATCTAGCAACATCAAATTGACTGCCATAGAGAAGAGAATACCCGATCTGTAGACTATCCGTGGGAATCGCATCCCAATTGGTGCACTTCTTTCCAAAAGCCCGAGTAATGCAATCGAAAAAGAAGCTCCATTCCTTGCGCAAAAATGGCCTTTTGAGTTGACCTATCTTTGACAAAGGTCCAGAGTAGCCGATTTCTCTCATCATCCTAACCAACTCAGAATCACCAACAGATATCGTGAAAGCATTAAAATCTTCAAGACCCAAAGCATCACGAACAGTAGTAGGAGTAACAACAAATTGATCTTCTTGAAACTCAAAAATGATAGATGGAGATCCAGACTCTCCTCCATTATCATAAGTACCTGTCTACCAAAAAGTTCGAATTTGAGTCGCAGACAGCTTCGATGGTGCTGTTAAAGCAGTACCAATATCAGAGTCTAACAAGAACCTCTGAATCAAATGAAACGCCTCCGGTGCGTTCTCATTTGCTACAGGAGCAGAATAATTGTTGGGAACAAATTCTAAGTCAGAAGCAATAAACGCTGTAGTTGCCATTAGTAAGATTTGAAAACAAGAAATACTGGGCTCAGAAAGTGTTTGAGTGTTTGTGTGTGAGTAAAATCTAATGAAAAGATGAAGTGCGTAAAAGATTGAATCGTGTGTATGTAGTGTTTTAAATAAGAACTGAAAAGATTAAAAGTATGTTAGTGGGACAGATGTCAGACGTGAATACGCTGACAGCTGTATCTAACAACTTCAATACACACGTGCAAACGTGGAGACACCTGTCATCACATAACACTCAAAAATTTTCGCTTAAGAGAAAAAAAAATCAATAATAATAAAATTATCAATTTTAATAATAAAGTACAAAGGAACTTAACAGTCAGAATAATAATGACTGTCTCGAAACTCCGCACCTTAGTATCCCAAGCGCTTCGATTCTAGGAAAAAACCTTTCAGTTACCCTGTTGAATGCTTTAAAAACCAAAGCATTTTATCAACAGGCTTCATATCTTAAAATTACCATACACCAAATGGCAGGAACCTTTGAGTTCATGGATGTCGAATCATTCGTTAACATGAACTGGCAGCAACAAGCAAACTATATCATCGATGAGTTTCTTGTTCTGTCTTTCCTGAATGATGAAGGTCTTATAGCAGATGATGAAATAGCGGAAGGACCAATCTCTAATCCTTATGTGCACATCATCCGTCCCGGTCCATATGATGTGCCCATCTTGGCAGACGATGATACTATGGAGATTTGTATGATGCTCTTCCAGCAGAGCTTCCTGATGGGTACGGAGGAGTCAATCTTCTTGGAGTCCTGCAAGCTGCAAAGCAGAAAGAGAATCCAGGAAGATGATGATGATGATGATTCATCCTCAGGATGTTGTCAAGCAATCCCAGATGGTATAATGATCAGATGAACAACTGGGTAGCTCTCATCAGAAGTAGTAGAGCACAATAACTTCTGGCTCTAGCTCTTCTGCTTCAGATGTAGCATTCAGATACTTGTCCTGGTTAAATAGATCTTCTCTTTGTAACCATAGTGATTAGTATGTACCAGAAAGATTAGCTAAACATGAGCATGAAATTTTCTGAATGTAAATTTGAATCAATTAATGAAAACAAATTTGTTTCTTGACATATCAGTATTATCAATATTGCATAGTAATTGTAAAGTGAAAAAAAACGATATCACTTTAAACAATGAACTAACATACTCAGCCGCACTACGAATCACTATCAGGACTTATCAAACGCACTCTTTCTTTTCTCCATTCAATCATACTTTTTCCGAAAAACAAATGACTAATCTCAAGAGTATAAAATGTCTGAAACAAAGAAATTATTTTAACCATCAGAGATTAAAACAAAGTAACCTCGGCGTATTTTACACAATACATCAGTGTTTATCATTTATCCTTCTTTGTCAATAAACTCTTTTCTCAATCTGTACAGTTGTGAGAAATGTGTGTGTAGTAGCAGAGTTTACCGAAATCAGTATTTAGATCATCTCAAAGTGCATAAAATCCACAAACTAAAGTAGTAAAAACTGGTTGCCTAAACTCTCACATAGACACTGATTTTTCTATCTAAACTCTGTATTACTGATATCCTTTCATTTGGATATGTCTTTTATTTGTCACCCCCTGTATTATTTATATTTTTTTTTTAATTTTTTTTTTTTTTTATTTTTTTTATTTATTATTTTTCCAGTAATCAGTGGTTGGCACTAGTCACCAAAAATCAAAGATTTTAGCCCTTATTTCATACAATAAGTTCCTGGATCGTCCTAGGCACAACATGATCTCAAAGGAATTTGTGCTCTGTTTGGCATCTTTTGATTTGAGGGTGAATTATTTGTAGTAAGTAATCAGAGTTTAGACTCTTCATCAGTGATTATAATTAACTTATGAGAGAAAATGCAAACAGCTAATACAGACTCATTGTATAGGATCAATAAACTAAGAGATGGTATAAATATAGAGACAGTATCATGCTGTGTTAGTTTACTGCACATAAATGAGATCAGAATCTATCAACTCTTAAGGATTCACAATTACTTACTGAGAATTATGTTTCATACAAATTTCTTCATTGGTCCATATGTTTCAGACAAAATTACAGTAGAGAATAGCATTAAACTGTAATTACCAGAGTATGACCAACAGAGTTTAACATCAGAGTTTACTTTCAGAGTATGACTGACACTTCACAGAGTTTATCATCAGAGTTTAACATGCTGGTTCACATAACAGTTAACACATGTAAGAAATCATGAACATAAAAAGTGAGTCTAACCCGTATCTCTAGTCAGAACCAGAGATCATTCCAAGTTCATTTACCAATCTTGTAAAAGTAGCTTCACTCAAAGGTTTGGTGAAGATATCTGCAAGTTGTTGGTCTGTAGACACAAAATGAAGCTCAATGTTTCCTTCTTCCACATGTTCTCTGATAAAATGATACCTTATGCTGATGTGCTTGGTCATGGAATGCTGTACTGGATTACCTGTCATAGCAATAGCACTTTGGTTATCACAGAAAATAGGTATTTTTGAGTACCTTAACCCATAATCCAGCAGTTGATTCTTCATCCACAGAATCTGTGCACAACAGCTACCAGCTGCTATATACTCTGCTTCTGCAGTGGATGTAGAAATTGATTTCTGTTTCTTACTGTACCAAGAAACCAATCTGTCACCTAAAAATTGACAGCTTCCACTTGTACTTTTTCTATCTATCTTACAGCCTGCAAAATCTGCATCAGAGTAACCAATTAATTTAAACTCTGATTCTCTAGGATACCACAAACCCAAGGTTATGGTTCCTTTGAGATATTTGAAAATCCTTTTTACAGCTGTTAGATGAGGCTCTCTGGGATCTGCTTGAAATCTTGCACAAAGACATGTTGCATACATGATATCAGGTCTACTTGCAGTAAGATACAGTAGAGACCCTATCATTCCTCTGTAGTTAGTCACATTTACTGATGCTCCTGTGTCTTTGTCAAGCTTCGTTGCTGTAGCCATGGGAGTTGTAGCAGATGAACTATCAAGCATACCAAATTTCTTTAGAAGATTTCTGGTATACTTTGCTTGATTGATAAAAATACCATCATCTGTTTGCTTTACTTGTAAGCCTAGAAAGTAACTAAGCTCTCCCATCATGCTCATTTGATACCTGGATTGCATAAGCTTTGCAAACTTCTTACAAAGTTTGTCATTAGTAGATCCAAAAATAATATCATCTACATAAATTTGAACTAAAAGCAAATCATCACCAGAATTGAAATAAAACAAGGTTTTATCAATTGTACCTCTTGTGAACCCACTTTCTAAAAGAAATTGAGCAAGAGTTTCATACCATGCTCTTGGTGCTTGCTTTAGTCCATATAATGCCTTGTCAAGCCTGTAGACATAATCTGGATGCTTGGAATCTACAAATCCTGGTGGTTGTTCAACAAACACTTCTTCTTCAAGCTTCCCATTGAGAAAAGCACTCTTTACATCCATCTGAAAGACTTTAAACTTCTTGTGTGCAGCATAGGCCAGAAAAATCCTTATGGCCTCCAATCTTGCAACTGGAGCAAAGGTTTCATCATAGTCAGTTCCTTCCTGTTGTGAATAACCTTTTGCCACAAGTCTAGCCTTGTTTCTTGTAATCACACCTTCACTGTCAGTCTTGTTTCTGAAAACCCACTTTGTACCTACTATTGATCTATTCTTTGGTCTAGGTACAAGTGTCCAGACTTCATTTCTTTCAAATTCATTTAACTCTTCTTGCATTGCTGTAATCCAATTAGCATCTTGAAGAGCTTCCTCCACTTTCTTTGGTTCTGTTTGAGACAAGAAAGCATGATACAGACACTCATTATTTGTTGCACTTCTAGTTCTCACACTAGCATCAGGATCTCCAATTATGAGATCAGGTGTGTGTGCCTGTGTCCACTTTCTGGCTGTTGGTAAGTGGTTTCTTGCATCATTATTGAATCCTCCCCCTTGATCCATGCTCTCCTGATTCATACGTTGACTTTCTGCAGTATCTGAGGCTCCCCTTGAGTTGGATGGCTCAGTGTTTGTACTGTCAGAGTTTGAATCAGTTTCCTCAACTGATTCACTTGCTGTGTCTTGTTGAGCTTCTTCACGCTCCCCCTCAACTGGTTCTCTATTTTGTTCAATTTGAGAATTTTCAGTTTCTTCAGTATTTACCAGTAGAGGTTCAGAGTATGCTCCGTCAGAGTTTGTCAAACCTGCTTCATCAGAGTTTACATCATCAGAGAATAGATCTTCATTTTCAAAACGTAGTTGATCATATCCATCCTTGTCTTCAAGTCCAATTATTTTCTTGTCATCAAATGACACATGTATGGATTCCATGATCACCATAGTTCTCAGATTGTAAACTCTGAATGCTTTTGTTGACAATGGATAGCCAACAAAGATTCCTTCATCAGCTTTTAACTCGAACTTTGTCAACTGTTCAGGATGAGTCTTCAACACAAAGCATTTGCATCCAAATATGTGAAAATATTTCAAATTTGGCTTCTTATTTTTCACCATCTCATATGGTGTTTTCCCATGCTTGTTGATCAGTGTAGCATTTTGAGTAAAACAAGCAGTTTGAACAGCTTCTGCCCAGAAATAAGTTGGCAATTTTGCTTCATCAAGCATAGTTCTGGCAGCTTCAATTAAAGTTCTGTTCTTTCTTTCAACTACACCATTTTGCTGTGGAGTTCCAGGTGCAGAAAATTCTTGTTTGACTCCTCTTTCCTTGCAGAAAGCTTCCATTATTGAGTTTCTGAATTCAGTTCCATTATCACTCCTTATAATTTTGACTTTGTGCTGTGATCCTTTGTCCAGTAGATTTACATGATCCATCAGAGTTTGAGCAGTTTCATCCTTCTTTGATAAGAAATATACCCATGTATATCTAGTATATTCATCAACAACTACTAGAGCATATTTCTTTCTACCCATGGACATCACATTTACTGGTCCAAAGAGATCAACATGTAGAAGATGATAAGGTTCCACTACTGATGATTCAGATTTGCTCTTGAAAGATGACTTCCTTTGCTTGGCCTTTTGACAAGAATCACATAGACCATCTAGATTGAGTATTGATTTTGGAAGTCCTCTTACAAGATCCTTTCTTATCAGCTCATTGATGTTGTTCAAATTGAGATGAGAGAGCTTCTTGTGCCAATTCCAACTCTCTTCATTTGACATTTTTGCAGTCAGACACACTGTTTTTCCATCAGAGTTTGTTACCAAACTTGCTTCATATATATTGTTGCGCCTGTGTCCAACTAGAACAACTTTTCCAGTAGATTTAATGATAACTTCACAGTATTCACTATGAAAATCTACATGGTTTCCTCTGTCACAGATTTGACTCACAGATAGCAGATTATGCTTGAGTCCTGAGACTAGAGCTACATTTGTGATGATGACATTTCCAAGATTGATATTGCCATATCCCAGAGTGTGTCCTATGTTGCCATCTCCATAGGAAACTTTTGGGCCAGCCTTCTCCTCAAAGTCTGATAGCAGGGCTTTGTTTCCAGTCATATGTCCTGAGCATCCACTGTCCAAGATAAGTGTGCTCTCTATTATACCCTGCAATCACAAACAAACACTAAGTGTTAGTTTTAAGGATCCAGACTTGCTTGGATCCTTTGTCCTTCTTAACAGTGTTAGCTTTTGCAGCGGAATCAGCATTTTCAGAGTTTAAACTAACATTGTCAGATTTTACACTAGCAGAGTTTGCTCTAACCCATTTTAAATTGGGTTTTAACTCATAATAGTTATGATAAATTGCATGATAACTCTTACATGTGTAAATAGAATGCCAAGTGCTCCCACAATGTTTACATAAAGTCTGTGGTTTTACTCTAACATAATCATTCTTTACTTCTGAAGTAGAAGGTAAAGAATTAATATGTTTGTTCTTAGTGCAAAATCTAGCAAGATGATTAGAACTACCACAATTATAACATGTTTTTCTTGAGGCACTAGCATTAGGCATATGATTATGTCTATTATTTATGCCTACTTTTCCATTCCTATTTCTCTTGGATCCTTTAGGTTTCATGGCAGACTTAACCTCTTTGAGCTTATGTTTAAACTGTTTTCCTGTCATTAAACCAACATTAACCTGTTTCTCACAGATTCTAATTGGTTCTTTAACAGCTTCTAGCTCAACAAGCTTCTCTGTTTTAGATTCAATATCTACTTGTTCAGCACAAACTTCAACTGGCTCCATAACAGCTTCTTTCACAACTACAGATTTTAGCTTGGTGGATTCTGGAACAAATATCACAGGTTTAAGTTGTGGTTTAACCTTAACTTTGTCTTTAAACCTAAGTTCATCGTTTTCACAATAGCCTAAACCTACAGAATCTGTTTGAAACACTTGATGAGTGTCTCTTCCAGAGTTTGTCCAAGTCTTAATTATTTTTCTTTCTTTTTCAAGTTCAGATTCTAGCTGCTTATTTAACTTAAGCACTTCCTGTTCAATATAAACAGCATCATCTCTTTCTTTTTGAATCTGCTTCATATTCTCAAGTTCTCTTTCAAGAAACTTGTTTCTTTCTTTAAGACTAAGATTCTCAGATTTAATCCTCTCATTCTCTAAAGTCTGATCCCTATAACTAACATGTATGTTCTTAAGATAAATTCTTAATTCAGAAATATTATCAGTATCATAAGCATAAGTAGTTAAAGGTACCTTATTTTCAGAAGATTCAGTCTCATCTCTGACGGTTGCCATAAGAGCATAGTTTTCTCCATCATCAGAGTCTGAAGTATCTGCCCAGTCTCTGCCTTTAGAGATGAGTGCTTTCTCAGATTTGCCTTTCTTGCACTCTGGAGCATAATGACCCATCTCCTTACACTTGTAGCACTGGATTTGAGACTTATCCTTCTTGCCAGACTTGTTTTCCTTTCCATCAGACTTTCTGAAACTTCTCCTTTCAGGGTTTGAATCTTTCCTTGAGAATCTCTTTCCTTTCTTGAAGTTCTTGAATCCCATCTTCTTAAAGGTCTTCACCATCAATGCAGCCATTTGCATCAACTCCTCTTCATCATCCTCAGAGTCAGAAGCTTCATCAGAGTTTGAGTCATCATCAGAGTTTGATGACTCACTCTCAGATTTAATAACTAAAGCCTTTCCCTTGGCTTTCTTCCTTGATGATTCCTTCTTGATGGGCTTCTCCTCGACTTTGAGAGCAACAGATTTTGTCTTCTTGCTTGACCTCCTGTTTCTTTGTTCTATCTCAAGTTCATGAGTCTTTAACAATCCATAGATTTCATCAAGATCTGTATCAGCAAGATCATAATTATCTCTGATTGTTGTTGCCTTTAAATCCCACTTTTCAGGTAGAGATAACAGAAACTTGAGATTGGACTCTTCAAGTTCATATTCCTTATCTACCAGAGACAGATCGTTCAACAGTTTGCAAAATCTGTCATAAGTCTCAGTCAAGGTTTCATTAGTTCTTGAATCAAAGTGCTCATACTCCTGTGTGAGTATTGTTTTTCTGTTCTTCTTAATAGCACCTGTTCCCTGGCATCTGACTTCTAAAGCATCCCATATCTCTTTGGCAGTTTTGCAGCCAATTACCCTGTTAGACATAACATTATCTAAAGCACTGTGGAGAAGATGTCTAACCTTTGCATCCTTTGCAATTGATGAGATATCCTCAGGAGTCATATCTTTCTTTTCCTTTGGAACAGTCTTTTGTTCTTGACCATCAACAACAGGGGACAATTTAGTTGGCATATGAGGACCATCATTAATTCTGTCAAGGTATTCTAGATCTGTAGCCTCCAGAAACATGGTCATCTTCACCTTCCAAATCGGATACTCTACAGGCCTGAGAATCGGAACCCTGATTGTTTCATATCGACTCACAGAATTAGGCTTAACCTGTTCAGCCTTGGAAGCAGTTTGATTTTCTTCAGACATGATTATTACTGTGTTTGAATCGTAAAACTGTATATATTAAACAGCCTTGGCTCTGATACCAATTGTTAGGCCGAATACACAATATAATCAAGTATGTATGAAAATAACGACAATTAAGAACACTGTTTACGAATCAATAAACTGTATTTATATTAACAGCTTCTCTCTTTATGATGTTAATGAATCACAAAGAGCTTCTAGGTTACAAGAATAATATATCAATAATCGCGTCCCTTCTAGGGATAACCTATCTGTGTTTATATAGTACACAGCTACATACAATCCTTATCTAATTGATATTCCTACAAGTTAGCTATACAAAACTTATCAATTAAGGATTGCTTCTTATCTTCCATTCTGTTTCCTTAGCTGTATCAATATATTCTGCTTCTTTCCATCTTCAGAATATATTGCTTCTAGAATCTTTAATTCAGCACCGACAGCTAACTCAACTATCACCTTGTCAGACTTTACATAAATTCTGACCGGCTTCCTTTAAACTCTTCACCCTGTCAGAGTTTAATTAAACTCTGACCGGCTTCTGATAAACTCTTGTCAGTACCTGTTGCTTAAACACTGATAAACAAACATTAGCAATTATATCTAACACATCAACAATTACTAGAGCATATTTCTTTCTGCCCATAGACATCACATTCACTGGACCAAAGAGATCAACATGTAGAAGATGATAAGGTTCCACTACTGAAGATTCAGATTTGCTCTTGAAAGATGACTTCCTTTGTTTGGCCTTTTGACAAGAATCACATAGGCCATCTAGACTGAGTATTGATTTTGGAAGTCCCCTTACAAGATCCTTTCTTATTAGCTCATTGATGTTGTTCAAATTGAGATGAGAGAGCTTCTTATGCCAATTCCAACTCTCTTCATTTGACATTCTTGCAGTCAGACACACTGTTTTTCCATCAGAGTTTGTTACCAAACTTGCTTCATAAATGTTGTTGCGCCTGTGTCCAACTAGAACAACTTTTCCAGTAGATTTACTGATAACTTCACAGTGTTCAGTATGAAAATCTACATGGTTTCCTCTGTCACAGATTTGACTCACAGATAGCAGATTATGCTTGAGTCCTGAGACTAGAGCTACATTTGTGATGATGACACTTCCAAGTTTGATATTGCCATATCCCATAGTTCGTCCTATGTTGCCATCTCCATAGGAAACCTTTGGGCCAGCCTTCTCCTCAAAATCTGATAGCAGGGCTTTATTTCCAGTCATGTGTCCTGAGCATCCACTGTCCAAGATAAGGGTGCTCTCTTTTATGCCCTGCAATCACAACCAATTACAAAGAGTTAGTTTTAAGGATCCAGACTTGCTTGGATCCTTTGGCTTTCTTAACATTGTTAGCTTTTGCAGCGGAATTACTATCAACAGAGTTTAAACTAACATTGTCAGACTTTACACTTGCAGAGTTTGCTCTAACCCACTTCAGATTGGGTTTTAGCTCATAGTAGTTGTGATAAATAGCATGATAACTCTTACAAGTATAAATAGAATGTCAAGTGCTCCCACAGTGTGTGCATAAAGTCTGTGGTTTAACCCTTACATAATCATTCTTTACTCCTGATGTAGAAGGTAAAGAATTAATATCTTTGTTCTTATTGCAAAATCAAGCAAGATGGTTAGTACTACCACAATTATAACATGTTTTCCTTTGAGCAGCAGCAGTAGGCAAATGATTAATTCTTTTATTTATGCCTATCTTTCCATTCCTATTCTTCTTGAACCCTTTTGGTTTCATGGCAGACTTTACTTCTTTGAGCTTATGATTGAACTGTTTTCCTGTCATCAAGCCAACATTAACCTGTTTTTCACAAGTTTTTACTGGCTTTCTAACGGCTTCTACTTCCATAAGATTTTCTGTTATAATATTTTCCTGTCTTTCACAGGTTTCATCTGATTCCATATCAGCTTCTCTTACTACAACAGATTTTAACTTAGTGGACTCTGGAACAAATTTCACAGGTTTAAGTTGTGGTTTAACCTTAACCTTGTCTTTAAACCTAAGTTCATCATTTTCACAATAGCCTAAACCTACAGAATCTGTCTGAAACACTTGATGAGTGTCACTTCCAGAGTTTGTCCAAGTCTTGATTATTTTTCTTTCTTTTTCTAGATCAGATTCTAGCTGCTTATATCTCTTAGTCAACTCCTGTTTAATATAAACAGCATCATCTCTTTCTTTTTGAATCTGCTTCATGTTTTCAAGTTCTCCTTCAAGAAACTTGTTTTTATCTTTAAGGCTAAGATTCTCAGATTTAATTCTCTCATTCTCTAAAGTCTGATCCCTATAACTAACATGAACGCTTTTCAGATATACTCTTAACTCAGATATATTATCAGTATCATAAGCATAAGTAGTTAGGGGTACCTTATTTTCAGATGATTCAGTCTCATCTTTGACAGTTGCCATAAGAGCATAATTTACTCCATCATCAGAGTCTGAAGTATCTGCCCAGTCTTTGCCTTTAGAGATGAGTGCTTTCTCAGATTTTCCTTTCTTGCACTCTGGGGCATAGTGACCCATCTCCTTACACTTGTAGCACTGGATTTCAGATTTATCCTTCTTGCCAGACTTGGTCTCCCTTCCATCAGACTTTCTAAAACTTTTCCTTTCAGAGTTTGAATCTTTCCTTGAGAATCTCTTTGCTTTCTTGAAGTTCTTGAATCCCATCTTCTTGAAAGTCTTCACCATCAATGCAGCCATTTGCATCATCTGTTCTTCATCATCCTCAGAGTCAGAAGCTTCATCAGAGTTTGAGTCATCATCAGAGTTTGATGACTCACTTTCAGATTTAATGACTAAAGCCTTTCCCTTGGCTTTCTTCCTTGATGATTCCTTCTTGATGGGCTTCTCCTCAACTTTGAGAGCAACAGATTTTGTCTTCTTGCTGGATCTCCTGTTTCTTTGTTCTATCTCAAGTTCATGAGTTTTTAACAATCCATAGATCTCATCAAGATCTGTATCTGCAAGATCATAATTATCTCTGATTGTTGTCGCCTTTAAATCTCATTTTTCAGGTAGGGATAAGAGAAATTTGAGATTTGACTCTTCAAGCTCATATTCTTTATCAACCAGAGACAGATCATTCAATAGTTTGCAAAATCTGTCATAAGTCTCAGTCAAGGTTTCATTAGGTCTTGAATCAAAGTGCTCATACTCCTGTGTGAGTATTGTTTTCCTGTTTTTCTTTATAGCAGTGGTTCCTTGACACCTGACTTCCAAAGCATCCCAGATTTCTTTTGCAGTTTTGCAACCAATTACTCTGTTAGACATAACATTATCTAAAGCACTGTGGAGAAGATGTCTAACCTTTGCATCTTTTGCAATTGATGAGATGTCCTCAGGAGTCATATCTTTCTTTTCCTTTGGAACAGTCTTCTGTTCTTGACCATCAACAACAGGAGACAATTTAGTCGGCATATGAGGACCATCATTTATTCTGTCAAGATATTCTGGATCTGTAGCCTCCAGAAACATGGTCATCTTCACCTTCCAAATTGGATACTCCACTGGCCTGAGAATTGGAACCCTGATTGTTTCATACCGACTCACAGAATTAGGTTTAACCTGTTCAACCTTGGGAGGAGCTTGATTTTCTTCAGACATGATTATTACTGTGTTTGAATCGAAAAACTGTATATATTAAACAGCCTTGGCTCTGATACCAATTGTTAGGCCGAATACACAATATATAATCAAGTATGTATTAAAATAACAATCAAGAACACAAGTTTATAAATCAACAAACTGAATTATATTAAATAATTCTCTCTTAGTGATGTTAATGAATCACAAAGAGCTACTAGGTTACAAGAATAATGTTTTCAATTATCGCATCCCTTCTAGGGATAACCTATCTGTGTTTATATAGTACACAGTTACATACAATCCATCTCTAATTGATATTCCTATAAGTTAGCTATACAATTCATATCAATCAAGGATTGCTTCTTATTTTCTATTCCGTTTCCTTAGCTGTATCAATATATTCTGCTTCTTTTCATCTTCAGAATATATTGCTTCTAGAATATTCAATTCAGCACCGACAGCTAATTCAACTATCACCACGTCAGACTTTAACAAACTCTGACTGGCTTCAACGTAAACTCTGATGATCACCTGTTGCTTAAACACTGATGAACAAACGTCAGCAATTATATCTAACAAATAAACATTGTATTTCTTGGTGGACAAGTATTTTCTTTGTTGATAAGGACTATGACTCATTATTTCTTTTAATTGGGATTATGGATCCTTCTTTGATGACTTTACCATATTTTGGACTCCTTTCATGAGCTGTATATTTTCCCTATTTATTAATTACGAAATTAATAAATAATTAGGGTTTCTGTTAGGAATATGTTGTTCTTGATGATAAACATAAAACACTTAGTAGAATTTGTGTAAAGTAATTTGTAGTTGTCAACGGAATGGTATGCTTTGCAGCAATCCGTTGACAGGTAGCTCATCAACGAAATGAGTGATGTAGCAATGGCACTGTACAATACTTCATAGCTTGATATGTAGTTTTGTTGTAGGTATTAGATAGGTTTTCTAAGTCTTATTGACTAAGTACTAGATAGGCAAAATAGGTTGGTTAATTGTAAATACATCATGCCTTGTAATTTTGCCTAAGTGAAGACCTGTCAACGGAATGAAGATTATCCTATCAACGGTATAGAGTTTACTTGTCAACGGAATGAAGATTATCCTATCAACGGTATAGAGTTTACTCATCAACGAAATGAAGAATAAAGCTATCAACGAAACACATCTCCCTACTATCAACGAATCATTATTGCTTTTCTGAATAGTTGACAAAGTGATAGTGACAGTTCTCTGACTGCTCAAAAGGTGATTGTAATAACCCGAATTTTTGGAAAAATTTAAAACTTTTCTTATTATGATTAAGTGCAGCAGTGAATAGTGATATTGGTGGATGAATAGTGATTTTGAGGGTTAAGAAAATTTTTCATGCCACCTATGTACGAGACGTAGTGTGGATATTCCGAAGTCATATTAGTGATCTATGGAGTAAATAAGTGAATGCAAAAACGATCGGAATTCAGAAATTCCAAATTTTATTTTGGTGTAATATTCGACCGGGCAGCGAATTATATATTATTATATTCAAGAAATGAGATATTAAAATTGAGGATTTGAGGATTTAATATTTTGGAATTTTATTATTTATTAAAGTCGATTTAAGGATTCGATTGTGGAAGTGAATAGTGAATAGTTACTATTCACTGCGAGAACCGCATAGAGTTTTATTCGCCCTTTAGAAAATATTTTGAATCGTTTCAAGAGGAGCAAGACAATATTTACCGGATTAAATATAGACATGGAAGTAACATGTAACAAGATTAATTCGAGAATGCAACATTTGGATCATCCATGTGAAAGGAAAACGAACCAGTAAAGCTACTTTAACCAAACGCGTGCATGCGCGACACGTGTCCCTGCTTGCCACCATGATACCCCACTGATCGACATGTGTCCCTATGACTCACCACTTAACAAAATATCAGCATTCTTATCTTTTACTCAAAACAAAAAGAAAAGAAGGAAAGAAAAGCAAGAGAAACCCAAAATTCTCCAAAACTGATCAGCTAGAGCACCCTCCAAAGAAAAATCCATAACTCCATTTCCAACCATGATAGAATCACCAAATTTTAACCACAGCTTCTTCACTCCATATATAACATGCGTTCAAGATTTCATAGCAATCCAAGGAGTATAGCCTAGTCAAATCGCCTCCCCAAGTTGAAGAATCCAAACTGCCATGATCTTGGCAGTTTCTGCACCGATTTTCAAATAGCCATAACTCCCTCGTTTCTCAATGGAATCATGTGTTCTTTATCTTGTTGGAAAGGTATTGAGCTGCTCTACAACTTCTATTCAGGAGCCTAGTCCAGAAAAGCATGGTAAGGCCCTCGTGTTTCCAGTTCTTTCAAGAGGTGAATAGTAACTCCGAAATTACTAACTTGTTTTCTTGCTTTGTTCTTAAGGTTTAAGCATTATAAGGACTTGTTAAAGCTTGTTAAGTGATTATAAACCCTTGGTAGTGTTGATAGAGCTTCCAAGAAGGTAAAGCCCTAACCCACCCTTTGAGTTATTATGAGTTTTTTTGATGTGGTTTTGATGTTACATAAAGATTAGTGCTTAATAAGAACATCCTTAGATATTTGGCTTTGTTTTGATGTGTAAAATGATGGGTGATTGATTTTAGTCTCACCACTGGACTTAGAGATGTAAAATGGATGTTTGTTGAGATTGATGAAGTATGGGTTGCCTTGGTTGGTTATTTGGAGTGATCGTAAAATGGAAACGTTTGATTTATAGCCGTCGTAATGGCGAAATTTCTTTAACCTTACGAACCGAGCTTAACAGTTGATATAACCTTCTGACCTTACTTATTAACTGACCTATACTTGTATATCTTGAGTCATAGATCATTTTGGCGAAAGAATCGTAGCATTCCGACTTACGGTTTAGGCGTTATGATAAAAATCGTAAAAGCGGTTCATAAACGTAAGTGTGAGTTCGTAACTTCAATGGAACCCCCTTATAATGAGATATTCGGTTAAGAATCTTGGTAATTAAATACTAGAGGTCATAATGGAGATATGAGAGAAGACCTCATATCAAAAGGATTATTTTTCGATTTTATAAAAATGTTTTAGTCAAGGTCGCGCAAGTGAAAACCACTAAGAGCATGACTTAGAAACCGATGTTGCAAATGGTTAAGTATAACTTGGATTTGAGGATGGATTTCGAACCAAACTTATGATATAAGTATTTGACGGATAACATGGACTTAGTATGAGCCTATAGCGAGTTAGTAATTCCTTGGTTGTGTTTCGCTTACGTGTTTAAGTGTTGATGTATAAGTGGATTATCTAGGGGATTAATCGTACGTTTTCTTTTGACTTTGTCTAGATCGTTCGACATCGTCACGAGCCCTACCGCTTCTCGAGCATCAGGCAAGTTTTCTAAATCTATACTTAGAAGTATTGATTCTATAATACTGCTTTGCCATGTATAGAGCTGTACTGTTTTGCGGCATATCTTGTTTCATATTGAATAGAATTTGACTTTCGATTATATACGAATTTTGAGATAAAGTATTCATGAACCGGGATACCTTGTAGCTCTAGAAATAAGAGCGTATTCATTGTGTTTGACTCTAAACCGGGGGTCTGTATTTGGTATTAATTATGGAGTTAGTCGTGGAAGCCCGGAGGGATTCCAACGGCAGGGTACTATTCATATTGGGGAATATTAATAATTATTATTATTTATATTTCCAGGAAGTATTAATTACTTGGAAATGATTCGAGGAATGTTATTTGGATATTACCTCATTCGAAGGTTACTATTTGAGTATGATTTTTTTGGCTTATCAACTAGATATGGGATATTAGTTATAAGCCGGGTTTTGCACAGGCCCTAGGTTAAGGGCGTAAGATATTTCTTTATATCAGAAACAATTATATTTTCTGTATATATATATTAAAGGTTATTTTCCGATAAAGATATCGGGTAACTGTTATTCGAGGATTATTTATTTATTTAATGAATATTATTTATTAATATTCATTTAAGTTTATTTATTTAATGAATATTATTTATTAATATTCATTTAAGTTTATTTGTTTAATGAATATTATTTATTAATATTCATTTAAGGATTATTTATTAATGAATATTACTTTGGAATATTCATTTGAGACTTAATTATTTAAAGAGTATTATTTATTAATATTCATTTGAGGATTATTGACTTTAAGAATATTACTTTGAATATTCATTCGAGATTATATTATTTGGAATATTCATTTGAGATTATATTATTTGGAATATTCATTCGAGATTATATTATTTTGAATATTCATCCGAGGTTTATTAGTTAATGAATATTATGTTGAATATTCATTTAACCCTTATTTATTTAATGGATATTATTTCTAAATATTCATTTAAGATTATTTACTTAATGAATATTATTTTCGAATATTCATTTGAAGGTTTACTTATTTAACAAATGTTATTAATTACTTTTAAATCAAAAAGAGGTTCCCAAAACAATGTTTTCCATTTAAATCCGTCTTTTAAGAGGATTTAAATGCTCGCTCAACTATCAAAAATATGGGAAACCTGATTTAAGTAACTACTACTCTTTTTAAACTCTCAATTCAAAAACTATCAAGGGACAGATATTTTCTTTGAGCAATTTAATTACTGCCGGTCAAATATTGTGTTACCACCTCAATGATCGAGGGGTAAATTCATGGAACAAGTCGATATCCATTAACAAGCATAGCTTGGGAAATATTGGAGAATCTTCCTTTCCAACCTAGATATAACTACTTAGTGGAGTCGTATCAACAAGTGTTACACTTGGGGAAAGGAGGACGATCTTTACGTTTCAGAGTCATGGATTTCATCTGAACTAGGAGTGGTGTAAGTGGTCTAGTTGCGCGGACCCATCCAACTTTTATTGCCCCAAATGGGCCGGGAGGTCACAGTAAGGCGGTAGACAATGTCAGGCTGTCGTGATTCTTCCATCTACATGTAGAAAACTATTTGAGCGGTGCGACCTGCTACTGATCATAGCAAGGTTAGGCACAGCGGGCGCGGTAGCAACTCCGGTATTGGTTCATCATCCAATTTGGATATTCCTGCAACATGCATTGGGATAAAGAACCAATCATGTTGGCAGGGGGTCGAAAAGTGTTTGGAAATGAAGTGACAATAAATCCATATAACTTCATCTTTTATATCATATGACTCTGTGGATACCTTACATAACAGGAGTTTGGTAAGGGAGTTGTTTATACTGAATCACCTTATAACTTCATCTTCTAAGTTATATGTTGATATTCTGCTTACATGGCAGATATTTTTCGGAAAGGTTATATTTGGTTTACTTTGAAACCTTATCTTTTATACTAGAACTTTGTTCATAATATAGCACAAGTTTGCAGAAATATTATGAAAATGATATTTGAAGTACAATAATGGTACTGTTTTTGGGAATACATTCCAATAAGGAAATAATTTCAGTATCGAGATATTTTGACAAATTATTGTCTTATACCCTCTTATTTCTGAATTGAATTAAAGGCAGGATTATGCCATACTTTTATTACCTTGCTGAGCTATCGCTCACTCTTGCTATTGTTTTATATATATTATATAGCAGCGAAGCAGGATGCCAATGGGACGGCACATACCCCGCAAGGCGTTTCCATAAACAGTTTCTAGCAGTGATCCCGAAGAGTAGTACGAACCAATCGAATCAGGCTACGGCTTTTGGCATTCAACTTATGTATAGACATGAATGGTATTAGAGGATTGTAAGCATCAGAAGGCTAAGTTGGTAATGTATCAATACTTAGAAAATTGTATCAGTAACAGATTCAAAAGACATTTGGGTATTGTAATAAAAATTATTTATTCCGCAGTTGTTGTATTGTGTCGTTTCTGAGACTCTAACCTGTGTGTGTGTGTGTGTGTGTGAGAGAGAGAGACATATATTGTGGGGTCATGAGTAGGTGAATTATGAATGGTGTGAGTGATACAGGTAAGGCAAGGAGTACATGGATCGTGACGACCCTAAATCCCCGACCCCGGATTTGGGGCTGTTACAGAAATGGTATCAGAGCGTTAGGTTACAGTCCTCAGAAACGATAGGAGATCGAGTCTTACAATCCCCGTAATAATGATAAGAGCATCTGGAGCTCAAATTGAGTTCGTAGTCGGGTTAGAGGACATGACCCTGACTGTTTAAGATGAAGCCCGAGAGGGGACTTCTTCTGGGAAACCGTACTTAGGACTTCGTGATTAGTCACCTCGATTCGTATGAGTTATAGATGGATGGGACTCTGAGATGCCAGATCCCGAGGCCTTCGAGTAGGCATTTGATGATGCGCTCCTTGAAATGGACGGAGACCCGATAAAGAAAGATCCATAGGAGGATCTAGAGGAAGACCCCATAGTGGGTCAGGGAAAGAATCTTGTAGAGAACGTGCCGATTGATAAAGATGTGGTGTGTTACTTGAGGTCTAATAATAAGACCGGACGAACCTTCAGGGGATAAATAAGTGACGAGACGAGAGTTTAAGGATCGTTCATGATTCATCAAGAGATATGACAAAGAAAATGGAGTAGAGTCTCCAAAGCAGAAGAGGTAGAGGCGGTATAGCCAGTATCAGTGGATTGATTCGACTTGAACGAAACCTGTTACTCGTAGTCGGTTATAGTTGCCCATAAGGAGGCGGCATACGTAAGAACCAAGATGTTCAGATTTTCGCGAATGATTAAGGGCACTTAGTTGCCTAGAATTGTGGAAGGAATTGTTTTGGGCTATGAGATTTCAATCCCCCACGACCAACGATTCCACTGGAAATGGTGTCTATTACATCATTGAGGGATTTTATTATCTCAAGGAAAATTTTGTTTATATGTACCATGCAAATGCCATTGCAAGACAAGCACGCTAAGACGGAATCGAGAACGAGATTTACCACCCTCAGGAAACCAGGAAGGAATTATGAGGATAGAACAAAAAGGTCAGAAATCAGATCCGAGCATTACTAGTAGGTAATAAGATTGATCAAATTTCCCTGATTTTTGGAAGAAATTCAGCAAATTTTGGCAAACCTTGTCTTTCTGATTACCGGAGGATGTCACCAAAGAGAGTGGAAATCAGAGCGAACCCTGTGGATTGGGTAAGATAACCGTTATATGGGTTGGTGGACAGACCCTGATTGCTATAAGTGATTGTAGAGATTAAATGAGGAAGTTGAGATTGGACGGTAAAGGCGAAATATATTTAAGGACCAAGACGGACTGATAAATTCCGGGATTGACTTAAATGAAAAGGCTATTGTGCCAAAAGTGTTAAGCTTATGTAGCGCACGGGATTGATATGGGAGAAGGAATATTGGATATAAGGATGATTGAAATAGAGACCGGATTTAATCTTGTAGTTTCTAACGATCTTCCGAAGTACCGCCCAGTCGACATGTGGAATTGTCATTGCTACGGGCAACAACGGTATCGAAGTCTTCTTATAGAACAGAACGCTTACTTGGGATGTTTGCGCCTAGTCGAATAGAATTCCCTGCGATTGCAAAGGTCGATGGTTGAATCCTTAACGACTATTATGAGTCGACAATAACGTAAGTATCGAGCACCTTAGGGTGTGCATGGAGAAGAAAAGCTTTAGAATGGAACGATTATCCATTAGAGGAGCCGACATAAAAAGGCATCCGTAGAGACCTTGGTAGTACCCTCCCCATTTGCAAATTATGTGGGGTACCTCCCCAATCTATGATCTATCTTGACCTCTCTCCAGGAAAGAATTCTGATAAAGGGTATATTCCCTCTTCGAAGTTGTTTTATAACACTTGTGTTAAACCATATTCAGTTTCAATTGTGCCAGAGGCTATCACAATGCCTACTTTCAGGCTTTCGAAGCCCTGTCAAATGATGTTATTTAAGCTTTTACTTTTCTTCAAATAATGAATGACCCTATGGTGATACCTCACCATTTGCTTGTTAAGTACCAGTATCTTTTTGGTTGTTCTTTTCTTTGGAAACCGCACCTTTGGAATCTGTTCAATTTTAATCCAAGGTGTTCCTTTAAAGAAATATTTCCGAAAGACGATAATCATTAAATTGATATCAAATTGCTTTCATACTTTTCAACTTCCACTGAGACGAACAACCCTATATTTATAGGGGCTACAAGGACTATCTGTCTGTGTGATAGAAGTCGGATGGGACGCCATCACTTGTAAGTTGTGAAAAAGAAGGTTAATTACCTTTAGTAATGTCTCAATTGAGGCACACAACGTTGAGTTCTTATGATCATATTGATCTCTCGGTAAAATTCTCTTACCCCCAATAAGGTTACCTTAAAACTCATAACCTTATGATCACCAGTGTGTGACGTTTTCCTTGATATGGGAGCTGTCTTTTCAAGGCCCCATAATTTTTGTTATCCTCAGGGGAGGCCAACCAGGTCAAATAAGTCAAAATTCGCTGATAGGAATTAGATTCGCAACGAAGTCGCCTATGACAGGAGCGAATCCCTAAGACGAATAGAATGTTGGTGACATATCGATGAAATTGGTTTATTCTCCCAAGGATATTATGATAATGGAAAGCGTGTCAATCGATATATGTGAAAGGAGTAGCGATGTGCCGTGAACTCCAGTGACAACGGTGTTAGATAGATGCCCTATGGTGAGATTGAGATTTTGGAGGAGTTGTTTACGAATGGACACTACCTCTGGGTTAGCAAGATAAGTACTGACGATGGAGTCAGAGGGAGCTGATATTGTGACTTGGGAGAGGTGCAGCGTGTGTTGTTTTAGAGGAATAATTTTCGGAAATATATGGAGACCCGGATGAAAATGAAAGTTAAAGAGTTAAAACAAGAAACCATGACTGTGACCAAGTATGAGACCAAGTTTTCCGAATTATCGAGGTTTGTTCCGGAGCATGTGAACACAGAAGAAAAGAAAGCCAGTAAGTTTCAACCAGGGCTACCTCCAACCAGCAGCCCACTGTCAGGACCTTTAAATAACATGTACCCTTCTATACTGTTTAGACAGAGCTAATGTATCGTTGTATATCAAGAAATTGCATGACAATTAAACCTTAAGGTCGAGCTGCTAAGGGAATAATTACAAGTAGAAATAGTCAATCGAGGGATTTTCCCATAAGACTGGTACATCCAGGTTGTGAACTAGAAATATGAGGTCGACACTTTTGATAGACCTGATCCCTTTCAAGTTGGGAGAAGTTGATATTATAATAAGGATGGGTTGGTTGGCACCCAATGGAGCCCAGACTGATTGTAAGGGAGAGAGAGTAATAATTAAAGGATGGAGGCAGATTTAGAGATTCTTGAATATAGTTCAGACTAAGAAACTATTACGTCAGAAATACGAGGCTTAATTAGCTCTTATGGTTGACACCAAGAAAAGAGATACCAAGTAAAAAGGGAACTACAATGGTTTTGGGAGATTGTACAAGGTTTTAATGAGCTACCAGATATCGATTTGGATGACAGGAGAATGAATACTGAGTATTCAGGGTATAGTGGGAATGAAAGAGCTAGCGACTCAGTTACAAGAATTGTTGGGCACGTATATGATAAGACCCAGTGTACCACCGTGGAGAGCCTGGTGTTGTTGTTAGAGAGAAAGATGTTAGCACAAGATTATGCATCGAACCTCGAGAGTTGAATGAGTTCGACAGGGGGAATAGGTACCCTTGTAAATGATTGTTTGATCAGCGGAAGAATGCCGTGTATTTCCAAATTTATTTAAGAACTGGGTATCACCAGTTGGAAGTTAAATCCGAGGATATACCCAAGACTGCGATTCGTACTTGGAATAGACACTTCGAGTTTTCAGCGAGGTTATTTTGGGTTGACTAATGCACCCACAAATTTTAGGGAATGTAATGAATTGGCTTTGAGTTACCCGTGATAGTAGATAACATGAGATGGAGAAATGGCTAGAATTGACCTAGGATTATGACTGTGAGATGCACTACCATCCGGGGAAGGCCAATGTGGTGGCCGATACCCTTGATTAAAATGAGACAGAGATGGATTCCGAATAATCAGGAATTAAAGGATGAGATTTTACACAAAACCCAAGTTAGCCCAACGAACTAGAAAGACAAAAGATTTCACCAACAAGCGGATAGTGACAACCAAGACAGACAGAGAAAGCATGCGGACTAAGCCCGCGAGTATAGAGATAGTACTGCTATTGATAAGCTAAATGGCATGATTGATGGATGACAAGCAAGTTTATGTTGGTGTATTTTCTGTACAAACAAGATAGAGAATATGAGGTTAGAGATTCGTGATGCTAAAAGATATCCTCGTGGAAGGAATTAATGAGATTTGGAAAGAAAGGGAAGTTGAGCCAGAGATTCATTGGGCCATCTGAGATTTTAAAATGCGTCAGGAAGGTGGCCTACGAGCCAGCCTTACCCCCCCCCCCCCAAACTTGTAGAATGGTCATAACGGGGTTCATGTGTCAATGCTACGTCAGTATACTATAGATGCCCAGCATATGCTAGAGTACGAGCAGGAAGATATACAACCTGGTCTGACTTACAAAGAACAACCTGTGGAAATCACGGATAGAAAAGAGCAAGTGCTAAGTGACGAGGTTGACAAGCTAGTGAGAGGTTTGTGGAAAATCAAGAGGTGGAAGAATCCACCTGGGAGTTAGAAAGTGCAATGGAAGAGAAGTACCCCAGTTACTCCTAAGTTGATTCCGGGACGGAATCCTTTTAAGGAGGGGAGACTGTAATAACCCGAATTTTTGGAAAAATTTAAAACTTTTCTTATTATGATTAAGTGCAGCAGTGAATAGTGATATTGGTGGATGAATAGTGATTTTGAGGGTTAAGAAAAATTTTCATGCCACCTATGTACGAGACGTAGTGTGGATATTCCGAAGTCATATTAGTGATCTATGGAGTAAATAAGTGAATGCAAAAACGATCGGAATTCAGAAATTCCAAATTTTATTTTGGTGTAATATTCGACCGGGCAGCGAATTATATATTATTATATTCAAGAAATGAGATATTAAAATTAAGGATTTGAGGATTTAATATTTTGGAATTTTATTATTTATTAAAGTCGATTTAAGGATTCGATTGTGGAAGTGAATAGTGAATAGTTACTATTCACTGCGAGAACCGCATAGAGTTTTATTCGCCCTTTAGAAAATATTTTGAATCGTTTCAAGAGGAGCAAGACAATATTTACCGGATTAAATATAGACATGGAAGTAACATGTAACAAGATTAATTCAAGAATGCAACATTTGGATCATCCATGTGAAAGGAAAACGAACCAGTAAAGCTACTTTAACCAAACGCGTGCATGCGCGACACGTGTCCCTGCTTGCCACCATGATACCCCACTGATCGACATGTGTCCCTATGACTCACCACTTAACAAAATATCAGCATTCTTATCTTTTACTCAAAACAAAAAGAAAAGAAGGAAAGAAAAGCAAGAGAAACCCAAAATTCTCCAAAACTGATCAGCTAGAGCACCCTCCAAAGAAAAATCCATAACTCCATTTCCAACCATGATAGAATCACCAAATTTTAACCACAGCTTCTTCACTCCATATATAACATGCGTTCAAGATTTCATAGCAATCCAAGGAGTATAGCCTAGTCAAATCGCCTCCCCAAGTTGAAGAATCCAAACTGCCATGATCTTGGCAGTTTCTGCACCGATTTTCAAATAGCCATAACTCCCTCGTTTCTCAATGGAATCATGTGTTCTTTATCTTGTTGGAAAGGTATTGAGCTGCTCTACAACTTCTATTCAGGAGCCTAGTCCAGAAAAGCATGGTAAGGCCCTCGTGTTTCCAGTTCTTTCAAGAGGTGAATAGTAACTCCGAAATTACTAACTTGTTTTCTTGCTTTGTTCTTAAGGTTTAAGCATTATAAGGACTTGTTAAAGCTTGTTAAGTGATTATAAACCCTTGGTAGTGTTGATAGAGCTTCCAAGAAGGTAAAGCCCTAACCCACCCTTTGAGTTATTATGAGTTTTTTTGATGTGGTTTTGATGTTACATAAAGATTAGTGCTTAATAAGAACATCCTTAGATATTTGGCTTTGTTTTGATGTGTAAAATGATGGGTGATTGATTTTAGTCTCACCACTGGACTTAGAGATGTAAAATGGATGTTTGTTGAGATTGATGAAGTATGGGTTGCCTTGGTTGGTTATTTGGAGTGATCGTAAAATGGAAACGTTTGATTTATAGCCGTCGTAATGGCGAAATTTCTTTAACCTTACGAACCGAGCTTAACAGTTGATATAACCTTCTGACCTTACTTATTAACTGACCTATACTTGTATATCTTGAGTCATAGATCATTTTGGCGAAAGAATCGTAGCATTCCGACTTACGGTTTAGGCGTTATGATAAAAATCGTAAAAGCGGTTCGTAAACGTAAGTGTGAGTTCGTAACTTCAATGGAACCCCCTTATAATGAGATATTCGGTTAAGAATCTTGGTAATTAAATACTAGAGGTCATAATGGAGATATGAGAGAAGACCTCATATCAAAAGGATTATTTTTCGATTTTATAAAAATGTTTTAGTCAAGGTCGCGCAAGTGAAAACCACTAAGAGCATGACTTAGAAACCGATGTTGCAAATGGTTAAGTATAACTTGGATTTGAGGATGGATTTCGAACCAAACTTATGATATAAGTATTTGACGGATAACATGGACTTAGTATGAGCCTATAGCGAGTTAGTAATTCCTTGGTTGTGTTTCGCTTACGTGTTTAAGTGTTGATGTATAAGTGGATTATCTAGGGGATTAATCGTACGTTTTCTTTTGACTTTGTCTAGATCGTTCGACATCGTCACGAGCCCTACCGCTTCTCGAGCATCAGGCAAGTTTTCTAAATCTATACTTAGAAGTATTGATTCTATAATACTGCTTTGCCATGTATAGAGCTGTAATGTTTTGCGACATATCTTGTTTCATATTGAATAGAATTTGACTTTCGATTATATACGAATTTTGAGATAAAGTATTCATGAACCGGGATACCTTGTAGCTCTAGAAATAAGAGCGTATTCATTGTGTTTGACTCTAAACCGGGGGTCTGTATTTGGTATTAATTATGGAGTTAGTCGTGGAAGCCCGGAGGGATTCCAACGGCAGGGTACTATTCATATTGGGGAATATTAATAATAATTATTATTTATATTTCCAGGAAGTATTAATTACTTGGAAATGATTCGAGGAATGTTATTTGGATATTACCTCATTCGAAGGTTACTATTTGAGTATGATTTTTTTGGCTTATCAACTAGATATGGGATATTAGTTATAAGTCGGGTTTTGCACAGGCCCTAGGTTAAGGGCGTAAGATATTTCTTTATATCAGAAACAATTATATTTTCTGTATATATATATTAAAGGTTATTTTCCGATAAAGATATCGGGTAACTGTTATTCGAGGATTATTTATTTATTTAATGAATATTATTTATTAATATTCATTTAAGTTTATTTATTTAATGAATATTATTTATTAATATTCATTTAAGTTTATTTGTTTAATGAATATTATTTATTAATATTCATTTAAGGATTATTTATTAATGAATATTACTTTGGAATATTCATTTGAGACTTAATTATTTAAAGAGTATTATTTATTAATATTCATTTGAGGATTATTGACTTTAAGAATATTACTTTGAATATTCATTCGAGATTATATTATTTGGAATATTCATTTGAGATTATATTATTTGGAATATTCATTCGAGATTATATTATTTTGAATATTCATCCGAGGTTTATTAGTTAATGAATATTATGTTGAATATTCATTTAACCCTTATTTATTTAATGGATATTATTTCTAAATATTCATTTAAGATTATTTACTTAATGAATATTATTTTCGAATATTCATTTGAAGGTTTACTTATTTAATAAATGTTATTAATTACTTTTAAATCAAAAAGAGGTTCCCAAAACAATGTTTTCCATTTAAATCCGTCTTTTAAGAGGATTTAAATGCTCGCTCAACTATCAAAAATATGGGAAACCTGATTTAAGTAACTACTACTCTTTTTAAACTCTCAATTCAAAAACTGTCAAGGGACAGATATTTTCTTGGAGCAATTTAATTACTGCCGGTCAAATATTGTGTTACCACCTCAATGATCGAGGGGTAAATTTATGGAACAAGTCGATATCCATTAACAAGCATAGCTTGGGAAATATTGGAGAATCTTCCTTTCCAACCTAGATATAACTACTTAGTGGAGTCGTATCAACAAGTGTTACACTTGGGGAAAGGAGGACGATCTTTACGTTTCAGAGTCATGGATTTCATCTGAACTAGGAGTGGTGTAAGTGGTCTAGTTGCGCGGACCCATCCAACTTTTATTGCCCCAAATGGGCCGGGAGGTCACAGTAAGGCGGTAGACAATGTCAGGCTGTCGTGATTCTTCCATCTACATGTAGAAAACTATTTGAGCGGTGCGACCTGCTACTGATCATAGCAAGGTTAGGCACAGCGGGCGCGGTAGCAACTCCGGTATTGGTTCATCATCCAATTTGGATATTCCTGCAACATGCATTGGGATAAAGAACCAATCATGTTGGCAGGGGGTCGAAAAGTGTTTGGAAATGAAGTGACAATAAATCCATATAACTTCATCTTTTATATCATATGACTCTGTGGATACCTTACATAACAGGAGTTATGGTAAGGGAGTTGTTTATACTGAATCACCTTATAACTTCATCTTCTAAGTTATATGTTGATATTCTGCTTACATGGCAGATATTTTTCGGAAAGGTTATATTTGGTTTACTTTGAAACCTTATCTTTTATACTAGAACTTTGTTCATAATATAGCACAAGTTTGCAGAAATATTATGAAAATGATATTTGAAGTACAATAATGGTACTGTTTTTGGGAATACATTCCAATAAGGAAATAATTTCAGTATCGAGATATTTTGACAAATTATTGTCTTATACCCTCTTATTTCTGAATTGAATTAAAGGCAGGATTATGCCATACTTTTATTACCTTGCTGAGCTATCGCTCACTCTTGCTATTGTTTTATATATATTATATAGCAGCGAAGCAGGATGCCAATGGGACGGCACATACCCCGCAAGGCGTTTCCATAAACAGTTTCTAGCAGTGATCCCGAAGAGTAGTACGAACCAATCGAATCAGGCTACGGCTTTTGGCATTCAACTTATGTATAGACATGAATGGTATTAGAGGATTGTAAGCATCAGAAGGCTAAGTTGGTAATGTATCAATACTTAGAAAATTGTATCAGTAACAGATTCAAAAGATATTTGGGTATTGTAATAAAAATTATTTATTCCGCAGTTGTTGTATTGTGTCGTTTCTGAGACTCTAACCTGTGTGTGTGTGTGTGTGTGAGAGAGAGAGACATATATTGTGGGGTCATGAGTAGGTGAATTATGAATGGTGTGAGTGATACAGGTAAGGCAAGGAGTACATGGATCGTGACGACCCTAAATCCCCGACCCCGGATTTGGGGCTGTTACAGTGATGTAGAAGGGTACAATGCATTGGAAACCATTAAAATGGACATTGGAAATAAGGAAACATCCCAGTTTCCATTTGGGTTCTTGGAATGAACTATTATATGCAAAAGACAAGGATACTCAAGAACCACTGGACAAAGGGATGAAAAGCAAACTATTGGCGGTTACTCATTGTACTTTTAGTGTAGCCAAAAATAGAGTTGTAAACTTGGGCTTATATAACCAAGTGTAGCAGTTACTTTAGAAATAAGAGAAGAAAAACAAATAGACTGTATTAGCTATCTTTGAGAGCAATCTTCTCTACATTCTTGTAACTGAGCAGCTGTGTACATATTTGTATCACAGATTATTTCCGCAATAAAAACACTTCAGTTGGATCATCAAACAATCCAACTGAATTATTTACTTCTTGTGTTTTTATTTAATCAGTTCAGTTTTCATTATTTAATTTGAAGTTCAAGAAAATATCTAGAATTGTATTCAACCCCCCCCCCCTTCTACAATTCTGTTAGGTCATTTGGGATTAACAATTGGTATCAGAGCAAGATTACACACAAGAGTACAAAGATTACACACAAGAGTACAAAGATTACACACTTGAGAGGCTTTATGGAACATTAAAGACATATGAGCTGGAAATGGAGCAAGATGAAGAAATTGAGAAGGTACAGAGGAAGGGTGGATCTGTTGCATTGGTTGCATCTGTGAACCAACTTGAAGAAGACAATGAAGAGACTGTTAAAGCTACAACTAGTCGAGCTAGTTGCAAGAGTGATGTCAGCAAGGGCAAAGGAAAATTGACAGAAGAGGAAGAGCCAGCCAACTTGGATGACTTAGATGAGATTGATGGCCATATTGCATTTCTGTCAAGAAAATTCTCTAAGTTAAAGTTCAAGAGAAACTCAGACTCAAGACCACCAAGGAGAGACTCTCAACCTAACAAAAGTAATTGGGTTGACAAGTCTAAGATTAAATGTTTCAACTGTGGAACCCTTGGTCATTTTGTTGGGGATTGCAGAAAACCTAAAGCTGAGAAGGGCAACAGGAGTTTTGAGCCTCTTGACTACAAGAAGAAATATTTTGAACTTCTCAAGCAAAAGGAAAAGGCTTTTGTGTCAAAAGAGTATGATTGGGTCGGTAATGATGAAGATTCCGATGAAGATGTTGAATATGTCAATTTGGCTCTAATGGCTGACAATCATGAGCAAGAAGCAAGTTCCTCAAGCAATCAGGTAACTACTACTAATCTTTCTGAGCTTTCTTTAGAGGAATGCAATAGTACAATTCATGACATGTCTACTGTATTGTACAATTTGCGTGTTTCTCTTAAATCACTTACAAAGGAGAATTCTAGAATTAAGGAGACTAATCAGCTCTTAAGTGATAGGAATGCCATGTTAGAATCACATCTCATTGATTTTGAGAAAATGAGGCGTGTCAGTAGGGATGCTAAGAAGGAACTTGAAGCAGTATTGGAATGGGAACAGATTCTTAAGGTTCAATTAGAATCTGAACAGAGAGTGATTGCTAAATGTTGCTAATAACATCATAAATGTTCAAGGAATGGAATCCTTATGTGAGCAGTCATGGAAGAAAAAACAAAGAGAAGCTAGGATATGTTGATGAAGTCCTAGAATCAGAAAAAGAGTCAACAAACAAGAATGATCACTTGTTGGAGGTTGATGTGTCAACGGATCATGTTGTTCCGTTGACAAATGAACCATCAACGGATCAGGTTGTTCCGTTGACAGAGGAAAAGAAACAGAAACTCACTAGACGTAATGACAAGTATGGTCCTGTCACCAAGAACTTTGTTCAAGGCGAGTCTAGTAAAACTAAGAAAGTTGAGAAGCCTGTCGAAAGAGATAATGTAGGTCACTTGTCTAACAAGCAATTGAAAGACAAGTCAGAGAAAGTTCAAGTTGAGACTAAAGGCAATAAAAAGAATAACAGAAATGGAAAAGTAGGGATTAACAAGCACAACAATTACACACCTGATAAATATGCACCTAGAAAGACATGTGTTAATTGTGGTAGTGTTAATCATTTGTCTACTAATTGCAAGTTTGTTAAGAAACCTGCTAATGTGAAAATGCCTAAGTCTGCATTGAATGTTTCTATGCCTGCAATGCTTGTTATGTCTAACATGTTTGCTCCATATGCACAGTATCAGAATCCATATGCTAGTATGCCATTTGTGCCTAACCCTTACATGAATATGTTTAACATGCCACAAATGCCATGGAATAACATGTTTGTTCCTCCAACTATGCATGCTGTGAATGAAACTGTGAGCAACCCTCAAAGATCAACACCTAAGACAAAGGTTGATTTAACTCAATCTGAGCCACAAGTGAAAAATGATTTGAGAGGGAAATCAAAGGCTAACAAGATAGGACCCAAGGAAACTTGGGTACCAAAATCAACTTGATTTGGTTTTATTATGTGCAGGGAGACAAAAGGAATCTTTGGTACTTGGATAGTGGTTGTTCAAGACACATGACTGGTGATTCTACCCTGCTCACAGAGTTCCAAGAAAGAGCTGGCCCTTGTATTGCTTTTGGAGATGACAGCAAAGGCTACACTAAGGGATATGGCTTGATTTCAAAAGAGAATGTCATCATAGATGAGGTTGCATTGGTGGATGGTCTTAAGCACAATTTTCTTAGTATCAGCCAACTTTGTGACAAAGGATTTTTAGTTACATTTTCAAAAGAAGCCTGTGTTGTTTCTAAGGTAGGAAACAACAATGTGGTCATGACTGGATTCAGAAGAGGGAATGTGTACATTGCTGACTTTAGTAGCACAAGTCCAGACACCATCACTTGTCTTTTCAGCAAGGCAAGCAAGGATGAAAGTTGGCTATGGCACAAGAAATTATCTCATCTGAATTTCAAAGTTATGAATGATTTGGTGAGGAAAGATCTTGCTAGAGGAATTCCACAGGTGGAATTCTCCAAGGATGGTTTGTGTGATGCCTGTCAAAAAGGGAAACAAAAGAAGGCATCATTCAAAAGCAAGACATAGTCATCAATTGTCCAACAGCTTGAGTTGCTTCATATGGATCTATTTGGCCCTGTAAATGTCATGTCCATTTCAAAGAAGAAATATTGTCTTGTGATTGTTGATGATTTTTCTAGATTTACATGGACTTACTTTTTGCACTCCAAAGATGAGGCAAGTGAAATCATTATCAATCACATCAAGATGGTAAACAATCATCCTGATTTCAAAGTAAGAAGGATTAGGAGTGACAATGGGACAGAATTCAAGAATTCAAGCATGAAAGTGTTCTGTGAAGAAAATGGTATTTTGCATGAGTTTTCTGCAGCAAGAACACCACAGCAAAATGGTGTAGTTGAAAGGAAAAACAGAACACTTATTGAGGCTGCAAGGACAATGCTAGATGAATCAAAGTTACCAACTTATTTTTCGGCTGAGGAAGTTAATACAGCTTGCTTCACTCAGAATATTTCTTTGATTAATCAAGCCAAAGGAATGACCCCTTATCAGTTACTCAAAAGAAAGAAGCCACTATTGGACTTTCTTCATGTCTTTGGATGCAAGTGCTTTGTTCTGAGAAATCAAGATGAGCATTTGGGGAAATTTGAAGCAAAGGCAGATGAAGCAATATTTGTGGGATATGTAGCAGGGAAAGCTTACAAAGTCTATAATCTCAGAACCAACATTGTTATGGAATCTGTACATGTTGTTTTTGATGATCTCAAAATACAAGGTCTCTGTGATGAAGGTTTCCATGAAAGTCTTTCTTTTAAGAATGAGGAAGGAGATCAAGTGAATCATGTCAAGGCTATTGAGAAACAGCCTAAAGTTGTTGTATCTAGCACAGATGAAAGCAGCAGTGAAGATGAAATTGCTGCATTAAGATTGAAAAGAATAGCTGCTAGCAGACCAAATGGTCATTTCGTTGACAGCCATGATGGTGGTTTCGTTGACAGTCAGAATGAGCGTTTCGTTGACAGTCAAAATGGTCATACCATTGACAGTCACAGAAATGCCTCTAGAAGTGATCAATTAGGGACAACAAACTCAGGGGGAGTTTCTCAAGGACATTTATCCAATCAAGGCAACCATGATCATGAAGCTACTTCTTCAAGAGCAAATCTTCCTCCCTCAAGGAAATGGACTAAAGATCATCCCTTTGAACTTATTATAGGTGATGTTTCTTCAAAAGTCCAAACTAGAAGAGCAACTCAAGAGGAATGCATATATAGTAGCTTTCTGTCTCAAGATGAGCCAAAGAAAGTTGAGGATGCACTTCTAGATCCAGATTGGGTTTTAGCTATGCAAGAGGAGCTAAACCAATTTGAGAGAAACAATGTTTGGAAGCTGGTGCCCAAGCCTAAAGACAGGAGTGTCATAGGCACAAAATGGGTGTTCAGAAACAAGATGGATGAAAATGGCATAGTCACAAGGAACAAAGCTAGACTAGTTGCTAAAGGCTACTCACAGGAAGAAGGAATTGATTTTGATGAAACTTTTGCTCCTGTTGCAAGACTAGAAGCAATAAGAATCTTTCTGGCCTATGCAGCTCATGCCAATTTCAAGGTCTATCAAATGGATGTGAAGAGTGCTTTTCTGAATGGGGAATTGGAAGAGGAGGTATATGTGAGTCAACCTCCTGGTTTTGATGATGATGATTTTCCAGAGTATGTATACTTTCTCCTCAAAGCACTCTATGGTTTGAAGCAAGCACCTAGAGCCTGGTATGACACTCTTTCACAGTTTCTTCTAGAGAATCACTTCACTAGAGGTACTGTGGATAAAACTCTCTTTCACAGAATTGTGAATGGCTCTACTATATTTGTTCAAATTTATGTAGATGACATAATCTTTGGGTCTACAGATGTGAAACTTTGTCAAAAGTTTGCCAAGCTTATGCAAAGTAAATAGGGATAAATATCAAAGTCATCACTCATTTGGTTCAAATGTATCAAATTAGTCACTCATTTCAAAAATGACTCAATTTGGTAACTAATTTGAAAATTTGTATCAATTTAGTCATTAAAAGATTAAAATTTTATATCAATTTAGTCACTGGCAGATGGTCTCTTTGATACGAAATTTCAAATTAGTGACTAAATTGAGTCATTTTTGAAATGGGTTACTAATTTGATACATTTGAACCAAATGAATGATGACTTTGATAATTTCCCCAAAGTAAATATGAAATGAGCATGATGGGAGAATTAACCTATTTTCTTGGTCTTCAAGTAAAACAGGTTAATGAAGGCATATTCATTAGTCAAACAAAGTACATTCATGATTTGCTGAAGAAATTTGATCTAATGGAATGCTCTCCTGCCAAAACTCCCATGCCTACTGCCACTAAACTTGAATTGAATACTAAGGAAAAATCTGTGGACATTTCAAGTTACAGAGGCATGGTAGGCTCACTTTTATATTTAACAGCTAGTAGACCTGATATTATGTTTGCTACATGTCTTTGTGCTAGATTTCAAGCTGATCCTAGGGAATCCCATTTAGTTGCTATTAAAAGAATTTTCAGATATCTCAAAGGAACACCAAACCTTGGCATTTGGTATCCTAGAGAATCTGGCTTTGAACTAATTAGTTATTCAGATGCAGATTATGCAGGATGTAAAATTGACAGGAAAAGCACAACTGGCACCTGTCAATTCCTAGGAAACAAGCTTGTGTCATGGTTCAGCAAGAAACAAAACTCAGTTTCTACCTCCACAGCTGAGGCTGAGTACATTGCAGCTGGAAGTTGTTGTGCACAAATTTTATGGATGAAAAATCAACTACTTGATTATGGATTAAGAGTTGAGAAAATTCCTATTTTCTGTGACAACACTAGTGCTATTGCCATTACTGAGAATCCAGTACAGCATTCAAGGACCAAGCACATTGACATCAAGTACCATTTCATTAGAGAACATGTTATGAATGGTACTGTGGAGTTACATTTTGTTCCAAGTGAACAACAACTTGCAGACATCTTTACCAAGCCACTTGATGAATCAACATTCTCAAGACTAGTAAGTGAGCTAGGTATGCTAAATTTTTCCTAATTATTTTTGAGATTTTTGCAAGTTACAATGCAGCCAGAAATTTGCTAGGTTTTTCTGTGAATTAATTTTCTAAGGAAAAAGTGAAATTTTGTCTAAGTCAAAATTACTATGTCAACGAAACGCATCATTTCGTTGACAGTCTTAGTACTTTTCTGGGTGTTCCGTTGACAGAACTTTTATGTCAACGAAACGCAGCTTTATCAACGAAATAGGCAGGGGCCTCAAACGGTCAATTCTGATTCGTTGATATAGTTTAGTTAATCTTAACCGTTGAAAGCTGACACGTCTTTTACCACGATCTATACATACACCCATGTAAGTATAAATCGTGGTAATACTCTAAAAGTAACAGTTATATTTTTTTTAAGCCAATCCATTAATTTTCATTGATTATTGGACTTAATTTCTGAGAATTTTTGGGGGAGTATTTAAGAAATTCTATTTTCTTTAATTCTTTTCTACCTGTTCTCAAAAATTCCAAAGGCTTTTCTTTCTTCTTCTCTCTAACAAGCAATTCAGTTCGAAGCTTTTCTTCACTCAACAATGGCACCCATAGTCAAGCTTATGTCAGCAGGAGGGTTCATTTATGAAAAGAACAATTCAATCCCATTTGTTGTCAAGGAAAGTCCGAACAGAATCTTTTTCAAGATGATGGACTTCATGATGAATTGCAAGCTGGGCTATGCAATGTTTCACTCAACTCCGCTCTACAATGAGATCATCGAGGAGATTTGGACCTCATGTGAGTATAGTGGAACAAACTGCACACTACAATTCACCATTCAAGATAAATAGTATATAGTTAATTCTGATGTATTGCAAGCATGTCTACAAATTCCTGAAAATAACTGTAATGCTTTGCCTACATATAATGAAATGATTAACATGCTAAATTCTATAAACTACTCTTTGCCTATTGATAATTTGGGTAAGATTATTAGAAGAGGTTTGGTTAAGGAATACAGTTATTTAGCTGATGGATTCATTAAGGTCTTTTCTGGAAAGATTAACAATTTTGATGCATTAACTAATTCTATGTTGATTCTCTTAACCATGCTCCTAACTGATAGATATTACAACTTTAGCACCCAACTTATGTATGAAATTGGTGCTAAGTTGGGTGATAAGGCTAATAGGAAAAAGAATATCTATTATGCTAGGTTTCTGATGATGTTGGCTAATCATGTTAGTCTAGCACCATTAGTTATCTCTAACCCTGTTTCCAGGTTTGAGTGCTTTGTGCAAGAGAAGAGGGTTTTGACAGATATACTGAGACTTAACCACAATGGTGATGCCCCAGTGGTGTATCTGGCCATCATTGAGGTAACTACTTCTAACCCTGTTAGTGTAATTGTTACTTCTATTGTTTCACCCACCCATGTTGCTTTGGAGTCTGTAGCTGTGTCCCAACAGGCTCCTGCCCCAGCAGCAAAACCTAAATCTAAGAAATCCTCCAAGCCAACCTCAGGTGCTTCTCAAAAGGTACCTGTTGCAAAAACTACTTCACAACCAAAGGTGAGTGATTCTGGAGTTGTGAGGGGTGAGGGAAGGGGTGAAAATCAAAGAAACCCCAAGAATAAGGAAGGAAAGGATAGTGTGTCCCAGCCAAGCCCCATTGTGTCTTCCCAACAAGGCACATTGAGTAAAATGGATTTAAACACAAGTCTAGTTGCATCCTCCCAAAAGGATGTGATTATTGAAACAACCTCTCCACCAAGAGCACACTCCAAGAGGGTAAGGGACACTTCAAGCCCACAGTCTACATTTTCCCAATACCAAAGGAGAGTGAAGCATAAATCCAAGGGTACACAGGGTGCACACACTCTGGAAGCAACACTTCCAGTTTCACAAATTCAGTTTGATGTAACCCCTATTATTACTCTGGGGTTACAGTCCCATTCTCTAAACATCAATCTTGAACCAACTACACACAATTCACCAACTCAGTCATTAGATGTGGACATGATCCACTCATCTATTCCTGATTCTCCAACTCTTATCTTGGAGAAGCCCCACTCTGAAGCTGGTGGTCATCACTTGTTAAGTGATTTGTTGGGCCATCAACCAATTTTTTCTGAAGCTACAAGAAGATCTGTGGACCCCAATCTCATATCAATCACCACAGATTCAATTGTAATTTCACTTTCTCAAAATTCTTTATTGACTTCATCAACGAAATAGCCTCTTTCGTTGACAAGTGTTTCTCCATCAACGGTATCCATACTGTTGACAGTTCAAACTACCATTTCGTTCATAGGTCATTCTACACCTCTTATTGAAAATCAAGTTGTTTCCGCAACTAGTGTAGATGACCTGGTGGTAGTTGAGACACTTTTAGGTTTGAGAGGGAGTGAAACTGAGAGGCTGGCTTGAAGCCAGGCAAAAGGAGAGAATGAGAGTGAGAGGCTGGCTATTTCTTCCAGCCAGACAAAAGGAGAGGTTGAGTGTACCACCTTAGTAGGTGAGGGTGAGGGTGTGAGAGGTGTGAGCCATGGGGAGCCCATGATGCAAGAAAAGAGTGGAGAGAGAGAAGGGACTACAGGAGTCATAAGGGAGGAAGCAGCCATTGCTAGTGAGTTCATGGGGGTCAATGAGGGAGAAAGGGAACTTACTTTCCAAGAGCATTATCAACAAACTCTGGATAGTATTTCTCTGGATCCTGAGACCTTTACTCATCCTGTGCCAGCCTATCAAATTATGGCTCAGCAGGGCAATGTGGAGGCAGAGAGGTCACTAAACCTAATTCATACAACTGCATCAAAGCAAAGAGCAAAGGATGCCTTGACCAATCTATCTCCAGGAGCTGCAGCTAGTGGTGACTTTGATTTTTCTGATGATGAGGACAGCTTTGGTGACAATCTACAGGTGGCCACTACTTCACAGACTGGGACTTATGTGGTGCCTCCTAGACCTAGTTGGCTTTCTCAGGATGGTCATGGAAGAATCAACCTGGATGCTGCAATCACTAGACAGTACAATGAAGCCTCCTTGGCTCATGGATCTGTTAGTGTTGAAAACAAACCTTTCTACAAAGCCATTATGGACTCCTTGGAGATTCAAAGGCTACAAATGTTGCAGACCAGGATGGAAGCAAGGGTCATCAAGGACTCTGTTGAGAACTTGAAGAATGCTACAGAAAGGAGGCTTGATGAGAAGCTTCCCCTTCTCACTGTATCCAAGATGAACAGGTTTTTCTCCAAGGAACCTGAAGTGTCCTCATCTTTGAAGAATCTTTCCTCTAGAGTGGACAAAGTAGAGGCTACACTTTCTCAAATGCAAAAGGAACAGGAGAAACAGACTCAACTCCTAACTCAGCTTTTGGTAGCTCAGGGACTCCCTATCATCTCTCTTGATGATAACAAAAAGGGGGAGAAATCTAAGGAGCTTGATATACAAATCACAAAGGTTTTGGTCCCAGCCATTTCCTTACCAGAAGAGCCATTAGCTATGGGGGAGTCAGGGAAAAACAAGCTTGATGGGATTGACCTAATTCAGCAAGCATCAATGAGGCTTCAGCTTGCAAAACAGATACAAGACCACTGGTCTAGCACAGATGCAAGGGTCAAGAAAATTGTTGGAGTTTCAAAGACAAATCAGCCATCAACGGATCAAGCTACCTCTACAGAACCATCAACAAATGCAATGGTGATAGTATCAATGGAGCCACAGTTCAAGATTTCATATGTTATAGAACCCCTTCAACATGGAGTCTTTCAAGATTCAAGAAGTGATAAAGGGCAATCTTCATGCTTTAAGGATGTGGATGCAAGAGGGATATCTCCATTATCACCTGCCAAACCCAAGGGCAAAAACATTGCAAGGATATTTTATCCTCCACCTAAGCCAGATGAGTTCAAAGTCCTAGGGAAGCTGATCATTGAAAGCAAAGAGAGCAATCATCCAAGCATAAGGAACAAAAGGGCCATCATCTACAGGGATAACAAGGAAATTTGCATTTGGGTTGGTCACCCAAATTTTGCTAAGGCCAAAGCTGAAGAATCTGAAAGGGCAGCAATGCAAGCACTTGCAGTTTCTCAATCACTTGAAGATGAAGAAACCCTACAGGAAGAAAAGGCTAAGGATGAAGCTAAGGAAGCTGGAAACAAAAGGAAGAGTATAAGGCAACCAAAGGCTAGAGCTAAAAGGAATCTGAACTTTGATAAAGATGATTCCCAGGACACTGCTCAAGACTCTTCCACAACAATTGCACATCAAATTCCTGTTGATCTACCTCTTGAGGGAAAGTTGGCTTGTGATCCTGCACATCCTGTCAACTTTCATGATCAACCAATAATGCCAAAAGAGGAGCCTTTTGAATTTGATGAGGCCTACTTTCCAAAGTTCCTATTTGAGAAGGATCAACCAATGAAGACAAAGAAAAGGGCTGTCAAGGCAAAGCCAGTGTTTGTGAGAAAGCCACAACCTCAGAAACCCCCTGCAAATCCAGAGGACTGCATGTACATTGCTGACATCAGGGAAGAATCCAGTTTACATCTTGATATAGACAACCTGGTGGAAGTAAGGGGCATTGCAGCTTCTCAAAAATTGCCTGAGAGACTAGTTTTTATATTCAAGGGTGGTAGAGAACAAGTGTGGCCTCTCTACAGAATTTTAGGAGAAGACTATCAAACACTACTCTCAGTGTTTAGATGCTTGAAGAAGGACTTTGGCTTCACCAAAACAACCAAGTTTGAGGTGGTCTCCAAAATTTGTCAGATAAAGGCTAGCTGGAACAAGCCTGAGGCTCTTCCCAGGATTCTTAGAGTGCCCTCAACAGGAAAGAAGATCCATCTTCAACCATACTGGATGATGGAATTTAAGGACAAGGACAATTGCAGAAGATTCTTCAGGATGGAAGACCAGCTGGATAAGGCATCTAATCAAACTCTAAAGTTTATGCAATCCATGCTTGGTGATCAAGATGAAGAAGAGAAAATCTTTTACAGAAGGCTACAGATCCAAATTGAGGAAAACAACTCTAAGAGAGGGAAGAAGACTATGCCACAAAGAAGACATAGATGAATCATTTGCTCAGACTAGAGGAGCACTTTTGGGCATTAGTCTTGTAAGTCTTGTATTTTGCCTAAAACATTATGAAGCTTAATGCATTTTCTACTTTTGTAATTTATGATGTATCTGAGTGTTTTTGTTATCATCAAGTCTCTTGATTTATGGCTGTTATTCTATCAGTCATAAATTGGGGGAGATTGTTAGGAATATGTTGTTCTTGATGATAAACATAAAACACTTAGTATAATTTGTGTAAAGTAATTTGTAGCTGTCAACGGAATGGTATGCTTTGCAGCAATCTGTTGACAGGTAGCTCATCAACGAAATGAGTGATGTAGCAATGGCAATGTACAATACTTCATAGCTTGATATGTAGTTTTGTTGTAGGTATTAGATAGGTTTTCTAAGTCTTGTTGACTAAGTACTAGATAGGCAAAATAGGTTGGTTAATTGTAAATACATCATGCCTTGTAATTTTGCCTAAGTGAAGACCTGTCAACGGAATGAAGATTATCCTATCAACGGTATAGAGTTTACTTGTCAACGGAATGAAGATTATCCTATCAACGGTATAGAGTTTACTCATCAACGAAATGAAGAATAAAGCTATCAACGAAACACATCTCCCTACTATCAACGAATCATTATTGCTTTTCTGAATAGTTGACAAAGTGATAGTGACAGTTCTCTGACTGCTCAAAAGGTGATGTAGAAGGGTACAATGCATTGGAAACCATTAAAATGGACATTGGAAATAAGGAAACATCCCAGTTTCCATTTTGGTTCTTGGAATGAACTATTATATGCAAAAGACAAGGATACTCAAGAACCACTGGACAAAGGGATGAAAAGCAAACTATTGGCGGTTACTCATTGTACTTTTAGTGTAGCCAAAAATAGAGTTGTAAACTTGGGCTTATATAACCAAGTGTAGCAGTTACTTTAGAAATAAGAGAAGAAAAACAAATAGACTGTATTAGCTATCTTTGAGAGCAATCTTCTCTACATTCTTGTAACTGAGCAGCTGTGTACATATTTGTATCACAGATTATTTCCGCAATAAAAACACTTCAGTTGGATCATCAAACAATCCAACTGAATTATTTAGTTCTTGTGTTTTTATTTAATCAGTTCAGTTTTCATTATTTAATTTGAAGTTCAAGAAAATATCTAGAATTGTATTCAACCCCCCCCCCCCCCTCTACAATTCTGTTAGGTCATTTGGGATTAACAGTTTCGGGCCTTGCTTATTAGGTTGTATTCTTGCTAGTAACGAAAAAATATTCTTGGATCAATCCAGGTCTAATTAATATGTCATTAATTGCACTTCTAGGTTTATTTTTCAGCCCATATCAATTTCTTTATTCATTCTTCTATATTAATATTTACTTTTGACAGATGGTTTCAGTACTCCGAATATGAAGCAAAATCTTGAATATGATAGTTTGTATATTGTTATTAATTTTAGTATCACAACTCTAAATTGTTATTTTTTAAAGTTAATTGATTGATAGTAAGTGACCATAATTATGTTGATCGTCATTATCTTTTAAATATTAAAAAATAGACAAATATAAATATTTATTTTTTATAATTTTTTTGTAAAAATAATAATAACTTATGTTTAATGAGAGAGCGACTCACAATACATATAAATTATCAGAAATTATCTTTCATAATTTTTTTGTAAAAAAATCGCTTTTAAATTATCTATATATTTTATATATTTAAAATGAAGTCTTTTATTTTTTACCTTTTAAATTATATAGAAGATAATATAGTTATAAAAAATACAAGTTTTTACATCAATTAAATTAATTTTAAAAAAAATTTAAACTGAAGTTTACAATTTTTACAATTAATTATTTAATGGGTTATTTGTTAGATTTGGTAGCAATAAGAGAGCGGCTTATTGAGAGTGGACATATTTAACAAATGGGTATTCAAATAGGAGGAGTGTATAATATTCTAGAATTTAATATTGATATTGTATTATGTATTTTAAAATAAGAATTAAATTTTGAGAAAGATAAAATTAGTGCTAAATATAATAATATTTGAGATGATATCAAAAGAATGAAAATCTTAAACGATTATATTTTTCTATATTTATTTAGAATTTCACTAAGACGGAAAAAAATCTCTCAAAGAAACCGTATACTTATAATGTTATATTAGAAATATGAGTTTTATTAGAAATATAATTGTTTAATTTATTGAAAACATATAGTAATTTGTATTATATTTATTTTAAAAATTATGAAATATTATAAGGCCGCTGCGAAACACGGTTTAGTAAACTAATATATTTATATATGGGTTTCCAAAGAAATTATTATCTTATTATCTTATCAAAATAGGTTATTTTTTGAACTGACCCAAGTCGGGACCCGAGAAAATTATAAACTTAGAGAGATTATTAATTTATCGAGTATTAATTTATCCAAATTTTTTACCGAATATTAATTTACCCAGATTTTACTGCAGCTAAGTCATTTTAATTATCAAGGGAATTAGATGCCACGTACAACCAAACAATCACGGTATGTTAGTTCATGTAGGAGAACTATGAATTGTATATTGCTTGATTTAAACTTCTGTTTTTCTCTGATTTGTAACATCTGTTGGCATGCATCGTAGTTTATCATATTTATGTAAATAAAAATAAAATACGAGATTTGTGATCTGTCGGCTGTCGGTGATCTAAAGCACTGGTACTGTGGTACATATAGGAACACATCGGCGTATGACTTGGCAACGATGGGTCAAATTCTTATATTGTATGAGCACTCCTCATGCACGTATACTCTCGATTTTGATTCTTGTATTTTTATCCTTTAGCCGTTCTAATAATAGAATTGTTATAAGGGTTTTTTTCATAAATATCTCATTCCAGAAATATTTTTGTAAAAATATCTTTTCAAAAAAAAATATTTTGCGAAAATACCATCTTATTTGCAAAAATACCTTCTGCAAACTGCAACCAAAATCAACCACAGATGCAACTTGTTAATAATTGTGTTTTTCCGGCGTCCTGATTTTAGGGCTGTAAACAGGGTAGGTTAGGGTTTAGAGTCTAGGGTTTAGGGTCCCTAAACCCTAAGTCCGTATACGAATTATTCATCATTCTTAATATTTCTAAAATCCAAAATAGAAACATTGAACCCCAAAAGTTAACTATTGAACCCCCAAGGTAAACCAATACCACAAGTTTACCCCTTTTATTAATAATTTTTTTTTGAATTCTTAACTGTTTTTTCAATTATTTTTTAAAAAGTTGCATCTAGTTTCAACCACATATGCAACTGGATGCAAACTACGTAGGTTGTATTTGGAAAGTTGCATCTAGTTGCAATCACACGTGCAACCGGATGCAACCTACGTAGGTTGTATTTAGTTGCAGAACGTATTTTTGCAAAAATCTTTTTAAAAGATGGTATTTTCGCAAATTATTTTTAGAAATAAGGTATTTTTGTAAATATTTTGAGAAGATGATAAAATCATAAAAAAACTTTAAAAAAAATGGTATTTTTGATAAATATCCTTGTTATAAATCTATAAATTTACGAGTACAGAAGTGCGTGTGTTTTAAAAACTAAAAAAACAAAGGTACGTGTGTGCCCATACAACAGGTAATTTTAGAAATACAATAAACAGGTTTCATTTCCGTGATAACTTTAACTAACGAGATTTGATATATTCTAATTTGTGAGCATATATATTTTTATATCGAATTTTATATTATGCGTAGAGTGGTTGTGTATGTATGTGAGTGTTTTTAGTAGTTTAGGATTTATTGAAAATAGAGGGGCTGAACTTGAAAGATGTCTCAATTTATCTCGTGTATTGGATCCCTTTTATCAAAATAGACACATACCAATTTATATTAGATCAAGTTCACGCAGTTATGTGAAAACGCAGTTGTGTAAAATTGTGTTTATCTCTGAGAGACTTTAGAGATAAACTTTGTTAATGTGGACAATTACAAATTTTATCTTACATTATTTTGGAGTTGTGATATCTTTTTGATTTGAAGATATCGTTTGTAGATATTTTTCGTGATTCTTTACTCGTTTTAGAGAGATGATAAAACTTTGTGGTTAAGCAATTAATTATTATCTAAATTAATAATTAATAAATAAAAATTGTGGAATATGCCAAAATGTGACAGATAAATATTGATATTTGAGTTTATCTCAATTATTATTTTCACAAATAGTTATATAAATATACTAGCTTAAAACCCCTGCGATGCACGGATTGTTAAATATTATTTTTTTAATATTTTATTAATTGTAATTGTGCAAAAAATAAGTAGGCATGTTAAAATAGCTAAACACTTTTAATTAATTAAAAACATTAAAACAAATTTTAAAATAAATAAGTATGGGTTTGCCCATTATATTTTTGGAAATGAGGGGTTTTAGTAAGAAAAAATAAAAAATGTAACATATATTTAGTTAAAAAAGGTTAATGCCCGTGATATTTTTGGAAAATGAGGTTTTAAAATTTAATAATTAAAAGTATTTAAATACGTTTTAAAATAAATAAGTAAAAGGTTTCCTGTGATATTTTTGGAAAAAGAATGGATTTTAGTGAAAAAATAGAAAAAGTAAATTCTAAAAGACAATTTCCCGTGATATATTTAGAAAAGTATGGACTTTGTTCGAAAAAATATATAATGTGTTTTAACTGAAAAGGTAATTGGTTATAAATAGGTATTTGATTATTTATATTTTAATATTTTTAGTAATTGCATTTGCTAAGAAAAATAAGTAGATATGTTAAAATATGTAAACTTTTCAAAAATAATTATAATATTAAAATAGGTTTAAAAATAAATAACTAAATGTTTGTCCGTGATATTTTTGGAAAAAGAGGGATTTTAGTAAGGAAAAATAAAAAAACTAACATGTTTTAGTTAAAAAAGGTAATTGCCCGTGATATATTTGAAAAAGTAGGGGAATTTGTTAGAAAAAATAGAAAAAATAATGTATTTTAGGTGAAAAGGGTAATTGGTTATAAATAGGTAATATTATTATTTAATAATATATTTTTATAAATAAGTAATGTTAATTAAGTAAAAACTAATTAAGGGCAATTAAGTAAAATCACAATGTACCATACTGACCAACCAAAAATAAGGGCAATTAAGTAAAATCACAACGTACCATACCGACCAACCAAACTTTTAATGTTTCGCCTATTATATAATAGTACTAGCTTATATCCCGTGCGACGCACGGTCTTCTTTAATATTTTCTTATTTTTTATTTAGATTTTAGTTATTATATATAATTTGATAAAATTCTAATATATATATACCGGATTTATAAATCTAACAATTTAATATCTAAATTTAATATATTCTTGACGTAATCTGTAGTAATATTTTAGATATTAAAATATAAAATATTTTAAAATAACAGATCTAATGATTCGTATTTTTTTACTCTTAAAAATCTAAAAAGGGACTCAAATGTAAATATCAAAATATGTGCTCGTGCAATATACTGAGTTTATTTGAATATACTATTACTTTTATTTTCATTAATTATCTCGTTTAAATTGAATGTTAAAAGAATTATAATAAACATGAATTTCATAAGTTTAATATAATAATATTACCAATATATCTGTCTTTTGCCGTGTTATTTTTAATTTGAACATGAGTTGTTTCAGTTAAAAAATATAAAACAGGTAATATTCTTAAAAAGACAATTAGTTACTTATTCACAATTATATAAATTATATTACTTTTTTTATATATGTCGTCTGCATTATTTTTAGAAAATTAGTTGTTTAAGTTAGAAAATATAAAAGAGGTAATGTGTTTTAGCTGAAAAGAATAAATAGTTATTTATTAATATTTATATAAAAACAATATTACCATTGTATATTTATTTTGCATGTATTATATTTAGAAGATAAGTTGTTTTAGTTAGAAAATATAAAATAAATAATGTGTTTTAGCTGTCGGTTATAAATATATAATAATATTACCATTTTATATATATGTTACCCGTCTTATTTTTAGAAAATGATTTGTTTTAGTTAAATAGATATATGAAATAGGTAATATGTTTTAGTTGAAAAATGTATTTGGTTATTAATAAATTGGTTTCCATATATGTGTATTTAGAAGATGAGTTGTTTTATTTAAAAATATAAAAATAATTTGTTTTAGCTGAAAAAGGTAACCGTTTATAAATATATAATAATATTACCATATTATATATATGTTGCCTGTTTTATTTTTAGAAGATGAGTTGGTTTAGTTTAAAAATAATATAAAATAGGTAATGTACTGAAAAAGGTAATTGATTATTAATAAATTGGTTATAGATAAGTCCGTGAATCGGCCCAAATACCGACCGACCGACCAAAACTTTTAATGTTTCGTTTTTAATAATATAGTATAGATAGATTGATGAGGACATGTAAAATTTTGAAAAGTTTTTGAAGATATCAATTGAGTTCTTTAGCATTTTTTAACATTAACAAAATTACCCTTGCCTTGCTTCAACAACCCTGCCCTAGTGTAAATACCAATCAAAATCAAAGCTCATATATAGTCTCTTCTTGACATGGATCGCCAACCACCCACCCACTCGCCAACAACATAAGTTAGCAATGTCCCTCTTTACTTTTCCCGCAAGTGTAGAACTATATTTTCCGCGGCGGACTTATTTCTTCTTCTTTTTTCTTTTTTAACAGAACGCAGGGAACTATTTCAAATAAACTAGAAATTAAAAACTTTGACTCCCAAGTCCAACTATCCATACTATTATATTAAATACGAAACATTAAAAATTTTTGTAATCGGTTTTTAGTCAGCTCCTCCATAGTCTGGTCATCCAATATCTAACCGCGTTAGATCTTTTTAATTAAATTAATGATAACCATTGGATATAATACTAAATATTTTTTGGTATGTTGTGATTTTACTTAATTACCCTTACTTAACTGCACTTCGTGTTTTTACTTAATTACCCTTACATATTTATAAAAACTATTATTAAATAATAATATTATCTATTTATAACCAATTACCTTTTACACATAATATATATATATATATTTTATTTTTTCTGAAAAATTCTCTTACTTTTCCAAAAATATCACGGCCAATTACCATTTTTAACTAAAACATATAAGCTTTTTATTTTTACTTACTAAAACGTATTTAAATAATTAAAATTATTAAATTTTAAAACCTCATTTTCCAAAACTATCACAGACATTTACCCTTTAAAACTAAATATATGTTACATTTTTTATTCTTCCATACTAAAACCCCTCATTTTCCAAAAATATAACGATCAAACCATTACTTATTTATTTTAAAATTTGTTTTAATGTTTTTAATTAATTAAAAGTGTTTAGCTATTTTAACATGACTACTTTTTTTAACAAATTTAATTAAAAAAATAATAATAAAATAACAATTAAGAATCCGTGCATCGCACGGGTTTTAAGCTAGTATTATATAATAGCCGAAACATTGAAAGTTTTGATTTCGATTTTTGGTAATTTATTCTATTTAATCTATCTATCTGTACTATTATATAATAGCCGAAACATTGAAAGTTTTGATTTTCGATTTTCTCACTTATATAACATAAATACAAACTCTTTTAATTATCCTTTACTAAGAATTCAAAAACACGACCTTTTTTTTAGAAATTATTTATATTTATATTTATATATATTACAACAAAATATCTTGATAATTTTGACGATTATCTTGACTGACATGCTTACTAAGCTAATAAATTTTTATAAAATATATAAGTTTTTTTAGATTTAAAGTAAAGTCGTCCGTGAAAAGCAGGAGTTATAGACTTGTATCACATTAAAATGGAATGCAATAAAAATGAAATTAATTTTTTTTTGACTCCGAAGTCTAAATATATCGCTTGAAATTTTAATTAAGTTAAAAACTTAAAATAGTCTTCGATGTCAATGATTTAAGTAAGTTTTAAGTGTTATTAAATTCCATATTAATATTTAAATTGCTATGGTGAAACTTAAATAGTAAACTTAGTTACATTTAAATAAGAGATCTTTTAAAAAATACGACTTTCTTAATTTGTTTTACAAAATATTTCTTTTAATTTTTTTTATTCTTTTGCAAAAAAACGATTTTGCAACTGTATGTAACCAAAAGTAATTTCAATTATTTCTTATAGGTAAATAATTTTTTGTTTTTTGCAAATATTTTCAGAAGATAGTAAGTTCGCAAAGAAACTTTAAAAAATACTAATATTTTTGATAAATTCTCTTATAAAAGATGAAGGGTCAAATAATAAAATGTGAATTTATTTATCCATTACCTATTTATTTCATATCTTAATTTGTATTTTCAAACCGAATTTTTAAAATTTGTCCTTTTGTTTAATATAAATATTGCATTTCTAAACAATTATTTCACATGTTATTTAAAATAGAGTTTTTTTCATAAATACCCACCTCTAAATGTTTTTGAACTTTTTGCAAAAATACTATATTTTTGAAATTATTTTCAAAAATACGGTCTGCAACTAGATGCAATCATGTGCAACTTTTGCAATTAGAATCAACGCAACAATCTGCAACTTTTTGCAACTTTTGCAACCAGAATCAACCATATGAAACTTGTTGGTAATGATGTTTTTCCTGATTTTAGGGTTGTAAACAACCCTAAAATCAGGGTAGGTTAGGGTTTAGAGTCTAGGATTTAGGGTTGTAAACAACCCTAAACCCTAAACCCTAAGTCTGTATACGAATTATTCGTCATTCTTAATATTTTTAAAACCCAAAATAGAAATATTGAACCCCAAAAGTTAACTATTGAACCCCAGGGTAAACCAAGACCACAAGTTTACCCCTTTTATTAATATTTTTTTTTGAATTTTTAGCTGTTTTTTCAATTATTTTTTTAAAAAGTTGCATGTAGTTGCATCTGGTTGCGTTGGTTGCAGACCGTAGTTTTTGAAAATATTTTTTGGTTGCATCTGGTTGCTTATAGTTGCAGACCGTATTTTTGAAAATAATTTCAGAAGATAGTAAAATTGAAAAAAAAACTTAGAAAAAGTAGTATTTTTGACAATTTCTCTTTAAAATATAATATTTTAAAGTTTATCATTTTTAACTCAACTGAGTAATTTTTGAAGAAAAATTCAATTGTTATAAACACATTCAATTTTGTTATTTCATGTAGGCTTAAAATTTTAAATGATATGACTTAATAATAATTTAATATATGTTGGTTGTAATAATTTTAGAAAAAAAGGATATTGAATATTAATTTTAATATTTAATAATATAGTATAAATATAGATAGATAAATAGAATATTTTGGTAAATAAAAATCGCCATATTTCTTTTGACTGAGTAATCAATTAAAAGTGTGACTTTGACCTGGATCTATCCCTGATTTAATTGTAGTTCATTCGAAAATCCATACCCAAAAATTTGATTCTTAATTGAAACATTTTGAAAATCACATAGAAAGTTGTTTGCGAAAAAGAAAAGATCACCAACCTCGTTGTATTGAAAGTACCCTCCTATCCCCACTACCACCAACCAAATCAGAAAAATAGGCACACCCCCCGAGGGCAAAACAGTAAAATCGCGCAACCGCCACGCCTTTAAAACCGCTCCTCCCATCCTCATCCCAATCTGTGCAAACCATCCAAGCTCTCCTCCATTTCCACTCTAGTCTGTCTATACACCCACCCACCCACCCAAATGGATCCCGTAAACACATGGGGAAACACACCTCTGGTAACAGTAGACCCCGAGATCCACGACCTTATCGAAAAAGAAAAACGCCGTCAGTGCCGCGGAATCGAACTCATTGCCTCCGAAAACTTCACTTCCTTCGCCGTCATCGAAGCCCTCGGCAGCCCCTTAACAAACAAATACTCCGAAGGCATGCCCGGTAATCGCTATTACGGAGGCAACGAGTTTATCGACGAGATCGAAAACCTCTGCAGATCACGTGCCTTGATTGCTTACCGTTTAGACCCAACCAAATGGGGTGTAAATGTTCAGCCTTATTCAGGTAGTCCCGCTAATTTCGCCGCCTATACGGCTGTGTTGAATCCTCATGATAGGATCATGGGACTTGATTTGCCTTCTGGTGGGCATTTGACACACGGCTATTATACTTCTGGGGGTAAGAAGATATCGGCCACTTCGATTTACTTTGAGAGTTTGCCTTATAAGGTCAATTCCACAACTGGGTATATCGATTACGACAAGCTGGAGGAGAAGGCTTTGGATTTTAGGCCTAAGTTGATTATTTGTGGTGGAAGTGCTTATCCTAGAGATTGGGAGTATAACAAGCTGAGAGATGTGGCTGATAAGTGTGGAGCTCTTTTGCTTTGTGATATGGCTCATATTAGTGGCCTTGTCGTTGCTCAGGTTTTTTTCTTTCTTTTGAATGCTGTGGACCTGGATCTATTATGTTGTTGTGATTGTGTATTGCTTTTTATTATGTGGATTAAGATCTGGGGTTTCTGTCAAATGTCAATACAGAATTATGCGGGGATATGTAATGTTTGATTTCAAATGGAGTGAGATCTAGGTTTTGTGTATTCATTTGTCAACTACAAGTCTTAACATAAGCTGCATTATTGGACAACTTCATGTCATGTAGTTTGTGCACAACATTTTATTTATATTTTTTAGTCAGACACTTGTTTTTTTCTCTGCTTCTGATACTTTAATTTGATTGAATTTTAGATCTAGTTTTTTGTGTAGAATCTGAGTATATATGCTTGGTTTTTGAGAGCTTTGTGGTTGATATTTAGTTACGGGGCGTATTTGTCCGTCAATTTTTAGCTTAGCTGTTTCATGCAGGAATTTGGAGCCAGTTATCGTGTCTGAGATTTAAGGATCTGTGGTCACATTTAAATGTGTCTATGTGTTATACCATGTCAAGTTCTTTTGCGATTACTGAATTACATACAGGACAAATTTCTATTTCTTTTTTTGTTACTACCCCGTTAAATGATTGTGTTACTGGCATGTTATATTCATTTTTAATCATGACTTGTCGGGGTTCTTTACTTCCTGCTTTTTACTTGTCATTATTGATTTATATATTATAACTTTACTTGCAGAAGTTTACTTTGTTGGTGAGGATCCAGTTTGAATGAAATATGCTCCTGTTGGCATCTCAAAAATAATTTAATAATACTAATCTGTATCTGATCTAAATCTACCTTTTTAATATTCAATTATTCAAATGACCAGATCTACATCTGATCTAATTGTCTTAGTTAGCTTTGTATATCCAATCTCAGTCATATTTGCGGATTTTTTTTTCCCGAATCTATTTAATTAGAAAGTTTGTGATAAACATGTATGTCACATTTGCCAGACTGGATTATGCACATGCTACTGCTTGTATCTGACAATACTTTTTCCGAATTGCAGGAAGCTGCCGATCCCTTTGAATACTGTGACATTGTCACAACCACAACCCACAAGAGTCTGAGGGGTCCTAGGGCTGGTATGATTTTCTACCGCAAGGGGCCTAAACCACCAAAGAAGGGTCAGCCAGAAAATGCTGAATATGATTTTGAGGACAAAATCAACTTTGCTGTGTTCCCATCTCTACAGGGTGGTCCTCACAATCACCAGATTGGAGCCTTAGCTGTTGCCCTCAAACAAGCTGCCACTCCTGCATTTAAGGCATATGCCAAGCAAGTTAGGGCTAATGCAGTTGCCCTTGGAAATTACTTGATGAGCAAAGACTATAAGCTAGTTACTGGTGGAACTGAAAATCACCTTGTCCTTTGGGATCTTCGCCCTCTTGGATTGACTGGTAAAACATTTAAGTTTGAAGAGTTCTTTGTGAATAAATTGTTTTTGTTATTCATATAAATTTATTCAATGTGCCGATATAATCTATTGAGGAAAATGCCGGAAAAGTTTCAATGCCTACTTATTTATTTGTTGCTGATAATTCAGGCAACAAAGTTGAGAAGCTTTGTGATCTGTGCAACATCACTGTTAACAAGAATGCTGTATTTGGCGATAGCAGTGCATTGGCTCCGGGAGGAGTCCGCATTGGTATGACCTGTTCATTGAGTTGATGTGTTATTCTGTTAGCTAAAAATTAAATATGTGGTGAAGAATAATAATATTTGTGTTTTCTTTTCAGGTACCCCGGCTATGACTTCAAGGGGTTTGGTTGAGAAGGACTTCGAGCTGATTGGAGAGTTTCTTCATCGTGCTGTTACCCTCACCTTGTCGATCCAGAAGGAATATGGCAAGCTTTTGAAGGACTTCAACAAGGGTCTTACAAACAACAAGGAGATTGAGGAACTAAAGGCTGACGTTGAGAAATTCTCGTCGTCTTTTGACATGCCTGGGTTCTCAATGGCTGACATGAAGTACAAGGATTAAGTTGGAACAATCACTTACAAGTGTTATCATATCTTTTGTTGTGTTTGAATTATAAATCTTAAAGTTCAGTCAAAATGTTTTCTAAAAGGAAATAAGGTTCAAGTCTTGGCCAAATGGGTTTTATGCTTGTAGGGGTTAAGCTTGTGGATTTTGAGCTACTAATAGAAAGCATGTAGGTAATGTGGAATGGTGTGAACACCTCCAAAATATGTTATGGATTGTTATTGCTTCGTTTATTGTTCCTAAAATTTGTATCAGCACTATTGCTGTGTTGCATAATTGCATTAATTCACAGCTAAAAGTTAATTTCAAATCGGTGGGGTTTTTTAAGACGGATCGGTTGGCGAGCGTTCGAAGGATGTCAATATGTCAATTATAAATACAAGACAATACATGCAATTTTAAGCAATACATGCAATTTTTTATTAGGGATTTTAGTCCAAAACACTTGTTCCAATCATTCTCATTCATATGTATGAATTTTTGGTGAGAATATTAATCCCCATTTTTGAGTAACCAATTTAGCTCCGCTATAGTTTCACTATGAAAAATGCTAGATTACTCAAATTCGATTTTAAATTTGTCCCCAAATATTATGTTTCAGAATTTGATTGGTATTAATCGAAGGAAAATTAAATGGACTCCCTTCATTTATATAAATTTCATCAATTAAAATTTCTAAAAATATCACGTCAAATCATACTATTCGTAAACTTTATTTAGAAACGCTTTTGGAATATGTAGTAACGTACCTATCACAAACAATAAAGATATGCAATTAAAGAAGATGAAGTTTAGAAGAAGCACACAACCAATTGTATTTAAAAATCTGAGAAGCTTACAATGAGAGTACATATCTACAATGTGAGAACTGCTAGAAAACATTACCCATTGACTTGTATCTAATTGTCTAACTGATTCTGTTACAAGATTGCTGACTAGACCTATGAGCTAGAGTGAAGTTTTATTTGTTTTTGGCACCACTTGATTGTTGCTTGAATCCTCTATCTCTATAACATCCCCGCTCAAGTTGAGGATTGAAAAAGATTACAAATCCTCAACTTGGACATAAGATAAAACAGAGTTGCAGAAGACAAAGCTTTAGTAAGCATATCTGCAGGTTGACTGTGAGAATCAATATGATCAGTAACAATTATACCAAGCTGGAACTTCTCTCGAACAAGATGACAATCCAATTTTATATGTTTAGTTCTCTCATGAAACACTGAATTAGAAGCAATGTACAAGGCAGATTTGCTGTCACAGAATAATTTGACTGGTGTAAGATGAAATACGCCAAATGTCTTAAACAAATGAAGAAGCCATGTTATTTCACAACATGTATCACCCATACACTTATACTCACTTATACTCAGCCTCAGCTGAGGACCTTGAAACAATGTGATGTTTCTTGCACTTCCAAGAGATTAAAGATAAGAAAAATATCAAAGTCCCCACTTTCTAATTTAAAATGTATCAATATTATCATGAAAGTAAAATTTGACTTATTTAGGTCAGTAAATAATTAAAAATGTACGCACTGTGAAAGTCAATGCTTAAGTTAACAGTCAGTGTGAATCATTGGGTCTATCTAGTTCTTAGTCATAAAGGCATTCCTGTAAAATATATAAAAAACAAGCCTATAGTATTGTGTCACTTTGTGTCACTTACTTGACCCTTTGACTAGGGGATCCCTTTGTTCTTAAAGGTTCTATATTTCTGTAAATTCAATATTTGTAACTATGTAATTAGTTCTAATTATGACTTGGAAGAAGATCACTAGATCATGTCTCAAGACATTTGAAGACAAGATGAAGAATAAATGTGTTACAATATTGAATAATAAAATTTGTCTAAGTGATGATTCGAGAAGTGTCAAAATGTACTGATGCGAGAAGTCATCCATTCGAGAAGTGCTAAATGTGAAGATTCGAGAAGTCAAGTATATTGGTTCGAGAAGTGAAGAAATGAACTGATTCGACATGTCTAAATTAGTGAAGTCAAAATACATTGATTCGAGATGTCATGATTCCATAATTCAATATATTGATTCGAGATGTGCTTGTATCACTAGTTCGAGAAGTGAAGATAGCTGATTCGAGAAGTGTATTCATATTGATTCGAGAAGTCAATTCGAGAAGTCAGTTTACACTGATTCGAGAAGTCAAGTTATTGAACCAAGCATCTCTGAGATATCGAATGGAGGACTTAGCAGAATTTATAATCAACATCAGACAAAAGTTTTGGGAACAAGGAATCAAATCAAACCAATGCATATGCGATGGTCATAATCAGTTGCAGTATGCACATGGAAAGTTTACAAAGAAGCTTAGAGAGATAGTCAAATGAAACAACTAAAAATATGAATCTGGAAGTATGTAAAACAAATAAAGTTTACAAGATGCCAACTTTCACCAAAATAGTATAGACATAGTTTGGAAATCTTTTTGTCTATTACTAGTTTTGTAAAAGCAAGCCGTGCGTAGTTTTATAAATACACAACTTCCTTATCTTTAGTTGTAAGTTTTTCTATCACATTCACGCTGTATCTCTCCGAGAAAAACGAAGCTGAGAATTCAAGTTCAAATTCACAGTTTTTAGCACCTTTCAATCTAATACAACATTATGTTAAAATTGAATTTGTGTGTTGTTATTATTCCGTATTATTTAGTATACAACAAACAAACTTCAAGCTACATTAAAAAGTAGAATCAAAACGAAGATAATCAAAGAAACAACTGATAATATATTCAACCCTTCTATATTATCTTTTTGTGAAACTCATACTCAACAAGTGGTATCTGAATCAAAATAGAGAAAGATCTAAGATGAGTTCACAAAAGACTACATGTACAGTGAAAGTTCCAAAGTTCAGAGAATTACAATCTATGAAAGATAAAGATGTTGTTGTTCTTGAAGGCTGCTAATCCTATGTATCCTGAGATTCTCAAGAATGGTCCTTTCATTCCACAACAAGAAGTTCAAGGCTCCACTTCTGCACCACTGTCATTGCCAAATCTTATATTCCAAAAGATGTTTCTAAATGGACCGACACTGAGAAAGAGAAAGTTGCATTAGACAGCCATCTCATGCTGATTATCATTAATTCTATGGAGCTGTCTACGTTTGCTAATATTGCTTCTTGCACATCTGCAAAAGAGATGTGGGATCACATCGAGATTCTTTGTGAAGGAACTGAGGAAGTTAGAGAACACATAAAGCAAATACTGGTCACACAGTATGAGGCTTTCAAGGCTCAACCTAAAGAAAATATCACTGAAGTGTTTGAGAGATTTCATAGACTTATCACTGAGTTACAAATGAATGGCAAAGTCGATAGCATAAACGAACTAAACATCAAGTTTCTGATGGCAACACCAAATCATCTTGAGCAAAAGGTTATCTCTCTAAGAGATAGAGATCTAAACAAAGTCACTTATGATGTATTGTATGGTGTACTAAGAACACATGAACTTGAGACAATGCAGAAAAGAGCTATTCAAGCACATCAAGGCAAAATGGTTAATGCATCTTGTGCCTTGATTGTGAATGAATCTCTCAAAGAACTTGAAGCCTCAATAAGTCAGCTAAGGATTGAAGAAATTACTGAAGATGAACCAGAAGTTGAAAAACCTATGAAGATTGAAGATCTAACTGATGATGACTTCTACACCTTGGAAGAACTGGAGGCTATGGACAACAAATCATTTGAATTCATGGCTAGAAAGTTTCCTCACATCAGATTCAGGAGGACACAACCATTTAAACTTAGGCCATTCACCAACAATTCTTCTAACAAAGGAAAGACTCCCATGAAGCTATATAAAAGTAAATTCAAGACTGGCTCTTTTGATATGTCTTCTATCAGGTGCTTTCAATGTAATGACTTAGGATACTTTGCTAGTGAATGCAAAAAGACAAAGAAGAAAGACAAGGCTTTTCTAGAACTGGAGGCAAAGTATGAGGCTCTCCTGAAAAAGCAATCAAACAAGGCCTTCATAGCAGAAGAAAAATGTTGGGATGATACTGATAGTGATGAAGAAGATTCAACATTCTGCAACTATGCTTTGATGGCTAGTCAGAGAACAATGAAGATTCCTTGGATCACTTACAGGTACCATCTTTAACTACCATTGACATGTCTGTTTCTGAATATAAACAAACTATGGAAAAACTGAGTGTTGAAATGTTTAATATTCATACTAGTATGACTGTTGCTAGTGAGGAAATTGAAAAACTGTCTGCTAAAAATGAATTGTTAAACAGAAGAAATGAAGAACTTGAGTTGATTGCTGTACAAGTAGAAAATCTCCAACAAGAGGTTGAGTACTTGAAAGATATGGTTGAATGTGCTAATCAGATAGAGAAAGCTCTTAGGGATGAACTAGCTGAAAATGAACTTAAGATAAGAGCATTTAGAAATTCATCAAATTTACTACAAACCTATCATGATAAGCATTAAGAGAATATCAAGGCATCTATTGGTTTTAACTATGACAAACTCAAGAAAAATAAGGGTAAGGCATCTGTTGATGATACCAAAGTTGTTCATGAGAATGTACCTCACATTGTGAAAAATGATAAGGCACCTATTTTTAGAGAAGCTTCATTTAGTCTAGATGAGGAATCTCTGTTCATCAAGCAAATGCTAAATGAAGAAGATGAGGCAAAATCTAGTGAAAAACCTACACCCTCTATGTAACACCCTTAGATCCGGGGTCGGAGATCCAGGTTGTCACTACCACCTTAATTCCCAATTAACAATACTTACCTTGAATTATTAGTCATCACATGCTATGACCCCTCCAAAGTTATTATACAACACATATTATAGTCTCAGAAACAATAATTAAACATTACCAAAGAGTCATTAAATCCATCACATTAAAGTTATTATAGACCACATGTTATCCTTCCAAAAGGTAGTTACCGATAGAGTCTCTACTTGAAACAATACCGGAAACCAGAAAGTTTGCTTGATTTAATTGTCTTACATAAACCATACTTAAATATAAGGCGGACCAACCAAAGCTGGAACCCTAACCAACTAAGTCCGTCTACCTGACGTGGGGCTCTGACAAACAAGCTACGGTAGTGCTGCACGTTTCCCACGCGCTTGCGACCAATGGTCCTTTGCGTGGCCATGATGCTGATATGTTGTGTTGTGATATATAAAGAAAGCAAGAGTGAGCAATATAGCTCAACATATAAATTAAGTAGTATAAAACATAACTTTAACCTTTTGAAAACTTTCCGGTCATCTAATAGACCATAGATTCTAGTATCAAAATACTGAAATGAATCATTCCGTCAAAACATACTACAGTTCATATACTGTACAGGGAATATAGTTATTCAACCACTGCCACATTCCAATTCCAATTGGAAGAATCGACGTTACAATGCGCAGTACAATGAATATAGGTAGTTCAGCACCTAGGCTTTCGCTACAATGCGTAGTACAATTCCAATTGGAAGAATCGACGTTCAGGAATACACCACGATACACGATGATCAGTCGTTGTATCACAAAAAACACTTTTTCTACTAGTAGATGGACGAAACCTTTATATGGTTATCACCCCAGCCGCATATGGGCTATCATATGCACCCCCGGACACCTATAGTACCTCTGCATATGTGTGTAGGCGCCCCGGTACCAACGGTACCTCTGTCTACGTTCATAAGGCCACCCGATACTTATAATACTACTGCCCATGTTTCTCCCATCCTTTGATGAGTCCTATCTTTACTTGGAACGAAATTTAATCCTCGTTCCCCGAGCGTCATGCCCATTGATAGGTCTAGATTTTAGTACCGTACTTACTTCCGGAAGTTTGAGGAAGTAATCATATCATGTGGGTTGACTCTTGTCAACTGATAAAGTATATACCATAACTTTAAAATCACGACCTGGGAGTTAATCAGAATTTTTCTTAAATTAACGAGATTGAAATCCTTTAATTTGGATAGGGTAGTAATCCCAAGATATGAATGTTATCGAGGAATAGAAGGAGTAAAAATCATTCGCTCAACTACATAAACTGGATTCCCAATTTTTGAGGAGTTAGGAAATATTTATTCGGATTTAAATATTTTAATAAACTCGAAAATAATATTTGGGAATCCTAACTATATTTAAATAATTTTTCTGAAGGTCAGAAAATATTTTAAATAATTAAATAAGTCCTTAAATAATTTTTAAATAAGGTTTTATGATTTTTAAATTATTTTAAATTATTTAATAAATAATAAATTAGTATTTATAAATAAATAAACAATTTAGAATATTTAACAAATATTTATTAAATATTAAACAATTAAATAAATCCTTTTTAAATGAATATACAAAATAATATCCATTTAGTCAAATAAATATTCAAATAATATTTAATAATATTATTTAAAATATTTATTATTTTTAAAATATCCAAATTATATTTATTGGAATATTTTAATCAATAATCAAATAACCTGTCTGAGGCAACCTCCGGGTTTTTATGACAACGTTTATGAAATTATTTCCAACTCCCGGTCTAAGGTGAATATAGAAAATACGCTCTACACCTTAGAGCCTCATATACATCGACTTATATCTATATCAATATATAGCATATAACCAAACATTTTTCATTTGAAAGCCGATACGATAATTAAAACAGGTCATGCATTTATAACAGTTATATCACAACAATAAGAATTTAAATAATAGCCGAATACTTAAGTTTCGGGTTTTGAAAACTTGCCTGGTAGTCTCGTGGGAGTTTGGACTTGGTGAGTGGAATGAAGATCTATACATGATTATTAAACGTTCGATTAGTCATTTAAACGATTCACTTAAATCACAACACTTACACAATAACTACTTCTCTAACGACCTCTTAATTAACTCGTACTTGGTTCGTCACAATTCCAAAATGTCCATTAATCTTTTCGTAAAAGGTTTGGTTTGTAACGACTCACCATTTATCACTTTTACTTAAACGAATTCTAGTTTATAATGAATCATCCACTTAAGGGGTTTTCCACTTGCGCACCCTCTGATCAACCATTTTTATAAAATCGAAATATTAATATTTTACTCAATTCTTTTTGGGTTGTCTTCCTTACTGTCCGGCCTATTTATTCTCAAATGTTCATAATTTTATACAACTGTTAAGTGATCCGAATTCAGTTCACAACCTAGTGTCTTGTAGCAGTGTTTGTTTCTTGAATCACTTTCACTAAAATGACCATAACTTTTAAACCATAAATCTCCTCAACATGATCTTTATATGCATACAAACTACAAAACAAGATATTTTTATATATGAGCAGTGGTGTTTAAAAACATGAATATTGTTGGTCCGAAAATGTGTTACAAGGCAGCTCTAGTTCTAGTGGTCACTATAATGTTCATACACGTCATAACTTCGAAGTTTAACCAAGATACTCCATCAAACAACCTTTAAATCACCAAGAATCTCATATTTATCATATCTTGGTTCTTAAACTTCATAAGAATATCATCAACATCAAACCACAATCATTTATCATCAAATTTCATCATCTAAACACCAAACTACCAAGAACTAACACTTATAACAACATATCTTGAAACTATGTTCATAAGTAATCATAAATTAAAGATGGAGAGAGTTTATACCTTTCTTGGAGTGATAATAACACTAACTTATAGCTTGGATGCCTTAATAATGCTTGATATATCCTTACGAGCTCTAAACTTTCAAGAAAACACAAGAACACTATATTAGTTACTATTCATTCTTGAATTTAAATTCAAGATTTCTCCATGAAAACTAAAAGAATGAGTTTGAGTTTTTTATATTACCTTCTACTAATCAAGGGCTATCCAAAGAGTATTTGTTTGGAATTTATGGAAGCTTTATGAAGTGTTAGGTCCTGATAAGTTTGTAGAAAGGGGGGGGGGGGGGGGTTGAATACAAACTATACCATTTTATCGAAATTTGTCCTTTGAATAATATAACAATTAAGAACAAATTAATGCGGAATATAAATGAAACATGATTCAAGTTAAATATAACTTATATTAAACTTGAAGGGTGTTGCAAATACAATACGGATTACAAAGTATTTATCTCAAACAAATTAATACAAATTTAGAATAAATTCGACATGAACTTTTCTAATATTTGTAATAAAAAGATCGAATGCTAAAAGCAATGTTCGAGATAAATTCTAGGGATATAAATCCGCTAGATAATCAAAGCAATACAAGTAATCAACTTCTAGTGGTTTGGATTTAACAATACAAACTAGAATTAATTGCTTGAGAAGAAATGAGATCAAAAAGCTTTCTTGTTCTTGAGAAAATGTCTTCTGTCTGTTTTTATAATTCCCGTCCTATCTTTTCTGTCCAGCCGTCTTGATTTATATCAATTCATAAGCCTTGTATGACCTGTTAATTAAATCAAAATGATTTAATAAAACAAATCAATACACTTGTATGACCTATGAATTGAGCTCGGTAGAACCATGCTCCTTCAATAGAACCTGCAGAAAGTGTTCGGTATGACCTCAAGTTTTTCTAACAACTATTCGGTAGAACCTCCAAAAGCAATTTGTATGACCTCAAATTTTGTGTCTGTATGACCTTAGATAAACTAACCTGTATGACCTGAAAGGAGTCGGTAGAACCTGGAATCTTTACAGACCAGGTCATACCGAGTTTTCTGAAGGTCATACAAGTCTAGTTAGAAAATCCTTTTAATTTATTTAGTTAGATTAAATTAAAGATTAAATTAATTCTTTTATAGAATTAAGTTAATAAATAATTTAGCCAACTAAATTAGTTAATCTAATAAATAAATTAATTCTAATAGAATTAAATTATAAATTAAATTAACTTAACATGAAAGGAATTTAATCTAAAAACCAAGTTTTCTCAATTTCCTGAAAACCACTGAATGTAGATGATTTAATTCCACTGATTGACGTCGTCATTCGATGCACTGTCTGGTTCATGAATAACTGACATCAAATGAAAGTTCTTCATCTTTAAAACATTTAAAGCTGTGGCTTCTTTTCTTTAGCTCTGATTAAACTCTGTATCCTGTACTTCTTCTGTCACAAACTGGAAATCTCTGTCACTGTAGTAAATTCACTTACTTGAATACTTCACTGAGGCTTGAACAATAAATTGAACTTATTTCAATGTAGAATAACTTCAAGTCTGTAGATGACTTTAATTCTCCATTCTCTTGACAGATAAAACTCTCTGAGATTCCTGTGACATATTAACTTATTATTTACTTATTACACACTTGTTTAAATTAAGTTGTTTCCTCGGAATATTAATAGGCCTAAACATATGCCTTTCAATCTCCCCCTATTTGTTTGTTAGAGAATAACAATCAAATACCTAGAGGATAACTCAACTAACTTAAACAAGAAATAGAAATGACTTTTAAGAGCCAAGTAAATAACAAGAAAAGTTCTGGTTTATATATAACATTTCCAGATTCAAACATACAAGATAAATACAAGATAGTTGTTCCTCTAGCCTGAACAAGTGATAACATAGATTCTATCTTGATCTACCTAAGCATAACAAAGATGTATACATTTAAAAACTTATGCTTCCTTCACTGATTTCTCCTTCTTCTTCTTCACTTTCTTCAACTTCTTCTAGCTTTTCCAACAATTCTTCATCAAGAACTTGATCTGATTCAGAAGCAAAACTTGATGGCATGATTGGTTGAGGAGTTACTTTCTTGAGTCTGTTCTTGAGTTGAGAATATCTCTTGATTTTGTGCTCATAGTACTCCTTGATGATGTCAGCAAACTCAGTCTTCTTTTCAGAAGCAAAACCAGAAGTCCTTAGCAGATGTTCAGTGTGAACTAATCTTGTGGCAGTAACAGAAGCTAAGGATACTGGATCTAGTCCTACAGTCTGAACAGAAGTGCCTTGGTAGAATTTAACTTCAAGTGGCACATCTATAGTTTGAGGACTATTTCTGCTGGCATACTCCCTTAGCCTTTCATTCAGAAGAACGTTGAGATGAGAAGTTTCAAGTGTCTTGCAAATCAACACCCAGAGTTCTGATACAGTTCTTCTCACCAGAAGGTCAAATGAAGCAATGAATGACCCTACATTCTGAAAAGAGACAAAGATTTGGGGTTCTTCTAACACTCTACTATAACCAATACCTACCCTGGTAATCTCTTTCTTCAAAGCCTTGATGTACATGTTATGATCAGGGTTAACACTGCTAAAGGATTTCAATACCTTTAATAATTGAGCATCATTGTTAGAAGACTTCTGGGGCTTTGCAAATAACTCTCTTGCTTGATCCCATCTCTCTCCAATCTTCAACTTGATATCCATCCTCCTATCCTTGACTTTAAGACTATGAAGACTTTGTTTGACTTCATGCTCAGCCTTTTGAACTTTAAGCTTCTGGGAGATGATATCAGCTACTCTAACATTCTCCTCTTTTCTCCTCCTTATTTCTGCCCTTTCCTTGAGAATCTCCCTTTCAAAGGCAGGATCTGGATTGTACAAATCATCTTGATCATCCCAGTCCTCCACATTTATTTCACCTTCTTCACCATCTGCTTGATCACTATCAGACTTTGTATATTCTTGCTCACCTTGAAAAACAAACTCATCATTAGGTAGCACTCCTTCTTGATCAACAGCTTTTCCTTTCCCCTTATCCTTTACTCCTCCTTGACCTCCAGCTACTCCACCCTTATTCTCCCCCTTAGTTGAGGAATCCTCTACAGATTTATCTTTAGTAGACTTGGGATCCTCCTTCTTACTTCCTTCTCTTCCTGCTTCATCCTTGACATCATTGTCCTCTTCATCATCATCACCCTCAAAGAATTTCTTCTGTTCAGCATTGGGTTGATGTGAGTTCTTGATCATGGTATACAGATGTTTCATGCCCTCGTTCAGATGTTGCATCCCTCCTTCAAGTTTGGCAAACCTCTCATCATTGAACCACTGATGTTCATCAACAGTCTCCTGAATTGAGTCTACCCTAGTTGAAATAATAGGAATCTGCTTGACAGCCTCCCTGATCTCAGCATTAGAAACTATCAGCTCTGACATATCTGAAGCCATCAGTACCTGTGATTCTTGAACAACATTCATTTTGGGGATCAATGTGACCTTCACTCCTTCTATCTCATCTCTAATATGACCCAGCTGATTAGTTACAGAGGTGGAAGAAGAAGACTGTTCAACCACTTGTGCCTTGAGAATTTCTTTTTCAGCCTGGGTGTCTTGAAGTTGTTTCTGCAGACCGGCTATTTGAGCCAATAACGAAGAAGTGTATGTGTCATTGTGTGCACTCATCTCAATTTCTCTCGATGGTGTTTCACTCACCTCACGTGCTTGTGTATCGCTCTATGTTTGTCTCTCAGAACTAACCACTAGATGTCTATCCATGTTTGGAGTTGAAGTGCCTGCAGGAGAAATCACCATAGCCCCTTCTTGAGAGGTCACTGGTGGTGCAATGGGAGTTCGCGAATCCCAATCCATGGTAAAGTCCAAAAATTCATCCGAAATTGAAAACTGAATTGCTTCAGGGATAGACTTACCATGTTGCCCTTCACTTTCTCCAGTTAAAACTGCGAGTGAAGAATCCCTTAAGGGAGCCAGAGATGTTCCCTCTGGGAGGGGAGAAAATGGTTCTATTATAGTGGGCAAAGAACCAGATTTTCCCTCTAAAGCCTGTGAAGGCTCTTCTACCGTGACAATGGTAGGCACTGTTTCAACAAGCATTCCTATGTGCTCTCCTCTCAGAGTGTCCTGTGCATGAGTCTCTACTATTGTTTCAGAAGTATTTGCTCCCATCGTGATTAATGGGAGAGTGCTTGACTCTGTACAGAATGCCATGGCCTGATGGCGAAATTCAATAGATTCATCCTGTTGAGAGGATGTCTCTAGTAACTGTTCATTGGCCTTTTGAGAATCCATATCCTTTTGGGAAGATACAGACTGGCTTACAGATGCCTCAAGGAGTGTTCTTCTCTTCTTTAGTGGTGGAGGCAGAGCTGTGGGATCACTCACATTCATATCTACTTCAAGTTGTTCTCTCAATCTTGTTGTAGCCGGTTGTTCTAGGGGAGCGGTCAATGGATTTGACTCTGTGTGTGGCTCTATGACCGGGGACAGAGGTTGTGGTTCTACAACCCCTTGATCAATCCTAAGAACCTCTTGGGTTAGTGGAGCAGATGAGAGAGGATATATTACCTGAAGTGCACTGGTGTTGGGAGGCGCCATTGAAGTTCCAGCTGACGAGGATCCCACCACTGGATGTTCAATAAATAATAGTGGTAACTGTGGTTGAAGAATCCGTCGCAGATAAGATGGTGGAACTATCGGTCTCATTCCAGACTTTGTATTAGTGGACAAACTAGTGTATATAGTAGGATTAGTGTGTGCGGGGACTTGAAAAGGAGTGTTTTGGAAAAATGTTTTATGTTCATCAGAAAGAACATGATTTAACACTAGAGATAAGAAACGAGAATAGAAGCATCTAACTTTCTTCCCAGTTTGAATGTCTCTAGGGTAATTGAAAATCCTCCTTATCAAGAGATCCCAGACAAGTGTCCCTATGTCCAATCTGACATTGAAAACAGCAGCATAGGCAATGTTTTGTAAAACAGAAGTGATGACTGGAAAGTTGTTCTTGGTAGAATTACTAAAAACTTTGGCTAGACAGTCAAAGAAGAAATCCCACTCACAAGCTAGATTACCCTTATTCAGACGAGGAAGAAAAATATTCCCTTGGTAATTAATACTAGAGAAAAATTGAACTAACTCGTCATCAGTAGGGAATCCAACAAGATTATCATTTGGAAAATGAAGTACTTGACAAAAGATCTCCTTAGTTACTGTGTACTGATCATCAGAAATATTGAACGTGAAAGATTGCATATCATCAGCAACAACAGCAGTTAAGCATAATAGACGAAGGGGTTCGATCTTTAAATCAACAGAAGCAGTGATAGCATAGCTAACAATTGATTGTTCATTTAAAAATCGAATCCACGGCCTAAAACGTTCAACAAAACACTTAAGGGGATCACAATAGCCAATGTAATTATTAAAACGCTCAATAACAAACTCAGCATCCATTGAAAAGAAATAATAGAATTTATTTAATCTGAAAGATTAAAAATCAGAAAGAATTATAAGATTAATTCGAAATAAAATTCAAATTAAACAAAAATTCTTAAGATTTTAAAAACAAAATCCACCAAATTAAATAAATTAAGCAAGAAGGAATAATATTAACCAGAAAAAAATAAACACACCACTCAAGTAATTCACAAATTTTTTTTGCAATAGTTCGTTTGTTCTAAAAAATTAAAACACAAACCAGAGCAATTTTAACTAAGTAAAAACTTGAGTTAGAAAGGAATGAGGAAAAGAACTTGAGGTGCACTGGTATTTATAGAGGAGGGTTCTGCTGAGCTCGGTATGACCTATGGGCAGGTCATACCGAGAAAACACTACAGGTCATACCGAGCAAAACACCTCCAGACCTAAGGTCATACCGGAAAAAAAACTGAAAAAATAAATAAAATAAAAATAAAAAATAAAAGGAGAACCAGTATGACCAATAGAGAAGTCATACCGAGTTCTAATATGACCCAGCAGATAGGTCATACCGAGCAAACTAAAAAAATAATTACAAAAATTAAATCAAAAATCAGTATGACCTTGAGATAGGTCATACCGAAACTCAAAATGACCTGTGGGCAGGTCATACCGAGTATACAAAACAGAAAATAATCAGAAAATAAACTAAAAAGAGAAATATTTTACAAGAAAAAATGCAGAATATTTATAAAAATGCATGAAAAATAATTACAGGCCTAGAAAAATTCACAGAAAATTCCATAAATTCTAGAAAAATATGCAGAAAATTATAGAAATGCAGTAAATTAAAATAAACTTGCAGAAATATTTAAACAACAATATTTACAATCTGAAAAACACCTAAATAATTCTAAATAAATATATTTTCAATAAAAATACATTTCTCCACTTAAAAAATATGAGAAAAATATTTTTAAAGAAAATAAAATATTCAGAGCTATTTAAATTTACAAGCATGTAATATTAAATGAGAATTGACAGTAAATATCAGTTAGATGACAAGAGAAAATGAATTTATTGAAAGAACAAACATGACAGAGATAATGTTAATCACTAAGACTGTTTAACATACCCAATTTACCAACTAACTTGATAAATGTGGATTCGTCAACAGATTTAGTGAATATATCTGCAGTCTGTTCTTCTGTGGGTACAAAGTGTAACTCCACAGTTCCATTCATGACTTGCTCTCTGATAAAATGATACCTGATATCAATGTGCTTCGTTCTCGAGTGCTGCACAGGGTTGTTGGAGATTGCTATGACACTTGTATTATCACACAAAATAGGAATTTTGTCTAATGCAAAGCCATAGTCCTTTAATTGATTCCTTATCCATAAGATCTGAGCACAACAGCTTCCAGCAGCAATATATTCAGCTTCTGCTGTTGAATTGGAAACTGTTTGCTGTTTCTTGCTATACCAGGAAATCAACCTACCTCCTAGGAATTGACAACTCCCAGAGGTACTCTTTCTATCCACAACACTACATGCATAATCAGAATCTGTATATCCAACAAGATTAAAACCAGAATCTTTAGGGTACCAGATACCTAGATTAGGTGTACCCTTAAGATATCTCAAGATTCTTTTCACAACAACGAGATGTAGATCTCTAGGGTCCGCTTGGAACCTTGCACACAAGCATGTAGCATACATAATATCTCGTCTACTAGTAGTAAGATAGAGTAAGGAGCCAATCATACCTCTGTAGCTTGTAACATCTACCTTGATAGAATTGTCAGAAGCTCCAAGTTTCATGGCTGTTGAAGATGGAGTCCTTGCTGATGAAGAATCCTCCATGTGATACTTCTTGAGGAGTTATTTGAGATACTTGGATTGACAAATAAATATACCATTTGACCTTTGACTTACTTGCAATCCAAGAAAGAACTTCAGCTCACCCATCATACTCATTTCAAACTTACTCTGCATAAGCTCAGCAAATCTCTTACAGAGATTATCATTAGTAGACCCAAATATGATGTCATCCACATAGACTTGGACTAATATCATATCACTTTTGTGTTTCTTTGAAAAAAGAGTTTTGTCTATGATACCTCTAACAAAACCATTTTCTAAAAGAAAACCAGAGAGAGTGTCATACCATTTTCTTGGGGCTTGTTTGAGACCATAGATAGCCTTGAAGAGAAAGTACACAAAGTCCAGCAGCTCCTGATTTTCAAAGCCAGGGGGCTGTTCCACATACACTTCGTCATCCAGCTCACCATTCAGGAATGCACTCTTAACATCCATTTGATAGACTTTAAAATTGGAATAAGCTGCAAATGCTAAGAACATCCTGATGGCCTCAAGTCTAGCCACTGGTGCATAGGTTTCATCATAATCAATGCCTTCAGCTTGAGAATACCCTTGTGCAACCAGTCTTGCCTTGTTCTTTGTAACAATGCCATCCTCATTTAGCTTGTTCCTGTATACCCATCTTGTACCAACTACCTTCTTGTTCTTTGGCCTGGGTACCAGCTTCCAGACTTGCTGTTGTTCAAACTGATTGAGTTCATCTTGCATGGCAATCACCCAATCTGGATCAGTCAGTGCTTCCTCAGTTTTCTTTGGCTCCATTTCAGATAGAAATGCTGAATAATGACATTCATTCTGAGTTGCACTTCTAGTTTTAACTCCAACACCTGGATCACCAATGATCAGCTCAAAAGGATGAGCTCTATTCCATACAGTCTGTCTTGGAAGATTTGATCTTGATGATTCGCCTTGAAATTCACTTTGATGTTGTGAGTGACTAGATGATCCTTTATTTGCTCCCCCTGAGTTGTTGCTTGACTGCCTTGATGATTCTTCTCCAGTGTTGGTGGTATCTCCATTGTTACCAGTGTTTCCACCACCACCACCACCACCATGATCATTATCATCATTGTTATTATCATTACCAGCAATAACTTCAGGTGGGGCTACATCATCTGATTCTGAGTCTGGCAAGTTATCAAACTTCAGCTTCTCAGATGAATCTTCTTTTTGGATAATAGGGAACTTAGTGTCATCAAAAGTAACATTGACACTTTCCTTTACTGTGTGACTACCAACCAAGCAGACTCTGTAAGATCTTCTGGAATAACCAACAAAAATAGCTTCTTGTGCCTTTGCATCAAACTTGCCACGTTTCACATTGTCATCTATAAGCACAAAGCATTTTGCTCCAAATACATGAAAGTACTTGACAGTTGGTTTCTTGTTGTTCATGATCTCATAAGGAGTCTTCATTAAGTCCTTGTTGATTAAAGTTCGATTCTGAGTATAACAAGCTGTATTCGCTGCTTCAGCCCAAAAGTACGTTGGAAGTTTGGACTCACTTAACATAGTCCTAACAGCTTCAATCAATGTACGATTCTTTCTTTCCACTACTCCATTTTGTTGAGGAGTTCTAGGGGCAGAATACTGTCTTGTTATTCCTTTATCAGCACAAAAGTCATTTAGAATGGCATTCTTGAATTCAGTATCATTATCTGACCTTATTGCTCTAACAGGGAATCTAGAATCCAGCTCAATCAACTTTATATGGTTAATCACCAGGTGTGGGGTCTCATCCTTGGAATGTAGGAATAAAACCCATGTATATTTTGAATAGTCATCAACAATCACAAGTGCATATTGTTTCTTTGACATGGACATCACATTAACTGGACCAAACAAATCGATGTGCAGTAGCTGAAGTGGTTCAGTTATTGAAGATGTGTCAGTGCCCTTGTGAGAAGCTTTCTTTGACTTTCCTTTCTGACATGCCTCACACAGTCCTTCCTGTGTAAATTCCATCTAAGGCAAACCTATAACCAATTCTCTCTTGACTAAAGAGTTCATGGTTTTGAAGTTAAGGTGAGACATCTTCTTGTGCCATAGCCAACTTTCATCTGATGAAGCTTTAGCATAAAAACAATTAACTTCATCCTTGGATCCAGAGTTCAGATCAGCTATGAACAAGTCACCTTTCCTTACTCCTTGAAGAGCAGGCTTTCCATTCTTCTTGTGAAGGATCTGACACTTCTCTCTTTCAAAGGAAACAACATATCCTCTATAACAGAAATGACTGATGCTGAGAAGATTGAACTTCAGACCTTCCACAAATGATACATCTTCAATGATAACATTTCCGTACTTCAAACAGCCATATCCTTTCGTAATACCCTTGTTGTCATCTCCAAAGGTAACTACTGGGCCAGCTTTCTCAACCAAATCTGATAGCAGGGCTCTATCTCCGGTCATATGCCTTGAACAACCACTGTCAAGAATCCACATAACACGGTTTACCTGTTTAACTCCCTGCAATATCAAATTGATTAGTCCTTCCTCGGAACCCAAACTTGATTGGGTCCGGCATACTTAAAGAACTAGCCTTTGTCAGGCAAAACAACATTTTTAACTACAACTACCTCAACCTCTTTCACAAAAGAACGTTTCCATTTATAACCAGCCTTAACACATTTCTGAGTAGGCTTAGGAATAAATGAATCCACTCTAGTCTTAGGAGGACTAGTAGTTTTATCTCTAACATGCTTCTTATTATTAACATGTTGACGTGGAGCAGTCTTATCTTTAGATACATGCTTTTTATTAAAATAAGCATACATAACATTGAAAGCACAGGACATGCAATTAATCACACCACATGCTTTATGAGAAGAATTAACAACAGGCATGTTAGTTCTACAGTTGTTTTGATCCAACTTATGGATATCTGATTTAGTCTTTTCAGTTGTAGCAACTTTGACTGGAATATCAGATATACACTTTTTGGACTGTGCAACTTCCAAAGCAATATCTTCTTCACGAATCTCCTCAGCAATAATGATAGAGTATTCATTCAGAGAATCTGCCTCGGACTCCTTACAGAAGGGTGTTTCAATACCCTTAAGCACATATGGAACACCCCTTCCTTCAGTTCTGACTCTACAAGGGGAATTAATTCCAAGCAATCCAATGGCCTCATTATAATCATAACCTATACTGACATGATTACCCATAGCTTGTTTATTGAGAATCTCTTTAGCCGTCTTACAAGAGTTGTAATAGGCATTTGATTTTGTATTAAGCACATTATTCTTTTCTTTAAGAATGGTTTCCAGTTGAATATAACATTTAACCCTATTCTCAAGAAATGCAATTTTCTCAATAAGTTCATCCTGATTAACATGCACTAGTTTTAATTCTTTTATTTCCTTTTCAAGATTTGTGTTTAAAAGAATTATTCTATCATTTTCAGTGCGTGCACAATATAAGGTGCCACCAAGATGACGAATCATTTCAGTATCAGTAAACTTTACCTCCGACATGTAGGATGAAGATGAAGTGCTTGCCTCTTTAGCCACTAAAGCAAGGTTCCCAATCTCACCTGCTTCTTCATCACTGTCAGTGTCATCCCAGCTCTTTCCTTCAGCAACATAGGCTTTCCCAATCTTGTTCTTCTTGCTAGAATCAAATGTGTTTCTTGTCACTTGTTTTGGCTTTCTGCATTCAGTAGCAAAGTGACCCAACTCATTGCAATTGTAGCATCTGATTGTGCTCCTATCCACAGTTCCAGTTTTGTAGCCACCCCTTGTGCTACTTGAAGAGGAAGATCCACCTCTCTGAAATCTGGGCCTGAACTTAAGATTGGGATTCCTCTTGAATCTAAACTTCCCAAACTTCCTGACTATCAAAGCCAAATCACCATCCTCCAGTTGATCAAATTCCTCTAAAGAATAGAAGTCACCACCAGATTGATCAATGGATGTTAATCCATATTCAGCATCAATAACATTCATGTTAGATCTGGAAGGTTGAATAACCTTCACTTCCAGTTTCCGTGGGACTTCAGCAGCCAATGCAGTAGAAGTACTAACTATCCTCCCAGTTCCATATAACTCATCCTGTTGAATTTGCTCCAGCTCATAGGTCTTTAGAACACCATACAGTCTTTCCAAAGCAATCTCTCCAATATCTCTTGCTTCTCTAATGGCAGATATTCTGTGCTCCAAATGACGTGGAAGTGTAAGTAGGAACTTCTTGTTAATTTCCTTGATAATGTAGCGCTTCCCATTGAGATTCAGATCATTGATTAATTTGTTGTATCTCTCAAAAACCTCAGAGATACCTTCACCAGGGTTTGATCTGAAATGCTCATATTGAGAGGTGAGAATTTCCAGCTTATTCTCTCTAACTTCCTCTGTCCCCTCATTGATTATCTCTATAGTCTCCCAAATGTGTTTGGCAGTATCACAGTTTAGGACATGATTATGCATGATAGGATCAAGACAATCAACAAGGATCAACTGAAGACAGGCATCCAAGGTAACATCCTCTTTTTCATCAGGAGTGTAGTCCTTGGGATCCTTAGGGTACATCCTAGCAGCCCTAGTAACAACATCATTCTCCATTAGCTCTCCCTCAATAATCATAGGAAGTCTTGGTCCATTCTTCAGCACATCAAAGTATTTAGGATTAGCAACTTTAAGAAATAGAAGCATTTTCTTCTTCCACATTGAATAATGCTCCTTGCTGAACATGGGAATCTTTACTGTACCAACCTTCTGTGTAGTAGACATCTTTTGAGATTTTTAGGAATAATAAAAATTTCAGAGTTTTTTAAAAAAAATCTCAAAACAATTGGATCTTTGATTTGTATGTCAATCAAAAGGCTCTGATACCAATTGTTAGGTCCTGATAAGTTTGTAGGGGGGGGGGGGGGTTGAATACAAACTATACCGTTTTATCGAAATTTGTCCTTTGAATAATATAACAATTAAGAACAAATTAATGCGGAATATAAATGAAACAAGATTCAAGTTAAATATAACTTATATTAAACTTGAAGGGTGTTGCAATTACAATACGGATTACAAAGTATTTATCTCAAACAAATTAATACAAATTTAGAATAAATTCGACATGAACTTTTCTAATATTTGTAATAAAAAGATCGAATGCTAAAAGCAATGTTCGAGATAAATTCTAGGGATATAAATCCGCTAGATAATCAAAGCAATACAAGTAATCAACTTCTAGTGGTTTGGATTTAACAATACAAACTAGAATTAATTGCTTGAGAAGAAATGAGATCAAAAAGCTTTCTTGTTCTTGAGAAAATGTCTTATGTCTGTTTTTATAATTCCCGTCCTATCTTTTCTGCCCAGCCGTCTTGATTTATATCAATTCATAAGCCTTGTATGACCTGTTAATTAAATCAAAATGATTTAATAAAACAAATCAATACACTTGTATGACCTATGAATTGAGCTCGGTAGAACCATGCTCCTTCAATAGAACCTGCAAAAAGTGTTCGGTATGACCTCAAGTTTTTCTAACAACTATTCGGTAGAACCTCCAAAAGCAATTTGTATGACCTCAAATTTTGTGTCTGTATGACCTTAGATAAACTAACCTGTATGACCTGAAAGGAGTCGGTAGAACCTGGAATCTTTACAGACCAGGTCATACCGAGTTTTCTGAAGGTCATACAAGTCTAGTTAGAAAATCCTTTTAATTTATTTAGTTAGATTAAATTAAAGATTAAATTAATTCTTTTATAGAATTAAGTTAATAAATAATTTAGCCAACTAAATTAGTTAATCTAATAAATAAATTAATTTTAATAGAATTAAATTATAAATTAAATTAACTTAACATGAAAGGAATTTAATCTAAAAACCAAGTTTTCTCAATTTCCTGAAAACCACTGAATGTAGATGATTTAATTCCACTGATTGACGTCGTCATTCGATGCACTGTCTGGTTCATGAATAACTGACATCAAATGAAAGTTCTTCATCTTTAAAACATTTAAAGCTGTGGCTTCTTTTCTTTAGCTCTGATTAAACTCTGTATCCTGTACTTCTTCTGTCACAAACTGGAAAGATCTGTCACTGTAGTAAATCCACTTACTTGAATACTTCACTGAGGTTTGAACAATAAATTGATCTTCTTTCAATGTAGAATAACTTCAAGTCTGTAGATGACTTTAATTCTCCATTCTCTTGACAGATTAAACTCTCTGAGATTCCTGTGACATATTAACTTATTATTTACTTATTACATACTTGTTTAAATTAAGTTGTTTCCTCGGAATATTAATAGGCCTAAACATATGCCTTTCAAGAAGCATGAAGAATTTCTTCTCCTTCTTCCTTTCTTGTTTTGGCCGAGAGCTTTTCTAGGGGGGGGGGTACTTCTCTTTTGTTTTTGTGTTTGTGTGGATGGTTGGTTAATTTGTATTATATCTATAGTACTTGCACAAGGTGAGGCCATACTCCTAGCTAGTAGATTAGTACATAAAGTATGCACACTTTTACCCTAAAATAAGGAATGGTGTCTCCAACACTATTCATGGTTGGTTGGTTTATTGTACTTGTGGTTAGTTTTTCCAACTAGATAGTTTGCATGGATTTTGCATGGCTTGAATGTATTATTACTTAGCTTACTTATCAATCAATGCTTGTCATTTAATCCTTCATGCAAGTTCGATAATTTTTCTATAAAAGTATTTCGTCGCGTAGAGATTTCTATTGTCATCCTTAAATACTTAAACATGTTGGTTCCATTTTAAATCTATTAGAATTCCTTATCATGGGATTTATATCATTCCAAGATTTCAAAAATATTTAATATCCTACGAATTCTCAATTATTTAGTAGAAGTGAAAATCTTCGTATTCTAACGACTTTTACATACTCTTATTTCCTTCGTAAAATAACACTACATTATCGAATTATTGAAATTCCATCATTCATATAACGTGGGATTAAAAGTTTTCCATAAATCCGCAAAATCACTATTCCTAATAATTTTAAAATATTACAAAAATCGGGGGTTCTTACACTCTATGAGTGAGAGTGTCAAAGTGGAAACCAAGAAGCTTGTGCAAGTTAAACAAACTCTTGTTAAGTCTGTTCCTGTGAAGTCTGAGAAAATTGAATCTGTTAGGTCTACACCTAAGAAGAAACAATACAGAAATGGCAAACTAGGGATCAACAAGAATAACAATTATGCTTATGTACCAAATGTGTAACACCCCCAGATCCGGGGTCAGGAATCTAGGTTGTCACGTCCCATCCAATCATATGTTACCTGTATTAACTCAATAATCCAATCAAATCACATCATAAACCCCAATCTCTAACTCACAAAAGTTATAGCCTTAGAAATGTTACACAGTAACATTAGTTATTACAAACCAAATGTACTAACCAGGATCTCACACTATTAATAACAACCTCTACATGAAGTCGCATTAATAGCTAACATAGCTGAACCCTATCCAACTTACTTCTGTAGTATCCATCCTGAGCTGAACTATCTCAAGGGTGAATCTTCTATTTCCTTTCTCTCATGATATGGAGCCAACGGACTATGTTCTCCTTGTACTGAAATATAATTTTTAAAAGCAAGAATGAGCGAAAGAATGCTCAGCAAGTTAAGTAGTTACTAATATACAGTTTGTCCAACAATATAATAGTAGTACAAAGATCTTTCCAATATAAAGTATTCATACTTAATATGAAGTTTAAAATACCACCATATGAACGACTTTAGTTCATAGTTTTGAAAGACACCATCCGTGGCTTAGCACGGTCTTTAGAAATCACAAGTACGCAGTTCTAGATACTGCAAGATGAACAACGCTGGTTCACAAGTTTTAAAAGATTGATTGTCTTTCGTCAAAACATTTCATAGAGTTCAAGATATTGTACCAAGAATATACTTTTCAACAATTGCCAACATTATCGGTAACTCAGCACCTAGGCTTTCGTTACAATGTTGCAGCACAATTCCAATTGGAAGAATGGGACTATACTGGAACACACTACGATACCCGCTGATCAGTCGCTGTATCGTAAAATAACTTCTCCACTAGTAGAAGGACGATTTCCTATTCGGTTACACCCTGGCCGCATACGGGCCTATTATGCTACCTGGCACCTGTTTCATTGCCGAGCATATGGTCACTACCTGGCACCTGTTTCATTGCCAGGCAAGCCTTCATACTACCTAGCACCTGTTTCATTGCCGAGTATGAGTTACTTCCAGTCCCATGATGAATCCTATCCTTTAATCTGGAACCGAATTTAATCGTCGTTCCCCGAGTGTTACGAGCTCGTTGATAGATTTAGCTTAATACCATACCTACTTCCGGAAGCTTTGAGGAAGTAGTAATAACATGTGGGTTGACTTTTGTCAACTGATGAAGAATATATTATGAATTAAAAATCACGACCTGGGAGTTAAGCGAAATTTTCTGGAATTAACGAGATTGAAATTCTTTATTTTGGATAGAGTAGAAATCCCAAGATATGATTATCATTGAGGAATAGAGAGTAAAAACCATTTGCTCGTCTTCTAAAAATGGATTCCCAATTTTTGATGAGTTAGAAAATATTTATTCGTATTTAGATGTTTTAAATAAACTCAGAATAATATTTGGGAACCCCTACTATATGTAAATAATTTTTCTGAAGGTCAGAAAATCTTTAAAATAATTAAAGAAGTCTTTAAATAATTTTTAAATAAGGTCTGATGATTTTTAAATCATTTTAGAATATTTAATAAATATTCGAATAATATTTATTAAATAAATAAGCAACTCGGAATATTTAATAAATATTTAAGTTATATTTATTAAATAATAAACAATTAAATAAATACTTTTCAAATGAATATTCAAATAATATTCATTTAATTAAATAAATATTAAAATAATATTTATCAATATCCTTTAACATCTTAAATATATTCAAAATATCCAACTTATATTCATTGGAATATTTTAAATCAATAATGGAAAATAATCTGTCTCCGGCAATCTCCAGGTTTTTATGACAGCGTTTATGAAATAATTTCCGACACCCAGTCTAAGTTGAATATATAAAAATACACTCTACCCCGTAGAGCCTCATATACTCCGGTTTATATCTATATCGATATATAGCATATAAACAATCATTCAACATTTGAAAGCTTATACGATAATTAAAACAGTTCATGCGTTTGTAGCAGTTATATCACTACATCAACAGTTTAAAATATAGCCGAATATTTGAGCTTCGGGTTTTGAGAAAATTGCACGATAGAGTATACATAGATATTTGAATAACTAAGTATTATACATTTGAAAATATACCTACTCTGAACAATAGAGCAAGGGTTAATAAACTTGCCTGATGCCCGAGATCTAACTGGGTGTCGGTGTTTCTCTTCTAGTCCTGGAACCTTTACCAAGACAATACATAATCTTAATTAGTCACTTGATTTACGGTTCAGTTATTCTAAGTAAACCCTACTTTACCCAACTTTCACTCTCTCGGGTCCACTTAACTTACGATCTTCTTTATCGTTTAATAATCCTTTCTAGTCTCGTTCTTTACACCAATATGTTCTCTTGACAATCCTTAACAACTTTCGAGTTATAGTCGACTCGATATTATCCTTTTTATTTAGCCAAAACGAATGGTCAAGGTAGTACCTCTAGAGTTGACTTTTCATAAAATCACTACTTCACAACTCGCACTATAGCACTTTTAATAAATCGGAAAATTAATAATTAATTACGAAACCACTTCAAGGAGCTTCTTGAGGGTTTTTAATATTTATCAAAAATATCTCGATTTGGGAAACATGAGTTCAAATAGATGAAGTGCATTTTAAAAGTCGAGTCAATTATGGACTTTTACTATTCGCACTAGTTCCACTAAAATGCTCATAACTCATCAACCGTTAACTCCATTGACACACCGTTTTCGCGTGCACGATCTACAGGATATATAGAATATAATCCAACAAAATTTTATCCCTGGACAGAGGACTCATTTTCCGAATTTCTCCGAACAAGGCAGTAGCTATGCAGGGTAAGGTGTCGTCATGCAACTCCGGTTACAACATTTTTATAAAATCGAAATATTAATATTGTTGGAACCAGTTTTCTGTCGGGTTGTACTCCAGGAAGCTCTTCGGGGCGACCTGTCAAAAGAGAAGAATGTGAGGGATTGGGCCCCCGATTCACCTCCGGTGTGAGAATAAATTAAAGGTTCCAATTAGGTTTAAATGAACGTGTAAGTATTTGTGAGCGTAAAATGAGTATTAACCTTAACATAAAACCTGTCATGTGCCTTTATAGGCACTCTGGTACCGGCTCGCCCGGATTGTTCGGGACCAACCGCCACATACGTGGTCCTATTCTTACGCCTGAATAGTCGGGTGACTCGGTCAAGCTATGGTCAGATCCAACGGACCGATCCGAAAGAATGGGTTGTGACCATTCGGCCCAATTAGTACTCGGCCCAATCGCTATTCGGCCCAATCCCGGTTGGTCCACCAACATGTCCCTGGACTTCGGCCGGATTTGTTAATGCGTTCGGAGTCCTAGCTTTCCACCTCTCTTCGGGATGGATTCCAACAGTTTCGTGCTTATCCGTTATGACACGTCACCTAGAGAAACGTGCCGTAATTAATAATGACAGCTGTAATTTTTTTGAGATTAGTGTTGGATCATCACCGTTGAATCCCAAACGGCTTTGATCGTACGACCAAGATTAAACGTACGCGCTTTACTGTCCAAACGTCACATTCTTCCGTATAAATAAAAGAAATTCCCCCCAAACATCGTCACTGATACATTCAAAAGCAACCTTATTTTGCCGGTTTCTCTCTAGCACCTCTGTTTGCAGATATCGACGATTTCACTTGACAAGTTCGAATCCTCCTCAAATTCCTATCACCAGTAAGTTTTCTATATTCCACAGCGCAATTTCCCATTTCATGTTGAGCTTTTTCGAATATGTTCATTGTAATTTAGGCATAATAGTATTTTGCTTTGGGTTATACTTGCTGTCGAAAATGTAGCCATAATTAGGTCGGTAGTCAGACCAGTAGATAGATTCATCCCAAGAACAATTTCCGAGGCCAATTTGTCCCTAGAACGATCTTCGGGATGAATTCGTCCTTAGAACGATCTTCGGGATGAATTCGTCCTTAGAACAATCTTCGGGATGAATTCGTCCTTAGAACAACTTTCGGGACGGGTCAATCCTTTTAACCGTCTTCGGGCTGCGTAGCTCCTTTAGAGATTTCTCTTTTCATTGGCTTAGAAACTAGTAATTCCCCGACCGATCCAAGCCCCCTGTACTCGGCGACCACTTTTCTTTTCTTCTCTTTCTTGTTCATGTCCGAGTACAAGGCTAATTTCTTCATATTAATGCAGAAATTATGGATCGGTCGGCTTCTACATCGGGACAGTCTCCCAGATCCATATCCCCGGAAAGATACCCCTTTCATGATGTTGATGAATTCCCTGCGGCGAATCACCCTACTCGGTTGTCTGAGGACAGGGTGGCTAAGATACCGAAGGAGTTTGATATTCCGACCGGTGCCTGGCATACGTATTTGCCGAGAGCTGCTGACCGGATATGGTTCAACCCTCCCGTCCCGAAGGGATACGAGAATGTTGCTACCGGGATCTCTGAGGCCGCTTTAAAATGTGGTTTTCGGGTCCCGATGCTCCCGCTGGTAAAGCAACTGTTCGCCCAGATGGGTATAGCTTTAGGCCAAATGGACCTGAACGGGTTTCTACATATGAACAGCTTTCAATGCCGATGCCTTGCGGCCAACGTCGATCCGAACCCCGCCCTGTTTTGGCACCACCATGACTTTCGAAAGAATGGTAAGAGTAAGGGTTATTACTCCATCGCCCGTCATAATAACAGAGCTGAGTGGGTGGAAACCAATTCCAACAACAAGGGCAGCCACGATAAGTGGTGTTATATCTCAGGCCCGAAGATAGCCGCTTTGTCTCAATGGCATGTGGTTGATCCCACTGTTCAGGTGGTTAAACCCGCACTATCGAGGGCAGAGCTGGACGATTACCAACGTCTATGTAATTTTGATATGGGCCGAATCCCTTTAGAGGATCTTCGGGATAAGCAATGGCTTTTCGCCCTTTGGGGTAATGGTAACATACTTTACCCCTTGCGTTTAATTTTTGTTTTCTTCTATTATTGTGTTTCCTTTTATGCTGTCTTTTAAAATGTCTTAACACCTTTTTCTTCCTTTCACAGTGTCTTCTCGCCAGGCCATCGTTGAACGAAAGAGGGCCAAGTTTGAGGCTGAGCAGGCAGCTTTAGCAGCTAGGGCGGCTGGAGCGGCCGGGACGGGGGCTGCGACCAGTGAGGATCGCCAGGAGGGCGATAAACGGGCACCTGAACAATCGGTCCCGACGTCTCCCTCTCGAACCGAGAATGCGAAGCAGGTGACCGAGACTCCCCTGGTCAGGAAGAGGGTTCGGCGGGGGGACGTTCTGAAGACGTACGTCCCTCAGTGGGCGATCCTGGAGTCCGATGCTGTCACCTCGGCCGACCCTAAGGCGATCAAGGAGATAGCTCCTGATTTATGCCGGGCTTTGGTGCTTCCGGCTGATCGCTCTAACTACGATCGGTTGGATATCGCCGACGCCTGCGCCGACATGATGGCCTTCCTTTCTTTGGTAATATATTTGCTTTTCCTTTCAATTTCTTGTTCTTGCATTTTTCTAACCAAGGTCTTTTTCCTTATTTTAGGTGACGCCGATGGCTGCTGTCATCACCGACAAGGTGAAGGATATGCAGGGTAGATTCGACCAACTTCGGGAACTGGAGGTTCGGTCGGTCCGATCGGAGGCTGCTCTCCGCCAAGCTGTTGGCGATGTGGAAAGGCTAGAAGGCCAATCTATGGCGCTAAGGGCTGACAAGGAGGCGATGCAGAAGGAGCTGGATTCCCTTCGGGCTAGGCTGACTCGTCGGAACCTGTCCATCAAGGCTTCGAGGAAGCTGGCTCGTAAGGAGACCAAGCTGCGGCTGATCGCCGAAGAGCGGTGCTACCAGATGGGCCACGACGAAGTCGTGAGGAGGGCGGCCGCCATGGGCTTGGATCATCAGCCCCTGATAGAGCCTGGTTTCAGCGATCCCGTCGGTCGCCCTGATGAGGACGAGCTTCCGGCGGTCTCCTCAGGCGAAGACGAGGATCTGTCAGATTAGGCCTTCGGGCAGTAATATTTCCCTTTGTAGCTTGTACTTTATTAAGCCTTCGGGTTTGAACTCTTTGTACTCTATTAAGCCTTCGGGCCTTTTATTAGTGAGTTTTCGGCTTTATTCCGCCTTTAACATAATTTATAAATTTTATGCATCTTCGGCCTTCAATCATTGCCTTAACATATTTTGTAAAATTTTATGTGTCTTTGGCTTATCGACTTCGCCTTAACATAATTGATAAAATTTACGTGTCTTCGGCTTATCAACCTTGCCTTAGCATAATTAATAAAATTTACGTGTCTTCGGCTTATCAACTTCGCCTTAACGTAATTCAATCAGTTTTATGTGTCTTCGGCTTCATTTTGCCTTAATATAATTAATAAAATTTACGTGTCTTCGGATTATCAACTTCGCCTTAACGTAATTCAATCCTTTACGTGTCTTCGGCTTATCAACTTCGCATTAACGTAATTCAATCAGTTTTATGTGTCTTCGGCTTCATTTTGCCTTAACATAATTAATAAAATTTAACCATTATATGTATCTTCGGCTTTCTTTTTCGCCTAACATGTCTGGATTCTCCCAAAGTTTGGCTGTTTGGTTATCCGATCGCCAAATTTATGAAACATTATTCAAGAAGTCGTGGCATTTATCGTTTCTGGTCGTCCCCAGATAAATGTCCGACTTATAACATTATAATGCATAACTGATAAAATAAGTAGAACAGGGGAACATGTATTTTATTGATAAATTATTCAACTTTACATGCTTTTCAGAAAAGAAAACTTAGTATGAAGTGAAAACAAGAACTTGAGTGGCGAGCACCTTTTGTTCGGCCATATTCCTCTAGATTGGATGAGGCTACTGGTAATATCTTCGTAACCTAGAGGCGTGCCATGTGTTCTTGATCGGGTCGCCAGACGTGGTTGCTAATTTGTAGGTACCAGGTCGAACCACCTCAGTTACTTTATACGGGCCTTCCCAATTTGGCATTAGTTTTCCCTGCTTAGCTGGCATAGAAGTAGCCAATTCCCGCAGCACCAAATCTCCCACCATGAAGGTCCTTTTCTTTACTCCGGCGTCGTAGTATTGGGCTGCCTGGAGCTGATATTTCAAGTTCCTTAGGTGAGCGGCCTCTCTCTCTTCTTCCAATAAATCCACATTGGCCCGAAGGCCGAATTCGTTTGCTTCGACGTTGAATACCTCCGTTCGGTAGGAGTCCAGTCCGACCTCAACAGGAACCAGGGCGTCGGTCCCGAATGCCAACTTGAAAGGTGTTTCTCCGGTTGATGAACGTGGGGTGGTTCGGTATGCCCACAACACCCAGTTTAACTCTTCTGCCCAAAGCCCCTTGGCGTCTCCTAGTCACTTTTTTATTCCATCGAAGATGATTTTGTTTGCAGCTTCGATTGCTCCATTTCCTTGAGGATGACCGACCGAGCTAAATTTCTGTTGTATTCCGAAATGCGTCAAGAACTTCCGGAATTTGTTCCCGATGAATTGGGTCCCATTGTCGGATACACAGACCTTCGGGATCCCGAACCTGAGTATGACTTGCTCTAACATGAATTGTTTTGCTGCTTCTTCGGTTATGGTCGCCAGAGGTCTTGCTTCAACCCATTTGGTCATATAGTCGATCGCCACTATGCAGTACTTGGCTTGTTTCGTGCTCTTAGGTAGAATTCCCACGATATCTACAGCCCACATGGCGAAAGGAATGGGGCTTAGGACTGATGCCATTTCTTCTGGTGGCTGCTTCGGGATAGTACTGAATAACTGGCATTGTCGACACTTCTTTGCGTAATCGGCCGCATCTGCTCGCAAAGTCGGCCAATAAAACCCTTGTCTGAGGATTTTGAAGGCAAGTGACCGACCGGCAAGATGTTCTCCGCATATTCCTTCGTGAACTGTTTCTAAGGCCAGTATTTGTTCTTCGGGATCCAAACATCGAAGAAGGGGTTCTGTTGCTGACCTTCTATACAACTTGTTACCGATGATGGTGTAGCTTGCTGCCCTGTACTTCACTTTTTGAGCCTCTTTCCGGTCCAGGGGCAAAGTATCTTTTTCTAGATAGGCCCTGATCGGGGTCATCCAGTTAATGCCTTGGTGGATTTCCATGCATTGTTGCTTGTTGATTGAAGGGCTTTTCACTTCAGTCAGGTAGATGGATCCTGTGAGGTTGTGCGTTTCGGCCGAAGCCAATCTTGACAGAGCATCGGCTCGGCTGTTATCCTCTCTCCCTACTTGACTTAATTCGAAGGATTCAAATGAGACCGATGAGTCCTTTACCTTTGCGGCGTAAGCCTTGAGTCGAAGCTCTCTTTGTTCGTACTCTCCTGAAAAGTGCTTCACCACTAACATAGAATCACTAAATGCTCGTAAATTTCTTACCTCGAGATTTTTGGCCAGGTTTAAACCGGCTAGCAATGCTTCGTACTCGGCCTCATTATTGGTTAGCGGGAAAGTGAATCTTATTGCTTGGCAGATTTCGAACCCGTCTGGACTTGAAAGGATTAATCCTGCCCCACACTTTGACCCGGCTACCGACCCATCTACGAACAATTTCCACTTGCCTGGCGATCGGACCAGCTGCTCTTCGGGAGCTAGGTCTTTTGGTCCTGAAAAATAGCATTCGACCATGAAGTCTGCCAATGCTTGGGCTTTGATGGACGTTCTGGGGATGTATTCCAAATCGTATTCTCCCAGCTCGATGGACCAGGCTACCACCCTTCCGGACGCCTCTGGTCTTGTAAAAATTTTCTTGAGGGGTTGATCGGTTATAACTTGTACCGTTCGCCCCTGAAAATAATGACGTAGCTTTCGGGTCGCCATTACAAGGCCGTAGGTGAACTTTTTTGCATTTGGATATCTTGTTTCCGCATCCTTCAGTATGTGGGATACATAAAACACCGGGTGTTGAGAGCTGTTATGTTCTTTCACTAGTACTGCTCCAAGAGTTCGGTCGCTCACTGCTAAGTACAGCTGTAAAGTTTCCTTCGGATCGGGCCTCATCAGGAGAGGCGCCTTGGTGAGATACTCCTTCACCTCCTCGAATGCTCTCTGGCACTCCGATCCCCATTCAAAATTCTTCGATCCCCGGAGTGCTTCAAAGAAAGGCAGGGCCTTTTCTGCTGATCTGGAAATAAATCTTCGCAAGGCGGCCATTCGACCGGTCAATTTCTGTACATCCCGAACTGTCTTCGGCTGTTCCATGTCGATCACTGCTTGTATTTTTTCCGGGTTCGCCTCGATCCCTCGGGCACTGACCATGTACCCTAGGAATTTCCCACTGGAGACTCCGAAAGTACACTTGTTCGGATTAATCGTCATGCCGTGCTTCCTTAATGTCTCGAAGCACTCTTTGAGGTCTTCCATGTGATCTTCGAACTGGGACTTAACAATCATATCATCCACATAGCATTCCATGTTTCTCCCAATTTGTTTATGGAAAATCCGATTGACCACTCTTTGGAATGTGGCTCCTGCGTTTTTCAGGCCGAAAGGCATTTTGATGTAGGCATATGTTCCTTTCGGGGTGATGAATGCTGTCTTTGGAATATCCTCGGCATTCATTGCAATCTGATGGTATCCTGAAAAAGCATCCAAAAAACTAAGTACCTGATATCCAGCAGTGGCGTCTGTCAGCTGGTCAATGCTGGGAAGTGGGTAGTGGTCCTTCGGGCATGCTTTGTTTAAGTCGGTGTAGTCCACACACATTCGCCATTTATTGTTAGCTTTCTTTACCACCACCACATTGGCTAGCCAGTCCGGGTATTCGATTTCCTCTATGAATTTTGCTTCCAAAAGTTTTTCCACTTCAGCTTCAATGATCTTCTGTCGTTCCATGGCGAATGTTCTCTTTCTTTGCTTTACTGGCTTTGCCTCGGGTTTAACATTGAGACAATGCTTCGCCGTCTTTGGATCCAAGCCAGGCATATCCTCCGGCCCCCAGGCGAAGACGTCGTGGTATTGTCTGACAACTTCGATCACTTTCCTCATGAGGTCAGGTTCCATATTTTTCCCGATTCGCACCATTTTTCCCGAACAGCCCGCATATAGCTCTACCTCTTCGGTTTCTGCTGCTGGTTTGACAATTGGGTTGGATAGGTCCGCCCCAAATTTCTCTAACTCAATATTTAGGGTTTGGCGACTTCCGCTGATTTCGCCTTCGGCCCTTTTCCTCTTACCTCCTTCGGTCATCTCAAAATCTTGATCCTTGTCCAGATCGTCCAACATGATGATTCGAGCAGTTTTTTGATCGCCCCTCATTTCCCCGATACCATGCTCAGTCAGAAATTTCAATTTAAGATGAGGTATTGATGCTACCGCTTGAAAAGAAGTAAGAGCTGGCCTTCCGAGAATGGCATTGTAGGGGCTTTCAACCCGAACCACATAGAACTTGACCTGCTTTTCCACAGTATATGGAGCTTTACCCAAAAGGACAGATAGAGTGATAGTACCTTTGTTAGATATAATTGCTGACGTTTGTTCATCAGTGTTTAAGTACCAGGTACATATCAGAGTTTATCTAGAAGCCAGTCAGAGTTTGATAAAGTCTGACGTGGTGATAGTTGACTTAGCTGTCGGTGCAAAGATAAAGATTCTAGAAGCAATATATTCTGAAGATGGAAAGAAGCAGAATATATTGATACAGCTAAGGAAACGGAATAGAAGACTGAAGCAATCCTTGATTGATATGAATTGTATAGCTAACTTATAGGAATATCAATTAGAGATGGATTGTAAGTAGCTGTGTACTATATAAACACAGATAGGTTATCCCTAGAAGGGACGCGAACATTGAAAATATTATTCTTGTAACTTAGTAGCTCTTTGTGATTCATTAACATCACTAAGAGAGAAACTGTTAATATAATTACAGTTTGTTGATTTATAAAAAGTGTTCTTGATTGTTATTCTCATATACATACTTGATTATATTGTTTATTCGGCCTAACAATTGGTATCAGAGCCTAGGCTGTTTAATATATACAGTTTTACGATTCAAACACAGTAATAATCATGTCTGAAGAAAATCAAACTGCTCCCAAGGCTGAACAGGTTAAGCCTAATTCTGTGAGTCGATATGAAACAATCAGGGTTCCAATTCTCAGGCCAGTAGAGTATCCAATTTGGAAGGTGAAGATGACCATGTTTCTGGAGGCTACAGATCCAGAATATCTTGACAGAATTTATGATGGTCCTCATAATCCAACCAAACTAGCCCCTGTTGTTGATGGTCAAGAACAAAAGACTGTTCCAAAGGAAAAGAAAGATATGACTCCTGAGGACATCTCATCAATTGCAAAGGATGCAAAAGTTAGACATCTAGTCCACAGTGCTTTAGATAATGTTATGTCTAACAGGGTAATTGGCTGCAAAACTGCCAAAGAGATATGGGATGCTTTAGAAGTCAGATGCCAGGGAACAGGTGCTATTAAGAAGAACAGAAAGACAATACTCACACAGGAGTATGAGCACTTTGATTCAAGACCTAATGAAACCTTGACTGAGACTTATGACAGATTTTGCAAACTATTGAATGATCTGTCTCTGGTTGATAAAGAATATGAGCTTGAAGAGTCTAATCTCAAGTTTCTGTTATCTCTACCTGAAAAGTGGGATTTAAAGACAACCACAATAAGAGATAATTATGAGCTTGCTGATACAGATCTTGATGAAATCTATGGGTTATTGAAAACTCATGAACTGGAGATAGAACAAAGGAATAGAAGATTAAGTAAAAAGACAAAATCTGTTGCTCTCAAAGTTGAAGAGAAGCCCATTAAGAAGGAATCATCAAGGAAGAAAGCCAAGGGAAAGGCTTTAGTCATTAAATCTGAAAGTGAGTCATCAAACTCTGATGATGACTCAAACTCTGATGAAGCTTCTGACTCTGAGGATGATGAAGAACAGATGATGCAAATGGCTGCATTGATGGTGAAAACCTTCAAGAAGATGGGATTCAAGAACTTCAAGAAAGGAAAGAGATTCTCAAGGAAAGATTCAAACTCTGAAAGAAAAAGTTTTAGAAAGTTTGATGGAAGGGAGACCAAGTCTGGCAAGAAGGATAAATCTGAAATCCAGTGCTACAAGTGTAAGGAGATGGGTCACTATGCTCCAGAGTGCAAGAAAGGCAAAACTGAGAAAGCACTCATCTCTAAAGGCAAAGACTGGGCAGATACTTCAGACTCTGATGATGGAGAAAATTATGCTCTTATGGCAACTGTCAAAGATGAGACTCAATCATCTGAAAATAAGGTACCCCTAACTACTTATGCTTATGATACTGATAATATATCTGAGTTAAGAGTATATCTGAAAAGCGTACATGTTAGTTATAGGGATCAGACTTTAGAGAATGAGAGAATTAAATCTGAGAATCTTAGTCTTAAAGATAGAAACAAGTTTCTTGAAGGAGAACTTGAAAATATGAAGCAGATTCAAAAAGAAAGAGATGATGCTGTTTATGTTGAACAGGAGTTGCTCAAAAGATATAAGCAATTAGAATCTGATCTAGAAAAAGAAAGAAAAATAATCAAGACTTGGACAGACTTTGGAAGAGACACTCATCAAGTGTTTCAGACAGATTCTGTAGGTTTAGGCTATTGTGAAAATGATGAACTTAGGTTTAAAGACAAGGTTAAGGTTAAACCACAACTTAAACCTGTGAAATTTGTTCCAGAAACCAATAAGTTAAAATCTGTTGTAATAAGAGAAGCTGATATGGAATCAGATGAAGCCTGTGAAAGACAGGAAAATATTATAACAGAAAAACTTATGGAAATAGAAGCTGTTAGAAAACCAGTAAAAACTTGTGAAAAACAGGTTAATGTTGGCTTGATGACAGGAAAACAGTTCAATCATAAGCTGAAAGAGGTAAAATCTGCCATGAAACCAAAAGGGTTCAAGAAGAATAGGAATGGAAAGATAGGCATAAATAATAGAAATAATCACTTGCCTACTGCTGGTGCTCCAAGGAAAACATGTTATAATTGTGGTAGTTCTAATCATCTTGCTAATTTCTGCACAAAGAATAAAAATATCAATTCTTTACCTTCTACATCAGGAGAAAAGAATGATTATGTAAGGGTTAAACCACAGACTTTGTGTACACATTGTGGGAGCACTTGGCATTCTATTTATACTTGTAGGAGTTATCATGCTATTTATCACAATTACTATGAGCTAAAACCCAATCTGAAGTGGGTTAGAGCAAACTCTGCAAGTGTAAAGTCTGACAATGTTAGTTTAAACTCTGTTGATAGTAATTCCGCTGCAAAAGCTAACAATGTTAAGAAAGCCAAAGGATCCAAGCAAGTCTGGGTCCTTAAAACTAACACTTAGTGTTTGTTTGTGATTGCAGGGTATAAAAGAGAGCACACTTATCTTGGACAGTGGATGCTCAGGACATATGACTGGAAATAGAGCCCTGCTATCAGATTTTAAGGAGAAGGCTGGCCCAAAGGTTTCCTATGGAGATGGCAACATAGGACACACTCTGGGATATGGCAATATTAATCTTGGAAGTGTCATCATCAAAAATGTAGCTCTAGTCTCAGGACTCAAGCATAATCTGCTATCTGTGAGTCAAATCTGTGATAGAGGAAACCATGTAGATTTTCATACTGAATATTGTGAAGTTATCAGTAAATCTACTGGAAAAGTTGTTCTAGTTGGACACAGGCACAACAACATTTATGAAGCAAGTTTGGTAACAAACTCTGATGGAAAAACAGTGTGTCTAACTGCAAGAATGTCAAATGAAGAGAGTTGGAACTGGCATAAGAAGCTCTCTCATCTCAATTTGAACAACATTAATGAGCTAATAAGAAAGGATCTTGTAAGGGGACTTCCCAAGTCAATACTTAGCTTAGATGGCCTATGTGATTCATGTCAAAAAGCCAAGCAAATGAAGTCATCTTTCAAGAGCAAATCTGAATCTTCAGTAGTGGAACCTTATCATCTTCTACATGTTGATCTCTTTGGACCAGTGAATGTGACGTCCATGGGCAGAAAGAAATATGCTCTAGTAATTGTTGATGAATATACTAGATATACATGGGTGTATTTCTTATCAAAGAAGGATGAAACTGCTCAGACTCAGATGGATCATGTAAATCTACTGGATAAAGGATCACAGCACAAAGTCAAAATTATAAGGAGTGATAATGGAACTGAATTCAGAAACTCAAATATGGAAGCTTTCTGCAAGGAAAGAGGAGTGAAACAAGAGTTTTCTGCACCTGGAACTCCACAGCAGAATGGTGTAGTTGAAAGAAAGAACAGAACTCTAATCGAAGCTGCTAGAACTATGCTTGATGAAGCAAAATTACCAACTTATTTCTGGGCAGAAGCTGTTCAAACTGCTTGTTTTACTCAAAATACAACATTGATCAACAAGCATGGGAAAACACCATATGAGATGGTGAAAAATAAGAAGCCAAATTTGAAATATTTTCATATATTTGGATGCAAATGCTTTGTGTTGAAGACTCATCCTGAACAGTTGACCAAGTTCGAGTTAAAAGCTGATGAAGGAATCTTTGTTGGTTATCCATTATCAACAAAAGCATTCAGAGTCTACAATCTGAGAACTAAAGTGATCATGGAATCCATACATGTATCATTTGATGACAAGAAAATAACTGGACTTGATAACTTAGATGGATATGATCAACTGCGTTTTGAAAATGAAGGTTTATTCTCTGATGGTGTAAACTCTGATGAAGCAGTACCGACAAACTCTGATGAAGCGGTTCTGATAAACTCTGACGAAGCATACTCTGAACCTCTACTGATAAATACTGGAGAAACTGGAAATTCTCAAATTGAACAAAATAGAGAATCAGTTGAGGGAGAGCGTGAAGAAGCTCAACAAGACACAGCAAATGAGTCAGTTGAGGAAACTGATTCAAACTCTGACAGTTCAAACTCTGAGCCATCCAATTCAGGGGGAGCCTCAGATGCTGCAGAAAGTCAACATATGAATCAGGAGAGCATGGATCAAGGGGGAGGATCCAATAATGATGAAAGAAACCACTTACCAACAGCAAGAAAGTGGACACAGGCACACACACCTGATCTCATAATTGGAGATCCTGATGCTAGTGTGAGAACTAGAAGTGCAACAAATAATGAGTGTCTGTATCATGCTTTCTTGTCTCAAACAGAACCAAAGAAGGTGGAGGAAGCTCTTCAAGATGCTAATTGGATTACAGCAATGCAAGAAGAGTTAAATGAATTTGAAAGAAATGAAGTCTGGACACTTGTACCTAGACCAAAGAATAGATCAATAGTAGGTACAAAGTGGGTTTTCAGAAACAAGACTGACAGTGAAGGTGTGATTACAAGAAACAAGGCTAGACTTGTGGCTAAAGGTTATTCCCAACAGGAAGGAATTGACTATGATGAAACCTTTGCTCCAGTTGCAAGATTGGAGGCCATAAGAATTTTTCTGGCCTATGCTGCACACAAGAAGTTTAAAGTCTTTCAGATGGATGTGAAAAGTGCTTTTCTCAATGGGAAGCTTGAAGAAGAAGTGTTTGTTGAACAACCATCAGGATTTGTAGATCCTAAACATCCAGATTATGTCTACAGGCTTGACAAGGCATTATATGGACTAAAGCAAGCACCAAGAGCATGGTATGAAACTCTTGCTCAATTTCTTTTAGAAAGTGGGTTCACAAGAGGTACAATTGATAAAACCTTGTTTTATTTCAATTCTGGTGATGATTTGCTTTTAGTTCAAATTTATGTAGATGATATTATCTTTGGATCTACTAATGACAAACTTTGTAAGAAGTTTGCAAAGCTTATGCAATCCAGGTATCAAATGAGCATGATGGGAGAGCTTAGTTATTTTCTAGGATTACGGGTCAAGCAAACAGATGATGGTATTTTTATCAATCAAGCAAAATATACCAGAAATCTTCTCAAGAAATTTGGTATGCTTGATAGTTCATCTGCCACAACTCCCATGGCTACAGCAACAAAGCTAGACAAAGACACAGGAGCCTCAGTAGATATGACAAACTACAGAGGAATGATAGGGTCTTTACTGTATCTTACTGCAAGTAGACCTGATATCATGTATGCAACATGTCTTTGTGCAAGATTTCAAGCAGATCCCAGAGAGCCTCATCTAACAGCTGTAAAAAGGATCTTTAAATATCTCAAAGGAACCATAACCTTGGGTTTGTGGTATCCTAGAGAATCAGAGTTTAAGCTAATTGGTTACTCTGATGCAGATTTTGCAGGCTGTAAGATAGACAGAAAAAGTACAAGTGGAAGCTGCCAATTTTTAGGTGACAGATTGGTTTCTTGGTATAGCAAGAAACAAAAGTCAATTTCCACATCCACTGCAGAAGCAGAGTATATAGCAGCTGGTAGCTGTTGTGCACAGATTCTATGGATGAAAAATCAGTTGCTGGATTATGGTTTGAGGTACTCTAAAATACCTATTTTCTGTGATAACCAAAGTGCTATTGCAATGACAGGAAATCCAGTACAACACTCCATGACCAAGCACATCAGCATAATGTATCATTTTATCAGAGAACATGTGGAAGAAGGAAACATTGAGCTTCATTTTGTGTCTACAGACCAACAACTTGCAGATATCTTCACCAAACCTTTGAGTGAAGCTACTTTTACAAGATTGGTAAATGAACTTGGAATGATCTCTGGTTCTGACTAGAGATACGGGTTAGACTCAAAAACTATACATGTTTGATTTTTATGCTCATGATTCCTTGCATGTATTCACTGTTATGAGTACCAGTGTCATAAACTCTGAAAGTAAACTCTGATGCTAAACTCTGTTAGTCATACTCTGTCGGTTAAAGTCTGATGTTAAACTCTGATTATGCTTTTTTGTCTGAAACACAAGGACCAATGAAGAAATTTGTATGGAACATAATTCTCTGTAAGTAATTGTGAATCCTTAAGAGTTGTTTAGATTCTGATCTCAAATATGTGCAGTAAGTTAACACAGCATGATACTGTCTCTGTATTTATAGCATCTCTTAGTTTATTGATCCTATACACTGAGTCTGTATTAGCTGTTTGCATTTTCTCTCATAAATTAATTGTATTAACTGATGGAAAGTCTAAACTCTGATTATTAATTGCAAATAATTCACCCTCAAATCAAAAGATGCCAAACAGAGCACAAATTCCTTTGACATCATGTTGTGCCTAGGAAGATCCAGGAACTTATTGTATGAAATAAGGGCTAAAATCTTTGATTTTTGGTGACTAGTGCCAACCACTGATTACTGGAAAAATAAAAAAATAAATATAATATATATATATATATATATATATATATATATATATATATAAATAAAGGGGGTGAAAAATAAAAGATATATCCAAATGAAAGGATATCAGTATACAAAGTTTAGATATAAAAATCAGATTTTATATTCTACATGAGAGTTTAGGCAACCAGTTTTTACTACTTTAGGTTGTGGATTTTATGCACTTTGAGATGATTTAAATATTGATTTCGGTAAACTCTGCTATTGCACACACAATTATGCACACCTGTACATTTTGGGAAAAGAGTTTATTAACAAAGAAGGACAAATGATAAACACTGATGTATTGTGTGAAATATGCCGAGGTAACTTTGTTTTAATCTCTGATGGTTAAAATAATTTCTTTGTTTTAGACATTTTATAATTTTGAGGAAAAACATTTGTTTTGGTATTTCAAAAGAGTATGTTTGGGCATTGGTTTAGAAAAATGTTAAAGCGAGGAGAGAGATTGCATACATAGGAAAGTGTAATCGGCTGTAATTATTGCTGTTTTTACTACGCATGCGCATTGGAAACTGCCAATTACTGCTGTCAGTCATTGCATGTGTGACACGTGTCTCATTTACACAATATACGGGGTAAGACAGTTGTGTTTTAATGATTAAAAACTGTTCAGTTTTTAATTTTAAATTTTATATTTATACATTATACACACAACCGTTACAGTTTTTCACGACTTACTCCAATTGTATTCTAGTTTCACTCACACATATTCACAAACACTTTCTTTCTTAAACTCTCTCGTGTTTTTGAAGCTATTTTCTGTTTATTTCTTGATATTACTAATGGCTTCAACTGCTTTCACTGCTTCTGGACTAGAGTTTGTCCCTAATAACTATTCAGCCCCATTAAACACTGTCAATGCACCAGCGGCGTTTCATATCATACAAGACTTTCTTGCTCAGTCAGCAATTGGGCGTGCTTTGGTGGAGCCTGCAAAACTTTCTGGTTCACAGATAAAGGCGTTCTGGGAAACAGGATTGTATGATGATGGTGGTGAGACAGGCAACCCTTCGATTATTTTTGAATATGAAGATGCAGAGTATGTCATAACTGCTGGAACCATTCGCGCTGCAATGGGGTTTCCTGAATTTTCTTCGTATACAATTGGAATGGGTGATGAGGATTTGCTAAGAATGATGCGAGAGATTGGGTATTATGGACCCTTGTCGAAGATTGGACAGCTCAAACGACCATTCTTAAGGAAGGAGTGGAGTTTTTTCTTTGATTGCATCACGAGGACATTCAGCAAGAAATGCACAAACTGGGATGCTATTCCCACAGACAGTCTGCAAATCGGGTATTCTCTTTTATTTGATAATCATTTTGATTTTGCACGACTTGTTTTGAATAATTTAGGAGAGAAAATGAGAGAGAATAGAGGAGTAGTCTATTTCTCTAGATTCTGTCAGACTTTGTTCTCTTACTGTGTTGAAGGAGTAGAAGTAAGTGAAGAAGATGTTTCTTGTTTTAAATTAGATAAGAGAATATTTTCTGATCTTGTTAATAAAGATGTTAAGAAAGGGGTTGTTGGAGACTTGTTGCTACCTCCATCTGTGCAACAGTTTTTAAATGCTCAAGTCAATCCACCAACACAAGCTTCTTCTCAACCTGAGCCTCTACAACAAGAACTGCCTCCGTCAACTTCTGTTAAACCTGCAAGGGGTGGTCGGACTAAGCATGTTGGTACTAAACCTCCAAGGATTGCTAAGCCACTTACTGAAGCTGGGGCATCAAATACTGATGATATGCCTCAGAAGAAAAGATTAAAGAAAAGAAGGGCCAATCGGGCAAAGTCTGTTAATGCTGATGAGGACAGTGAAACTGATGAAGAAACTCTTCATCAGAGAAAAAGAAGATTGGTGGCTGCACATCTTTTTGGTGCATCAAATGTAAACGCTGAAGCTGTCAATTTGGACAGAGTAATTGAGGAAAATATTATGCCTGAAATGGTAAATGATGATGAAGAAGCTCCTACATCAAACGCTGATGATGTAGTTGAGGAAGCTGCAAATGAAGATGCAGATGAAGCTCCTGAAATTCTTGTTCAGGAGGCTACAGAAAATATTGAGGCTGAGATTTTTGAGCCACAGGGATTTGATATGGATGTTGAAGCACACAACTCTGTAAACTCTGATCATCTTGAAGCTTTTGATGAAACAGAGGGTGTGGAAGCTGATCATGCCACAGTTGTTCTTGAAGAATCTATGGCTACTCACACAGAGATTTTCTCTGTTACTCACCAGGTAATTGAAAAGGGTGAGGAAGTTGATCAGACCTTAAATACTGATGCTACTGAGAATGTTGCTAATGATACATAAACTGTTGCTGCAAATCCTGATGTTGCTGACAAGGATGCAATAGAGAATGTTCACATAGAAGCAGAGTTTGTTATAAACTCTGAGATTCCAGAAGAGAATACAACAGAGAATGCTAATGATCATAATAGTTCTGATCATTCCCAAGAGGAATTATTTGAGAGTCAAGCAAACTCTGATGAGCTAAGAGAGGTCAATCGAGCTACGGCTGAGCATTTTCAAGAGATGTACTTTTCAAATTGGTCGAACAAGGATACTATCTTTTCTGATGACAAAGGAAAAGGTAAACTGGTAGAAGAAGAACAGTTACCTAAGAAGATTTATTCAACCTCTGACATTGCTCAAGTTGAAACAAGATTAGCTAAATCAACCTCTGACGCTGCTCAAGTTGATGTTTCTACTAAAGTTATGACAACCTCTGACGTTGCTCAAGTTGTACAGAAATCTACACAACTCCCAGGATTTAGCAAACCTAAAATTCTTGAAGAATTAAAGCTTGAAGCTGTGAATTTTTCAGAAACCAGAACTGTATTGGGAAAAGAAGCTTTTGATAAATCTGGACTGGGATCACACAGAGAGAGAAGAACAAATAACAGATCTCAAGATAACATTTCACTGGCAGAACCTGGTATTGGGGTTACACAAGAAAACCTTGATAAGTTAGAATCTGTTCAGTTGATTTTTCACAAAGTATTGAAGAAGCAGTTTTTGTTATACTTCATGAGTGATGGATGAGTTTATAAAGTTGGAGAATCTGATGTTAATCTCAAATCATGGGAAGAACTGGAATATGTACTTTATCTTCTAAAAGTCAAAAACAGACATACTCATGATGTTGCTCAAGTTTTGAGAGAAAAGATGCTGAGATCTAAAGCTATGCTTGGAGGAGGAGTCTCAAGTGTTTATATTCCAAAGTATAGGGATCATACTGGAAAGTTAGTGGAGATGAAGAGAAACAGTGCTAGATTTAGAACTGCACTTGGAATAAAGGCTTTGGAATTTAACTTGGAGTCAGACAAGTCTTATTTTATTCGGCTAGGAAATGATATGAGAAGAAATAGCATATATTCTCTAAGAGCTGCTATCTACCAAACGGGGGAGAGTGATTCAGAACTTAAAGAGCTAAAAGAGATTATGATGGATGAGCTAGAGAAGGCTGAAAGAAGACTGCTGATTGATTATCTCAGAACAGTACCTGATATTGAAGAAGTCAAGTAAAGTCTGACTGTAAGTTTTTATGTTTTCTGTTCTAAATTAAATTTAAACTCTGTTTTAAAATTAAACTCTGACATATTTTAAACACTGCATTTGTTATATGTTTCGACATCATCAATTATCTGTTTAACTTGTACATTTTTATTATGCACAAGTTGGGGGAGATTGTTAGATATAATTGCTGACGTTTGTTCATCAGTGTTTAAGTACCAGGTACATATCAGAGTTTATCTAGAAGCCAGTCAGAGTTTGATAAAGTCTGACGTGGTGATAGTTGACTTAGCTGTCGGTGCAAAGATAAAGATTCTAGAAGCAATATATTCTGAAGATGGAAAGAAGCAGAATATATTGATACAGCTAAGGAAACGGAATAGAAGACTGAAGCAATCCTTGATTGATATGAATTGTATAGCTAACTTATAGGAATATCAATTAGAGATGGATTGTAAGTAGCTGTGTACTATATAAACACATATAGGTTATCCCTAGAAGGGACGCGAACATTGAAAATATTATTCTTGTAACTTAGTAGCTCTTTGTGATTCATTAACATCACTAAGAGAGAAACTGTTAATATAATTACAGTTTGTTGATTTATAAAAAGTGTTCTTGATTGTTATTCTCATATACATACTTGATTATATTGTGTATTTGGCCTAACAACCTTCAATAGGGACTGGCTGATTCCCGAAGCCGTACAGGGGAGCTTCATGGCAGGGTTCCAGCTGTTCGCCTCCAAGGTTCATTTTACTATACGTCCGATGATACAGAATGTTCACCGAGCTCCCCCCGTCTATCAGAGCTTTCCATATTTTGTTTTGCCCGATTACCGGATTGATGAGCAAAGGGTCTTCATGAGGCCAAATCACATCCTCATAGTCATCCTCGGTAAACATGATCGGCATCGCCTGTTTGGCAGATTGAAACTGGTACAAATTGTAAACCTGTTTTGCATACCTTTTCTTGGCCGTCTTGCTATCTCGTCCCAAGGTGCTTCCACCGAATATGGTTTTTACTTCGCCTCTGTACCTTTCGACCTCTTCGGGCTCTTTTCGTTTGTCTTCCTTCGGGGCTAGCTTGTCCCTCAGGTCTTTGACAAATTTATTCAGTTCTCCGTCCTTGATCATCTTTTCTATCAGCTTTTTTAGATGGTAAAACTCATCAGTGTTGTGGCCCTTGTCCTGATGATAATCGCAATACTTGTTACCATTTTTCTTATAATCGGGCATCTTCATTCGTGCTGGGCGAACGAAGCTAGGCTTTCCTTTTATCTCGTGGAGAATCTTCGAGATTGGTGCATTCAGAGGGGTAAATGCTGTGCCATCCCTATCTCTCCTTCGTTCGGCAGCTTTATCGCGACCCTTCACCTCATCACGCCTATCATCGAATCTTCGCCCTGAATCGTACCTGTCATATCCTTTTTCCCCCTATCTTCTCTCTTGGCTTCTATAAACCCCCCGATGGATTCCATCTTCCGTCGGATACTCTCACCTCTCAAGTATATATCATTCAGGGATTTAGGGGGAATATCATAAAGAGAAGATCAGAGTTTTTTACCTTTGATGGGGTCTAGTCTTGCCGATAAGAACCCAGCAGCCTTTACTTTGTCCAAATTTGTTACCATTCCAGCCTCTTCCTTAAACTTGGCCAAATAATCTCCCAACTCTTCGTTCGGCCTTTGTCTACAGTGTATTAAAGCTTCGGTATCCTTCTCTCTTCGGCACAGATGCGAATAGTGCCTCAAGAATTTTCTCTTTAGCTGGTCGTAAGAACATATCGACCTTGGTTTCATTGACATGTACCACATGGTAGCTGGACCCTTCAGATATGTCTTGAACATTTTGCAAAGCATGACATCACAGTGCCCCATGCCTGTCATAAGGGACTCATACTTCTCGCAATGGTCTTCAGGGTCGCCTTTCCCATTGAATTCGTTCATCTTCGGGAATTGTCTTCCAGGGGGAGGTCTATACTGCTCGATTTCCTCCGACACTACCGGCTCGTGACTAATTTTACGATCGCCGAACATCGCCTTCTCCATTCGGCTCAGCCTGTCTTTCATGCGAGGATCTCCTTCCTCGTCGGTATCCGATCGTACGACCACCTTTGATCGGGTCCTTCGGGGATGTGATTCAGAATCCGAAGATCCATCTTCATCATTATGCACCCTCTTTTCTCTTCTGTGACTGGTATGTACCAATAGTTGTTCTCCGGTCTCCACAGCACCTTGGAGAGCCTTTTCCTCAGCATCCAGCTCGGCCCTTCGCCTTTTAATTACTTCCAGCTTAGCGAGATCCTCCTCTCTCTTCTTCGCCCTAGCTTGGGCTTCGGCCTCCAGCCTTTCCTTTTCCTTCTGTCTTCCTCCTTTGGCAGCAGTTTCTTCACGCCATTTAAGAATCATGGCCTTTTGCTCTTCGGGTGTGGGCATCGGTCCCTCCTCCAAATCATCATCAAAATTGAGAACCCGATTAATGGGGGGTGTAGTCGTGGAGGGACCCTGGCGATGAGTTTCAGCAAAACCGAGCACCCTGTCTTCAGAACTATCGATTGCCATCGTTCTCAGCTAACGTCACGAATTGGCTTACACATTCCCACAGACGGCGCCAAATGTTGGAACCAGTTTTCTGTCGGGTTGTACTCCAGGAAGCTCTTCGGGGCGACCTGTCAAAAGAGAAGAATGCGAGGGATTGGGCCCCCGATTCACCTCCGGTGTGAGAATAAATTAGAGGTTCCAATTAGGTTTAAATGAGCGTGTAAGTATTTGTGAGCGTAAAATGAGTATTAACCTTAACATAAAACTTGTCTTGTGCCTTTATAGGCACTCTGGTACCGGCTCGCCCGGATTGTTCGGGACCAACCGCCACATACGTGGTCCTATTCTTACGCCTGAATAGTCGGGTGACTCGGTCAAGCTATGGTCAGATCCAACGGACCGATCCGAAAGAATGGGCTGTGACCATTCGGCCCAATTAGTACTCGGCCCAATCGCTATTCGGCCCAATCCCGGTTGGGCCACCAACAAATATTTTTGCATAATTCTTTTTGGTTTGTCTTCTCCACTATTCGGACTACTTATCCTCAAGTTTTCATAATTTTTTCTAACTGTTAAGGGGTCCGAATTCAGTTCACAATTTGGTGTCTTGTAGCAGTTTTGTGTTTTGAACCACTTTCACTAAAACAAGTATAACTCTCAAACCACAATTCTCCTCAACATGTACTTTATATGGTTACAAACTACAAAACAAGATCTTGAAATTTATGACCAGTGGTGCTTGAGAATATAAATCTTTTTGGTCCGAATTTGGGTTTCAAAACAGTCCTAGCCTCAATGGCCACAAAAATGTTCATTCATGTCTCAACTTTCAATTTTAACCTTGTTAAGTCCATTTAAAAATTACTAAAACACCAAGACTCTCATCCTTACTAAATCTCAGTTCTTAAACTTCATAAACATACCACCAAAATCAATCCACAACAATCAACCATCAAGAGTTAAGTATTTATACTCCTGATATGGGTTAAAATAAAGCCCTAAGGATACATTTAATGATGCATTAAATGTACTTAAAATGGTCTAAATACGAGGCCCATTAATGAAGCCTACAACCATGACTATGATGATAAATTCGTAGTCAACAATTGGGCCAAGGTCCAACCCTTGTTTTAAACCACTAAGGCATGGGCTTGGTTCACATACAGTCCAGTGGTTGGAAACCACTATGAAGCTTCCAATACAATGTCCAACATGGAAACCAACTCCAACATGGAAACTAATTCTGATAAGAGTTATCCACTATTCAAAGGCGGTTACTTGGCCACCAAGTAACCTAATTCTACCACGATTTTAGGGCTCCAAACGCCTATATAAAGGGCCTAACCCCTCAAAATTAGAACTACGTTTTCTTGGCTTGGTTCTCAGTGATAACTGAGATACGTAGGCATCTTGTGAGGACCTGTGCAGTCACGAACCACGAGAGTAGCCATTAAGACATGCTTGTCCACTACCTTACATTGAATACCGCCGCCGATATCTAAACCTACTTTTCGTTCCACAATATTTGGCGCCGTCTGTGGGAAACTTACAACAACCATGGCTATAACACGAAGAACAGCAACCGCTACTGGATCAACTGTCACCACCACTGTTCCGATCACCACGGAACCAGGGTCGTTACCCCTCACCACAGAGATGGTTTCTCAACCACTAGGGTCGTTACCCCTCACCACAGAGATGGTTTCTCAACCACTAGGGACGTTGCCCATCACCACATAGGTAGTTTCTCAGCCACAAGGGACGAATCCCCAAGCTTCCATACCTCAGAACGAGACGAACCCTCTTCAGATGGTTGTCTCACCGCTCGATCGCAACCTCCCCCGTGGAGCACTGATCTCCACAACCGTGCTCCCTATAAGCACCAATCCTGCTTACGGGCTACCTAACTTTCCCCCTGAAACAGGAGGAAGTGACCATGCCCCCATAATCCATGAACCATACGAACCACCCTACATTCGAGGATTAGGACCTGTCCTTGAACAAAGGTACTTGGATTATTCCGGGCCCTACTCAGACGACTACTCGTCCGATGAAGGTCGAGATCAAGCACCCAGGAGAAGAAGAGCCAGCAAGGAGCCCCTTGAAAGAAGGACTCGGGGGGCAAATTGAAAGGGCACCCATGACTACCATGGAGAGAATAAGGGCTCATGAGGCTGAGATTCAGAAACTAAAGAAAGACACGGAGATAGAGCAACAAAGAAGGCAAACTCATCCTTTGAACCAAGGGGCAAGAGATATTCCTATAATTGATTTGGAAAGACCTTCGAGGAGGCAAGGAAGAGCTAGGACTCCAAGAACAGAGATTCCCAGGTCAGATCCCCGTGTTTTAATGCAATTGGGTGACCCAGACGATCCTATTCCACCCTTCACTGAAGAGGTAATGGCCGCTCATGTATCAAGGAAATTCAAGATGCCTACGATCAAGGCATATGATGGAATGGGCGATCCCGCAACCCATGTAAGGACTTTTTCAAATGCACTGTTGCTGCAACCGGTCACCGATGCTCTTAAATGTAGGGCGTTTCCTCAAACCCTGGCTGGCATGGCCCAAAGATGGTATAGTCGCTTGCCGCCCAACTCTATCAGTTGTTTTAGAGATCTGAGCACGACTTTCATCAACCAATTCATCAGTGGACGAGTACATGAGAAAAGCTCTGGTTCACTCATGAATCTAACCCAAGGAAAGAACGAGACGTTGAGAGATTATCTCAAGCGTTTCACCAAGGAGACATTGAATATACCTGATCTAGACAACAAGGTAGCTATGATAATCCTTCAACAAGGAACCACATATGTCTTTTTCAAGATGTCATTGGCCAAACACCCCCCTGAGAGCATGGCTGAGCTCCAACAAAGGGCTGGAAAGTACATCAAAGCTGAGGAAAGCATGAAGAAGACTGACACCCCCGCTACAGGTGGTGGAAATAATGGTGGCTCGAAGAAGCGAAAGACGGAGCAAGAGTATGATGTCAAGGACAAATATCCTCGTACGACTAGAGACTCTGATTCAGCTCCAAGGAAAAACAATCCAGGCACGAAATTTACTGAATATGCAAGGTTGAATGCTCCAAGAAGTCAAATCCTTATGACATTGAGAAAGATAGAGACTTCCGATGACCGAAGCCACTAAGGGGAGATCCTGAGAAGAGAGACAAGAACAAGTATTGTAGGTACCATAAAGACTCGGGCCATGATACTGATGATTGTAGACAACTCAAGGACGAAATTGAGTTTCTGATCCGAAAAGGGAAATTGAACAAATTCACCAAGGATGGGGACAGGAACCCCCTATAAGAGACTATGATAGAAGGGATGGGGACCGAGATCAAGGTCGTAACCCACAACCCTGAGGGCCAGTAATCAACATTATTTCAGGAGGACCAACCGCGGCAGGAACCACTAGGAACTCTCGGAAGGCTTATGCCCGAGAAGTAATGCATATTGTTGGAGAAGCACCCAAGCGTGCAAAAACTGAGATGTCGATTGGATTCGATGACTCAGACCTTGAAGGGGTGAAGTTCCCCCATGACGATCCTTTAGTGATAGCCCCCGTGATTGGAAACAATGAGGTAAAACGAGTCCTGGTGGACAATGGAGCCTCTGTTGATGTCCTTTTCCATGACACGTTTTTGAAGATGGGGTATAATGATTTGTTAGATATAATTGCTGACGTTTGTTCATCAGTGTTTAAGTACCAGGTACATATCAGAGTTTATCTAGAAGCCAGTCAGAGTTTGATAAAGTCTGACGTGGTGATAGTTGACTTAGCTGTCGGTGCAAAGATAAAGATTCTAGAAGCAATATATTCTGAAGATGGAAAGAAGCAGAATATATTGATACAGCTAGGGAAACGGAATAGAAGACTGAAGCAATCCTTAATTGATATGAATTGTATAGCTAATTTATAGGAGTATCAATTAGATAAGGATTGTATGTAGCTGTGTACTATATAAACACAGATAGGTTATCCCTAGAAGGGACGCGAACATTGAATATATTATTCTTGTAACCTAGTAGCTCTTTATGATTCATTAACATCACTAAGAGAGAATTATTTAATATAATTCAGTTTGTTGATTTGCAAACTTGTGTTTCTTGATTGTTATTCTTATACATACTTGATTATATATTGTGTATTCGGCCTAACAATTGGTATCAGAGCCAAGGCTATTTAATATATACAGTTTTACGATTCAAACACAGTAATAATTATGTCTGAAGAAAATCAAACTGCTCCCAAGGCTGAACAGGTTAAGCCTAATTCTGTGAGTCGATATGAAACAATCAGGGTTCCAATTCTCAGGCCAGTAGAGTATCCAATTTGGAAGGTGAAGATGACCATGTTTCTGGAGGCTACAGATCCAGAATATCTTGACAGAATTTATGATGGTCCTCATAGTCCAACCAAACTAGCCCCTGTTGTTGATGGTCAAGAACAAAAGACTGTTCCAAAGGAAAAGAAAGATATGACTCCTGAGGACATCTCATCAATTGCAAAGGATGCAAAAGTTAGACATCTACTCCACAGTGATTTAGATAATGTTATGTCTAACAGAGTAATTGGCTGCAAAACTGCCAAAGAGATATGGGATGCTTTAGAAGTCAGATGCCAGGGAACAGGTGCTATTAAGAAGAACAGAAAGACAATACTCACACAGGAGTATGAGCACTTTGATTCAAGACCTAATGAAACCTTGACTGAGACTTATGACAGATTTTGCAAACTATTGAATGATCTGTCTCTGGTTGATAAAGAATATGAGCTTGAAGAGTCTAATCTCAAGTTTCTGTTATCTCTACCTGAAAAGTGGGATTTAAAGACAACCACAATAAGAGATAATTATGAGCTTGCTGATACAGATCTTGATGAAATCTATGGGTTGTTGAAAACTCATGAACTGGAGATAGAACAAAGGAATAGAAGATTAAGCAAGAAGACAAAATCTGTTGCTCTCAAAGTTGAGGAGAAGCCCATCAAGAAGGAATCATCAAGGAAGAAAGCCAAGGGAAAGGCTTTGGTCATTAAATCTGAAAGTGAGTCATCAAACTCTGATAATGACTCAAACTCTGATGAAGCTTCTGACTCTGAGGATGATGAAGAACAGATGATGCAAATGGCTGCATTGATGGTGAAGACCTTCAAGAAGATGGGATTCAAGAACTTCAAGAAAGGAAATAGATTCTCAAGGAAAGATTCAAACTCTGAAAGAAAAAGTTTTAGAAAGTCTGATGGAAGGGAGACCAAGTCTGGCAAGAAGGATAAATCTGAAATCCAGTGCTACAAGTGTAAGGAGATGGGTCACTATGCTCCAGAGTGCAAGAAAGGCAAAACCGAGAAAGCACTCATCTCTAAAGGCAAAGACTGGGCAGATACTTCAGACTCTGATGATGGAGAAAATTATGCTCTTATGGCAACTGTCAGAGATGAGACTGAATCATCTGAAAATAAGGTAACCCTAACTACTTATGCTTATGATACTGATAATATATCTGAGTTAAGAGTATATCTGAAAAGCGTACATGTTAGTTATAGGGATCAGACTTTAGAGAATGAGAGAATTAAATCTGAGAATCTTAGTCTTAAAGATAGAAACAAGTTTCTTGAAGGAGAACTTGAAAATATGAAGCAGATTCAAAAAGAAAGAGATGATGCTGTTTATGTTGAACATGAGTTGCTCAAAAGATATAAGCAATTAGAATCTGATCTAGAAAAAGAAAGAAAAATAATCAAGACTTGGACAGACTCTGGAAGAGACACTCATCAAGTGTTTCAGACAGATTCTGTAGGTTTAGGCTATTGTGAAAATGATGAACTTAGGTTTAAAGACAAGGTTAAGGTTAAACCACAACTTAAACCTGTGAAATTTGTTCCAGAAACCAATAAGTTAAAATCTGTTGTAATAAGAGAAGCTGATATGGAATCAGATGAAGCCTGTGAAAGACAGGAAAATATTATAACAGAAAAACTTATGGAAGTAGAAGCTGTTAGAAAACCAGTAAAAGTCTGTGAAAAACAGGTTAATGTTGGTTTAATGACAGGAAAACAGTTCAATCATAAGCTGAAAGAGGTAAAATCTGCCATGAAACCAAAAGGGTCCAAGAAGAATAGGAATGGAAAGATAGGCATGAATAATAGAAATAATCACTTGCCTACTGCTGGTGCTCCAAGGAAAACATGTTATAATTGTGGTAGTTCTAATCATCTTGCTAATTACTGCACAAAGAATAAAAATATCAATTCTTTACCTTCTACATCAGGAGAAAAGAATGATTATGTAAGGGTGAAACCACAGACTTTATGCACACATTGTGGGAGCACTTGGCATTCTATTTATACTTGTAGGAGTTATCATGCTATTTATCACAATTACTATGAGCTAAAACCCAATCTGAAGTGGGTTAGAGCAAACTCTGCAAGTGTAAAGTCTGACAATGTTAGTTTAAACTCTGTTGATAGTAATTCCGCTGCAAAAGCTAACAATGTTAAGAAAGCCAAAGGATCCAAGCAAGTCTGGGTCCTTAAAACTAACACTTAGTGTTTGTTTGTGATTGCAGGGTATAAAAGAGAGCACACTTATCTTGGACAGTGGATGCTCAGGACATATGACTGGAAATAAAGCCCTGCTATCAGACTTTAAGGAGAAGGCTGGCCCAAAGGTTTCCTATGGAGATGGCAACATAGGACACACTCTGGGATATGGCAATATTAATCTTGGAAGTGTCATCATCACAGATGTAGCTCTAGTCTCAGGACTCAAGCATAATCTGCTATCTGTGAGTCAAATCTGTGATAGAGGAAACCATGTAGATTTTCATACTGAATACTGTGAAGTTATCAGTAAATCTACTGGAAAAGTTGTTCTAGTTGGACACAGGCGCAACAACATTTATGAAGCAAGTTTGGTAACAAACTCTGATGGAAAAACAGTGTGTCTGACTGCAAGAATGTCAAATGAAGAGAGTTGGAATTGGCATAAGAAGCTCTCTCATCTCAATTTGAACAACATCAATGAGCTTATTAGAAAGGATCTTGTAAGGGGACTTCCAAAATCAATACTCAGTCTAGATGGTCTATGTGATTTTTGTCAAAAGGCCAAGCAAAGGAAGTCATCTTTCAAGAGCAAATCTGAATCTTCAGTAGTGGAACCTTATCATCTTCTACATGTTGATCTCTTTGGTCCAGTGAATGTGATGTCTATGGGTAGAAAGAAATATGCTCTAGTAATTGTTGATGAATATACTAGATATACATGGGTATATTTCTTATCAAAGAAGGATGAAACTGCTCAAACTCTGATGGATCATGTAAATCTACTGGACAAAGGATCACAGAACAAAGTCAAAATTATAAGGAGTGATAATGGAACTGAATTCAGAAACTCAATCATGGAAGCTTTCTGCAAGGAAAGAGGAGTGAAACAGGAATTTTCTGCACCTGGAACTCCACAGCAAAATGGTGTAGTTGAAAGGAAGAACAGAACTTTAATTGAAGCAGCCAGAACAATGCTTGATGAAGCAAAGTTGCCAACTTATTTCTGGGCAGAAGCTATTCAAACTGCCTGTTTTACTCAAAATGCAACATTGATCAACAAGCATGGGAAAACACCATATGAGATGGTGAAAAATAAGAAGCCAAATTTGAAATATTTTCAGATATTTGGATGCAAATGCTTTGTGTTGAAGACTCATCCTGAACAGTTGACCAAGTTCGATTTAAAAGCTGATGAAGGAATATTTGTTGGTTATCCATTGTTAACAAAAGCATTCAGAGTCTACAATCTGAGAACTAAAGTAATCATGGAATCCATACATGTGTCATTTGATGACAAGAAAATAACTGGACTTGATGACTTAGATGGATATGATCAACTGCGTTTTGAAAATGAAGGTTTATTTTCTGATGATGTAAACTCTGATGAAGCAGTACCGACAAACTCTGATGAAGCGGTTCTGATAAACTCTAACGAAGCATACTCTGAACCTCTACTGATAAATACTGGAGAAACTGGAAATTCTCAAATTGAACAAAATAGAGAACCAGTTGAGGGGGAGCGTGAAGAAGCTCAACAAGACACTGCAAGTGAGTCAGTTGAGGAAACTGATTCAAACTCTGACAGTTCAAACTCTGAGCCATCCAATTCAGGGGGAGCCTCAGATGCTACAGAAAGTCAACATATGAATCAGGAGAGCATGGATCAAGGGGGAGGATTCAATAATGATGCAAGAAACCACCTACCAACAGCAAGAAAGTGGACACAGGCACACACACCTGATCTCATAATTGGAGATCCTGATGCTAGTGTGAGAACTAGAAGTGCAACAAATAATGAGTGTCTGTATCATGCTTTCTTGTCTCAAACAGAACCAAAGAAGGTGGAGGAAGCTCTTCAAGATGCTAATTGGATTACAGCAATGCAAGAAGAGTTAAATGAATTTGAAAGAAATGAAGTCTGAACACTTGTACCTAGACCAAAGAATAGATCAATAGTAGGTACAAAGTGGGTTTTCAGAAACAAGACTGACAGTGAAGGTGTGATTACAAGAAACAAGGCTAGACTTGTGGCTAAAGGTTATTCACAACAGGAAGGAATTGACTATGATGAAACCTTTGCTCCAGTTGCAAGATTGGAGGCCATAAGAATTTTTCTGGCCTATGCTGCACACAAGAAGTTTAAAGTCTTTCAGATGGATGTAAAGAGTGCTTTTCTCAATGGGAAGCTTGAAGAAGAAGTATTTGTTGAACAACCACCAGGATTTGTAGATCCTAAACATCCAGATTATGTATACAGGCTTGACAAGGCATTATATGGACTAAAGCAAGCACCAAGAGCATGGTATGAAACTCTTGCTCAATTTCTTTTAGAAAGTGGGTTCACAAGAGGTACAATTGATAAAACCTTGTTTTATTTCAATTCTGGTGATGATTTGCTTTTAGTTCAAATTTATGTAGATGATATTATCTTTGGATCTACTAATGACAAACTTTGTAAGAAGTTTGCAAAGCTTATGCAATCCAGGTATCAAATGAGCATGATGGGAGAGCTTAGTTACTTTCTAGGCTTACATGTCAAGCAAACAGATGATGGTATTTTTATCAATCAAGCAAAATATACCAGAAATCTTCTCAAGAAATTTGGTATGCTTGATAGTTCATCTGCTACAACTCCCATGGCTACTGCAACAAAGCTAGACAAAGACACAGGAGCCTCAGTAGATATGACAAACTACAGAGGAATGATAGGGTCTTTACTGTATCTTACTACAAGTAGACCTGATATCATGTATGCAACATGTCTTTGTGCAAGATTTCAAGCAGATCCCAGAGAGCCTCATCTAACAGCTGTAAAAAGGATTTTCAAATATCTCAAAGGAACCATAACCTTGGGTTTGTGGTATCCTAGAGAATCAGAGTTTAAGCTAATTGGTTACTCTGATGCAGATTTTGCAGGCTGTAAGATAGACAGAAAAAGTACAAGTGGAAGCTGTCAATTTTTAGGTGACAGATTGGTTTCTTGGTATAGCAAGAAACAAAAGTCAATTTCCACATCCACTGCAGAAGCAGAGTATATAGCTGCTGGTAGCTGTTGTGCACAGATTCTGTGGATGAAGAATCAGTTGCTGGATTATGGTTTGAGGTACTCTAAAATACCTATTTTCTGTGATAACCAAAGTGCTATTGCAATGACAGGAAATCCAGTACAGCACTCCATGACCAAGCACATCAGCATAAGGTATCATTTTATCAGAGAACATGTGGAAGAAGGAAATATTGAGCTTCATTTTGTGTCTACAGACCAACAACTTGCAGATATCTTCACCAAACCTTTGAGTGAAGCTACTTTTACAAGATTGGTAAATGAACTTGGAATGATCTCTGGTTCTGACTAGAGATACGGGTTAGACTCAAAAACTATACATGTTTGATTTTTATGCTCATGATTCCTTGCATGTATTCACTGTTATGAGTACCAGTGTCATAAACTCTGAAAGTAAACTCTGATGCTAAACTCTGTTAGTCATACTCTGTCGGTTAAAGTCTGATGTTAAACTCTGATTATGATTTTTGTCTGAAACACAAGGACCAATGAAGAAATTTGTATGGAACATAATTCTCAGTAAGTAATTGTGAATCCTTAAGAGTTGTTTAGATTCTGATCTCAAATATGTGCAGTAAGTTAACACAGCATGACACTGTCTCTGTATTTATAGCATCTCTTAGTTTATTGATCCTATACACTGAGTCTGTATTAGCTGTTTGCATTTTCTCTCATAAATTAATTGTATTAACTGATGGAAAGTCTAAACTCTGATTATTAATTGCAAATAATTCACCCTCAAATCAAAAGATGCCAAACAGAGCACAAATTCTTTTGAGATCATGTTGTGCCTAGGAAGATCCAGGAACTTATTGTATGAAATAAGGGCTAAAATCTTTGATTTTTGGTGACTAGTGCCAACCACTGATTACTGGAAAAATAAAAAAAACAAAAAAAATATAAATATAGATATATATAAATAAAGGGGGTGAAAAATAAAAGATATATCCAAATGAAAGGATATCAGTATACAGAGTTTAGATATAAAATCAGATTTTATATTATACATGAGAGTTTAGGCAACCAGTTTTTACTACTTTAGTTTGTGGATTTTATGCACTTTGAGATGATTTAAATATTGATTTCGGAAAACTCTGCTATTGCACACACAATTATGCACACCTGTACAGTTTGCGAAAAGAGTTTATTAACAAAGAAGGACAAATGATAAACACTGATGTATTGTGTGAAAAATGCCGAGGTAACTTTGTTTTAATCTCTGATGGTTCAAATGATTTCTTTGTTTCAGACATTTTATAATTTTGAGGAAAAACATTTGTTTTGGTATTTCAAAAGAGTATGTTTGGGCATTGGTTTAGAAAAATGTTAAAGAGAGGAAAGAGATTGCATACATAGGAAAGTGTAATCGGCTGTAATTATTGTTGTTTTTACTGCGCATGCGCATTGGAAACTGCCAATTACTGCTGTCAGTCATTGCATGTGTGACACGTGTCTCATTTACACAGTATACGGGGTAAGACAGTTGTGTTTTAATAATTAAAAACTGTTCAGTTTTTAATTTTAAATTTTAAATTTATACATTATACACACAACCGTTACAGTTTTTCACGACTTACTCCAATTGTATTCTAGTTTCACTCACACATATTCACAAACACTTTCTTTCTTAAACTCTCTTGTGTTTTTGAAGCTATTTTCTGTTTATTTCTTGATATTACTAATGGCTTCAACTGCTTTCACTTCTTCTGGGTTAGAGTTCGTTCCTAATAATTATGCAGCCCCATTAAACACTGTCAATGCACCAGCGGCGTTTCATATCATACAAGACTTTCTTGCTCAGTCAGCAATTGGGCGTGCTTTGGTGGAGCCTGCAAAACTTTCTGGTTCACAGATAAAGGCGTTCTGGGAAACAGGATTGTATGATGATGGTGGTGAGACAGGCAACCCTTCGATTATTTTTGAATATGAAGATGCAGAGTATGTAATAACTGCTGGAACCATTCGCGCTGCAATGGGGTTTCCTGAATTTTCTTCGTATACAATTGGAATGGGTGATGGGGATTTGATAAGAATGATGCGAGAGATTGGGCATTCTGGACCCTTGTCGAAGATTGGACAGCTCAAACGACCATTCTTAAGGAAGGAGTGGAGTTTTTTCTTTGATTGCATCACGAGGACATTCAGCAAGAAATGCACAAACTGGGAGGCTATTCCCACAGACAGTCTGCAAATCGGTGAAACTGATGAAGAAACTCTTCATCAGAGAAAAAGAAGATTAGTGGCTGCACATCTTTTTGGTGCATCAAATGTAAATGCTGAAGCTGTCAATTTAGACAGAGTTATTGAGGAAAATGTTATGCCTGAAATGGTAAATGCTGATGAAGAAGCTCCTACATCAAACGCTGATGATGTAGTTGAGGAAGCTGCAAATGAAGCTGCAGATGAAGCTCCTGAAATTCTTGTTCAGGAGGCTACAGTTTTTGAGCCACAGGGATTTGATATGGATGTTGAAGCACACAACTCTGTAAACTCTGACCATCTTGAAGCTTTTGATGAAACAGAGGGTGTGGAAGCTGATCATGCCACGGTTGTTCTTGAAGAATCTATGGCTACTCACATAGAGATTCTCTCTGTTACTCACCAGGTACTTGAACAGGGTGAGGAAGTTGATCAGACTTTAAATACTGATGCTACAGAAAATGTTCCAGAGATTATTGCAGAGATTCCAGTACAAGAGGCTGTAGCTGAAAATGATGAGAATGTTGCAACGAATGTTGCAAACTCTGAGATTCCAGAACCTGATGCAGAGACTAATAATGATGATGATAGTTCTGATCATTCCCAAGAGGAGTTATTTGAGAGTCAAGCAAACTCTGATGAGCTAAGAGAGGTCAATCGAGCTACGGCTGAGCATTTTCAAGAGATGTACTTTTCAAATTGGTCGAACAAGGATACTATCTTTTCTGATGAGAGAGCTGCAGACTTTGTCACAAAGTCATCTAAAGAGATTACAAATCCAGAGCTTCTCACTCATCTCAAAGCCACAATTATCCAAGTCAAATCATTAAACAATCGTTTTGATGCTTCTGACAAGGTTATTGAAGGTCTAAGGAATGATATAGCTGCAAGGAAACTTACACAACAGAAGGATAAATCATTGTATATTTCCTTGTGTAAAGATTAGAATGTTTTTGATTCCAGGTTGTCCAAGGTTGAAGAAAATCAAGTCAAAATGTCAACTAAGTTGGATGAAATTGCAAATTCCATTGAATTGCTCACATCAGTTTTGCTGTCTGATGATGTCAAAAAGGGGGAGAGAGTGCCTCAAGACAAATGCAAGAGCTCTCAAACTCTGACTCGGAAAGATGACACTACTGATGGTGGTGCAAAAGGTAAAAATCCAAGGACAAGGAATGTTCAAAGGCAAGGGAGGAGATCAAACTCTAATGCTCAGAATGCTGATGGAAAAAGATTATACACTGAAGGGCAGTCTTCTTCAAGGGTTAGAAGTTTACTTCTTTCCTCTAAATCTCCAGTTACTGATGAAGAAGTTGCTACACAGTTATTCTTAGCAGAACATGGTAAAGATGTTACTATTGAAGATATCCAGGCAGAAGAGAAATTGTTTGCTGAAGAACACAGGAAAGATGTTGAAGTTGGAATCTACAAACAGAAGGTTATCAAGGCTCCGAGGAGAAAAGAAAAAGGAATTGTTATCAAAGAGAATGAAAACTCTGATCAGAGTTTACAGTACTCAAGGAGGCCTATTGGTTCAAACGCTGATAAAGGTAAAGGCGTGATGATTGAAGAGCCTAACCTGGAAAAGAAGAATTATTCAACCTCTGACAATGCTCAAGTTGATGTTATTGTTAAGAATGTGCCAACCTCTGACAATGCTCAAGTTGTGCAAACTCAGCTATCTTCACCACTCCAAGGTTTCAAAAGATCTTCATTACCTGAAACTCTGAAGCCTAGTCAGGTGAACTTTTTACAAACCAGAATAGTACTTGGAAAACAATCTTATGATAAATCTGGCTTGGGTTCCCACAATGAGAAAAGAGTTAATAATAGTCCTTTAGATCATACATCACTGGCAGAACCTGGTGTTGGGGTTACTCAAGAAAACCTTGATAAACTAGAATCTGTTCAGATGATTTACCACAGAGGCTTGAAGAAGGAGTTTTTATTATATTTTATGGCTGATGGCAGTGTTTATAGAATTGGAGAAGATGATATTCGTCTAAAATTCTGGGAAGAGCTAGAGTATGTTCTATATTTCCTGAAGATCAAAAATAGAAATACTCATAATGCTGCTTTGGTTTTAAAAGATAGAATGATGAAATCGAAAGTCCTTTTTGGAGGAAGTGTTTCCAGTGCTTATATTCCTAAGTACAGAGATGCACATGGAAAGTTGGTGGAAATGAAGAAAAATAGTGCTAGATTCAGGACTGCACTAGATAAGAAAGTTCTAGAGTTCAATCTAGAGTCTGATAAGGCTTTTTATATCAGACTTGGCAATGAAATGAACAAGAACAACATCTATTCTTTAAGGGCTGCCATTTATCAAATTGGTGAAGATGAACCAGAATTAAAGGAGCTGAAGAAGGATATGATTGCTGAACTAGATCGAGCTGAGAGAAAGTTACTGTCAGATTATATCAGGACTGTACCTGATATCCAAGAAATTCAGTAAAGTCTGACTGTAAGTTTTTATGTTTTCTGTTCTAAGTTAAATTTAAACTCTGTTTTAAAATTAAACTCTGACATATTTTAAACACTGCATTTGTTATATGTTTTGACATCATCAATTATCTGTTTAACTTGTACATTTTTATTATGCACAAGTTGGGGGAGATTGTTAGATATAATTGCTGACGTTTGTTCATCAGTGTTTAAGTACCAAGTACATATCAGAGTTTATCTAGAAGCCAGTCAGAGTTTGATAAAGTCTGACGTGGTGATAGTTGACTTAGCTGTTGGTGCAAAGATAAAGATTCTAGAAGCAATATATTCTGAAGATGGAAAGAAGCAGAATATATTGATACAGCTAGGGAAACGGAATAGAAGACTGAAGCAATCCTTAATTGATATGAATTGTATAGCTAATTTATAGGAGTATCAATTAGATAAGGATTGTATGTAGCTGTGTACTATATAAACACAGATAGGTTATCCCTAGAAGGGACGCGAACATTGAATATATTATTCTTGTAACCTAGTAGCTCTTTGTGATTCATTAACATCACTAAGAGAGAATTATTTAATATAATTCAGTTTGTTGATTTACAAACTTGTGTTTCTTGATTGTTATTCTTATACATACTTGATTATATATTGTGTATTCGGCCTAACATGATTCCCAATTGATCCCCTCGAACATGCCCATATACGGGTTTAACGGGGTGGAATCTAAAGTTGAAGGCACAATTCAGTTGCCTATGACTATTGGTAAGGAATCAAAAGAAGTAACTCAAATGTTGAATTTCGTGGTAATCAAAGCATCCTCGACCTATAATGCCATCCTTGGAAGAACTGGACTTCATGCTTTTAAGGCTGTGGCCTCAACCTACCATCTAAAAGTCAAGTTCCCAACCAGGAGTGGTGTTGGAGAAGAAAGGGGCGATCAAAAGACGGCTAGGAGCTGTTATGTAGCCGCGTTAAGGCCAGACGGAGTCGGGGGGCAGGTTCTCCCTATCGAAGACATGGATGTTAGAGAAGATGAGGACCATAGAGGGAAGCCATCTGAGGATTTGTTTCCTATTCCATTGGATCCCCTCGAACCTGAAAAGGTGACTTACATTGGAGCAGTACTAAAAGAACCTTTGAAGGGCGAGTTGATCGCGTTCCTACAGGAGAACAGTGATGTATTTGCGTACAAATAAGCTTCTTTTCCTTACTCCTTTGAGAGTTAGGCTTCCAGTTTTCTTGTTATAGATTGAACATTCCAAAGTTCCAAAATCAACTTTGAATCCCTTGTCACGGAATTGACTAACACTGAGTAGATTGTGCATTAGTCCTTTCACAAGATCAATGTCTTCTTTGATGATGGTTCCTATTTCCAAAGAGCCATATCCCATTGTGTATCCTTTGTTGTTATCTCCAAAAGTTATGATTGGACCAGATTTCTTCATGAAATGTGATAGCAGGGTTTTATCACCTGTCATATGTCTAGAGCATCCATTGTCAATAACGCACATGACCTTCTTATTTCCCTGCACAAAAACAATTGGATTAGGTTGCCTTTGGTACCCACTCTTTGTTGGGTCCAACATTCTCAGTTGGGATATTGCACACATCAACATTAACATCACTATCATTATCATATGGTTCTCTTTTGACTACTTTAACCATCCATTCTGAGTGAGACATGGTCTTTTTCTTTGAGGATGGTTTATTCTTGTTAACAGTACAAGAACTTGAAGTCTTAGAATGAGTTTCAACAGATGACATGAAAGAACATTTTTTAGAAGATAATATTGGTAAATTAAAGCATGTACTCACGATAGTGATTTTACAAGGCATGCAATCAATGTTATTACAAAAACTCACAGATCTCTGCATTACTGGGGTTCTATGTAAATTACCAGATTCATATGTAGCATTCATTTTAGCATATGATGGTTTATTACACACATGGGTTAGATGATGTGATGATCCATAGTTATTGCAAAGCTTCCTTGATGCACCCTTAACATGAGCATAATCATTCTTCTGATTAATTCCTAACTTGCCATTTTTGTTCTTCTTAGTTCTACTGGTACTAGGAGTGACAACATGTTCTCAAGTTGTTGTCGACAAACCCTTGACAGTACCTTCCAGCTTTAATGTCTTGACAATATCCTTGACACTAAGTTTGGAAGTTGTTGTCACATCTATGTTCTTGACAATATCTTTCAAAGTTACTCTCTCATCCTCTTTGACAACATCTTTTGAACATTCTGTCAGATTGCCTAACAAAGTTTATGTTGGGGGTTTTGTGACAGAATCTTTGTTACCAGATAACATACTGTCAATACCTTCATCTTCTTCAAGAAGCTCTTGCTTGATAAGTAAGGCTTCCTCACCAAACTCATGTTCAACATTCTTGAAGATTGGTTTTTCTTGACATTTTTCAACACATGAGGTTTGACAGTATTGTTGTCTATACAAGAATCTGAAGCAATCTCCTTACCAGGTCTTCTAGATTAATTAAACCCTATGCCAACTTTCTGATTTTCAGTGTGGTTCTCATGATATTCTTGAACTAATTTAGAGGAGTTTCTATAGGCTTTTAACCTAAGTTCATTTTCTTCAATTTTGTTTCTCAGAAATTCCTCTATTTCCTTAGAACAAACAATATCATTTTTAAGTCTGGCATTTTCCTGAACTAATGACTCAAGAGGATCAAGCTTAAGTTCTAAGATGTCATTATTAGCCTGAATCTTATCATTCAACTTAGTTATTCTAACAATTTCTTAATTAGCAGCAGTTAAACTAGTGTGAATGTTAAAGATCTCAATACTTAAAATTTCAACAGTCTGTTTAAATTCAGAATTAGACATATCAAGGGAAACAAGTGTTGGTACTTGAGTTGAGGAGGATGATGCTTCATCATCTGACTTGGCTATCAAGGTAATATTTACATATTCCTCATCTTCTTCCTCATCAGATTCATCCCAACACTTTCCTTTAGCTACATAAGCTCTTCCTTGACTTTTCTTTGACTAATTTCCAAATCCTATTTCCATCTTTTAATTTTGATTGGGTCTTCTGAATTCTGTGGCAAAGTGTCCAAGTTTATTGCAGTTATAGCACCTGAACTTTGATCTGTCCACCATTCCAGTCTTGTATCCACCTTTTGTTCCATTTCCTCCAGGCCTTGAAGTGTTCCCTTGGTTAAACCTGTTTGTTGAACCCTTTGACTTAAAGGCTTTGTTTCTCCTGAATCTCAAGTTAGAGAACTTTTTAGCCATATAAGCCATGGTTGGATTGTCCATGCTTTCCAGTTCTTCCAAGGAGTAGAAGTCTTCATTTTCAACATCCTTTAATTCAAGTATCACTTTGTCATCTTCTTCAACTATTTCCTCTATTTTGATGGAAGGAACAATAGTTGATTTAGATGATTGAGGTAACTCAGTGATTTGAACAGATGGGGGTTCATGAGCTACTAGAGCACTGGACATGTTAGCCATCTTTCCTTTATGTCCAGCTTGAATGGCTCTCTTCTGGAAAAGCTCAAGTTCATAAGACTTAAGCACACTATAAAGAGTTTCAAGAGAAACACTTTTCATATCTCTACCTTCTCTTATGGTTGTAATCCTATGTTCAAGGTGTTCAGGAAGAGTTAACAAGAACTTTATGTTAATCTCTTTCTTCTCATAGAATTTCCCATGGATTTGAAGTTCACACAATAGATTACTGAATCTTGAGAACATCTCAGTAAGGTCTTCATTTGGCTTAGCCATGAATACCTCGTATTGATAGACAAGTGTATGTCTTTTTTTTTTTCTCTGATTTCTTCACTTCCTTCACATAGTAACTCAATCTTATCCCATATTTCTTTGGATGTCCTGATTTCTATGACATTCCCACACATGGCTTTGTCCACTATGAGAGAGTCATAGATGGTTAACTGTAAGTTATCATCAAGAACAACCTTTTTTTTCTCTGGTTCAGTATACTCAGATACCTGCTTTGGGATAAAGTGAGCTCGTACAACAACTTCATTGACTGTGGAGGCTGGAATCTCTTTTTGGGATACAAAGGCTCCATTTTCAAGGATACTCATGTAAAGAGGATTTGCTGCTTTGATAAATAACAACATCTTCGTTTTCTAAACGTTGTAGTTCTCTTTATCAAAGGCTAGAATTTTTATGATGCCTGCCTTCTGCGTACTCATCTTGATCTTTAGATTTGTATGTCAATCCAAAGGCTCTGATACCAGTTGTTAGTCCCTGAGAGTATTGCAGAAGGGGGGTTGAATGCAATACTGGCAATTTAAAATATTTTCTCAATAACAAAGAAAGATATTCACAATTATCAGTTAGAACACATCCAAACAACAATATCTAAATAGGACAGAGATTCACAAAATAATTGATTTATTTATTTTGTGAGGAGTTTTGCTACAACCTGGAAAAACTGAGTTTCCAGCTTCTATCTCGAGAGAGATTACAAATGAGTTGTGGGAGTAGCTTTCTAAGCCTGTTAGATTGTGTTCCTAGTTACATGTGAGGTGTGAAGCTGTTTACATATTCAAGTGACAGCTTCTTACAATGTGCTCACATGTGACCTTTCCTAAAATGTATAATAGATAGTCTAATCATAAACTATAAAGCAATCTAGATATATTCCTTTTGTAGCATACTCAATCTCGTTTGATGTTGATTTTGCATAACCTTGAATTGGTAAGCTTTGTCTTGTTCTCTCTCAAGCTTCTATCATAGTCTTTCAGGATTATAGCAGAATCATGTCAATTCTGCATCACCTGCTACTGCAACGATTGTCACACTTTTTGACTTTGAAGACAAATCAAAAAGGTCCTCCCGTGAGACATCGTACCGTGCTCACCAAGTTCTGCTTTCATGGGATGTTCTAAAGCTGATAGTAAGATTATCTTAGGACTGGGGTGTCACATGGAAATCTACTGTCGTGACCTTGCAGATTGTGCTGATAGTAAGGTACAAAGTTGTTGTCTCCAGGCTTCTTCCAAAGTTGTTGTCATGAAGAGTGTTGTCTTGACCGCATGTCTGATGTTCCTTGTAAAGTTGCTGTCGTCGAGAATCTTGGCAACATGTTTATTCCTTGTACTTGTCATGTGTAGAATATCTTCTGGGGCTTGAACATTGTGAACTTCTTCCAGATTACATTCTTTATTACATGTATGTATGATAGTACAATTTAAATATTACATGGAACATTTTCTTGGTTGTGACAGTATGTTTCTCTTAGTCTAATTAAAGACTAACTACATAGTTAAGTTGTCTATATGCAATTACCCATAAATCCTAACAGAGATCATCCGTCTTCTTATTTATTCCTTATTTGTATGGAAGGTTTTACAGCCTTAATCAAAGATTACGAAAGAAAAGGTTTGATTCAGGGAGTAAAAATTGCGAGGGGTTCCCTAGTTTTATCACATCTGTTTTTCGCAGATGATAGTTACATTTTCTGTCAAGCAAATAAATAGAGTACAGAGCACGTGGTCAAGATGTTGCAAGTGTTCAAAAAGGCATCTGGGCAAAAAATAAATAGACAGAAATCATCAGCTTTTTTCAGCAATAATGTTAACAATGATGTAAAGGCTGAAATTTGTGAAATCCTTCAATTTCGATAAGTAGATGACAGTAGTATGTATTTAGGATTGCCCAATATTATAGGCCACAAAAAGACTACAATCATGGGGTATCTGAAGGATAGGCTTCAAGAGCGTATTCAGGGGTGGGATAAGCAAATTCTATCCAAGAGTGGTAAAGAAATTTTCTTGAAGAAAATGGCTCAAGCAATTCTGAGCTATGCGATGAATGTCTTCTTATTGCCAGTGGAATTATGTCTAGATTTAGAAAAAACAATGTGCAGGTTTTGGTTGAAACAGGGGCAATTAAGAACAAAAGTATACATTGGATGAGCTGGGATAGGTTGTCAAAAAAGAAAAGCGAAAGAGGTATGGGGTTCCGTAATATTCATGAATTTAACATGGCCATGATTGGAAAACAAGGGCGGAGATTGATTTTGTATCAAGATAGTCTAGTCACAAGAATATACAAGGCCAGATACTTTCCTACTGGGACTTTTCTATCAGCTAGTGTGGGGAGTAATCCTAGCTATATTTAGAGAAGTATAATGGCGGCTCATGACTTGATAAGAAAAGGAGCATTTCGTATTATTGGTAATGGTCGTAATGTAAACATTCATATTCGTACAACCAATAAAGCTCTGAAAGGTCAAATGGTCTCGTCATTACTTGTCACTGATCAGCATAGCTGGGATATGGATTTGTTGCACGATATGTTTGTAGAGAGGGATATCCAGCTGATCAGATCAATTCCTATTTGTAGTAATGTGACTGACTCGTTGCAGTGGAGAAAGGAGAAAATGGGTGACTATTATGTCAAGAATGCTTACACGATGATTCAGGAAGAGAAAAGAAGTATTGTTACGAGTGATAACTCGAGCTTCTGGCGTAAATTGTGGAACTTGAAAGTTCCACCTAAAATAAAAAAAAATTGTGGAGGGCCTCGAGTGGGTGTCTACCTATGAAAGATCAATTGAGAGTTAAGAAAGTAGACATCTGTCCAATTTGTCCAAGCTGCAATGAACAAGAAGAAACAGTCCTTCACACTTTAGTTAATTGTTCATTTGCAAAGGCTTGTTGGATTAAAGTGGGATTGACAGTTTTAAACAACGAGTCATTGATGTTTGCATCGTGGTTAGAAGCAGTTTTTGAGCAATGCGAAAGAAAGGAAGTTCAGCTGAGAGTGTTGATTTGCTGGTCATTGTGGAGAGCAAGAAACGAATTAGTGTGGAACCAGAAGGGTATGGAGGTTTCAGAAGTGGTAGCTTCAGCAAAATTGGTCCTTAGTCAGTAGATTAATGCTCAAGACAATACGTTTGACAATTACCTAGGACTCATGACTCAGGAAGACAGTCTCGAGCATTGGCAAGCCCCAAACGAAGGAAAGATTAAGATTAATGTTGACGCTGCAATTTTCAAAGATTCTAACTGTTATAGTTACGCACTAGTAGCTAGAGATCACAATGGTTATCTGGTAGAGGCATCATCTCATTGTATAAGTGGTATCGTTGCACCAAAAATGGAAGAGGTGATGGGCATTCGCGAAGCTTTAAGCTGGGTGAAGAGGAAGACACATGCGGCATGTATAATAGAAACAGATTGCTTGATGCTAGTTCAAGCAATCCGTAGTTCCTCTATTAAGCTATCCTACCAGGGCAGAATGATGGAGGAGTGCAAAGACATGTTAACTGAGTTGAAAGATCGGGATGTATCTTTGAGGTTTGTTAGACGATCTGCGAACAAAGTAGCTCACTATTTAGCGATGTATAGTTGTTCACTAGCTGATCGTAGTTGGAGAGTGGATAATACCCACTCGGAATTTAAGTTTGTATTATCAAACGATTTGATTTATGAATGAAAAAGCTTTTCTTATGGCAAATTTTTTTTACAATAAAGGTGTGAATCGAACGATGGTACTACATGTTTATTATCCTTCTTACTTTTATTATATAATAGAATATAATTTATTCAGTACGATAAGGGCCATTATATTTTAAGATAGATGAGAACCGTTAAATCTAATATTAATAAGTGTATTTTGTTGATAATGAAATTATATTCAAATATTAAAAGTATATTTTATTAATCTAAACCAAATATAAGTATATTTTCTAAATTAATTAAATGTAAAATTCATAATTTTCTTTTCTCTTCAGTTTCCAGATATTTCCAGTTAGATAATAATTATTAAACCTAATAAATTAGAGATTATTTTGTAAATTTCACATTGATTGTAAAATTATTCAAATATTTTATATAATTTTATTCTCATATTAATTATATTTTGTATTGAATTAGTTTTTTATTGGATAAATGTTAATATTTTATTAAAAAAATAAAAATTTCTAAATTTGAAAAACTTAGAGAAAAGAAATAATCAAATTTGAGTTAAAGGTAATAAAAACTATCATAGGCTATTATTTAAATTAACCTCGTATTTTATAGTGTTTTTGTAGTATTGTAATTCGGGTCTAGCAACCAAATTTTTGTCAATTTAATTAAATTTGGATGAGTTGTTTTGTTTAATCAAATTAGTACGATAATGACTATGTGACTATTTTCAATAAACTATATACTGATTCAGTTTTTCTTATGAGATCAATAAAAAATAACAAATTGCGTAATTAGTTGAACTTCAAATTTTCGAAAAAAAAGAAGAAGAAATATATGTGAAATTTTGTGTAAATACGTGATTTAATTTATAAAATGAATCATATCAGCTCAACACTTAGGTATTTAAGTGTTAAGTTATCTTTTCCAAAATATTTCTTTGTCTCTAAGATATATTGTCATTGTGTTGTATTTGGAAGAATATATCATGTTGTATGAGAAACAAAAAATATATTTTCCCTCCAACTTAAGTTAAACAAAATTATTATTAATACAACGAAAAATATGAAAGATGTTAATAGTGTCATATTAATTTTTACGTTTAACATGCTAAATTTTGTTTATTGCGATTTATTAATAGCGTAGATCAATAATAACGAACAAACACTAAAAGATAAATAATATATATACGACACTTTGTTAGGATTTATGGGTGATAGCTTAGAAGACAACTTAACTTTATGTTTTGTAATACTTAATTTCATTAAGTAGAACATACTGTCACAGCCATAGTATATTCTTGTAGCCATTGCATTTGCTGTAATAAACTTGTTTATAAATCTTGGAAGAAGTTCATTTGTTTATTCAAGCCTCAAGGAGTATATCAGGATGACAGCAAGAATAAATGTTACTGTCATCTCACTGACAGTAATGTTACAAGAAGACAACATTGGCGGGGCCTTGAGACAGCAACTCTCTATTCTCCTGACAGCAAGTTTAGAACTCATGACAGCATCTATTGCGGGGATTTCTTACTGTCACCAAAAGTGCATTCTTGTGACAGCAAGCTTGGAGATCGGGATACTGTCTCAAAGGGATAAACTTTGAATTTGGGATCTACCCAGTCAAACATGTGACAGTTTGGATGTTCAAGAAACAGGCGTGCTGCAGTATCCCAACACTACATCAAGTCTGCAAAGACTACGACAGAAGCTTAAGGGATCACAAGACCAATCTCACAATTCAAGAGTATAACAAATCAACATCTACTGGAATTGTGTTAGCTAAATATAGAATGTATCTATACTTGTAGATACAATACTTGTAAATAGATAGAGCTTGAATGGACTGCTGAATACTAGCAAAGACAGAGGCCACCATGGTAGATAGGCTGTCAAGCTTAGTTTCCATGGATAGGCATTTGTGCTCTAGGGCTTCCAACTTGAGAGCAGTTTGAGTTGAGGGGCCACTAGTTCTCAACCTTCTTGGAGGGGAAGGAAAAGAATGGGGCTTGGAGGCTCAGGGGGTTCTCACACTCTCAGGGTTTTTCTGAGTGATCTCATCATTCCTCACATAAGAACTCTCCAGGCCTAGTGTCTGAACAGTGTGGGCTCCTTCAATTTCACTCTGGACATGCTCAAGTCCCTCTCCTTTTGCCAGCTCATTTGGATGCCTCTCATTTTTAAGCTCACCTCTCTGTTCTTTTATCTCTCTTTTCTTTTGCACACCCTCACTCAACCTAGATGCATGGGTATGAGCAGTACTAACATGTATTGAAAGAGATGGTTTAGAATGTACCTTGAGAAGCTGAGCAAGTGGCACATCATCATAAGAGGCATCCTCAATGAGAACCTCATCAAGGTTGGGTTGTGTGGAGGTGACAGCAGCTTGTCCATGAATGTTACTGTCAGCCAAGGTACAACGGGGTTATCTGTGTCAACAACATTCACAGTGTCTTTGACAGCAACTGAGGCTGTGACAACATCTTCCCTAAGGTAAGATGCTCCTTGGAGATTGAACAAGGCACTGGCTGTTTCTCTTTCTGGCAGAGTTGTACCTTGTTCTGGCAGAGTTGTACCTTGTTTCTCAGAGTTGTACTTTGAGAAATGGGTTCTTGTGGACCACTAGATGGGGGCTCATCCATGATTGGAGATGGATGATCAAAACCTGAAGGGTTGGGACTATCCTCCTCTCTAGGTTGTGGAGAAGAAACAAATGAATGAGTATGGAAGGAAGAAGGTGAAGTTGGAGAAGAGAAAATTGGCTGCTCCACAGATGGAACTTGTGAAGCATCAATTTGGGAAGTGAGATCCTCACTGTGTCCTGACTCCATGTGTGTTTCTGCAAGTGGGGGCTCCTCATGAGTTGAAACATGAGGTTGTGCAGACTCTGTACAAGGTGCCTTGGGAGATATGCCAATTTCAATAGATGTCCCTTGTTGAGAAGGAACATCCAGGGAGGTTTTTAATGCCCTATTTTCCTCTACAGTCTTTTGGGAGACTGTAGGGTGGCTGACAATGGTTTTGGCCCTCTTAGCTCTCTTCTTCTTAGGCTCAAGAGGAACCACTGTGGGTTCTTGTTAGATATAATTGCTGATGTTTGTTTATCAGTGTTTAAAGTACCAGGAAACTATCAGAGTTTAGCTGGAGAACTAGTCAGAGTTTAGGTGGAGGACCAGTCAGAGTTTGTTAAAGTCTGATGGTCAGAGTTTACTTAGTTGTCGGTGAAGTCAATGAAGATTCTAGAAGCGATATTCTTTGAAGATGGAAAGAAGCATAGAGATATCGAGATGGCTAAGGAAACGGAACATAAGACATAAGCAATTCTTAATTGATTCTGATTGTATAGCTAATTTATAGGAATATCAATTAATGATTGTATGTAGCTGTATACTATATAAACACAGATAGGATAACCCTAAAAGGGATGCGAATACGTGAATTATCATTCTTGTAACCTAGCAGCTCTCTGTGATATTTTACATCACTGAGAGAGGAGTTTTTAATTCCATTCAGTTTATTATTCATAAACAGTGTTCTTATTGTTATTCTCATACATATACTTGATTATATATTGTGTATTCGGCCTAAAAATTGGTATCAGAGACAAGGCTGTTTAATATATACAGTTTTTGATCCAAACACAAGTTATAATCATGGCTGAAAATACCCAGGCAGGTTCTAGTGCTCAGAAGGTTCAACCAACTTCTGTAAGTCGATATGAGATAATCAGGGTTCCAATTCTAAGACCAGTGGAATATCCAATATGGAAGGTGAAGATGACCATGTTTCTGGAAGCCACGGATCCAGAATATCTTGATAGAATCAATGATGGTCCTCATATGCCAACAAAATTGTCTCCAGTTGTTGCTGGTCAAGAACAAAAGAGCGTTCCAAAAGAAAAGAAAGATTTGACTCCTGAAGACATCTCATCAATTGCAAAGGATGCAAAGGTTAGACATCTTCTCCATAGTGCCTTAGATAATGTCATGTCTAACAGAGTTATTGGCTGCAAAACTGCCAAAGAGATTTGGGATGCTTTAGAAGTCAGATGTCAAGGAACAAGTGCTATAAAGAAGAACAGGAAGACTATTCTTACACAGGAGTATGAACACTTTGACTCTAGACCTGATGAAACTTTGACTGAGACATATGACAGATTCTGTAAACTGTTGAATGATTTATCTCTTGTTGATAAAGAATATGAACTTGAAGAGTCGAATCTCAAATTCCTTCTATCTCGACCTGAAAGATGGGATGTAAAGGTGACAACAATAAGAGATAATTATGATCTTGCAGAAACAGATCTCGATGAAATCTATGGTTTGCTTAAAACTCATGAACTTGAGATAGAGCAAAGAAACAAAAGATCTGGAAAGAAGACAAAATCTGTTGCTCTCAAAGTTGAAGAAAAACTTCTTAAGAAAGAAACATCAAAGAAGAAAGCTAAGGGAAAGGCTTTGGTCATAAATTCTGAAAGTGAGTCATCAAACTCTGATGATGACTCAAATGCTGATGAATCATCTGAAACCGAGGATGATGAAGAAAAGATGATGTAAATGGCTGCTTTGATGGTGAAGACTTTCAAGAAGATGGGTTTCACGAACTTCAAGAAAGGAAAGAGATTCTCAAGGAGAGATTCAAACTCTGAAAGAAAGAATTTCAGAAAGTCTGAAAGAAGGGATATCAAATCTGGGAAGAAAGACAAGTCTGAGATCCAGTGCTACAAGTGTAAAGAGATGGGTCACTATGCTCCAGAGTGCAAGAAAGGAAAATCTGAAAAAGCACTCATCACTAAAGGAAAAGACTGGGCAGACACTTCAGATTCAGATGAGGATGTCAACTATGCTCTCATGTCAACTGTCAAAGATGAATCTGATTCATCTGAAAACAAGGTACCCCTAACATTTATGCTTATGATACTGATAATATATCTGAATTGAGAATTTATCTTAAAAGCATACATGTTAGTTATAGGGATCAGACTTTAGAAAATGAGAGAATTAAATCTGAGAATCTAAAGCTTAAAGAGAGAAATAAATTTCTTGAAGAAGAACTTGTTAACATGAAACAAGTTCAAAAGGAAAGAGATGATGCTGTTTATGTTGAACAGGAGTTGCTTAAGAAATTTAGGCAATTAGAATCTGATTTGGAAAAAGAAAGAAAGGTAATTAAAACCTGGACAAACTCTGGTAAGGACACACATCAGGTGTTTCAAACAGACTCAGTAGGGTTAGGTTACTGTGAGAAAGATGAACTTAGGTTTAAAGATAAGGTTAAAGTTAGAACACATCTTCCACCTATGAAATTTGTTCCTGAATCCAGTAAACTAAACTCTGTACTTGAAAAAGAAACAGTTAAGGAAGAACCAGTAAAAACTTGTGTTAAACAGGTTAATGTTGGTTTAATGACAGAGAAACAAATCAAGTACAAGCTCAAAGAGGTAAAGTCTGTTGAGAAACAGAAAGTGTCCAGGAAAATAAGAAATGGAAAGGTAGGCATTAATAAAAGCAATAGTCATTTGCCTATCACTGATGCTCCTAGAAAAACATGTCATAATTGTGGTAGTTCTAACCATCTTGCAAGTTTTTGCAAGAAAAACAAAGATATTATTTCTTTACCCTCCATGTCTCGAGTTAAGAATGATTATGTTAGGGTTAGACCACAGACTTTATGCACTCACCGTGCCATTTATCACAACTATTATGAGTTGAAGCCAAATTTGAAGTGGGTTAAAGTTGATTCTGCAAGTGTAAACTCTGATACTGTTAGCTTAAACTCTGTTGATAAGAATTCCGCTGCAAAAGCCAACAATGTTAAGAAAGCCAAAGTATCCAAGCAAGTCTGGATCCTTAGATCTAACTCTTTGTAATTTTTTGTGATTGCAGGGCATAAGGGAAAGCACCCTAGTCTTGGACAGTGGATGTTCAGGGCACATGACTGGAAATAAAGCCCTGCTATCAGATTATGAGGAGAAAGCTGGCCCAAAAGTTTCCTATGGAGATGGCAACATAGGACGTACTATGGGATATGGAAATATCAATCTTGGAAGTGTCATCATCACAAATGTAGCTCTAGTCCCAGGACTCAAGCATGACTTGCTATCTGTGAGTCAAATCTGTGACAGAGGTTACCATGTAGATTTTCAACATGAATACTGTGAGGTTATCAGCAAATCTACAGGGAAAGTTGTTCTAGTTGGACACAGACGGAATAATATCTATGAAGCAAGTTTGGTAACAAACTCTGAAGGAAAAGCTGTGTGTCTGTCTGCAAAAATGTCTAATGAAGAGAGTTGGAAATGGCATAAGAAGCTCTCTCATCTAAACTTGAACAACATCAATGAGCTAATTCGAAAAGATCTTGTAAGGGGACTTCCAAAGTCTATACTCAGCTTAGATGGTCTGTGTGATTCTTGTCAAAAGGCCAAGCAAAGGAAGTCATCTTTCAAGAGTAAATCTGAATCTTCAGTTGTGGATCCTTATCATCTTCTTCATGTTGATCTATTTGGTCCAGTAAATGTAATGTCACTAGGCAGAAAGAAATATGCTCTAGTCGTTGTTGATGAGTATACTAGATACACTTAGGTGTAATTTCTAGCAAAGAAGGATGAAACTGCCTTAATTCTGATGGATCATGTGAAGCTACTGGAAAAATGATCACAGTTTAAAGTGAAAATTATCAGGAGTAATAATGGTACTGAATTCAGAAATGCAACAATGGAAGAATTTTGCAAAGAAAGAGGAGTGAAGCAAGAATTTTCTGCACCAGGGACTCCACAGCAAAATGGTGTAGTGGAAAGGAAGAACAGAACTCTAATCGAAGCTGCCAGAACAATGCTTGATGAAGCAAAATTGCCAACTTATTTCTGGGCAGAAGCTGTTCAAACTGCTTGTTTTACTCAAAATGCAACACTGATCAACAGGCATGGGAAAACACCATATGAGATGGTGAAGAATAAGAAACCAAACCTAAAATATTTTCATATTTTTGGGTGCAAATGCTTTGTGTTGAAAACTCATCCTGAACAGTTGACCAAGTTTGATTTAAAAGCTGATGAAGGAATCTTTGTTGGATATCCACTATCAACTAAAGCATTCAGAGTTTATAATCTGAGAACTAAAGTGATCATGGAATCTATACATGTGTCATTTGATGACAAGAAAATAACTGGAATTGAAGATAACGAAAATCATGATCAGCTACGCTTTGAAAATGAAGATCTAAACTCTGATGATATAAACTCTGATGAAGCAAATCCAACAAACTCTGATGTAGCATACTCTGATCCTCTACTGGTAAACACTGAGGAAATTTCTCAGACAGAAGAAAATAGAGAACCAGTCGAGGGGGAGCATGAAGATACTTCAACAACATCTCAAAATGATGACTCACATTCAGAAAGTGAGTCAGCTGAAGAGTCTAACACAAACTCTGAAAGTTCAAACACTGAGCAGTCAAATTCAGGGGGAGCCTCAGAGAATGCAGATGGTCAACAAGAGAATCAGGAAAGCATGGATCAAGGGGGAGAATCCAATAATGATGAAAGAAGCCACTTACCTACAGCAAGAAGGTGGACTCAGGCTCATACACCTGATCTGATAATTGGAAATCCATTCATATCTCAAAAAGAGCCTAAGCAAGTGGATGAAGCTCTTCAAGATGCTAACTGGATAACAGCTATGCAAGAGGAATTGAATGAGTTTGAAAGAAATGAAGTATGGACACTTGTACCAAGACCAAAGAACAGGTCTGTTGTTGGTACAAAGTGGGTTTTCAGAAACAAGACTGACAGTGAGGGAGTAATTACAAGGAATAAAGCTAGACTTATGGCAAAAGGATATTCACAACAGGAAGGAATTGACTATGATGAAACCTTTGCTCCAGTTGCAAGATTGGAAGCCATAAGAATTTTTCTAGCATATGCTGCTCACAAGAAGTTTAAAGTCTTTCAGATGGATGTGAAGAGTGCTTTTCTCAATGGGAAACTTGAAAAAGAAGTGTTTGTTGAACAACCACCAGGGTTTGTGGATCCCAAGTATCCAGATTATGTCTACAGGCTTGACAAAGCACTTTATGGACTAAAGCAGGCACCTAGAGCATGGTATGAAACTCTGGCTCAATTTCTTTTAGAAAGTGGGTTCACTAGAGGTACAATTGATAAAACCTTGTTCTATTTCAATACTGGTAATGATTTGCTTTTAGTTCAAATCTATGTGGATGACATAATTTTTGGGTCTACTAATGACAAACTCTGTAAGAAATTTGCCAAGCTTATGCAGTCCAGGTACCAAATGAGCATGATGGGAGAGCTTAGTTATTTTCTAGGCTTGCAAGTAAAGCAAACAGATGATGGGATTTTTATCAATCAAGCAAAATATACCAGAAATCTTCTCAAGAAATTTGGTATGCTTGATAGTTCATCTGCAACTACTCCTATGGCAACTGCAACAAAGTTAGACAAAGACACAGGAACTTCAGTAGATATGACAAACTACAGAGGCATGATAGGGTCTCTTCTTTATTTGACTGCAAGTAGACCAGACATCATGTATGCAACCTGTCTTTGTGCAAGATTTCAGGCAGATCCCTGAGAGCCTCATCTAACAGCCGTGAAGAGGATTTTCAAATATCTCAAAGGAACCATAACCTTGGGTTTGTGGTATCCTAGAGAATCAGAGTTTAAGTTAATTGGTTACTCTGATGCAGATTTTGCAGGCTGTAAGATTGACAGAAAGAGCACTAGTGGAAGCTGTCAATTTCTAGGTGACAGACTGGTTTCTTGGTACAGCAAGAAACAGAAATCAATTTCCACATCCACAACAGAAGCAGAGTATATTGCTGCTAGTAGCTGTTGTGCACAGATTCTGTGGATGAAGAATCAATTGTTGGATTATGGGTTAAGGTACTCTAAAATACCTATTTTCCGTGATAATCAAAGTGCTATTGCTATGACAGGTAACCCAGTACAACATTCCATGACCAAGCACATCAGCATAAGGTATCACTTTATCAGGGAACATGTGGAGGAAGGAGATATTGAGCTTCATTTTGTGTCTACAGAACAACAGCTTGCAGATATCTTCACTAAGTCTTTGAGTGAAGCTACATTTACAAGACTGGTAAATGAACTTGGAATGATCTCTGGTTTCGACTAGAGATACTGGTTAGACTCAAACTTTACTCATCTGTGATAATTTGCTAATGTTTTTATGCATATGTTAACTGTCATGCAAATCATGTTGTTAAACTCTGGAAGCATACTCTGATGTTAAACTCTGATTGTGGTATTGTCTGAAACATAAGAACCGATGAAGAAAAAAGTATGAAGCATGATTCTCAGTAAGTAATCATGAATCTTTCTAAGTTATATATGATCTGATCTCAAATGTGTGCAGAAAATTAACACAACATGATACTGTCTCTATATTTATAGCATCTCTTAGTTTATTGGTCCTATACACTGAGTCTGTATTAGCTGTTTGCACTTTCTCTCATAAAGTAATATGTTAAATGGTGTCAGTCTAAACTCTTATGAATAGTTACTGCTACTTCACCCTCAAGCAAAAGATGCAAAAATATGCACAAATTCCTTTGAGATCATGTTGTGCCTAGGACGATCCAGGAACTTATTTTATGAAATAAGGGCTAAAATTTGAAAATTTTTGGTGACTAGTGCCAACCACTGATTACTGGAAAAGAAAAAAAAAATTCGAAAGGGGGTGAAAATAAATAAGTACAAATAAAGGTACAGAGTTTAGATGACATCAGATTTTGTTTTGCATATGAGAGTTTGGGCAACCAGTTTTTTACTGATTTATTCTGTGGATTTTATGCACTTTGAGATGCTTTCAATATTTATATTCAGTAAACTCTGCTATTCACACACAAATATTCACAACTGTGCATTTTGAGAAAAGAGATTATTAATGATGGAGGAGAATTGATAAAAACTGATGAACTTTGTACTCTACGCAGAGGTAATTTATTGTTAATTTCTGATGATTAAAATAAATAAGGGTGTTTCAGACATTTCATAATTTTTGAGAAACATTATTTTTGGAAAATAGAGAGTATGATTGATAACGGTTTGTTGAGTTTTGAAAATGATGAAAGGTGTTTAGGAAATAGCAGTAATTAGTGGCTGTTTTTACTGCGCATGCGTGTTGGAAATTACCACGATTAGTGTTGTCAGTTAATGCATATGTGACAACTGTCTCACTCACACACTTCACGAGTAAGCATGCTGTATATGTTAATGATTAAAACTCTTCAGTTTTAATTCATATTTTATAGTTATACACACAACGGTTCAAATTTTTACAGACTTACTCTATTCACATGACACTTTCACATAAGCATATTCACAAACACTTTTCTGCATCACTTTCTCAAACACTTTCTCTAAGCATAAACTCTGATCTATTGCAAATCTTTCTAATGGCAACTACTATGTTTCAATCAGTTGGTCTCGATTTTGTCCCTAACAATTATGCAGCACCTCTATCTACTGTGAACGCACCGGAGGCGTTTCACCTGTTTCAGAATTTTCATTCTCAATCAGATATTGGGCAAGCGCTTGTGGAACCAGCAAGGCTGTCTGGACTTCAAATCAAAGCATTCTGGGAAACTGGTATTTATGATGATGGAGGCGAGGCTGGAACTCCTTCTATAATCTTCGAGTTTGATGAACAAGAGTATGTGGTCACTCCAACCACTGTTAGAGATGCTCTTGGGTTTGAAGACTTTAATCTTACACCATATCTGTTGGTGACTCTGAGCTTCAGCGAATGATGAGGGAGATTGGTTACTCTGGGTCTTTGGCAAGGACATGTAACCTGAAGCGACCGTTCTTGAGGAAGGAGTGGAGTTTCTTCTTCGACTGCATTACAAGAGCGTTCGGGAAAAAGTGTACCAATTGGGATGCAATTCCAATTGACAGTCTGCAAATCGGGTATTCTCTTTTGTATGGTAACAATTTTGATTTTGCAAAACTTGTTTTAAATAACATAGGTGAAAAGATGACAGAGAATAGGAGTGTAGTCTATTTTGCTCGTTTTTGTCAGTTAATCTTTTCTATGTGTGTTGATGGGATTGAGATTGCTGGGGAGGATGTCATTCCCTCATTTAAATTGCATAAAAGAATATTCTCTGATTTAACAAACAAGGATATTAAGAAAGGGAATGTTGGAGACTTGTTGCTTCCTGCCTTAATTCAACAGTTTTTACAACCTCAACCACAACCATAAGCACAACCAGAACCTGAACAACCTTTAAACACTGAACCTCTTCCATCTACATCTCAAAAACCAAAGGCTGGGGGTAGGACTAAGCATAGAGCTTTTAAGGCTGTCAAGGCTGCAAAACCTGCAAATGCTGATGATTTACCACAATCATTTGCTACTTCAAGGAAGAAGAAAAGAGCAAACAGACCTACTAATGATAATGACGAGGATAGGGTTTCTGATGAAACTGAATCTGTTCATACCAAGAAAAGGAAATTGGTTGCTGCTTATCTTTTTGGTGGATTGGTTCCTGATTCTACAACTTCTGAAGCTCCTGAGGTTGTGATTGAAAATCATTCTGAAAATGCTACTGTGCCTGAAGAAGCCAGAGCAAACACTGATGATAATGCTGCTTTTACTGATGATTTTCTTGAACCAATATTGGAGATGGATATTGAAGAGGAAGTTGAAGCACATCCCTCTTCAACTCTAGAAGAGTGTGGAAGTATTAATGAAACAGAGGATGTGGCAGCTGATCAACCAACATTCATAATAGATGAGTCCTTAGCTACTCATACAGAGATTCTCTCTGTCAATCACCAGGAACTTGAAAAAGGTGAAGAAGTTGATCAGACAGCAAAGGCTGTAGCTGCAGAAACTGTTCTTGAAAAAACTGTAGAAAATATTGTTGCAGCTACTGAAGAGCCTGTTATTGTTGAGGCTGTACAAGAAGAAAATGTTCAAGAGAATATAAACTCTGAGAAGCTCGCAAATGAAGATGCTCCAGAAACATTTGCTGAGAATAGTTTACATTCTTCAAGTGCTGAGTCTGAAGCAAAGTCTGATGATCAAGCTGATTCATCTTCTCGAAGACTTTCTGCTCAACCAAATCTAAAGGAAACTGATGTTGGAGGTTCAACTCAGCATGCCATTGAACTTCACTTTCAAAATATGTACTTTTCCAGGTGGTCAAACAGAGATTGCATATTCACTGATCAAAGGGCTGCTATCTTTGTAACAAAATCTGCTGCATCAATTACAAATCCAGAACTTCTTACACATCTAAAGGCAACAATTGTTCAAGTCAAGTCTCTTCACAATCATTTTGATGAAACTCAGAAGTCAGTTACTGGGTTGAGAAATGATGTGGTTACTAGAGATATGTCTCTAAAGCAAGATAAATCTATGCTGCTTACTCTGGTCAAAGATCAAGAAGTTCTCAAGAACAGACTGACCAAAGTTGAAGAAAATCAGAATGTAATGTCTGAGAAAATTGATTCAATAGCTGCTTCACTTGAATTGCTCACATCAGTATTGATTCCAGATGATGTCAAAAAGGGGGAGAGAGTACTTAAAGACAAATGCAAAAACCCTCAAACTCTGAGTAGATAGGATGATTCTATTGATGGTGGTGAAAAAGGAAGAGAGTCAAGGTCCAAATTAATTCAAGATCAAGGGAGATTAAGGACAAACTCTGCTAGAGCAAACTCTGATAAAGTAAATACTATGGTGGTGAAAAAGGAAGAGAGTCAATGTCCAAATTAATTCAAGATCAAGGGAGATTAAGGACAAACTCTGCTAGAGCAAACTCTGATAAAGTAAATAATGGTGCTCAATCTACTTCAAAAGCCAAAAGCTTATTGCTTACTTCTCAATCAAATACTGATGAAGAGATTGCAGCTCAGTTATTTTTGGAAGAACATGGTGCTGATGCAACTATTGAAGATATTGAAGCTGAAGAGAAAATGTTAGCTGAGGAGCATGAAAAGAATTTAAAGTCTGGGAAGGTAAAGAAAGTTGTGAAGGTTTCAAGGCCAAAGGAGAAAGGAATTGTAATCAAAGAAAATGTAAACTCTCAACAGAGTTTATAATACTCAAGAAGGCCAGTTGAAGCCAGCTTAGATAAAGGCAAAGGAAAGCTTGTGGAAGAAAATCAGAAAATGAAGAAAGCTCAAACAACCTCTGACAATGCTCAAGTTGTTCAAACACTGGAAGCTGTGACAACCATTGATACTACTCAAGTTGTACAGACTAAACTCTCTTCTGAACTTCAAAGAACTTTTGCTAAACCAGTCATGGTTCAACAAACTCTGATTCCTGGAAATGTCAATGTTCTTCAAAGCAAAACTATCATGGGAAAAGAATCAAGAGATAAATCTGGACTTGGATCTCATAGAGAAAAGAGAGTAAACAATAGTCCTATGGATCAAACTTCATTAGCTGAACCAGGTGTTGGTGTGACTCAAGAAAATCTTGATGCTTTAGAGTTGGTTCAGTTAATACATCATAAAGGGTTGAAGAAGGATTTTCTGTTATACTTCAAGGCTGATGGCAGAGTATACAGAGTTGGTGAAGCTGATATAGGATTAAAGATGAAAGAAGAGCTAGAGTATGTACTGTATATACTGAAAGTAAAGAATCAAAGAACTCATCAAGCATCTGAGGTATTAAGAAGCAGAATGGTGAAAGCTAGAGCTCTTTGTGGCCTAAAGACTGCTGGTGCTTACATACCGAAGTACAGAGATTATAATGAAAAGCTTGTTGAGATGCAAAGGAACAGTGCAAGACTCAGAACAGATCTTGGTATAAAAGTGTTGGAATTTAATCTGGAATCAGATAAATCCTTCATAATAAAGCTAGGAAATGATATGAGGAAAAACAGTATCTATGCTCTAAGGGCTGCTATCTACCAAACTGGAGAGAGTGATCCAGAGTTGAAAGAGCTAAAGAAGATAATGGTAGCTGAGCTAGAGAGAGCTGAGAGAAGACTACTTATGGACTACATCAGGACTGTACCTGACATTGAAGAGATTAAGTAACTGAAGTCTGTAAGTTTTTAAAGTTTTCTGTTCTAAGTAAAAGTATAAACTCTGTGATTTTATAAACACTGCATTTGTTATATGTTTTGACATCATCAATTATCTGTTAACTTGTACATTTTGGTATGAACAAGTTAGGGGAGATTGTTAGATATAATTGCTGATGTTTGTTTATCAGTGTTTAAAGTACCAGGAAACTATCAGAGTTTAGCTGGAGAACTAGTCAGAGTTTAGCTGGAGGACCAGTCAGATTTTGTTAAAGTCTGATGGTCAGAGTTTACTTAGTTGTCGGTGAAGTCAATGAAGATTCTAGAAGCGATATTCTTTGAAGATGGAAAGAAGCAAAGAGATATCGAGATGGCTAAGGAAACGGAACAGAAGACAGAAGTAATTCTTAATTGATTCTGATTGTATAGCTAATTTATAGGAATATCAATTAATGATTGTATGTAGCTGTATACTATATAAACACAGATAGGATAACCCTAAAAGGGATGCGAATACGTGAATTATCATTCTTGTAACCTAGCAGCTCTCTGTGATATTTTACATCACTGAGAGAGGAGTTTTTAATTCCATTCAGTTTATTATTCATAAACAGTGTTCTTATTGTTATTCTCATACATATACTTGATTATATATTGTGTATTCGGCCTAACAGTTCTGTTTGACTACCTTTCTTATTTGCTGCACTAGGTGCAGGAACTCCCTCTTGACTCTCAGTACTACCACCAACATCAGTTGCTAGGGGTCTTTTTCTGGATTCTTGCAAGGCTTGTCTCTGTACTTTGGGAAGTCTAGAGAACCTAGGTTGAATGTATGGTGTAGAATGTGGGTTAGCTGAATTGGGGTCTAATCCAGCCTCATCCTCAAGAGTAAAGGTTTCATACCCAGAGGGCAATGGAAAATCAAGGTTAGGTACTTGATTAACCATGTGTTTAGTGAAGCAAAGTGGAATATGTGCATTGAGATTCTGTGAAGTGAGGGTTGTGTGAGTATTTCTTTTCAAAACACTGCAGACCTCTGTACGAGGGGCATCTTCATTAAACTCACAAAGAGAATTAATACAGCATTAGAAAGCGAGGATAGAGATTTACCTTCTTAACTATGGCAGCCTTGAGGTGTGCCATGAGTAGCTTGCCAACATCCACTTTGTACCCATAAACAAGAGAGTGTGTGAGCTTCTTGATGTAGGTGGGAATCCCATTCCAGCAGGTGGTCTTTGTAGAGAACACCTTCACCATGGCATCAAGAACCATGCTCCATTCCTTTCTGAGGTACTTCCTGTCCATTTCACCAGATGGGTACCACTTAGTTGTACCCGCTTCGAGAATAGTCCTGAATACCCAATTTTCAAGAAGAGCTTCTTCAAGGTCTCATCACTGGCAAGCTCTGTGTAGGTCTTTCCTGGTTCAATTACAATTCCCAAAGCTGCATTGATGCCTTGAGTAGTGAGAGTGTAACTGTGCTCTTTAATTTTGAATTTGATGGTGGTATGGTCTCCATCTCCCTGAGCAATAGCTGACTCCCAGAAGTTTTCAATCATTTCTAGGTCAAGAACATGAGTTGAAGTAATAGCATAACCAAGATAGGACTTATTCAGGAAAGAAACAATCCCTTTGAATTCTTCACCAGCATCATTTGGAGAATAGATGCCAGCAAAGTTAGTCTGAGAAATTGATTGTTTAGGTGCCATTGTTGGTATGTAAGAGGAGAGAGAATGAGTTAAGTGAGTAGAGAGAGAGAAATAGAGAAGAAAGTTGTTTTTCTTTTGGTTGTGCTGTGTCAGGTTTGATATTGTCTGATTAATTGTTGTATAAAGGGTAGTTCAAGCGTTATGCTGAAAAGGGAATATTTGGAATCGTGCTATTATCCAGTAACACCACCACGTGGGTTACTCCCTTTAATTTCTGTCAACGTGGAGGTTGAATTAGCAATGTTAACGGTCCACTTGTATTGACAGTAACATGTGCGCTGAAACAAACTGTTAGTGACATTTGGGTGATGACAACAGGTTTGTCTTGACTGTAGCATTGTCGCGAGAAACTTACTGTCATCATTAAGTACTTTAATGACAGTATCTTTTAAAACTCTTGACAATATATTATTCACTGTTGTCAAGAAACTAACTGTCATGAAATCCTGGGACAGTTATCTTTCTTGATGACAGTGACTTTTGCAGAGAACAATAACTGTCAAGGATTTTAACAGATCTCTTCATTAATTTACTTAACTAAGGAAATACCATCAACACATATTCAATTGAATTAAGGACTGGTATTCATGCACAGTAAAGTAATCAGATAATTAACACATATACATACAACGTAAAGAGAGAAACAAGAGAGATAATAGAACTAGTTTTATTAATAAAATCATCTTGGCAAATGAATTAAAAATTAAGATTTTATGCCTTTATCAACTAATCCTAGAATTTCTAAGCGAGTTTCTTCTTCAGTGTTGTCTTCCTTTTTGAGGAGCACTTGAAGTGCTTCTTCTTGCTCCTGCCATTTAGCCTCTTCAATGGCGTTGGCAAAAACCTCTATTTCTTCTTCCTCATCAAGAGTGTCTTCTAACTGATCGAACAATTCCTCAATCTCTTCTTTGTGTGGAGAATCACACTGAATCTTGGGTCTGTACTCGATTCCTACTTTATTTTCCATTTAACCTTTTTTTTATTGTGAAAACTAATATGACCTAGTGTTCAATTTATAGGCATATTTGATGAATGGTAAGGTAAACAGTCAACAGTTTGGAATACCCATACAACTACCACAGATAGAAATTATGATTCATGTCCTCCGCTAATCCAACAATTAACACACACACAACCAATCAATGCAACACCTTTGACCAATAACTCAAACTTTGAGATAATTTAAGTTAATGTCACGCAAATTCTAATATGACTAGCACATAAATCAAGTTTAGCAAAGTCATAGCAAACATGCTGTCGAAAAGAATAAAGACTTTTGTGGACAGTAACTTCTCATGACAACAACTTGAAGGTTACTGTGACAAGCTTCATTTATAATTTGAAAATGTAAAAACTAGTAAGTTAACATACCATATTAAGAATTCCCAATTCACTTACCAACCTGTTAAAGGTGGCTTCATCCAATGGTTTAGTGAAGATGTCTGCAAGTTGCTTTTCTGTTGGGACATAGATCAGTTTCACAGTTCCTCTTTCAACATGCTCTCTTATGAAATGATGTCTGATATCAATGTGCTTTGTCCTAGAGTGTTGAACAGGATTTTCTGAGATGGCACTGGCACTAGTGTTATCACAGTAGATAGGAATGTTGCTCAACACTAGTCCATAATCCAATAGCTGATTCTTCATCCACAGAATTTGTGCACAGCAACTTCCAGATGCAATGTATTCAGCTTCTGCAGTTGATGTAGAAACTGAATGTTGCTTCTTGCTAAACCATGACACCGGTCTTCCACCAAGAAATTGACTACTACCTGTTGTGCTTTTTCTGTCAATTCTACATTCAGCATAATCTGAGTCAGAGTACCCAATAAGCTCAAATCCAGTATTTTTAGGATACCAAAGGCCTAGATTAGGAGTGCCCTTTAGATATCTAAAAATCCTCTTGATAGCAACTAAGTGTGACTCATTTGGATCAGCTTGGAATCTTGCACAGAGACATGTAGCAAACATTATGTCTGGTCTGCTAGCAGTTAAATAGAGAAGTGATCCCACCATGCCTCTGTAAGCACTAGAGTCCACTTTCTTTCCCTTGGGGTCAAGATCCAGATTAGTTGATGTAGAGATGGGGGTCTTGGAAGGTGATGAATCTTCTAAGTTGAACTTTTTGAGAAGTTCCTTGACATACTTGGCTTGACAGATGAAGATTTCATCATCCTTTTGAAGAACTTGTAGACCAAGGAAGAATGACAGTTCTCCCATCATGCTCATCTCATACTTGTTTCTCATTAGAGATGAAAACTTTTCACACAGCTTCTCATTCGAAGATCCCAAAATAATGTCATAAACATAGATTTATACCAAAATGATGTCCTTGCCATGATGCTTGTAGAACAGAGTCTTATCTACTACACCTCTTGTAAACTGATTCTCCAATAGAAAGGTAGAGAGTGTATCATACCAAGCTCTGGGAGCTTGTTTCAAGCCATAATGTGCTTTGAACAGTTTGTAAACAAAATTATACATTTCAGCATCATCAAAGCCAGGTGGCTGTTCAACATACACTTCTTCCTCCAACTCTCCATTTAGAAAGGCACTTTTGACATCCATTTGGAACACCTTAAAGTTACAGTGTGCAGCAAAAGCTAGAAATATCCTTATGGCTTCAAGTCTGGCAACAGGTGCAAAAGTCTCATCATAGTCTATTCCTTCATGTTGACAGTAAACTTTTGCCACTAGCCTTGCTTTGTTTCTTGTCACCATTCCATTTTCATCCAACTTGTTCCTGAAGACCCACTTTGACTCAATGACTGATTTACCTTTAGGTCTTGGAACCAACTTCCATATATTGTTTCTTTCAAACTGGTTAAGTTCTTATTGCATAGCAATCACCCAGTCAGAATCCAACAATGCTTCATCAATTGTCTTTGGTTCCATTTGAGACAGAAAGCATGAGAACATGCTGTCAGCAGAGACATTATTTTTAGTTCTCACCCCAGAGGAAGGATCACCAATGATTAGATCATTAGTGTGATCCTTATTCCATCTTGTAGTTCTGGGCAAGCTTCTTTGTTGATCTGGTGGTTTGACTTCAGTTTGGGGAAATGAGTCTTCACCAGTGCAATTGTCTTCACCATGCTCTTCATTAACTCCAGAGTCACCATCATTTTGAAGATTGGTTGAAATGGTCTGTGACTGAGCTGGAGTCTGATCAACACTGTTAGCATTGACATCATCTTTCTCAATATCAACAGTCTGAGTAAAACTTGGTTATTCATCAACAATTTCTTCTTCTTCCAAGTATCCTTGATTTTCAAATATAAGGGTCTACATTTGACCATCTTCATGCAGCCCTGGAAACTTGGTTTTATCAAAAGTGACATTCACACTTTCTTCAATTGTTCTGTGTTCTATGACATAAACTCTGTAGGCAGTCCTTTCTATCCCATATTCCATGAAGATGCCTTCATAAGCTTTGGCATCAAACTTTCCTTTCTTTTCATGGTTGTCCTTCATCATGAACACTTACTTCCAAATACATGAAAGTATTTGACAGTAGGTTTTTTATCAGTCAACAGATGGTAAGTGGTGCTTCCATGAGTCTTGTTGATTATGGTTATGTTCTATGTGTAGCAAGCTGTGTTGATAGCTTCTACCCAGAAGTATGTTGGTAATTTAGCATCATGCAACATAGTCCTAGCAGCTTCAATCAGAGTCATGTTCTTCCTTTCTACAACACCATTCTGCTGGGGTGTCCTTGCAGCAGAAAATTGTTGAATAATGTCTTCATCCTTGCAGAAGTTCCCAAGTAAGGCATTTCTCAACTCAGTACCATTATCACTCCTCAGTATTTGAACTTTGGCATTTGGAGTTCTGTCAAGAACCCTTATGTGATCAATTATTAACTGAGCAGCTTCATCTTTTGACTCTAGAAACTTCACCCAAGTGTATCTAGAGTAATCATCCACCATTACTAATGCATATCTTTTCTTGGCTAGAGATCGAACATTGACTGGGCCAAAGAGGTCCATATGAATTAGCTTGAGTGGTTCAGTGTTGGTGTTAACCTGCTTTGACTTGTGCACAGATCTCCTTAGTTTTCCCATTTGACAGTCCTCACACAGTCCTTTTTGGTAGAATTCCTGTTGAGGTAGTCCTCTCACCAGTTCCTTCTTCATCATCATATTCATTGTCTTGAAGTTGAGATGAGAGAGTTTCCTGTGCCAAAGCATGTTGTCACCAACAGTGGCTTTGCTGTAGAAGCAGTAAAGTTTATCCTTCTTTGTTGAGCTTAGGTCTACAACAAACAGGGTTCCTTTCCTTACTCCCTTCAGAGAAAGGCTTCTGTCCTTCTTGTGATAGACATTGCACACCATCATATCAAAGTCAACCTTGAATCCTCTGTCACTGAATTGGCTGACACTTAGAAGGTTGTGCATTAGTCCATCAACAAGAGCAATATCATTTATGACAACATTCCCAAATTCCAAACAGCCATATCCCACTGTGTAACCTTTGCTGTTGTCTCCAAAGGTTATGATTGGGCCAGCTTTTTCCATAAAATGTGATAGCAGGGCTTTATCACCAGTCATGTGTCTTGAGCAACCACTGTCAATGATCCACACGACCTGCTTCTTTTTCTTGCCCTGCAAAACAAATTGTTTTTAGGTTGCATATGGTATCCAATCCTTGTTGGGTCCTGCAGACTTAGTAGCACTTGAGTTTCCTTCATTTTCAGCATCAACATAATCATCAGAAAATTTTTGTTCAACTTCCCATGCCAGCCACTTTGGTTTAGAATAAGACCTAGTATTTTTCTTAGTGGGGGTTGCCTTTTTACTGTTAACAATAGGCTCAGAAGTCTCACCAGAATTCATGTAAGAGCATTTATCAGTTGACAGAATAGGCAAATTGAAGCAAGTACTCATAGCAGTAATTTTACAGGGCATGCAATCAATGTTATTACAGACATCCATGGATCTATGCATAATGGGGTTTCTGTGTAAGTTACCCTTGACCTCAGTCACATTGACTTTAGCCTCAGTTGGTTTCTTACAAAAATTTGTTAAATGATGTGAGGAGCCACAGTTATTACATAGTTTCCTGGGTGCATTCTTGACATAAGCATATCCATTACCCTTGTTAATTCCTACTTTGCCATTCCAGTTCTTAGATCTGAAAGTATCTGTGTTGACAACATGTCCTGAAGTTGTTGTCGAGTCTTTCTTGAAAGTACCTTTTACATCCACTGTCTTGACAGTAGGTTTCGAGGTTACTGTCTTAGATACTCTCTTGACAACATCTTTAGAAGATTCTGCCTTGTCATTGTTGATAGCATCTTCAGAACATTCTGTCAGATTGCTTGGCAAAGTTAATGTCTTGGGGGTTGTGACAATATCTTTTTCTTCAACAATTGTGCTGTCAACACCTTCATCCTCATCAAGGAGCTGTTGTTTGATGAACATAGCTTCCTCATCAAAATCAACTTCAACAATCTTGAATTTTGTTGCATGAACCTTTTTGAGGATTTGGGGTTTGACAGCAACATCAGTTGAACAATCAAGAATCACATATTCCTTTCCAGATCTTTTTCCATATTCAAAACCTACTCCTACCTTCTGATTCTCAGTGTTCTTATCATTAAGATCCTGAAGCAACCTAGAGGAGTTTCTGTATGCCTTGAGCTTAAATTCATTTTCAGTTATTTCCTTTCTCAAGAAATCTTCTACCTCCTTAGCACAGACTAGATCATTTTTAAGTCTTGTGTTTTCCTGAGCTAAGGAGTCCAATGTACTGGTCTTAAGTAAAAGCAAATCATTTTCAGAACTCAGTGATTCATTTAACTTAGATAACCTAGTTATTTCTTCATTAGCAGCAGTTAAACTAGTATGGATATTGAACATTTCTGCACTAAATTCCTCAAGAGTTTGCTTATATTCAGTGTTAGACATATCAAGCAAGACAAGTGAAGGTACCTGAGTTGAAGGGCTTGGTGATTCATCCTATGATTTAGCCATCAGGGCTAAGTTCACATATTCTTCTTCCTCTTCCTCATCAGACTCATCCCAACATCCACCTTCAGCCACCTAGGCTCTTCCTTGTCCTCTTTTGTACTGTCCACTTTACCCTTTGTCCATTTTCTGATTTTGCTTTGGCCTTCTGCATTCAGTAGCAAAATGACCAAGCTCGTTGCAGTTGTAGCATCTGAATTTAGACCTGTCCACCATTCCAATTTTGTATCCTCTTCTTGTAGAATTGCCAGCAGTCTAGGAGAAATTCCCTTTGCTGAACCTTGATGTCTGACCCTGAGGCTTGTATGGCTTGTTTCTTCTGAATCTTAAGTTCTTGAACTTCTTTGCCATATAAGCCATGGTTGGATTGTCCATCTTCTCCATCTCTTCTATTGAATAGAAGTCCTCATCTTCAACATCATCCAGTTGCAGCACTACCTTCTCCTCATCATCAACCACCTCTTCAATCTATAAGGAAGACACTTGAGTTGGTTGAATGATTTGTACTGCTTCACTAGGCAGAGTAATCTTTGACTCGTGAGCTACAAGAGCACCAGACATATTGGCCATCTTTCCTTTTGATCCACTTTGTATAGCTCTTTTCTGAAAGAGTTCTAGCTCATATGACTTGAGCACACCATACAGAGTTTCAAGAGAGACACTTTTCAGATCTCTTCATTCTCTGATTGCAGTGACTTTGTACTCAAGATGCTCAGGAAGAGTGAGTAAGAACTTAAGGTTGAGTTCTTTCTTCTCATAGAACTTACCATGAATATGGAGTTCAGTGATAAGTTTGCTAAATCTCTCAAACATTTGAGTAAGTTCTTCACTAGGCTTTGCCATGAAGGCTTCATACTGAGAAACAAGAATTTGTCTTTGGTTCTCCCTAACCTCTTCACTTCCTTCGTATAACAGCTCGATTTTGTTCCAAATTTCCTTGGCTGATGAGCATCCAATGACATTCCCACACATGGCTTTATCCAATGTGAGAGAGTCAAGTAGAATGAGTTGCAAGTAGTCATACAGGACAATCTTTTCCTTTTCTGGCTCTAAGAACTCGGATGGCTTCTTGGGAACCCAATGCGCTGGAATAACAACACCATCAACAGTCGAGGCTGCTATTTCTTTCTGTGGAATAAAGGGACCATTCTCGAGGATTCCAACATACAGTGGATTCGCAACTTTGATAAACAGTGAGATTTTTCTTTTCCAAACATTGTAGTTCTCTTTATCAAAAGCTGGGATCTTGATACTACTCGACTTCTGTATACTCGTCATGATCTCAGATTTGTATATCAATCTGTCGCTCTGATACCAGTTGTTGGTCCTTGAGTATTGCAGAAGGGGGGTTGAATGCAATACTGATAAAATTCAATCTATGCTTCAACAAATAAAACTAAGATTAAATCCTATCAGTAGAAGAAATGCAATCACAAGTAGTTTTCTCACAAAATAAATATTTTATTTATCTTGCGAAAGTGTTGCTACAACCTTGAGAGAAATATGTTTTTCTCAAGCTTCGATTCCTCAAGTGATACACAGTATAGAATGAGAGAGATAGTTTAAGTAAACTAATCATGTCTCTATCATCACGGGTTTGTGAAGCTGCTATCATTTTCATGTGGCAGCTTCTAACAATTTGTCTACCCATGTGTCTTACCTAAATTGCTATACAAAAAAGTTTATCATTACAGGGAAAAACAATCTAGATACATTCTATATTTAGCTAACACAATTCCAGTAGATGTTGATTTGTCATACTCTTGAATTGGTGAGCTTTATCATGTGATCTCTCAAGCTTCTATCGTAGTCTTTGCAGACCTGTCACATGGGATACTGCAGCACGCCTGTTTCTTGAACATCCAAACTGTCACATGTTTGACTGGGTAGATCCCCAATTCAAAGTTTATCCCTCTGAGACAGTATCCTGATTGTAATATCCGTGAACTTTATTAATAATATAAATTATATTTTATGTGTAGAATACTTATTGTGGAGTATTTGGAGTCTTACTGGTTAAGGTTATTGAGTAATAGTATGTTAATTATTGTGTCGAAAGCCCCTTTCGAATATCTTTTCATTTAGAAATATCTTCAGTTGTGAGCCCCGTTTTGAAAATTCAAGGATTATATTCACAGGATAATCCTAGCACATGATAGGTTTTATGAGAGTAATAACTTTTGTTGGGATTTATGGGTGATAGCATAGGAACAACTTAACTTTGTATAGACTTAATTTCTTAATTAAGTAGAACATACTGTCACAGCCAAAGTATGTTCTTGTAATCAGTATGCAATGTTATTTTAATTGTGTAATTTGGAAGAAGTTCACTTTCTGTGTTCAAGCCTCAAAGAACGCATATTAGATGACATCATGAATAAAGGTTACTGTCATAAGCATTGACAGTAAGATTACAAGAAGACAGAATGTTGCAAGTCAAGACAGCATATTCACTCTGACAGCAACATTGGCGGAAGACTACGCGACAACAACTTTAGCCCTCGACAGCAAGTTTGGAAACCTCGAGAACACACTATGCGGGGAACTCTTACTGTCACCAAAAGCACATTACTGTGACAGCAAGCTTTGCGGCAAAAGTAACTGTCTCGAGAAAGATCCTTGTTCTAGGTATCTTTCTCAGTCAAACCCCGTGACAGTTTCAATGTTCAAGAAACAGGCGTGTTGCAGTTTCCCTAAGCTGCACCAAGTCTGCAAGACTACGACTGAAGCTTCAAGCACTGCAAACAAAAGCGAATCAATTCAAGAGCAAGGTCAAGTCTCTATTTGCTGAATTGTTTTAGCTAGAAATAGAATGAATCTAGGTTGTTTTCTTTGTAATGTATATCTGACATTGTTAGCAATTTAGGAAAGTCACATGGGTAGATACTTTGTAAGAAGCTGCCACTTGATAATGACAGCAGCTTCACAGACCCGTGTTGACAGTGATAGGATTAGTTTTATACTTAGACTATTAATTCATTCTAGGTATTTAACGAACGAGAAGCAAGTGTCTTAAAGAAAAACCGAAGCTCAAGAATTCTCTCTTGAGGTTGTAGCAACACTTTGCAAAATAAATAAAACATTTATTTTGTGAATCCTGTCTTCTCGATTATACTGTTTGTGAATGCATACATATTATTGATAACATTAAATCTTAGTTTTGATTGTTGAAACCGAGATTGAATTTTATCAGTATTGCATTCATCCCCCCCCCTTCTGCAATACACGAGGACCAACAACTGGTATCAGAGCAATCAGATTAACATACATATCTGTGATCACGACGACAATGCAGAAATCAAACAGTATCAAGATCCCAGCTTTTGATAAAGAGAACTACAACATTTGGAAAAGAAAGATCTTGTTGTTTATCAAAGCTGCGAATCCACTATACCCAGGTATTCTCGAGAATGGTCCTTTCATTCCAAGGAAGGAAATTGAAGCCACAACAGTAAATGGTGAAGTCATTCCTGCACATTGGGTTCCCAAAGATCCCTCCGAATTTTCGGAACCTGAGAAGGAGAAAATAGTGCTAGATGATCACTTGCAACTCATCTTGCTCGATTCTCTCACGTTGGATAAAGCCATGTGTGGAAGTGTGATAAGCTGCACATCTGCCAAGGAGATGTGGATCAGGTTAGCTTTACTATGTGAAGGAAGTGAAGAAGTTAAGGGCAATCAAAGGCAAATACTGATATCACAATATGAGGCATTCATGGCCAAGCCTGGTGAAGACTTAACTTCCATGTTTGAAAGGTTCAGTAAGCTCTTAACTTAACTACAGATACATGATAAGTACTATGACAGAAAAGAATTAAATGTCAAGTTCTTGCTTACACTGCCTGATCACCTTGAACACAAGACAACAGCCATACGAGAAGGAAGAGATCTCAACAATATAACCTTTGAGACACTTTATGGCATTCTGAAATCTTATGAACTTGAACTCTTTCAAAAGAGAGCCATACAAAGTGGAACAAGGAACAAGATGGCTAATATGTCAAGTGCCCTAGTAGCACAAGTGCCAAGGATCACACAACCAAGTGAAGTACTACAAATCACACAACCAACCCCTGTACAATCCTTGAAGATAGAAGAGGTTGTTGAAGATGATGAGAAAGTAGTACTACAGCTCAAGGATGTGGAAGATGAAGACTTCTACACAATGGAGGAACTGGAAAGCATGGACAATCCTACTATGGCCTACATGGCTAAAAAGTTCAAGAACTTTAGGTTCAAGAAGGATAGGTCATTCAGGCCCCAAGGCCAAGCATCCAAGTTCACCAAGGGAAGCTCATCAAAGGCTGCTGTGGGAAGCTCATTCAAAGGAGGATACAAGACTGGATTTGTGGATAGATCTAAATTCAAGTGTTACAACTGTGGTGAACCTGGTCATTTTGCTACTGAATGCAAAAGACCCAAACAGGTTCAGAGATTTGAGAAAGGAACTGGTGGATACTCTAAGAAGAATCAAGGTAGAGCCTATGTGGCTAAAGGAAAGTGTTGGGATGAGTCTGATGATGAAGATGAAGAAGAATATGTCAACCTAGCTCTCATGGCTAGCACTGATGAAGTAACATCAACATCCTCAAATCAGGTACCCTCACTTGTCTTACTTGATATGTCCATTGATGAGTATAAGAAAACCATTAAAGACTTAAGTGCTGAAATGTTCAATGTCTATACTAGCTTATCTGCTGCTAATGAGGAAATCACTAGGCTGAGTAAGCTAAATGAAACACTAAAGTCTGAAAATGAATCTCTTGTTCTCAAAACCAGTTCACTAGACTCTTTAGCTCAGGAGAATGCAAAATTTAAAAATGAATTGAAATGTGCTAAAGAAGTTGAGGAATTCCTGAGAAATGAGATTGCTGAAAATGAATTCAAGATTAAGGCTTATAAAAACTCATCTAAGATAGTTCAGGATTACAATGATAAGCATACAGAAAATCAAACTGTTGGCATAGGTTTTTCATATGGTAGGAGACCTGGAAAGAAAACTGTGATTCAAAATTGTTCTGGAGATGCTGCTGTCAAACCCACCATTCTCAAGAAAGTTAAAACTCCTATTTTCAAAGCTGCAGAAATTGAGTTTGATGAAGAAGACATGCTCATCAAACAAGAAATTCTTGATGAGGATGAAGGTGTTGACAGCACATTCAAGGATGGAAAGGATACTGTCACGATCCCCAAGACAGTAAACTTACCAAGCAATCAGACAGCAAGTTCAAAAGATGCTGTCACAATTGGCAAGACAGTATCTTCCAAAGATGCTGTCAAGAATGGTTCCAAGACAGTAGCTTCCAAACCTTCTGTCAAGACAGTTGGAATAAAAGGTACTGTCAAGGAAAGTTCGACAACAACTTCTAAACATACTGTCAATCCAGTAACTCCCAAGTCTAAGAATAGGAATGGTAAGGTAGGTGTCAATAAAGGAAATGGATACACTAATGTTGGAGGTGCTTCTAGGAAACTATGCAATAACTGTGGATCTTCACATCATTTAACACATGTTTGTATTAAGCCAATTGAGGATAAGATCAATGCTACTGAACTCAATGGTAATTTACACAGAACCCCCCTTATGCATAGAACTATGAGTGTATGTAATAACATTGAATGTATACCATGCAAGATCACTGCCATGAGTACATGCTTTAACTTACCTATTCTCACTACTGAAAAATGTTCATACATGCACACTGTTGAGACTTCTGAGCCTGCTGGCAACAGCAAGAAGGCCTCATCCACTAAGAAAAGGATCAAGTCCAATTCTAAACCTAAGTGGGTGAAAAGAGAAGTCAAACAGGAGATCGTTAATGATGCTTGTGATTTTATGACTGGAAGAAACTCAGGAAATACTAAAACAGCAGGACCCAACAAGGATTGGGTACCATATGCATCTTAATTACATTCTGTTTTGCAGGGCAAGAAGAAAGATCAAGTCATGTGGATCATTGACAGTGGTTGCTCAAGACACATGACAGGTGATAAAGCCCTGCTATCACACTATGTAGAGAAAGCTGGCCCAATCATAACCTTTGGAGACAACAGCAAGGGTTACACAGTGGGATATGGCTGTCTGGAAATTGGAAATATTGTCATTGAAGATATTGCTCTTGTGGATGGATTGAAGCACAATCTACTCAGTGTCAGCCAATTCAGTGACAGGGGATTCAAGGTTGATTTTGATATGATGCTGTGTAACATCTATCACAAGAAGGATAGTAGCCTCTCTCTAAAAGGGGTTAGAAAAGGAAGCTTGTTTGTTGCTGACTTAAACTCAACAGAGAAGGATAAAGTTTATTGTTTCTACAGTAAAGCAACTGTTGGTGACAGTATGCTTTGGCATAGGAAGCTTTCACATCTCAACTTCAAAACAATGAATATTTTGATGAAGAAGGAGTTAGTGAGAGGTTTGCCCCAACAGGAATTCTGTCAAGAAGGACTGTGTGAAGATTTTCAGATGGGTAAACTAAGGAGAGCTGTGCACAAGTCCAAGCAGATGAACACCAACATAGAAGCACTCAAGTTGATTCATATGGATCTTTTTGGACCAGTCAATGTACCATCTATGGCCAAAAAGAGATATGCTTTAGTAATGGTGGATGATTACTCAAGGTACACTTGGGTGAAGTTTCTTGAATCCAAAGATGAAGATGCTCAAGTAATTATTGATCAAGTCAGAGTTCTTGATAGAACTCCAAACTCAAAAGTTCAAATCTTAAGGAGTGACAATGGTACTGAATTCAGAAATGCCACACTTGGAAATTTCTGTAAAGATGAAGGAATTGTACAACAATACTCTGCTGCAAGGACTCCACAGCAGAATGGAGTTGTAGAAAGAAAGAACAGGACTCTCATTGAAGCAGCTAGAACTATGTTGCATGACGCCAAACTGCCAACATATTTCTGGGCTGAAGCTATCAACACAGCTTGTTATACTTAAAACAGAACCATGATTAACAAAACTCATGCAAGTACACCTTACTGTATGCTAACTGGAAAGAAACCTACTGTCAAATATTTTCATGTGTTTGGGAGCAAATGTTTCATGATGAAGGATAACCATGAGAAGAAAGGAAAATTTGACACTAAGGCATTTGAAGGATTATTCATGGGTTACAGTACATAAAGGACTGCCTACAGAGTTTATGTTATGGAACACAGGATTATTGAAGAAAGTGTAAATGTCACATTTGATGAAACCAAGTTTCCAGGACTGCATGAAGAAGGAAAGATGCAGACATTTAGATTTGAGAATCAAGGATACTTGGAAGCTGAGGAAATTGTTGATGAAGAACCTAGCTTCACTCAAATTGTTGAAGTTGATAAAGATACTGTCAATACCACTCCTGTCAACCAAACTCCAGCTCAGTCACAAACCATAACCTCAAACATTCATAACAGTGGTGACTCTAGAGACAATGAAGAACATGGTGAAGACAATGGGATTGGTGAGCATTCAACTCAACAAACTGAAGCAACTGTTCCTGTACAATCAAGTAGCTTGCCCAGAATCACCAAGTGGAACAAGGATCACACAAATGACCTTATCATTGGTGACCCTACTTCTGGTGTGAGGACAAGGAACAAAGTCTCTGCTGACAGCATGTTTTCATGCTTCCTGTCTCAAATGGAACCCAAGACAACTGATGAAGCATTGTTGGATTCTGACTGGGTGATAGCCATGCAAGAAGAGCTAAATCAGTTTGAAAGGAACAATGTATGGAAGCTGGTTCCAAGACCTAAGGGAAAGTCAGTCATTGAGACCAAATGGGTTTTCAGAAACAAGCTTGATGAAAATGGATCAGTGACAAGAAACAAAGCAAGGCTAGTGGCTAAAGGTTACTGTCAACAGGAAGGAATAGATTATGATGAGACATTTGCACCTGTTGCAAGACTTGAAGCTATAAGAATCTTTCTAGCCTATGCTGCACATTGCAACTTCAAAGTATTTCAGATGGATGTCAAAAGTGCCTTTCTAAATGGAGAATTGGAAGAAGAAGTGTATGTTGAACAGCCACCAGGGTTTGAGGATGCTGAAATGTATGATTTTGTATACAAACTCTTCAAAGCTTTGTATGGACTAAAGCAAGCACCCAGGGCTTGGTATGACACACTTTCCACTTTTCTTTTGGAAAATCAGTTTACTAGAGGAGTTGTGGACAAGACACTTTTCTACAAACACCATGGCAAGGACATCATTATGGTACAAATCTATGTGGATGACATCATTTTTGGTTCTACAAATGAGAAGCTGTGTGAGAAGTTTTCCTCTCTCATGAGTAACAAATATGAGATGAGTATGATGGGAGAATTGTCATTCTTTCTGGGATTACAAATTCTTCAACAACCTGATGGTATTTTTATATGTCAAGCTAAATACATCAAGGAACTTCTCAGAAAGTTCAACTTGGAAGATTCATCACCTGCAAAGACACCAATGTCCACGTCAACTAGTCTGGATCTTGATTCTAAAGGAAAGAAAGTTGACTCAAGCACCTATAGAGGCATGGTAGGATCTCTCCTATATCTAACTGCTAGCAGACCTGACATCATGTTTGCTACATGTCTCTGTGCAAGGTTTCAAAGTGATCCAAAAGAGTCACACTTAGTAGCCATCAAGAGAATCTTTAGATACTTAAAAGGCACTCCTAATCTAGGTCTTTGGTATCCTAAGAATACTGGATTTGATCTGATTGGTTACTCAGACTATGTTGGATGCAAGATTGACAGAAAGAGTACTACTGGTAGCTGTCAATTTCTTGGTGGAAGATTGGTCGTCTCATGGTTTAGCAAGAAGCAGCATTCAGTTTCTACCTCAACTGCAGAAGCTGAGTATATTGCCGCAGGCAGTTGCTGTGCTCAAATTCTATGGATGAAGAATCAACTTCTAGATTATGGTCTAGTGTTAAGAGACATTCCTATCTACTATGACAACACTAGTGCCATAGCCATTTCAGACAATCCAGTTCAACACTCTAGGACAAAGCACATTGATATAAGACATCACTTTATCAGAGAGCATGTTGAACAAGGAACTGTGAAGCTGATCTATGTCCCAACTGACAAGCAACTTGCTGACATCTTCACTAAGCCATTGGATGAAGCAACCTTCAACAGGTTGGTAAGTGAATTGGGAATGCTGAATCTGGTATGTTGATTTACTCAGTTTTCTATATTTCCAAATTCTCTTTTGAAGCTCATGACAGCAACTTCAAACCTGCTGTCAAGAGAAGTTACTGTCTACTTGGTCTATGTCTGATATGTGACAGCATGTGTTGATTTGACTTTTCATGTCAGTATTTTGTGACAGTCTCATACTTTTAGACTGTGTATGACATTAATGTGGTTACTTGTTAAGTTTGAGAGATAAAAATCTGTTCCATTGGACTTTCACACCGTTTTGCATTAATCTGTAGGATTAAAGGAGGACACGACCATTAATTACTTTTGTGGTAGTTGTATGGGTACTCTAACTGTTGACCATTAGACTTTAGTCCTTAGACGGTTTTGCCTATAAATTAACCTTAGGTTTCACCTGTCTGCTCTCAGTTTTAAAGTAAATAATGGAAAACAAAGTAGGAATTGAAGTAGGGCTAAAACGGTGCGATAGTGAACCCGACAGTGAAGAGATTGATGAACTCTTCGAGATGCTGTTGGACGGCATGGATGAGATAGACGAGGAAAAGAAACAGGAAGAGGAGGCCAAGGCTCAGGAAGAAGAGAAGGAGCTTCAGGCACTTCTTGAAGAAGAAGGTCGCTCTAAAGAAGAGATTAAGGAAGAGCTTTTAGAACTAGTTGATAAAATCATAGAATAATGTACTCAATGTTCTATTTTTAATGATTTTATCAATAATAATAAAAGTTATTGTTCTCGTGTTTATGATTTGTCTGTGTTAATTGCTTAATATCTGTGTTCAAAAGATTAAATTGCTAAATCCATAATTTGTCAATATTAAGTGAAGTGTATGAATAAAGCATTCTAATAAGTTCATGACAGAATCAATTCTCAATCGAAGTTACTGTCATTAAGAAGAATACTGTCGTGTGTTTCTTGACAGCAACCTTCTTGACAGCAGGGAAAGACTTTCTGTCAAGACTTGTAAAGGATACTGTCATTCATATGCTTAACGGTGACAACAAGTTTTTGCGCAATAGTTGCTGTCGCGCAAAACCTACTGTCACCACCTCTTATTACTGACAGATTGTTTCTAGCGCACAGGTTACTATCAACAATAGTGGACCGTTGAAATTGGATATTTATCCCACGATTGGTCTGTGAATAACGGGCAGTAACTGACGTGTTATAAGAGTGGGTTAAGACACGTTCTTTAATTCCACTTTTTGTGCACAACGTTTGAGATAACTCTATTTATTCCCCAGTTACTCAGACATATCACTCTCATCGAACTCAAGGCAATATACTTTTCTTCAAGCAAAAAGCCAGTTTCTTACTTTCTTCTTTTCTTGAAATCTCCATGGCATCCAAACAGACTCTCTCTCAAACAAACTTTGCTGGCATCTTTTCCCCAAATGATGCTGGTGAAGGTTTCAAAGGACTCATGTTGTTCTTGAACAAGTCCTATCTCGGTTCTGCCATCACCTCAACCCCCATTCTCGACTTAGACAGAATTGAGGCGTTTTGGCGAACTGCTGTTGCTCAAACTGAGGGTGAGAACCCGGGTATTCAATTCACAATCTCTGGGCAACAATACACTCTTACAGCTGAGGTCATCAACACTGCTCTTGGAATTACACTTGAAGCAGGACACCAATTTGCTGAACTTGCCAATGATGACACTCTAAAGAAGCTCTTCTTGAAGATTGGGTATGCAGGCCCTATTCTCGAAGAGGGGACTACCAAATGGTATCCGTCTGGTGAAATGGATAGGAAGCATCTGAGAAAGGAGTGGAGCATGATACTTGATGTGATGGTCAAGGTGTTCTCTACCAAGTCCACAGGCTGGAATGGAATACCCTCCTACATCAAGAAACTGACACATTCTCTTGTCCATGGATACAAGGTGAATGTTGGAGCTCTCCTCATGGCACACCTCCGGGCTGCCATAGGTAAGAAGGTATCAATCTACCCTCGCTTCCTTATGATGTGCATTAATTCATTCTGTGATTTTAATGATGCTGCCCCTCGTTTAGAGGCTTGCTCAGTTTTGAAAAAGAACACACACACACTGTTATCTTCAGAGAATCTCAATGCACATATTCCACTTTGTTTCACTCAGCACATGGTTGATCAAGTGTCCAACCCTGATTTACCATTACCATCTGGTTATGACTCTTTCACTCTTGCGAATGAAACTGAATTAGACCCAAATTCAGTTAACCAACATTCAACACCATACACTCAGCCTAGGCCCTCTAGACGTTCCAAAGCCCAAAGAGAAGCCTTGCAAGAATCCAGAAAACGGCCTTTAGAAGCTGATGTTGGTGGTAGCTCTGTGAGTCAAGAGGGAGACACTGCACCCAGTGCAACAAATATGGAGGCTAGTCAAACAGAACCCCCAGTGGTTCCCCCTGAGCCTAAGAAGAAGAGAGCTAGGAGGACTAAAACCAATGTTAATCAAGCTGCAGTTTCTCAACAAACTGTGGTTACTGAAAGGGATTCAAACACCTCCCTAGATGTGTTTTCTCAACAAGGTGCATCTATTGAAATTGGCATGTCTCCCAAGGCACCCTGTACAGAGTCTCCACAAACTCATGGTTCACAACCTGAGGAACCTCCACTTGAAGAAACACAGTGAGTTAGGGCACAGTGAGGATTTCTCTATTCCTTTTGATGATCCACATGTTTCTCCTGTGAATCAGCCCCCACTGTACACTTTCACCTTCTTCCTTCCCTACACATTCTTTTGTTTCTTCTCCACAACCTAGAGAAGGGGACAGTCCCAACCCTTCAGGTTTTGATTATCCATCTCCATTCATGGATGAGCCCCCATCTAGTGGTCCACAAGAACCCATTTCTCAAAGTGAAATGGACACCACTCCTCCAAACACTGAGCCAGGGCAAAGTGGTAGTTTGTCAGAAAATGAAACAGCCAACACTTTGTCTGAACTCCAAGGAGCATCTTACCTTCAGGAAGATGTTGTCATAGCCTCTGTTGCTGTCAACGACACTGGAAATGTTGCTGTCCTGGACACATCTGCTGTCATGGGTGGAGAGAAAGATACTGTCACTACAGAACCTACTGTCACTCCACCTCCCAAAGTTGCTGTCATGCCAGAACCTGCGGTCCAGACTCCAACTGACAATAACATTCATGCCAAAGATACTGTCCAGTCCTCTCAGCCTGATTTTGAAGCTGTACTCATTGAGGATGCCTCTGATGATGATCTACCTCTTGCCAAACTCTTAAAGGTACCTTCTAAATCTTCTCCTTCCATGCATGTTAGTACTACTCATACCCATGCATCTAGGTTGAGTGAGGGTGTGCAAAAGAAAAGAGAGATAAAAGAACAGAGAGGTGAGCATCAAAATGAGAGGCAACCAAATGTGCTGGCAAAATGAGAGGGACTTGAGCATGTCCAGAGAGACTTTGAGGGAGCCCACACTATTCAGGCATTAGGCCTTGAGAGTCAATCTGTGAGGGATGATGAGATCACTCAAAAACACCCTGAGAGTGTGAGAACCCCCATAGCCTCCAAGCCCCTTTCTTTTCCTTCCCCTCCAAGAAGGTTAAGGTCTGGTGGCCCCTCTGCTACTTTTGATAACAGGATTGCAGCTCTGGAAGGACAGTGTGCTACTTTGAACTCCAAGATGGACTCTCTCTCTCAACTGTTGGTTGATGGTTTTGCTGCTACTCAGCTCTCTATCCAGTTCCTCACTGACCTAGTAGCTGCCAACTCAACTAAGGGGGAGAAGGTAGCAAGATCAGAATCAATATCTATTCAGGAATCAGGTGGAACTCAGGGGGAGACAGTAGCTGTGAAGACCAAAGGGGGAGCTAAAGGGAAAGCAATGTCTAAGGGGGAGCAAGTCAAACCAAGCAGTGGACAACCAAAGGATAAAGCTGAAGAGCTTGTTGAAGTTGACTTGGATGGAGAAAAAGTGTTGATTTCTAAGGCAACTCAAGATGCAATGCAAAGAAGACCTGCATCTAGACATCCAATTCTACCTCCTGTGACAATCAGAGAGCCAACTCCAGCAACTCAAGAATCTGCTCTACAAAGAAGATGGAGAGAAATGGAGGAACAAAATAAGTTTGGGAAAGGTAAAGGGAAACTGTCTGAATCCATCCATAAAGGAAATACTTGGTCCAATGGTACTGAGTATCATCAAGAAGAAGCCAATACTCTAATGGTGGATTACAGGGAGAGCACATTACACAATCATGACAGTGAATTTAGCAGTCTGGTGGAAGAAGCAATGAATGCTCCAAGCAACCGTCCAACCAACACCACAAAACTGTTAAAGGATCAAATCACCAGTGTCAGTGTAATGGTTAATGATGAGAAAAGATGGGCTGTAAGTATCTATTTCACTTCTGGCATATCTTATTTCATCACAATGCAGTTATTGCAGAGTCTGCCAGCAAAGGTGTTGTGTGCTTTGAAAGGAAAGATCAGGGCAACTCAAACACCATTCAATGAAATATTGGATATGCAAATCCAGAACCTGATCACACAAAAGCTACCTGAAGTCTACACAAATCCACCAAGTGTTTTCTACAGATCTAAAAATAAGGATGACACAAGAAGGAACAGCTTCATGAATTTGGTTAGCCCATCCAGAATGGAAACCAAGTCAATTCTAAAAGTGTTAGATGGAATACTCAGTTCAAATGCCAATCCAGGAAGAGTTTATGCTGTTCAAGAGATCTACAAAATGCTGGTGTTGAGAGACAAGGCACTGGGAGCTAGAGTGAAGGAACTAATCTCTAGAGCCAATGCTAAAAGAAATGATCAAGGTGGAAGCTGTCTCTATGACATACCTCCTCATGATGATGATGATTATGATGATGATGATGATGAGGTTGGAGGTGGTGAAGCTTCTGGAAATGCTGGAAATGCTGGTGGAAGTAATTCTGGGAATACTAGTATTCAATCTCAAAATGAAGGCAATGAAGAAACTCCTAGTCAAGAAAAGAAAGATGTTGGTTCAACAGATGAAGAGGAGCCAAGAATACTGGAAGCTTTGGAGGCAAGCATTCTTAGATGTGCTATTGATTGCATAAATGCAGAAAAAGATGCTGTCACCAAAGGTACTGTCGACAAAGATACTGTCAAGAAAGGTTCTGTCAAGGATGAAGCCAAAGCTAATGTCAAGCCCATAAGACTGAAATCCAAAGCAAGAGCATGGTTTTCCAGACAGAAACCTGAAGGAAAGCACAAGTACTCAGGAAAGGAAAAGGCCATTGGATTTGGCAGGAATCTTAAAAAGCCAATTCAATCTATACCTCCCAACAGTCTTAAGATACAACAGATGCAATCTAGAGGAATCAAGAGTGTTGAGGTCAAGATGGATGCAAATCAAGAGGTCACTGAGTACATTCTGTGGTGGGAAGAATCAAGATCCACCAAGGTTGATAAGGATTTCAATCTGGTCTCCACATCAACCAGTGGTAGGATATCAACCTTAGATAAAAGAAGAATTGACTTCTTCTACCTGGAAAAAATGGTAGAGTTGCTGAAGAGCTATGAAAATGTTCCAGAGTCTGTTTTGGAACATATTCTGAAATATCAAGCTGATAGGGATGCTGAATTCTATCAGAAATTTGGCTACAACTTTGCAGATTTTGATGATGCTGATATTTCAACTGATTTACCAGCCTCTCCTATACCATATCACTGGTACTACGAGTTTGATGATTCACCCACAGAAGAAAGGAAAACCCAACCCACAGAGGAAGGGCAACCCAAGCCAAGCAAAAGACCTGACTCTTCTCAATACGCTCAATATCAGTCAGAACTTGATAAGAAGGAAGCTGAACTCCTGGAAAGATGCAAGACTGCCAACAAGGCAGAAAGTGAAGCTCCAAATTATCGAACATGTATGCTGGAAAATCCCTTAAGAATCAAGCATCTAAAAGAAGAAATCTATGTTTGCAGCTTGCACAAGCTAAAAACAACTATTTTGAAGGATTTACAGTATATGGTTGTTGGATCAATTCATCCCCTGGAGCAGATCTGTTCTGACAAGATAGAGGAATTATTGGAAAGGAGAAAAGGGGAAGATTCAAAGCTGGACAAGCAAAGGAGGATGTCTCTCAATGCTTATCGAGGAAGTAGATTCAAGCTCATTCATGAAGAACTCCACTTCAGAAGCTATCCATTTGATCAAGAGCAATGGTTGAATCTCAGGGATGCTAGTTCTCTTATTTCTCCTACTATCAAGAAGATCATTGAAGAAATAGAAGATGATGCAGTCACACCTACTGAAATCTCTCTTGTAGAAGGTCTAAGAGGCTGCTTGGTAGAAGCTCTCAGAAGAGAGGAAGTAACAAGACAAAAGAGGAAATCTCAAGCTAAGTAAACATTCTAATTCCATTCTGATCTTGTTAGTTAAGTTGTCAGCATATATTGTAAATTTGTTGTTATTGTCCATAAAAACAAATTGGAGGAGATTGTTGGGATTTATGGGTGATAGCATATGAACAACTTAACTTTGTATAGACTTAATTTCTTAATTAAGTAGAACATAATGTCACAGCCAAAGTATGTTCTTGTAATCAGTATGCAATGTTATTTTAATTGTGTAATTTGGAAGAAGTTCACTATCTGTGTTCAAGCCTCAAAGAACGCATATTAGATGACAGCATGAATAAAGGTTACTATCATAAGCATTGACAGTAAGATTACAAGAAGACAGAATGTTGCAAGTCAAGACAGCATATTCACTCTGACAGCAACATTGGCGGAAGACTACGTGACAGCAACTTTAGCCCTCGACAGCAAGTTTGGAAACCTCGACATCACACTATGCGGGGAACTCTTACTGTCACCAAAAGCACATTCCTGTGACAGCAAGCTTTGCGGCAAAAGTAACTGTCTCGAGAAAGATCCTTGTTCTAGGTATCTTTCTCAGTCAAACCCCGTGACAGTTTCAATGTTCAAGAAACAGGCGTGTTGCAGTATCCCTAAGCTGCACCAAGTCTGCAAGACTACGACTGAAGCTTCAAGCACTACAAACAAAAGCGAATCAATTCAAGAGCAAGGTCAAGTCTCTATTTGCTGAATTGTTTTAGCTAGAAATAGAATGAATCTAGGTTGTTTTCTTTGTAATGTATATCTGACATTGTTAGCAATTTAGGAAAGTCACATGGGTAGATACTTTGTAAGAAGCTGCCACTTGATAATGACAACAGCTTCACAGACCCGTGTTGACAGTGATAGGATTAGTTTTATACTTAGACTATTAATTCATTCTAGGTATGTAACGAACGAGAAGCAAGTGTCTTAAAGAAAAACCAAAGCTCAAGAATTCTCTCTTGAGGTTGTAGCAACACTTTGCAAAATAAATAAAACATTTATTTTGTGAATCCTGTCTTCTCGATTATACTGTTTGTGAATGCATACATATTATTGATAACATTAAATCTTAGTTTTGGTTGTTGAAACCGAGATTGAATTTTATCAGTATTGCATTCATCCCCCCCCCCCTTCTGCAATACACGAGGACCAACAACTTTACACGAGTATTTTGTAAACCTAGCAGCTCTTAAGAACTCATAGTTTCTTAAGAGAGTTTGTATCAGTTTTTATAAAGATTAATAAAAGCTAGTATTGATTGTTTTATATATGTTTATTTGATTATTTCATACGATTATATTCAACCCCCCTTCTATAATCGACATCTATCAGGTAACAAGTTTTGTGGAGGAATCCTACAGTGTAAGAGTCTACCTGGGAGTTAGAGAGTGATATGTTAGAGAGGTATCCCCAGTTGTTTCCTTGATGTGATTCTCAGGACAGAATCCTATCAAGGGGGAAAGGATGTAATATCCGTGAACTTTATTAATAATATAAATTATATTTTATGTGTAGAATAATTATTGTGGAGTATTTGGAGTCTTAATGGTTAAGGTTATTGAGTAATAGTATGTTAATTGTTGTGTCGAAAGCCCCTTTCGAATATCTTTTCATTTAGAAATATCTTCAGTTGTGAGCCCCGTTTTGAAAATTCAAGGGCCCGGTTAAAATTTTGTACATCATTATTATTCCTTCGTCGTTCGTATCCGAATCATTATTGGAAGATCTCTTCGTATTATTATATTCCTTATTATCCGATACTATCAATAGTATTTGTTTTATTCAAAAAGAGAAAAATTATCCTGTAACCTAATTGTTTAGGGCGATTGATATATCGTTCATATGAATAATACATCTGTTATAGCCCCAGTATTCTTGAGCATTCGTTACATAAATGATATGTATTGATATGGATAGTTATCAGTCCTTGTGGATAACTATCACCTTGTGAAACGTGAACTTTACTTTATTAAAGATTTAAAGCGATCCAGTGGATCGATATCGATCCAAAAATGTCATTTGGGGTATTATTTTCCACTAAGTATAAAAAGACGAATCGTACATTATCCTTCGTATAATCCGTATTACATATATACAAAAATAAAAAAATTCTCGAACCGTGTTCTTCGTGTTCTTGAAGATTACATTCAATCTTGGAAGTGTTATTGGAATCCAAATCTCAAGTTCAAGTAGTCAAATCAAAGCTCTTGATCTCTAGTTTCAGAATCTTCAAACCATATCATCATCTGGTAATTTTTCAATTTATTATGAATTTTTCAATATTCGAATTAAAATTAGGGTTCTTGTTCGAATTGGGGATTTATTTTCTGTTGATTCTCCGTTCAATTGATTGCTTCTAACATGTTCCTAGGGTTCTAATGAGTAGGAATTCATGCTTTAATTTCATGTTTATGTTCGATTTTGAGAAATTCGATTTTAGGGTTTTTACCTGAAATTTCTTTTGAATAGTCCGTTCATATGAATGATCTGACATAGTTTTTGATAGAGGGCTTTTGTTGTATGTGTTCTTAGCTTCATTTTAACATAAAGAACGTAGAGTTTCATGTAGAAATAAGCTAGATCGGAAAATTGTTTAAGCTCGCCGGAATTTGGTCGGGTTTTGGATTCCGGTGTTGTTTTTGGTATGTTTTTGATCGGAATGTATTGGTATGGTTATTAGGAGTGTTTTGGTAACAAAAGCCCCAATTTTTGTTACGTTTTTGGCTCGCCGGATTCTGGAAAAGGTCTCCGGATTCTGGAAATTTCCGCCAGTTCTTGACGACCCGTTTCAGTTCTTCCCGACCCGTTTACCCGAATTGTTGAACCGGTTTCAATCTTCGAAACCCTAATTCATTTTCAGAAAACTGTTTTTGGATTTTATTTTTAAAAATAATTCGAAAATAGTTTAAATATTTATAAAAATCATATTTTTATTTTAAAAATACATTTTTAAATTCAGAAAATTTTGTAAAATTATATTTATTTATTTAAATTCAAAACTGATTAAATTTATTTTATTTTAATTAATTATTAATTAATTTAATTAATTGATTAATATTAATTAATTAGTTAATTATTATTATTTAATTATTAATTGAAACTAATTAATTTAAATTAGATTTAATTATTTCTTGACTTGGTTTAATTATTTAAAAATAGTTTGAGCATCTAGAAAGTGTCAATTAATTTTATATTAATTGATTTAATTGTTTTTAAGTACTTATATTGGGATTAATAATCTGATTTTTGATTTAAAAATTATTTGTGACTTATTTAAATTCAAATGAGCATCGAATATTGTTTTAAAAATATTTATAAGTGCTATATGGTTTATACGAGTTGAATAATGTGTTTTATTGTCCGTAAATGCTTTGTATGAGGGCTAGTGTCTGAGTTTTGATTTTCGTAAAATAGAACGAGCGTCCGATAAATGCTATTAAATACCTGATTACCTGTTTAGACTTAAAAATGGTTATGAGTATATGTCGAAGGTAGAACGAGGATAGTTAGACTTATTATTATGAGTTGTTATTATAGAATCGAGTTCCCGAAGCAAGGGAAATGAGAAGGTAGAGTAAGCAAGATAGACCGAAGTTAGCTACGTAGACCAGGCAAGTATCTGTGCCTTTTCTTGTTGATTCAATTGATATTGTTTCCAATGATTATGCATGTTACCATCAGAACAATTCAGATTATTCAATCTTTACTCCGTATTTGAGCAACTGATGCTATTTCCTTGCATATTCCCAACTCTTTGATTAATCCACAATCATGTTGGATATCAGAAACCTTCACCTTCAATTCAGTTTATATTGATGATAACCATTGTTGACCTTCTTAAATAAGTACGTTGTACCATTGAAACCGGAAAGGCATATGACTAGGCCTATTTGTAAACACCGAGGATTCTACTCAACTTTAATTAAGATGTAATAAGTAAATAATAAAAATCAAATGTGAAAAGCATATGTTTAGGCCTATTTGTTTACATCGAGGATTCAACTCAACTTAAACAAGTTTGTAATAAGTAAGTAATAATTCAATTGTCACAGTCACAGGAATCTCAGAAGATCATATCTGTCAGAAGAATACAGATTAAAGTCATCCTACAGACTTGAAGATATTCTACATTGAAAGAAGTTCAATTATTTGTTCAAGCCTCAGTGAAGTCTTCAAAGAAGTGGATTTATTAACGTGACAGAGGTTTCAGATTTGTGACAGCAAATGTACAAGTTACAAAGGTTGATCTACAGTCAAAAGCAGACTATCAAGGATAGTCATCCCGGTAGTCATTCCAAGTCATTTTAATAATGAACTGGAATGACTATCAAGGGATAGTCATCCCAGTAGTCATACCGGTAGTCATCCCGATAGTCATCAAAGTTCATTTTAGTTTATTCTAAAATAATTCTCCTAAATTCTGATAGTCATTCCAGTACAAAGCATAGTCATTCGAGGCTTAAAAATAGTCTTTTTAGACTATTTTGATAGTCATTCCTAGTGGAATGAAAAGAAATAAACGTGCAGATTGTTATGTCAAGTGGATTGATATAAAGTAAAAGAAAAGGACATAACACTATATACATCAACATAATATCTTTCAAGAACAGCTTCTGTCAAGAAAAAGAAAAGCAACTGCAGATCATTTCTTTTACAGTGAATTAATTCTAGAATTATTCTGTTAAATCTAAACCACTAGAATTCATTTACTTGTACTACTTTAACTATCTAGCGGATTTTTATCCCTAGAACGTATCTCAAATTATCAAATATTGTTATATCTTTTTATTACAAAAATAGATAAATTCATGTCGAATTTATTCTAGATTTTTTTTAATTAGTTTGAGATTCAATCTTGTAATCAGTACTTCATTTGTAACACCTTTCAAGTTTAATATAAGTTATATTTAACTTGAATTCTGTTTCATTTAATTCCGCCATAATTTGTTCTTAAATTGTTTTATTATAAACAAAACAAATTCGATAAAACGGTACAGTTTGTATTCAACCCCCCTTCTACAAACTTATCAGGACCTAACAATTGGCATCAGAGCCTTTTGATTGATATACAAATCAAAGATCCAATTGTTTTGAGATTTTTTCTTAAACTCTGAAATTTTTATTATTCCTAAAAATCTCAAAAGATGTCTACTACATAGAAAGTGGGTACAGTCAAAATCCCAATGTTCAGCAATGAGCATTATCCTATGTGGAAGAAGAAAATGCTCCTATTTCTTAAAGTTGCTATTGTTAAGTATATTGATGTGCTGAAGAATGGTCCTAAAGTCCCTATGATTGTTGAGGGAGAACTAATAGAGAATAACATTGTTACTAGGGCTGCTAGGATGTACCCTAAGGATCCCAAGGACTACACTCCTGATGAAAAAGAGGACTCTACACTGGATGCCTGTCTACAGTTGATCCTTGTTGATTGTCTTGATCCTATCATGCATAATCATGTCCTAAACTGTGATACTGCCAAACACATTTGGGACACTTTAGAGATAATCAATGAGGGGACAGAGGAAGTAAGAGAGAATAAGCTGGAAATTCTCACATCTCAATATGAGCATTTCAGATCAAACCCTGGTGAAGGTATCTCTGAGGTTTTTGAGAGATACAACAAATTAATCAATGATCTGAATCTCAATGGGAAGCACTACACTATCAAGGAAATTAACAAGAAGTTCCTACTTACACTTCCACCTCATTTGGAGCACAGAATATCTGCCATTAGAGAAGCAAGAGATCTGGGAGAGATTACTTTGGAAAGACTGTATGGTGTTCTGAAGACCTATGAGCTGGAGCAGATTCAACAAAGGGAGCTGTATGGAACTGGGAAGATAGTTAGTACTTCTACTGCATTGACTGCTGAAGTCCCACAGAAACTGGAAGTGAAGGTTGTTCAACCTTCCAGTTCTCACTTGGATGTTATTGATGTTGAATTTGGTTTAACATCCATTGATCAATCTGGTGGTGACTACTACTCTTTGGAAGAACTTGATCAGCTGGAGGATGGTGATTTGGCCATGATAGTCAGGAAGTTTGGGAAGTTCAGATTCAGAAGGAATCCCAATCTTAAGTTCAGGCCAAGATTTCAGAGTGGTGGATCTTCCTCTTCAAGTAGCACAAGGGGTGGCTACAAAACTGGAACTGTGGAAAGGAGCACAATCAGATGCTACAATTGCAATGAGTTGGGTCACTTTGCTACTGAATGCAGAAAGCCAAAGCAAGTGACAAGGAACACTTTTGATTCTAGCAAGAAGAACAAGATTGGGAAAGCCTATGTTGCTGAAGGAAAGAGTTGGGATGACACTGACAGTGATGAAGAAGCAGGTGAGATTGGGAACCTTGCTTTAGTGGCTAAAGAGGCAAGCACTTCATCTTCATACATGTCAGAGGTAAAGTTCACTGATGCTGAAATGCTTTATCATCTTAGTGGTACTATTTCTTGTGCACGCACTGAAAATGATAGAATAATTCTTTTGAACACAGCTCTTGAAAAGGAGATAAAAGAATTAAAACTTGTGCATGTTAATCAGAATGAACTTACTGAGAAAATAGCATTTCTTGAGAATAGGGTTAAATGTTATATTCAACTGGAAACCAGTCTCAAGGAAAAGAATAGTTAGCTTAAGACTAAAGCTAATGCTTATTACAACTCTTGTAAGACTGCTAAAGAAATCATTAATAAACAAGTTATTGGTCAGTTTGTTGGTATAGGCTATGACTATAATGAGTCTATTGGTGAGTTAAGCATAAATACCCCTAATAGAGTCAGTCCTGAAGAAAGGGGTATTCCTGATGTGCTTAAGGGTATTGATAAACCTTTCTTTAGAGAGTCCCAAGCAGATACTCTGAATGAATACTCTATCATCATTGCAAAGGAAATACGTGAAGAAGATCTTGCTTTTGAAGTTGAACAGTCCAACAAGTGTATATCTGATATTCTAGTCAAAGTTGTTACAACTAAAAATACTAAATCAGATATCCATAAGTTGGATCAAAACAACTGTAGTACTAACATGCCTGCTATTAATTCTTCTCATAAAGCATGTGGTGTGATTAATTGCATGTCTTGTGCTTTCAATGTTATGTATGCTTATTTTAATAGTAAGCATGTATCTAGTGATAAGACTGCTCCACGTCAACATGTTAATAATAAGAAGCATGTTAAAGCTAAGACTACTAGTCCTCCTAAGACTAGAGTGGATTCATTTATCCCTAAGCCTACTCAGAAATGTGTTAAGGCTGGCTATAAATGGAAACGCTCTTTTGTGAAAGAGTTTGAAGTAGTTTTAGTTAAAAATGTTGTTTTGCCTAACAAAGGCCAGTTCTTTAAGTATGCCGGACCCAATCAAGTTTGGGTTCCGAGGAAGGACTAATCAATTTGGTATTGCAGGGAGTTAAACAGGTAAACCGTGTTATGTGGATTCTTGACAGTGGTTGTTCAAGGCATATGACCGGAGATAGAGCCCTGTTATCAGATTTGGTTGAGAAAGCTGGCCCAGTAGTTACCATTGGAGATAACAGCAAGGGTATTACGAAAGGATATGGATGTTTAAAGTTTGGAAATGTTATCATTGAAGATGTATCATTTGTGGAAGGTCTGAGGTTCAATCTTCTCAGCATCAGTCATTTCTGTGACAGAGGATATGCTGTTTCCTTTGAAAGAGAGAAGTGTCAGATCCTTCACAAGAAAAATGGAAAGCCTGCTCTTCAAGGAGTAAGGAAAGGTGACTTGTTCATAGCTGATCTGCACTCTGGATCCAAAGATGAAGTTAATTGTTTTTATGCTAAAGCTTCATCAGACGAAAGTTGGCTATGGCACAAGAAGATGTCTCACCTTAACTTCAAAACCATGAACTCCTTAGTCAAAAGGGAATTGGTTAGAGGTTTGCCTTAGATGAAACTTGTCAAGTTTGAGGCCAAGGCACAAGAAGCTATTTTTGTTGGTTATTCCAGAAGATCTTACAGGGTCTACTTGGTTGGCAGTCACACAGTAAAGGAAAGTGTCAATGTTACTTTTGATGACACTAAGCTCCCTAATATCCAAACAGAAGATTCATCTGAGAAACTGAAGTTTGATAACTTGCCAGGCTCAGAATCAGATGATGAAGCCCCACCTGAAGTTATTGCTGGTAATGATAATAACAACGATGATAATGATCATGGTGGTGGTGGTGGAAACACTGGTAACAATGGAGATACCACCAACACTGGAGAAGAATCATCAAGGCAATCAAGCAACAACTCAGGGGGAGCAAATGAAGGATCATCTAGTCACTCACAACATCAAAGTGAATTTCAAGGCGAATCATCAAGATCAAATATTCCAAGACAGACTGTATGGAATAGAGCTCATCCTTTTGAACTGATAATTGGTGATCCAGATGTTGGAGTTAAAACTAGAAGCGCAACTCAGAATGAATGTCATTATTCAGCATTTCTATCTGAAATGGAGCCAAAGAAAACTGAGGAAGCACTGACTGATCCAGATTGGGTGATTGCTATGCAAGATGAACTCAATCATTTTGAACAACAGCAAGTCTGGAAGCTGGTATCCAGGCCAAAGAACAAGAAAGTAGTTGGTACAAGATGGGTATACAGGAACAAACTAGATGAGGATGGCATTGTTACAAGGAACAAGGCAAGACTGGTTGCACAAGGGTATTCACAAGCAGAAGGCATTGATTATGATGAAACCTATGCACCAGTGGCTAGACTTGAGGCCATCAAGATGTTCTTAGCATTTGCAGCTTACTCCAATTTTAAAGTCTATCAAATGGATGTTAAGAGTGCATTCCTGAATGGTGAGCTAGATGAAGAAGTTTATGTGGAATAGCCCCCTGGCTTTGAAAATGAGGAGCTGCTGGACTTTGTGTACTTTCTCTTCAAGGCTATCTATGGTCTCAAACAAGCCCTAAGAAAATGGTATGACACTCTCTCTGGTTTTCTTTTAGAAAATGGTTTTGTTAGAGGTATCATAGACAAAACTCTTTTTTCAAATAAACACAAAGGTGATATGACATTAGTCTAAGTCTATGTGGATGACATCATATTTGGGTCTACTGATGATGATCTCTGTAAGAGATTTGCTAAGCTAATGGAGAGTAAGTTTGAAATGAGTATGATGGGTGAGCTGAAGTTCTTTCTTGGATTGCAAGTAAGTCAAAGGTCAAATGGTATATTTATTTGTCAATCCAAGTATCTCAAAGAACTCCTCAAGAAGTATTACATGGAGGATTCAGCATCAGCAAAGACTCCATCTTCAACAGCAGTCAAACTTGGAGCTTCTGATAACTCTATCAAGGTAGATATTACAAGCTACAGAGGTATGATTGGCTCCTTACTCTATCTTACTACTACCAGATATTATGTATGCTACATGCTTGTGTGCAAGGTTCCAAGCGGACCCTAGAGATTTACATCTCGTTGCTGTGAAAAGAATCTTGAGATATCTTAAGGGTACACCTAATTTTTGTATATGGTACCCTAAAGATTCTGGTTTTAATCTTGTTGGATATACAGATTCTGATTATGCAGGTAGTGTTGTGGATAGAAAGAGTACCTCTGGGAGTTGTCAATTCCTAGGAGGTAGGTTGATTTCCTGGTATAGCAAGAAACAGCAAACAATTTCCAATTCAACAGCAGAAGCTGAATATATTGCTGTTGGAAGCTGTTGTGCTCATATCCTATGGATTAGGAATCAATTGAAGGACTATGGCTTTGCATTAGACAAAATTCCCATTTTGTGTGATAATACAAGTGCCATAGCAATCTCCAACAACCATGTGCAACACTCGAGAACGAAGCACATTGATATCAGGTATCATTTTATCAGAGAGCATGTCATGAACGGAACTGTGGAGTTACACTTTGTACACACAGAAGAACAGACTGCAGATATATTCACTAAATCTGTTGACGAATCCACATTTATCAAGTTAGTTGGTAAATTGGGTATGTTAAACAGTCTTAGTGATTAACAATATATCTGTCATGTTTTTTCTTTCAAAAATTCATTCTCTCTTGTCATTTAAATGATATTTATTGCTAATTCTCATTTAATATTACATGCTTGTAAATTTAAATAGTTCTGAATATTTGATTTTCTTTAAAAATATTTTTCTCATATTTTTTAAGTGGAGAAATGTATTTTTATTGAAAATATATTTATTTAGAATTATTTAGGTGTTTTTCAGATTGTAAATATTGTTGTTTAAATATTTCTGCAAGTTTATATTATTTTTATGCACTTCTACATAATTCTGCATATTTTTATAGGATTTATGGAATTTTCTGTGAATTTTTCTAGTCTTTTATAAATATTTCATGCATTTTTATAAGTTTTATGCATTTTTCTGTAAATATTTTAATTAATTCTGAGTTTATTCTAAGTCTTCCCAGTTTAATACTAGGAAGACTACCGGGTAAACTAAGATTTTTCTATTATTTTATTTCAGTTTTTCTATTTTATTTCTATTTAATTCTAAGTTTTCCTAAGTCTTCCTAGTTTTAAACTAGGAAGACTACCGGGAAGACAAGAATTATTTCATTTTGTTTTTCGTTTTTTCTTTCTTTTTTAAGTCTTTTCCTAAGTCTTCCCAGTTTTTGAACTAGGAAGACTATCGGGAAGACTTAGCTTTTATTAGTTTATTTTCAGTTTTTTTCTTTTATTCAATTTTCCGAAGACTTCCTAATTTGAACTAGGAAGACTACCGGGAAGACTATCCTAAGTCTTCCCGATTGTCTTCCCAGTTCAAATTTAAAAAAAAAACCGTTCAGTATCTTTTCTTCTTACAATTATTTCCTTATTCTAATATATATACATATACATACATTACTTACGTTTTTCATTCCTGCCTTATCAGTTTTTTGTTTTTTCAAAAACCCCCCTTTCGAATTCTCAGTTTCTGCAGAAAGCCTTGATCTGATTCATTATTGATCAAGTCTTTACTTAGCAAAACAACTCTGTTCTTTCAAAATCAAGATATTAAGTCGAATTGCTGTCAAAATTTCATTTTTTTTCCCGACTTGATTGTTCTTGTATTGCTAAGTGATTCTCTGATATTTTAAGTGATCTTGTGTGTTTCTGTGATTTCTGAACTGAGTTGTGTGTTTAGAGATTCAAGTGCCCAGTCATATTTTCTTTCTCAGAATTTAAGTTCGAATTTTAGGATTTAAATTTAAAATTGGTTAATTTTGAAAAAAATTTAATTTTCTGGATTTTAAGTGATTTTAATTAATTCTAAAAATCCCTAAAATTTTAATTTTGTTTGAAGTTAATTAAAATTTTGTGTTTTATCTAAATGGATCCTAATTTTGAACTCGTTTTAAATAATTATGTTGGGTATTTTGATCCATCTAAGTGTAAGGTGGAACGTTTCAGACCTTAGATTCAATTTTTAAATAGCGAGACTTGTATCAGTCATGCTATTTGTGCCAATGCACTTCTTAAAATTGATCCTTTAAGGTTTTTGTGTTCAAGTGCTGTTATTGCTGAAGATTAAAAATCTTTTACTTTCAATATTCTAAACCAGCAATATACAGTTACTTTTGAGTTATTTTGTGATGTTTTACATTTTCCAAAGGACAGGTTTGATCCCTTACCCTCTGATGATGAGTTATCACAGTTCTTTGTGAATATTCATTATCAGGGTCCTTTACAAATGGTCAAATTATCTAAGAGTTTTGTTGTAAGGGAATGGGATATGTTCTTTGATACAAAAGCAAGAGTATTTGGTAACTGCACAAAAACAAATTTTCATTGCATTACCAGTCTTAATCAGTACATTGCTTATGCTATTGTATTTGGTCGTAGATTAAACTTTGCTGAGATTCTGTGGAACATAATGCTTAACAGGCTTGCTCACTCTAGGAGAGATTCTGATAATCATGTGAAAGTGAAGTGTTGGTACCCTCGCTTTGTCACTCTTATCATTAATCATCTTCTCACTGCTGAGCAGGTAGAACTGTTTAGGGAAGCTAGATTTGAAACCTCTCCAAGCACAGACACCAAATTCTACACCAGACTTGATGTCTCATCCAAATTCCTCAACATCCATGTTCTTGTTTCACCATTGATGAGTCAATTCATTAATCTTCCTATCTTTGGTGAACAAGTTCCTGAGCCACATCCAGTTCCACTACAGGTAGTTATTCCTAACCCTGGATCTTCTTCTGGTACTTCAATTCAAACCCAAGTGGTTGTTAGGGCTGACCCAGAGATTGTAGAACCACAGTCAAACACTCTTGATACACAACCTGAGCCTAATGTACAAACCAGTTCAAGAAGTGTTAGTGAAGTAGCTACAAAGAGTGCTCCCACAGATCTGTCTCCACCCTTAAAGAAAAGAAAAACCTATATGGAGGCATCTATAAGCCCATCTGTATCCTCTCAACAGGATATGGACATAGATATGGCCACTGAACAGTCTCTGGAGACATCCTCTCAACAGGGTGGATCTATTGAAATTCGCCATAGGGCCATGACATCCTGTACTGAGTCAAGCACACTCCCATTACTCACAATGGGAGAAGATATCCATCTAGAAGAAACTCAGGACACCATGCAAGGAGAGCACTTTAATTTTGACTTTGAAATAGTGCCTACCATAGTTACGGTAGAAATGCCTTCACAGGCATCAGAGGGAAAATCTGATTCTTCGCCACCAATAATAGAATCATTTTCTCCCCTCCCAGAGGGAACATCTCTGGCTCCCCTAAAGGATTTTTCACTCGCAGTTTATACTGGATAAAGTGAAAGGCAACCTGGTGAGTCTGTACCTGAAGCAATTCAGTATACAATGTCAAATATTTTGACAGACTCAACCAGGGATCGGGAATTGCGAACTCCCATTGCACCACCACTGACCTCTCTTGAAGGGTCTAGGGTGATTTTTCATGCAGGTACATCTACTGAGAACTTAGACAGACAGTTAGTTATGAGAGATATGAGTCAAACACAGAGTGATACACAAGCACGGGAGTTGAGTGAAACACCACTGAGAGCAATTGAAGTGAGTGCACACACTGACACAAACACTGCTTTGTTGTTGAACCAGCTAGCTGATATACAGAAGAAGTTGCAAGAAACCCAGGCTGAAAACAATCTTCTGAAAGCACAAGTGGTTGCACAATCTTCCACCTCTGTATCTAATCAGCTAGGTACTGTTAAAGATGACTTGCAAGGATTGAAGAATAATCTACTCCCGAGGCTGAATTCAATCCAACAATCTCAAGTACTGGTGGCTTCAGACATCTCTGATCTTACAACGTCAAATGCTCAGATATCAGAGAGTGTCAAGGAGATTGCTTCTATTTCTACCAAGGTGGACTTTATTCTGCAAACAGCTGATGAAAATCAAACGTTTAATGAAGAAAGGATGTCGAGGATAGAAGGAGGGATGGAGCATCTTAATGAAGGTATGAAGCACCTATACTATATGATCAAGAAATCACATCAACCTACTGAAGAGCAAAGAACATTCTTTGAAGGAGATGATGATGATGATGAGGATGATGAAGGAGGAGATAGAAGAGAAGAAGGAGAGATAAGGAGAACATCTGAGGTGAATCCTAGGGCTTCCAAAGCTAAATCTGTAGAGGATTCCTCAACTAAGGGGGAGAAGGAGAAGCAAGGAGGAAACAGAGAAGCTGGAGGAGCTTCTGGAAAAGATAAGGGGAAAGGGAAACAATCACTGGAGGATACTGTCTTTGATGATGCCTACTACTACCACGGTGAACAGGATGACTTCCAATTTGACACATCTGGTGATCTGGAGAAGACCATTCCTGAAGAAGCTTTTGGTGAGGAGGAGGTTGAAGAGGCAGCCAACTTTGATGATTGGGAAGATGAAGCTGACTTATACACTCATGACCCTTTATTTCAAAAGGAGTTGAAGAAGCAACAAGCAGACCTCAGAAGAAAGGAGGATGAGAATGCTAAGGTCTCCGACATCATATCTCAAAAGCTGAAGATTCAAAAGGCTGAACACGAAGACAAACAACGTCTTCATAGTATTCATGTCAAAGAAAGGAGATTGGATGTAAGGATGAAGCAAGGAAGCAAATGGGATAAGGCAAGGGAGATGTTTGATATCCCTCAGAGAAGCACAAACAATGATGCTACATTTCTGAAGTTGCTTGAGAAGATCAGAATGGTTAATCCAGACAATTCATTGTACATGAAGGCATTGAAGGAAGATATTCTAAGGATTACGTCGGCATTTGATCAAGTGAGGCAAGAATTGTACATTTATTCTCAAGTGCTCTTGAAGGGTCATTCACCGTCTCTCTTGAACTACTCCAAAGAAGATCTCTCTCTGAATTGTGGATTCTAATGAGTAAGGTAAAGAGATCTTCTTGCTTGAACGAGCTTCTGTATGACCGGCTGAGAGATTCTGCTATGAAGGCCAGCCCTCAAGTTGTGCACTTTCCTTATGAAGTTAAAATCTACAGAGGTACAACTTTAGAGACTGTGAGGCTGGATCCTGATTCTTTGAAGCTACAGACTGCAATGAAACTGGTGAAGTTGGAGAATCTTCTGAGAACTTCTGGGTTTACTACTGTACAGAAGTCTGAAGTTGCTGATATGATTTCAGACTACTGCACGGAGAAAGTTCCAAGGTATGCTCAGATGAAGAACAGATTGAAGAAGATCACCAATCAACCAGTAATGCCTAGTGGTTTGGTTTCTGAAAGTGATCGTGTCCTCGACAAAGATCTGCTATACACCTTGCAAGAAGCTAAAGAAGGTGAAATTAGATATTAAGGCATGATAGGTTTAGCTCATTTGTAAATTTTATATGTTTAGAGCTAGGTAAATCAAGATAGGAAAATGTATTCATATGTTCAATCTAGAGGAACATCTATCTTGTATTTATCTTTATTGTTTGAATCTGGAAATTGTTATATTTAATCCAGAACTTTTTATTATTTGATTGGCTCTTAAAAGTCTTATCTTTTCTTGTTTTAGTTGAGTTATCCTCTAGAGTATTTGGTTGTTATTGTCTAACAAACAAATAGGGGGAGATTGAAAGGCATATGACTAGGCCTATTTGTAAACACCGAGGATTCTACTCAACTTTAATTAAGATGTAATAAGTAAATAATAAAAATCAAATGTCACAGGAATCTCAGAAGATTATATCTGTCAAAGAATGAAGATTAAAGTCATCTACAGACTTGAAGTGATTCTACATTGAAAGAAGCTCAATTTATTGATGAAGCCTCAATGAAGTATTCAAGCTCAGTGGATTTATTAAAGTGACGGAGATTTCAAGTGGTGACAGTAAAAGATACTGATTACGGAGTTCTTGAATGAGAAGGAAGTGAATCACTGCTTAAAGTCAAATAGATAAAGAACAAACATTGTCGTTAGTCACTCATGAACCAGACAGTGCATTGAGTGTCAACGTACTATTATGTTTATTCTTTATCTAAGTTTTAAGTGATTCTGGAATTATTTGAGAAGTCAACTAATTCTATTTATTATCTTAAAAATAATTAATAATATTAAGTAAATTATTTATTAAATTAATTCTGTAAAGAATTAATTTAATACATTATTTATTTAGTTAATTATTTAAATTAGAATAAAAATGAACTAGGAAGACTTAGGTTTGAACTAGGAAGACTTAGTTTTTTGAACTAGGAAGACTCACAAGTGAGTCTTCCCGATTGTCTTCCTAGAGCAAATCAGAGTCTTCCCGATTGTCTTCCATTAACAAAGGTTGTCTTCCCGAGAATCTTCCAAGGCCATTTGCATTGTTTTCCTGTAAGTCTTCCAAGGCATTTGTACATTCTGTTTTAGTGGCTTGCACGTGGACTAAAGAAAAGCTATGCAGTTAGTTTAAATACAAGGCAACAGAAGACATATCAACATGATTACAACACAACAGAAGCAAAAAGACACAGCAACAAAATATTTCATTCCTCTATCTTATTTACTTCTCTCAACTGTCCAAGCCTTCAATTTCATCAGAGATTTAATTCTTGATTGTTCTTAAACATTTAATCCATAAGAATTGTAGCTCTTGTACTGCTTTAGCTTTCTAGCGGATCATAATCCCTAGATTTTATATCGAACTACTTTTTAGTATTCGATCCTTTTTATTACAAAAATAGATAAATTCATGTCGAATTTATTCTAGGTTTGTTTTATCAAGTTCATTGTAATCAGTGATCAGAATTGTAACACCCTTCAAGTTTAATAGAGTTTTATTTAACTTGAATATTGTTTCAGTTTTATTCCGCACTAATTTGTTCTAAATTGTTAAATCTTTAAAAGGACAAATTCGATTAAACGGTATCGTTTGTATTCAACCCTCCTTCTACAAACATATCATGACCTAACAAAACCATTCCGAATCTATTTCTCGAACTTCATTTGATATTGAGCAGTTGAAGCTCTTTTGCAACGATTATATATTGTCATTGTGTACTTATCTTGTGATGCATGTTATTGCTTATACTCTGTGATAGAATTGGCATGTTTTTAAAAATGGGACCAATAATGGTCGGAATAATTTAAGGCCAAGATGGCCATGGATCCTAGTGGAGGACTTTGCTATAAGCAAGTCCGGGGTTGATGCGTGACTGATCAGCAGCTCAACCTTTATATTTGAAAAATGTAGAAGTCCAATTCTAATCCCTTTTACTCCCATTGAGATTGTTAAAAAGCATATGTTTGGCTTAAACCTTGTTGACTCAGATAATTGTGATCTTCCTTTCATTATGGAACTGTGATTGATATATATTATGCTTGCTGAGCACTTGTGGCTCATACTTGTTTTGTTTCTAATCCTATTCCAGTGAAGCGAGAATATGAGTAGACACAGCGCGAGCGATAGTTCTTCAGCAGATAGGAGACCACCTCGAGTGGTTGTCATTAGCAGGGTAGTTGTCTATTTTGTTAGTTAGACTAGACGTCGAGCTTTGAACTTTAAGTTATGTAATATTAATAACTCTGAAAACTGGTTTGTAATAGAACTTAGAAGCTTGTTCAATGCCATAATCTGGACGCGGTCTTGGTTAAGGGGTGTTTTATGTTATTATTATATTATGCATGTGTTATATCCAGGTATATTGTGTTTCGTTGGCCGAGTGACTCCCCAAACCTGTGTGTCGGGTTTGGAGGGCGTCACAGGTTGGTATCAGAGCGACATGTTATGGCATTTGAAACAAGTTAGGACGTAGGGTCCAGGATAACGTAGAGAGTTAGAAATTCACTTAAAGACTATAGAAGGTCAATTAGGAATATTATACGTGGTAATTGAATGTGGTTATATGATTGCAGCCCCCTAGCTCTAGTTCAGATTCAGACCCGTCAGAACGTACGATAGAGGAGAGACATGTACCAGGAGAGAGAGCAGGACCGTCGCGGCCGACACGACCCCAGCCTAGACATGTTGTAGTCAGGAGAGATCATATACCTTGTCCCGTTCCACTTCGACGCGTAGCACCAGCACCAGTGTCTCAGGCATCAGTTTCCGGACCTTTGTACCAGCTTTCTCAGCCACCAGTTCCACATCATGAGTATCAGAGGCTGAGAGGGGAAATGGAGTATTTCTATAAACAGGTATTGGAGATGAGAGGGACTCGTTCGTCAGAGGCAGCCGTAGCCCAAGAGAGGGACAGACTCAGAGGCCAAATAAGAGAGATTCAGATGAGACTTAGGGTTACGAGGACATTAGTAGAGATGAGATTGCAGGGACTTGCTTCTAGCCGAGAGGGAGAGACTATAACAGGGTTGAGAGAGATATTGGACTATGCGGTGAGGGAGATTGGAGAGGTTGTCGGACCAGCACTATGGAGGACTAGAGATGATGATCCGTGAGCAGGATTAGGTGAGGTTGGACATTATGTGGGTGTATGGATTTCCAGCTAGATAGTATATAGATGCATAGTATAGTACCAGCAGTGCACCGGGCTTATAGTATCGCCTTGGGTTGTTGTTGTAATTTTGATTGTTGTACTGTTGATCGGCAATTGTAGTTCAGCTATGACATAATTTACTTTTGAAAGCATTCTACGCTTGTATCAGACGTGTATATATATAAATATATATATATATATATGATAACCACCTTTTGCAGAACTATTATTATTCTCTTGTTATTCATTTCAACACTATAATTGTCATTCTACTTGATACAACGAGGGTATTCTTACGCCGTTGAAATTTTTAAACCTTGGTTCTATCAATTGTGTTCTCTTTCTTTTCTACTTATGAATTATATGATTAAACCAATTATCGTTTATTTATCAGTAATATGCCTCCTAGACGAAGTACCCGTGCAAATGATTCCTCTGACCAAGAAGGTCAACATAATTCACCTCCAACGGGTCACATAGATCCGATTGTAATACAGCTTTTGAATACTCTTACTCAACAAACTGCTGCCCTAGCACACCAACAACAATAGATTCAACAAAAGCTACTACAACAGCAGCAACAACAACAACAGCAGCAGCAACAACACCAGTAGTTACGTTTAAAGCATTTCAAGCAGCGAAACCTCCGGAATTTAAAGGATCTGCAGACCCAGTTGAGGCGAAGGCATGGTTAAAGGAAATAGAGAAAGCTTTTACCTTAATAGAGGTAATAGAAGAAAAGAAAACAGAGTACGCTAGTTATTTCCTGAAAAGTGAAGCAAGTTATTGGTGGGAAACGAGTAGGGCTATGGAACCTGAGGGATTAATTATGTGGGGCAGGTTTACAGAGTTATTTTTAGAAAGGTATTTTCCTGATTATATGCGAGACCAGATGGAGTTGAAATTTTTAGAGTTAAAACAAGGTAGTATGATTGTTCCTCAGTACGAGACAAAGTTTACTGAATTGTCTAGGTTCGTTCCGACGTACGTTGACACGGAGAAGAAGAAGGCCAAGAGGTTCCAACAGGGACTGAGGTCATGGATTCGTAGTAAGTTAGCCATTCTAGAGTTGGACACCTATGCAACAGTGGTTCAGAAGGCAATGATTGCGGAAGCAGAAAGTGATTCATACATGAGAGAGAAGGAGAATAAGAAAAGGAAGATAGGGACATCTGATAAGGGACAGCAACAGGAAAGTTCACAAGGTCAGTCGAATAAGAAACCAGGATTCCATCCCGACAAGAGTTCAAGTTTTAAGGAACCAGATACCGGGAATACAGGGCAAGACAATCGTTTACCAGCCAACAATCAACAGGGAGTTTCTAGACCCCCACTACCAGAATGTAGGACATCCGGGAAAAGACATCCAGGAGTATGCAACTGATTGAATGTCACGTGTTTTAAATGTAACCAGAAGGGTCATTATGCCAGAGATTGCAAGATAGGTATTGTGTGTCACCGATGAAAGGAACCAGGTCATATGATTAAGGATTGCAGAGCACCAGCACCCGTGAACAACATGATTCGAGCTATAGAGGCACCTCCAGCTGTTGATGTTCAGCTGCAAGCCAGAACCTATAACATGTCAATGAGGGAAGCAGTGAAAGACACTGATGTGGTGGTAGGTACACTTCTAGTAAACTCTATTGGTGCTAATTTACGCTGATCTATTACCTTTCAAGTTGGAAAGTAGCTTACGAGTTGGCCCCGCATATGCAGCACGTTCATAATGTGTTTCACGTATCAATGCTTAAGAAATATCGACCAGATTCGAACCACGTAATAGAATATGAACCCATAGGGGTCCAGTCATATTTTTCTTATGTAGAACGACCAATTCAGGTATTGGATCGTAGGGAGAAAGTGTTAAGGAATAAGACCGTAGCATTAGTAAGAGTTTTGTTGGAAAATGATGATTTAATGAATGCATCAGAGTCGAGTGGCATCAGTACCTACATCATCAGTAGCTGACGACTAATGACGTCATCAGTAGTGGATCAAATCAGAAGTTATGATGATTGATATTGTTCCATGATTTCAGGAGGAGATTGACTTACCAGGATATGTAACAGAATGTGTAGCTGTGTGTGTTTATAAACACATGATAGGTTTTACGAGAGTAATAACTTTACACGAGTATTTTGTAAACCTAGCAGCTCTTAAGAACTCATAGTTTCTTGAGAGAGTTTGTATCAGTTTTTATAAAGATTAATAAAAGCTGGTATTGATTTTTTTATATCTGTTTATTCGATTATTTCATACGATTATATTCAACCCCCCTTCTATAATCGACATCTATCGGGTAACAATTGGTATCATAGCAGACTGATAAAGTTTACAAATCAGAAATGATCAAGATGTCAGGAAACAGATATGAAACAATGAAGATCCCAATGTTGAAGAAATCTGAATTTTCAACATGGAAGGTTAAGATGACAATGTATCTGGAAGCCTCAGATCCCGACTACATCGACAGGATAAATGATGGAGCATTTGTTCCAACCAAACCAGTTGATGCAACTGAAACCACACCTGCAACTGTAGTTTTGAAAGAAAAGAAAGAATGGACGCCTGAAGATAAGGCGGCAATGCTGAAAGATGCAAAGGTTAGAAATATTCTACATAATAGTTTAGATACTGTTTTATCTAACAGAGTTATTGCTTGTAAGACTACAAAGGAAATATGGGATGCCTTGGAAGTTCAATGTCAAGGAACTGAAGAAATTAAGAAGAATAGAAGAGGTATTCTTATTCAAGAATATGAACAGTTTGAAGCAAGGAATAATGAAGACATAACAGAAATCTATGATAGATTTCTTACTTTGCTGAACGAGCTCTCGCTTGTAGGAAAGGTGTATGACGTTGAAGATTCAAACGTCACGTTTCTAAGATCTCTACCTATGGAATGGATAAATCAACATAATCTTATAAGACACACTTACAGGATGAATTTGATGACACTTGATGAGATCTATGGCATGCTGAAAACATATGAACTGGAGATCAAGTAGAAAGAAGGTGTCAAGTCAAAGTCAAAATCTGTTGCTTTAAAGACCGAGTTAAAGGAAAAGCACATGAATCAAAACAAAATTAAAGCCAAAGCAAGAGTAGCTGTGGAATCAGATACTGATACTGATACAGATGAAAGTACTGATGTCGAGTCAGAAGAAGACTCTGACAAAGAACTAGTGCAAATGGTAGCCATGATGGTGAAGAGCTTCAGGAAGATGAAATATGGTAAATTCAGAAAAGATGGAAGGACTTCAAAAGGAAATCAGTACTCTGACAAGAAGAACAAGTTCAAAAAGAATGATCTTTCCAAAGTCAAGTGTTTCAATTGTGACAAAATGGGACATTATGCTACAGACTGCAAGAAGCCCAAAACTGGAAAGGCTTCTGGAAAGGCTCTTGTTACTTCATGCAAAGGATGGATGGACTCCTCTGATTCTGAAGAAGAGGAAGTAGTCAACTATGCATTGATGGCTGAGATTGAGGAAATTTCTGAAAAGGTACCTGAAACTACTTATGCTTTTGATACTAATAATATGTGTGAATTAAGATCTTTTCTGAAGACCATGCATATTAGCTATAATAATCAGTCTAAAGAAAATATCAGAATTTTAAGTGAAGTAGCTGATATTAAAAAGAGGAATGACTACTTAGAGGCTGAATTAACAGTTTTGAGAAATACTAAGAACTTGTGTGATAAACTCAAAAGGATAGAAATAGAACAGATGATAAAAATAGAGTCTCTAGAAAAGGAATTAGAAAAAGAAAGAGAATAAATTAGAGTGTGGACTCATTCTGGTAAACAGACTCATCTTCTAATGAATGATAAAAATTGGAAGAAATGCTTAGGATACAAAGAGAACAAGAAGAAAGAAAAAGAGAAAGTCACTTTATCCACACACATAAAGTTTGTTCCAGAAAGCGAAATAAAAAATAACTCCTCCTTAGAAGAAGGATCAAGTTCTAGCACTAAGGCATATTCTGAGAAAGAAACGACAGAAGAATTAATTTCTGATATAGAGATTGAATCAATCTCTCTTGAAGAAAATAAATCATCTGTTTCTAAATCTAGCACTTATATTCCTCATGCTGAAATTAGTTCTGAATCTATAAAGAAGAGTGTCAAGAAAGAAAAGAACATAGGTCATCTCTCCTATGGAAAGTTAAAAAAGAAAATCAGTGCAGTTACTGGTATTAAGAATGTGAAAACTCCTACAAGGCATAAGAATGAGAAACAGGGAATTGACAAGTCTAATGGTTATAAGTATATTCCTAATGCTCCAAGAAAGACATGTTATACCTGTGGTAATACTAATCATCTTGCCATTGATTGCAGGAAGAATAAAAAGAGGACAGTTGATATTCCTATATCTGATGTTAGGAGTAGAAAAGTTGGTTATAAACCACAGAATCCATGTTCTCACTGTGGTAGTAGTTGGCATTCAGTTTACACATGTAGCAGTTATCATAACTTGTATCATGACAATTATGTGCCTTTGCCCAAATTTAATAAAAGTGCAAGTTTTGATAATAAAGTGATTTTGTCATCTATGCATGTGTATGTTAAGAAAGACTCTGTCAAATCAAGTTCAACTGAGTCAAAGTCAGTTGAAAAGATTTTGAAGAAAAATTCCGCTACAATTCTTAACAAGAAATTGAAAAATAGAACCCAACAAATGTGGGTTCTTAAAAATTCTAACTGATTAAAATATTGATTGCAGGGCAACAGGAAAAATGTTCTAGTTCTGGATAGTGGATGTTCAGGACATATGAATGGAAATAAATCCCTGCTGTCAGATTTTGAGAAGAAAGCTGGCCCAAAGGTTTCCTATCGAGATGGCAATATAGGACATACCTTGGGATATGGCAACATAGTGATTGGAAATGTCATCATTCAAAATGTAGCTTTGGTAGAAGGACTGAAGCACAATCTCTTGAGCATCAGTCAAATTAGTGACAGAGGTTATCACGTCAACTTTTATGAAAGTCATTGTGAGATAACTAGCAAGAAGAGTGAAAAAGTAATTCTTACTGGTTATAGACGTGGTAACATATATGAAGCCAACTTACATTCTGCTACTGACGGAATAATGACGTGTCTGCTATCAAAGGCATCAGTAGATGAAAGTTGGAACTGGCACAAGAAACTATCTCATTTGAACTTCAATAATATCAATGAGTTAGTTAAAAAAGACTTAGTGCGAGGTCTTCCAAAGGCAATGTACTCTCCTGATGGACTCTGTGACTCTTGTCAAAAAGCAAAGTAGAAGAGAACCAGCTTCAAAAGTAAATCAGAATTCTCAATAGACACAACCTATCACTTGCTTCATCTGGATCTGTTTGGCCCCGTGAATGTGATGTCTATCAACAAGAAAAGATATATGTTGGTAATTGTCGATGAATATACAAGATTCACATGGGTCTATTTCCTTCACAAAAAGAGTGAAACTCCAGAAATTCTGATAGAGCATGTAAAGTTACTAGAAACTGGATCCAATAATAAAGTCAAGATTCTGAGAAGTGATAATGGAACTGAGTTTAAAAATTCAACAATTGAGGACTTCTATAAATCAAAAGGAATTGTGCAACAATTCTCTGCTCCTGGAACTCCACAACAAAATGGAGTAGTTGAAAGGAAGAACAGAACTCTAATTGAAGCTGGGAGAACCATGTTGGAAGAAGCAAAACTACCCACTTACTTTTGGGCAGAAGCCATTAATACTGCATGTTACACTCAAAATTGCACCTTAATCACAAGGCATGGAAAGACTCTGTATCACATGCTTAAGGGAAAGAAACATAGTGTAAAACATCTGCATGTATTTGGCTGCAAATGTTTTATCCTGAGACCTCATGCTGAGCAACTTGGAAAATTTGATACAAAAGCAGATGAAGGAATTTTCGTTGGCTATCCAGACACAACAAAAGCATTTAAGGTATATAATCTACGAACCAAGATTGTAAATGTCTCAGTGAATGTATCATTCGATGACAGAAGAATAACTGGAATTTCTGAAGATACTCATGAAGAACTGATTTTTGGAGATGAACTAGAGTGCGATAGTAGTGGTGATGTTGAGGGGGAGTCTGTCACTGAAACAAATTCTCCTGATACCACTACTGATGAACAGTCTACAGAAAACACTTATGCAAGTACTGATGGAAGTACTGATATTGATAGTACATCAAGAGAAAGCAGTCATGAAACTTCAAGCTTCAATGAAGCCTCTCAGGCAACTGGCTCAGGGGGAGCTTCGCACTCAAATGAAGATAGTTCTTTTGAAGGCACTGATGCAGGGGGAGCATCAAGTACAAGAACTCAGTTACCATCAGCAAGAAGATGGACACAAGCTCACACTCCTGACCTAATAATTGGAAATCCTGACGCTGGTGTTCAGACTAGAAATGCCACTCAGAATGAGTGTCTTTTTCATAACTTTATATCTCAAGAAGAACCTAAATCCTAACTTGTTTCAAATGCCATAACATGTTGCTCTGATACCAACCTGTGACGCCCTCCAAACCCGGGGTACAGATTTGGGGAGTCACTCGACCAACGAAACACAACATACCTGAATCTAACACATGCATAATAATATAATAACATAAAATACCCCTTATCCAAGACCGCATCCAGATTATGGCATAAAACAAGCTTCTAAGTCATATTTATTACAAACCAGTTTTCAGAGTTATTACACACTTAATAAACAAAGCTAGATATCTAGTCTAACTTCCAAAATAAAACAACTACCCGTCCAATGACAATCACTCGGGGTGGTCTCCTAGCATCGAGAGAACTGTCACTAGTGTTGTGTCTGCTCATTCTCTCGCTTCACTGGAATAGGGTTAGAAACAAAACAAGTATGAGCCACATGTGCTCAGCAAGCATGATATATATATATATATATATCAATCACAGTTCCATAATGAAAGGAAAGAATTCAATTATCTGAATCAACAATACACAAGTCAAACATAAGCTTTTAACAATCTTTATTGAAGAAAGAGGAATCAGAATTGGACTTCTACATTTTTCAAATACAAAGGTTGAGCTGCTGATCAGTCACGCATCAACCCCGGACTAGCTTATAGCATAGTCCTCCACTAGGATTCATGGCCATCTAGGCCTTAAGTTATTACGACCATAAATATGGCCCGACCATTACTGGTCTCATTTTAAAACATGCCAATTCTATCACAAGGTATAAGCAATAACATGCATAACAAGATAAGTACACAATGACGGGGTGTAATAGTTGAAAAAGAGCTTCAACTATTCAATATCAAGGAAAGTCCGAGAAATAGATTCGGAATGGTTTCAAGGGTACAACGTACTCATTTAAGAAAGTCAACAATGGTTATCATCAATTATAAACTGAATTGAAGGTGAAGGTTTCTGATATCCAACACGATTGTGGATTAAATCAAAAGTTAGGAATATTCAAGGAAATAGCATTAGTGCTCAATACGGGTGAAGGTTGAATAATCTGAATCGTTCTGATGGTAACATACATTTAATTCTGAAGAATAATAACAATGGAATCAACAAGTAAAGGCACATATACTTGCCTGGTCTACGTCGTTGACGGGATTCTATCTCATTCACTCTACTTTCCCCTTTCCCTTGCTCCGGGAACTCGATTCTACAATAAACAACTTATAACAGTAAGTCTAACTATCCTCATTCTATCCTCGACACACAATCATAATCATTATCACATTTAAACAAGTAACCGGGTACTTATCGGACGCCCGATCTAATTTTACGGTAATTAAAACTCAAACATTAGCCCTCGTACGGGCATTTACGGACTATTAAAACACATTAATCGACTCATATAAACCATATAGCACTTATAAATATTTTTAAAACAATATTCGAGGCTTATTTGAATTTAAATAAGTCACAAATAATTTTTAAATCAAAAATCGGATTTTTAATCCCATTATAAGTATTTAAAAACAATTAATTCAATTAATATAAAATTAATTGACACTTTCCAAATGCTTAAACTATTTTTAAATAATTAAATCAAGCTAGAAAATAATTAAACTTAATTTAAATTAATTAAATCTAATTAATAATTAATTATTAAAAATTAACTGATTAAAAGAATTAATCAATTAATTAAATAAATAAATTATTAATTAAAAATAATTAAAATAATCAAATTTAATCAGTTTTCGAATTTAAAATAATTGAAACCGGGTTAAGAAAACGGGTTAACGGGTCGGGAAGAACACAAACGGGTCAGGAAGAACAACCCGGAAAAATCCCAGAATCCGGTGACAATTCCAGATTCCGGCGAGCCAAAAACTTAACAGAAATTGGGCCTTTTTGTACCAAAACAATCCTCAATAACACAGCAATCTATTCTGATAAAAAACAAACCAAAACAAAGCCGGAATCTCAATCCCGATCAAACTCCGGCGACCTTGAACAAATTTTCCGATCTACCAAAATCGTACATGAAACTCTACGTTCTTTATGTTAAAATGAAGCTAAGAACACATACAACGAAAGCCCTCTATCAAAAACCATGTCAGATCATTCATATGAACGGACTATTAAAAAGAAAAATCGGGCAAAACCCTAGAAATCGAATTTCTCAAAATCGAACATAAACATGAAATTAAAGCATGAAATCCTACTAATTAGAACCCTAGGAACATGTTGGAAGCAATCAATTGAACGGAGAATCAACAGAATGAAAATCCCCAATTTTAATCAAAAACCCTAATTTAATTCGAATATTGAAAAATTCATATAAAATCGAAAAATTACCAGATGATGATGAGGTTGGAAGATTCTAAAACTAGAGCTCAAGATCTTTGATTTGAGTACTTGAAATTTGGATTTGGATTTCAATAACACCTTCGAAATTGATTTTGATTTTCAAGATCACGAAGAACATGGTTCGGGAATTTTATATTTTTGTATATTTTTAATACGGATTATATGAAGTATAATGTACGATTCTCCTTTTTATACTTAGTGGAAAATAATATCCTAAACGACATTTTTGGATCGATATTGATCCACTGGTTCGCTTTAAAACCCTAATAATGTAACATACACGTAAACACTTGACAACCTTTATTATTAAAACTCAAAATACTTCATAATAAATATTCTACACATATAATACAATTTATATTATTAATAAAGTTCACGGATCTTACACCAAATACACCAGAAATTTGCTCAAGAAGTTTAATATGCAAGACAGTACTACTACCAATACTCCTATGGCTATTGCTACCAAGCTTGATTCAAAGGAAGGAATTGAAGTGGATGTAACAAGTTATAGAGGAATGATTGGTTCACTCCTATATCTCACTGCAAGTAGACCTGATATCATGTTTGCTACCTGTCTCTGTGCACGGTTTCAGTCACAACCAAGGGAACCTCATCTTATACCAGTCAAGAGGATATTTCGATATCTCAAAGGGACACCAAACTTGGGCTTATGGTATCCAAGAGCATCAGACTTCACTCTGATAGGTTACTCTGATGCTGACTTTGCTGGCTGTAAGATTGACAGAAAAAGCACTTCTGGGAGCTGTCAGTTCTTAGGTGGTCGTCTGGTCTCATGGTTTAGTAAGAAGCAGAAGTCAATCTCGACTTCCACTGCTGAAGCTGAGTACATTGCTGCATGAAGCTGTTGTGCTCAGATTCTCTGGATGAAAAATCAACTGCTGGATTACGGTTTGCACTTCTCTAAAATTCCTATTTATTGTGATAATCAAAGTGCTATTGCAATGACAGGAAATCCAGTTCAGCACTCGTTGACCAAGCACATCAGTATCAGGTATCACTTTATTCGTGAGCATGTAACGGAAGGAGCAATTGAGCTTCACTTTGTTCCTACTAATCAACAATTGGCTGATATCTTTACTAAGCCTCTGGCAGAAGCTGTGTTTACTAAACTTGTGAATGAATTAGGAATCATCATGAATGAATAAAGTACTGATGCCTGGTACTGATACTGATGATATCCACTACTGATAAGTACTGATGGTTAGTTCATGTTTTTCGTTTTGCATTAAGTGATATCCTTTCTTTCACTTGGCAATTAGTTGGGAGTCTGATTGTTTAGTTCTGATGGTTGTTTTCATGCTGGAAACAAACTAATCATAAAATTTTGGTTTCATCAGATAAACATGCATTCATTAAAAATATAATGTACATTGATAAAGACAACAATGGACCTATTCATTCATTGTTTCAAATCTCTTTACATTGACCGTATACATCATCTCATACTCTTGTATAGCTAATCTCTCTCTTCAAGCTTATCTAATTATTATAGAGAGATGCCTTACTAAACTAGGACAAGTACTTAAATGCTATCCATCAGAGGCAGAACAGGTAGAGTCAGAAGTTATTGTGTGCTCTAACCTTGTTAGATCAGAATTCAATGATCGTCAGAAGCTAGACTCAACTGATCAGGATTGCTGACGTCATCAGTATTGCATGGTCATCAGTATTTGATCAAGCGTCAGTATCTTATTGATCATCAGGATTCCTACTCAGACTATGATCAGGTTTGATCATCAGGACTTGAAGCTGATCAGGATTCCTACTTCGAGTTATATTTGAAGTCTAGATAAACATGGAAGTTTATTCTATTTGTTCCTGGTTTGTAGAATGCAGCTATCGATTAAAGATATTTTTCTATCTTTGTTATGATTAGGACTTATCTTGTTATTGATAGAGAAGCTGTGTGCACTATATAAACACAGTTTTGGTTTCGATTTATGTATTCATTCGAGAGAGAACATAATCGGAGAGAAGCTCTTAAGAACAGAATTTCTTGAGAGAGTTTTTGTAAGCTAGCAGCTCTTAAGAACATCAGAATTTCTTAAGAGAGTTTGTAACAGTTTTATATCAAAGTTAATAAAGCTGTTATTGTTATTGTTATTGATCTTTCATATTTGTGTTATATAAAGTCGAGAATCTTATACAATTGTATTCAACCCCCTTCTACAATTGTTATTTACTGGGCAACAATTGGTATCAGAGCAAACTGATTTAATTCTGAATCAGATACGATCTAAAGATGTCGACAACCAAGTATGAAAGCATGAAGATTCCCATCTTGAAGATATCAGAATATCCTACATGGAAGGTAAAGATGCTGATGTACCTGGAGGCTATGGATCCTGACTACTTGGACAGGATTCGTGATGGACTATATATACCAACAAAGTTCATAGAACGAACAGATACAGTACCAGAACATTATGTGGTCAAAGCTAAAGCTGAATGGACTCCAGAAGAAAAAGCTCATGTACTCAGGGAACCAAAGATAAAGAATATCTTGCATAATAGCCTTGATGCTGTCATGTCAAACAGAGTGATTGCATGCAAGTCTTCAAAAGAAATCTGGGATACTTTGGAAACTCAGTGCCAGGGATCTGCATCTGTTAAGAAAAACAGAAGGGCTCTATTGATTCAAGAATATGAGCAATTCGATGCAAGACCTGAAGAGAGCCTGACTGATCTATATGATAGATTTCTGACACTATTGAACAACTTATCCTTAGTTGACAAAGTATATGAAACTGAAGATTCAAACACCAAATTTCTTAGAGCTTTACCTGAAGAATGGGATACTCAGACCTCAATCATTAGACACCAGTATGATCTGAACATTGTGTCTCTTGATGAGATCTATGGGATGCTAAGAACTCATGATCTTGAAGTTCAACAGAGAAAGAACAAGAAAAGCAGCAAGGCAAAGTCAATTGCTTTGAATGTAGAAGCAAAATCAAAAGGGAAAGCTATGGAGGTCTCTAGAAGGAAAGCAAGAGTAGCTGAGTCAGATCCTGACGACTCTTCATCAGATACTGATGGCAATCCTGATGCCAATACTAGTGATGAATCTTCTGATTCAGACATGGAAGAGATGGTTGTTATGATTGTCAGAAACTTCAGAAGGATGAAGTTCAGGAAGAATAGAAGACAAGGCAACTTTCAGAAAAAGACCTTCAAAGCAGACAAAGACAAGTATATCAAAAAGGACAGCAAGGGTAGCAAATTTGACAAGTCAAAGGTTAGATGCTACAAGTGTAATGGTATGGGTCACTTTGCTTCTGAATGCAACAAGACAAAGGCACTCATCACATCAAGCAAGGATTGGATGGACTCTTCCTCAGAATCTGATACTGAGGTAGTCAACTATGCGTTAATGGCCAATGCTGATGTAACTGCTGCTCCTGATGATAAGGTACTAAATACTATCTTTGATTTTGATACTGATAATGCTTCTGAGTTAAGACGTTTTCTAAAGTCATTACATATTAGCTTTAGAAGTCAAACTGCTGAGAATACTAGAATCTTATCTGAGATGTCTGACCTTAGAAAGAGGAATGAGATATTAGAAGCTGAATTTTCTCGTATGCAAGAAGTACAAAAAGAATGTGATAATGCTAAACACATGCACTTAGAGATGACATCTAAATGTACTTCCCTTGAAAAAGAACTTGAATATGCTAATGAGAAAATCAGAACCTGGACAGACTCTGGTAGGAAATTTCATGAGATTAATACCTCTAAGAATTGGAAAGAGTGTCTAGGATATAAGTCAGATGAAGATAAGAAATTAGCAGAGAAAATTGTCATTGATGAGACAGTCAGTCCAAAGACCTATAGACATGTTATAGACTCAACCAAATCTAAGATTACTCATGTTAATTTTGTTTTTGGTAAGGATTCCAATTCTACTTTTGAAAAGGGATCTTCTTCTACTCAAGGAATTAAAATTATAAAGTCTAAACCTGTCATGAACAAAGTCACTAAGAATGTAGGTCTATTGTCTCAGAAACAGCTTAAAGATAAAATCTGTGAGGTTACAGATAAGAAAAAGGAAGCTACTGTTAAGAGAAACAGGAATGGTAAAGTTGGGATCAATAAAGAGAATGGTTATAAATATATCCCAAATGCACCTAGAAAGTGTTGTTTTAACTGTGGTAACTCTAATCATCTTGCTATTGATTGTAAAAAGAGTAAGAAGAAAATTGCTGAAATTCCTAAGTCTGATGTTAGGAATAGATCAGTATTTTACAAACCACAGAATTCCTGTTTTCATTGTGGTAGTCTATGGCATTCTATTTATACATGTAAAGAGTATCATGATTTGTACTATAATTTTTATGATCCATTGCCTAAGTTTGAAAGTAGTACAAAGTCTGATAGAACTGAAAATGTCATGATGAAGCATGCTTTTGTTAATACTGATACTGACAAAGCAAATCCTGATGGAGTAAATCCTGTCAGGACTGCTAAAGTCAAAAAGTCTTCTGCTGTTAAATTTAATAAAATGCATGAACAAGGAATCCAACAAGTGTGGGTTCCTAAACATTCTGACTAGTGTTTTACTATTCTGATGCAGGGTAAAAGGAAAAATGTGTTAGTCATGGATAGTGGATGTTCTGTGCACATGACTGGAAACAAAGCCCTGTTATCAGAATATGAGGAAAAAGCTGGCCCAACTGTGTCTTATGGAGATGGCAACATTGGACAAACCTTGGGATATGGCAATATAATCATTGGAAATGTCATCATTGAAAAAGTAGCTCTAGTGAAAGGACTAAAGCACAACTTGTTGAGTATTAGTCAAATCACTGACAGAGGTTATCATGTCAATTTCTATTCCACACATTGTGAAGTAGTCAGTAAAGCAACAGGGAAGATAGCACTAACTGGCTACAGGCATGGTAACATATATGAAGCCAACATTCTCTCAGATACTGATGGCTCCCCTACATGTTTCATCAGTAAAGCTTCAGTAGATGAAAGTTGGAATTGGCACAAGAAGCTTTCTCATCTCAACTTCAGCAACATCAATGAGTTGGTTAAGAAAGAGTTAGTAAGAGGATTACCTAATGTCTTATATACACCTGATGGACTCTGTGATGCATGCCAAAAAGCAAAACAAAGAAGGACATCATTCCAGAGTAAATCAGAATCCTCTATTGAAGAACCATATCACATGCTACATCTTGATCTGTTTGGTCCAGTCAACATCATGTCCATCAGTAAGAAAAGGTACACTCTTGTAATTGTTGATGAATATTCTAGATTCACCTGGGTGTATTTTCTGCATAGAAAAGATGAAACTCCTGAAGTTCTGTTGGATCATGTGAGGATGATTGAGACAACCACAAAGTACAAAGTCAAGATTCTGAGAAGTGATAATGGTACTGAATTTAAGAATTCAAAGATGGAAGAGTTCTGCAAATACAAAGGAATCATTCAACAATTCTCTGCTCCTGGCACACCTCAGCAAAATGGAGTAGTAGAAAGGAAGAATAGAACTCTTATTGAAGCTGGCAGAACTATGTTGGAAGAAGCTAAATTACCTACATATTTCTGGGCAGAAGCAGTCAACACAGCATGCTATACACAAAATCTCACATTGATAAACAGGCATGGTGTCACTCCTTATCAGTCACTCAAAGAGAAGAAACCAAGTCTGAAGCATTTGCATGTGTTTGGCTGTAAATGTTTTGTTCTCAGAACTCATCCTGAACAGCTAGGGAAATTTGAAACAAAGGCTGATGAAGGAATATTCATAGGTTATCCTACATCAAGAGCCTTCAGAGTTTTTAATTTGAGAACAAGAACTGTCATGGAGTCAATTCATGTATCTTTTGATGATAAGAAGATAACTGGAATCATTGAAGACTCGCATGATAGATTGTTATTTGAAAATGAAGCTTCCAAGGAACCTGAAGAAATTGAATCAGATCCTGTCAATTCATCAGATACTGATGGGTCACCAAATCCTGACGACTCATCAGGTACTGATGGTGCTAATACTGATGATGCAAACAACAGTAATACAACTAGTAGTGCTAATGTTGAGGGGGAGCAACGGCATTCAACTACAAGTTCAGAGTCAACTCAATCATCAGGACAGAATTCTTCAGATACTGATTCAAGTGAAGATCCTGATAACATATCAGGAGGGCATAGCAATAATTCAGGGAGAGCTTCAAATCAATCAAATTCTTTCAATCAAGATAACACCAATCCAGGGGGAGCATCTACTTCAAGAGACAATTTGACACCCGCAAGGAAATGGACAAAAGATCATACTCCTGATTTGATAATTGGAGATCCTGATGCAGGTGTTCAAACAAGAAGTGCAACTCAGAATGAATGTTTATATAATAACTTTCTATCCAAGGAGGAGCCTAAGAAAGTTGAAGATGCACTTAACGATGCTGATTGGGTTACTGCAATGCAAGAAGAACTGAATGAATTTGAAAGGAATGAAGTCTGGAAACTGGTACCAAGACCAAAGAATAGATCAATTGTTGGTACAAAGTGGATTTTCAAGAACAAGACTGATTCTGATGGAGTCATTATCAGAAACAAAGCTAGACTAGTTGCAAAGGGGTATTCCCAACAAGAAGGAATTGACTATGATGAAACTTTTGCTCCTGTTGCAAGACTAGAAGCCATCAGGATATTTCTTGCTTATGCAGCACATAAGAATTTTCAGATATCTCAAAGGCACTCCTTCACTTGGCCTTTGGTATGCAAGGGAATCAGATTTTGGGTTGTGTGGTTATTCAGATGCTGATTTTGCTGGATGCAAAATAGACAGGAAAAGTACTTCAGGAAGTTGTCAGTTTTTGGGTGGAAGACTAGTTTCATGGTTCAGTAAAAAGCAGAAATCTATTTCCACTTCAACTGCAGAAGCTGAGTACATTGCTGCAGGAAGTTGTTGTGCTCAGATAATGTGGATGAGAAATCAGTTGTTAGATTATGGCCTGTCATACTCAAAAATCCCTATTTATTGTGATAACCAAAGTGCTATTGCAATGACAGGAAATCCAGTTCAGCATTCTCTTACTAAACACATAAGTATCAGATATCACTTTATAAGAGAACAAGTTCTGGAAGGAACAATTGAACTTCACTTTGTTCCTACTGATCAACAACTAGCTGATATATTCACCAAGCCACTACCTGAAGCTACTTTCAATAAGTTGGTGAATGAACTTGGAATGATGAATTTTGAGAATTTCTGAGGAAAAGCTACAGAGAGGAAATCCTGATAACTGTCAAATCCTGATGGTTATTCAGAAAGGTATGTATCTTTGATCAAATCCTGATAGGACTCAATCCTGACAGGAAGTCAACTGGTCAAATCCTGATGTTCAGATGATTGAAGCTGGTATGAAAACCAGAGGTTCTATGCTAACTTGTCATTAACACTCCTGGTAAACTCTGGACAATTAGATTATTACTTAGTCTTTGATTAAGTTTTCAGTCTTAATTATCAATTTCAATTTCATTATTAACAGAGTTTATTATTTATCATCTCTATATCACTTTGAGTGTTACTAACAAATTTTGCAGGAAAATACAGGAAGCAAACAATTGAGAAAATAGACAAATTTCATTAATACTTGAAGATACATTACACATGAAATATGGAAATTACATATTTGTTTTCCTAGTCTATTTTCTACTCCGGAACTCGTGCTTTACAGATAAGCATGAACACGTGCCCTGCAAATTAGCATGAATGCTCCTGAGCAGCTTCACAGTCCATCAGAACTGGAAGGTCTCTTGTTCCATCCTTAAGAGACAAGAAGAGGAGCTGATTTACTTGAAGGCGGATCGTCACCGTGACCACCGGGACGCCTCCGTGCCTCCAACTTGCATGACATACAAGCATCACGGATTCTCTTCTTACGTTTCTCAAGCTCTCGGACGAGCTCTTCATCATCTTCATCCTCATCCTCTTCATCATCCCGATCGTCTTCATCCTCTTCATTGACAACGATGAGATTTTCAAGAGGATTCCAATCAGGATTTGCCTGCTGGAAGTTATGAAGAAGCACATCAGCCATCGCATTCACAAAAGCATGATGCTCCTGTGGATCAGGAATAGGCTGAGGTCCCTCTTGCTCTGTAATCTCTGCTAGAGCCTCATCCATTTGTTGCCAAATTCTATCAAGTTCTTCATCAGGTATGTTGTTTTGATTGTTGGCAGCCATTGAAAAACAAAGAAGGTGAAAGGTTTTCGTAAGTTTTTCTCTGAAGAGGGTTTGTGTTTTAATAGATATATGATGATTATGCTTAACAGTTCTCTTTTATAGAGAATGTGTATTAAGGGTGCAGGTCATTTCTACAATCTCGATGAGACGGTTCGGTTTTCCATAAATATTTTTGCCTCGTTTGCTGGTAAGCGTGTTTTAATTCTATGACCATTAATTTGGTTATTTTTCTTAAACCAAAACGCTATTCAGGATTGTTAAAATAAATTTTGTTTTCTTAAATAAAATTTTATTTTAATCTTATTGAATATTTTTTTTAATCCTGATATGGCAAAATATTTTGTGCGGAAATGCTTTTATTCCTGATGAGGTTAGGTTTTTCTTACATCAGAAAATGCCTACTCGTTATGGACTACTTTCTAATGCTATGGTACAAGGACCAACCCACCTTGTTCCTGACACAAGCATGCAACCTAAACAGTCTAAACAGTTAACAACCACCTCTACTGTCTCTCAAAAGACTTTAGTTGTAAAATCAAAGAAATCAGCTAGAACTGATGTGTCTGGAAGGCAATCAGGTTCAAAGGATTTTTCCTCTACACCACTCACTAAAAAGAAGATACAAGGGGGTGTACAAGGGGTCCTGGTGAAGAAAGCTGATAAGGTTGTTAAGAATGTTCCTGTGAAAAGGAAGTTAAGGTTGATTGATGAAAGTGATTCAGAGGATGACTTACCTATATCCTCTGTGATGAATGTGAACAAGGAAGTTGCTGATACTGCTACTAAAGCTGTGGTACCTTCATCAAAACCACAAAAGACAAGGAAATTATCAAAGAGCAGGTATCATATTCCTTTGACAGTGCAAATGAAGGATACTGATATTCAGACATCAAATCCTGATGAGTCATCTATTCCTGATGCTCTAGCAAATCCTGATGTTAGTATTCCTGATGCAACAACAAAAGTTGTCTCTATATCAGACTCTCCAGCCTCTCCATCTCAGATTAGAGAAATTTCTTGGGAGAAGGTTTCTACAACTGCTTCCTTGGTTGGTCTTACACCTACATCACAGAAAAAGAGGAATGCAGCAGAGTTAGTCTATCAGAGACAGAAGAAGCTGAAAGGATCAAGCCCACAAGAACCTGAATTTCAGAGTAATTCAGCAGCTACTGTTGATCCTGCCACACAAGAACCACTCAATCAAAGTTTGGGTGAAGGCTTAGCTAGTGGAATGGTCACACAAGAACCATTTTCTCAAAGGGAGAATGAAGACATCAACATTCCAGCTACACAAGAACCATCTTCTCAAAGTGAAGATGCAGGCAAAGCTACAGCTTCTGTTGAAAGATTGGTCGAGAACATTGTCAATGAGGGAAGCACACAAGAACCTTTAACTCAAAGTGTTGAAGCAGCTTCTGAACCTCAAGCTCCACAAGAACCATTGGTAGCAAATACTGATGCAAGCATATCAAATCCTGACGATGTTCATCCTGACGTTAGTGGTGCTCCTGATACTGAGCCTATTTTGATACAGCCACTTCGTTCAAGACCAATGGATCATCCTATCTCAGAACCACAGGATAAACTGAAAGGTGTTGCTATTCCTGATCCTGATATTACTCATGATAGTTCTGATGATGATAGTGATGATGATAATGAGAATAGAAAAGAGAAGGAACAGCTTGCTACAGCACTCAAGATTAGTCTTGGAACTAATTTTGGTTCATCAAGTACATATATGGCTAGCAATGCTTCCACTGCGAAAGATCAGAGACAAGATTTTTCTATTCCTTCCTTTGATCCTGCAGAGGCATTTAGACAGAATGAATGGAACAATTCATGGCACAATTCTGATGAATCTATCAGTTTTTCTTCTGCGATTGAACATGCCTATAATGCAGTGAAGTCTATAGAGAATCAAGACTTGAAGAATCATCTGAAGGCTAATACTCTGTTATCCAAAAGCCTGAAAAGTGAGATTGATTCTATCAAGGGTTCAACTGAAAAAGTGAGGACTGATATCTTTACTAATTTTACAAAGGTGCCTACTACTTTACAACTGAGGGTAGTGGAATCCCAAGTGAAATCTGTTGTTTCAGAACAAACCTCAATCAATCAAAGAATTGATTCTCTGGATACTAAGGTAACTGAAATTCAAGCCTCTCTTTCCTTAATTTTGGAATTATTGTCAAATCCTGATGTCAAAAAGGGGGAGAAGGTTATTCAGACAAAATGTACACCTGATCTAGTATTAAGAAATAATGATGATGATACTGGAGATGATGGTGGTGACAAAGCGATACAAGGAGACCTCTGATACTGCGGTTTTGAAGTCTACAATTCAAACTTCTCAAAGTCAAACAACGCAGTCAACTCATGTTTCTGATTCTGGAGTTAAGACAGTAAGAACATTGGTGCAATCTCAGATCCTGACGGAAGATCAAATCCTGACACCTGGTCATGGACACATTCTTGCTACAATTCCTGAAGGTGATGAAGATGTAATTATTGATAATCCTGAAGATGCATCAAATTTATTCCAGAAGTTTTCTACAAAAGATGGCAGAATTGTTACTCTATATCACACTGATAAAAGAGTTCAACAATTATATGCAAGAAAAGCACTCTCTACAGCAAGTGAAGAATATCCAGATCTCTCACATGAAGAATTCTTGAGACTACAAAGAGAGACAATGGAAAGCTATACTGCTCCTGCTAGAGGTAGAGGAAGCAGAGGTAGGAGAGGTGCTAGAAGAAGTAAAAGAGGTTCTTCAACTCAAATAGTACCTAGACAGACAAGGTCTAGAGGGTTAAGAATTGAAGAAATTCCTGAACCTATTCAAACTCTAGTAGTTCCTGACAGATCTACTTTTGGTGATGATGGAATTGTTGAAGAAGAACCTGAATTGAGAAGAAAATCAAGTAAATCAACTCTCAGCAATACAAATCAAATTGAAGATTCTAATCCTGACAATATTCAAGATCCTGACGAATCTGAAATTCTGCAAGAGGTTGATTTGATAATCTTATCTACTGTTGTTGATTGTCACAACAAAGAAGTAGATGAAGAAGAAGAAGCCAGAAGAAGAGATATTACAAAGAGAACAAATGAAGATTTTAATCTCTATCTACAAAGGCTTAAAGTTTCAAATGAAAGAAAATGGAGAAATTCAAGCAGACAAGAATCTTTACTTGAAAGAAGCTACGCTCATGAAAAGGAGAAATACAAGAAGTGGAAACATATTAGCACATTAAGTTGTGATACACCTATCAATTTTCAGTCTGGTGGAATTATTACAAGCGCTTCAAGTGTTGTTGATTTGTCTGATATGGCTTGATCAAAAACACTCTGGTTAAAGATGTTTTCAAATCTGAAGCAATTGTCAAGTAATTCAAGAGGAGGTATTGGACACAGAGATGGTGAATATCTGAATATGTCATATGTTGATCCTTACTCCTTGACAGAAATTGGAGGTACTTTAACTTCTGAAAACCTGAACAATTTATTAGCTGTTGATATAGTTATAGATTGTCATGATGGTTTTGAAAAGAAAGAAAAGCTTCTGTACTTCATGAAAGATGGTAGTGTGAAGATCCTATCTATTCAAGATCTGCTGATGAAAACTACACAGGAACTGAAATATGTTCACTATCTGTTAAGATGGAAGAACCAAGTGTACAAAGAATGGAGTGACATGATTTTGTCAACTATAAGAAGAAGACTGGATGGAAACAGTAATTTCGATGGTAATTATACTCCCATGTACTTAAATCAAAGAGGTCAGGATGTGGAAATGCAAAGGGGTACTGCTGTTAAAGAAGTAAATTTTGGCATGACTCATCTTTCTCTCAATCCTGATGGGAAGGAAATTGCTTATCTTTTGCTTGAAGAGCACAGTCTACAGAGAATGTAATAACCCGAATTTTTGGAAAAATTAAAACTTTTCTTATTATGATTAAGTGCATCAGTGAATAGTGAATTTGGTGAATGAATAGTGATTTTGAGGAGTAACAAAGTTTTTCATGCCACCTATGTACGAGACGTAGTATGGATATTCCGAAGTCATATTAGTGATCTACGGAGTAAATAAGTGAATGCAAAGACGATCGGAATTCAGAAATTCCAAATTTTATTTTGGTGTAATATTCGACCGGGCAGCGAATTATATATTATTATATTCAAGAAATGAGATATTAAAATTGAGGATTTGAGGATTTAATATTTTGGAATTTTATTATTTTATTAAAGTCGATTTAAGGATTCGATTGTTGGAATGAATAGTGAATAGTTACTATTCACTGCGAGAATCGCGTAAAGTTTTATTCGCTCTTTTTGGAAAATATTTCGAATCGTTTCAAGAGGAACAAGGCAACATCTACCGGATTAAATATGGACATGGAAGTAACATGTAACAAGATTAATTCGAGGAATGCAACATTTGGATCATCCATGTGAAAGGAAACGAACCAGTAAAGCGAACCAGTAAAACTACTTTATCTGGGCCAGTGCATGTGTGACATGTGTCGGAAGGAGAAGCAACCAAGGGTGATGACTCACCACTTTTGACATAAAAATCAGCATCCTTATCTAATTATCAAAACAAAAAGAAAAAGGAGAGGAAGAACTCTTCCCCCCATTTTCGGCTCAGCTTGTGCAAGGAGGAAAGAAAAATCCATAACTCCATTTCTATCCATCCTTAAATCACCAAATTTTAACCATAGCTTCTCCACTCCATGGGTAACATTCGTTCAAAATTTCATGGACAACAAAGGAGTTAGCCTGGTCAAATCCCTTCCCCAAGTTGGAGAACCCAAACTGTGCAGTTTGTGTCCAGCGGAAAGATGGGACTCAAAACCCTAGCTAGGAAGCTTTAAATGTGGCGATCTATAGCTCAAAAGAAAGCTTATGAAGAGTAAAAGGTCTGGTAAAAATCTTAGAACCAAACTCTTGTTTTTCGATTTTATATGGATTTTACAAAGTGATGATGAATAGTAACTTTTCATGATTCTTGATTTTGTTTCTTCAGGATTAAGCTTGATAAGGTTTGTTCAAAGCTCAAGGAAGGATTATAAACCATTGTTAGTGTATATGAAGCACCAAGGAAGGTATAAAAACCCCTGCCCCTTTTTGTTTATATGAGTTTTGAAGTGGTTTTGATGTTTATGTAAGGTTAAGATCATGATTAAGTAATTATATGAATTGTTGGTTGAGTTTGGAGGATGGGTTATGAATTTGTTTTGATTATTCATGGAGGATTTGACTGAGTGGAGGGTGTATAAGGTGGATGGTGAGTTTGGGATTAATTGGTATTGATTTGGTTGTGTTTTGGAAATGGAAAACGTTACGATTATAGCCGTCGTAATGCCCATTTGATTTAAGGTTGTTTTGAGCAAGAATTACGAACTGTTCTTGGAATATTTTTTAGCAGAACTGACCAAGAGCCTGTAGATCGTGTTTAAAGGTTTGTTTTGGTATAAAGATCATGCCTATACGATTTACGGTTTAGGAGAAAAGTGAGTTTTAGTAAACGCCGTTCGGAAGAATGACTCATCTCTGTCCAGCACCTTTGAGGCTATATTTGGACCACTTCAGAGCCGTATTAAAATGTGAAATTTTGAGGAATAATACTAGAGATAGTTAGGAAGGCTCACGAAAAAAATTCGTATTAAAAAGATTATTTTGCGATTTTATAAAAATGTTTTAGCCGAGGTCGCGCAAGTGAAAATCCCTAAGAGCATGACTTAGAAACCGATGTTGTAAATGGTTAAGTATAACTTGGATTGGTGAATGGATTTCGAACCAAACTTGTGATATAAGTATTGGACGAATAACATGGACTTAGTATGAGCCTATAACGAGCTAGTAATGCCTTGGTTGTGTTTCGCTTACGTGTTTAAGCATTTAGTACAAGTGGATTATCCAGGGGATTAATCGTGCGTTTTCTTTGACTTTGTCTAGATTGTCCGGCATCGTCGCGAACCCCTATCACTTCTCGAGCATCAGGCAAGTTTTCTAAATCTATACTTTGAAGTATTGATTATATATTACTGCTTTTGCCATGTGTGGAGTTATACAGTTTTGCGATACATGTTATATATTGTATAAAATAGAGTTTGATTTTGGTTTATATATGAGCTTTGAGATAAAGTAGTTATAAACCGGTGTACCTTGTAGCTCTATAGATAAGAGCAGGTTTATTGTTTCGACTCTAGACCGGGAGTCGATATTTGTGTTATATAGATAGTCGTGGAGACCCGGAGGGATTCCAGCGGCAGAGTACTATTCATCTTGAGGAATATTATTATTAAACATTAATTATATTTCTAGAAAGTATTAGTTACCTGGAAATGATTTGAGGAATGTTATTTGAATATTACCTCATTCGAAGGTTATTATTTGAAAATGATTTGGTAATTGGCTTATATGTTAAATATGGGATATCAGTTATAAGCCAGTATTCTTATATATGCCCTAGGATAAGGGCGTGTGATTTTCATTAAGGATCAGAAGTGATTGTATTTCTGTATATGCTAAAGATTATTTTTCCGATAAAGACATCGGGTGACTGTTATTTGAGATTTATTAATTAATGAATATTATTTATGTATATTCATTTGAGGCTTACTTGTTCGAGGGTTAATTATGTATTTAATGAACATTATTTATGTATATTCATTTGAGGACTATTGACTTTAAGAATATTATTGTGAATATTCATCTGGGGATTATTTAATGAATATTAATGTCGAATATTCATTCGAGGATTATTTATTTATTTAATGAATATTAGTTTTGAATATTCATTCGAGGATTAATTATTTATTTAATGAATATTGCTTTTGAATATTCATTTGAGGCTTATTTATTTAATGAATATTATTTCCTAATATTCATTTGAGGTTTATTTATTTAATGAATATTATTTTAGAATATTCATTTAAGAGTTATTTATTTAATGAATATTACCTTTGAATATTCATTTAATCTATATTTACTTAATGAATATTATTTTCGAATATTCATTTAATCAGTATTTACTTAAGGAATATTATTCCGAATATTCATCTAAGCTTTACTTACTTAATCAATGTCATTGATTATTTTTAAAATCAAAAGAGGTTCCCAAAACAATGTTTTCCATTTAAATCCGTCTTTTAAGAAGATTCAAATGCTCGCTCAACTATCAAAAATACGGGAAACCTGATTTAAGTGACTACTACTCTTTTTAAACTCTCAATTCAAAAACTGTCAAGGGACAGATATTTTCTTGGAGCAATTTAATTGCTGCCAGTCTAATGTTGTGTTACCACCTCAATGATCGAGGGGTAAATTCATGGAACAAGTCGATATCCATTAACAAGCATAGCTTGGGAAATATTGGAGAACCTTCCTTTCCAACCTAGATATAACTACTTAGTGGAGTCGTATCAACAAGTGTTACACTTGGGGAAAGGAGGACGATCTTTACGTTTCAGAGTCATGGATTTCATCTGAACTAGGAGTGGTGTAAGTGGTCAAGTTGCGTGGGCCCATCCAACTTTTATATTGCCCCAAATGGGCCGGGAGGTCATAGTAAGGCGGTAGACAATGTCAGGCCGTCGTGATACTTCCATCTACATGTAGAAAACTATTTGAGCGGTGCGACCTGCTACTGATCATAGTAAGGTTAGGCACAGCGGACGCGGTAGCAACTCCAGTATTAGTTCATCATCCAATTTGGATATTTCCTACAACATGTATTGGGGTGAAGAACCAACCATGTTGGCAGGGGGTTGAAAAGTGTTTGTAAATGAAGTGACAATAAATTTGTGCAACTCCATCTTTTACTTTTGAGTTATGACTCTGATAAAACCTGATTAAAGATATATATGCATAAGTGGAGTTTGGGTTACGGAAATATTATATTAATTTTCCTCGTAACTTCATCGTTTATATTATACTAGTTTCTTATCCGCTTAAAGCATATCATATGACTCTGTGGATACCCTACATAACATGAGTTATGGTAAGGGAGTTGCTTATATTGAATTTTCCTTATAACTTCATTTTTTAAGTTATATGTTGATATTCTGCTTATATAGCAGATAATTTTTGGAAAGGTTATATTGGGTTTATTTTGAAACCTCATCTTGTATACAAGAACTTTGTTCATAATATAGCAAAAGAGTTGTAGAAATATTATGAAATGATATTTGAATTACAATAAAGGTACTATTTTTGGAATATCTTCCGATAAGGAAATAATTTCAGTATCGAGATATTTTGACAAATTATTGTCTTATACCCGCTTTATTCTGGGTTGAGTTAAAGGCAGAATTAGGCCATACTTTCATTACCTTGCCGAGCTATCGCTCACTCTTGCTATTGTTTTATATATATTATATAGCAGCGAAGCAGGATGCCAATGGGACGGCACATACCCCGCAAGGCGTTTCCACAAACAGTTTCTAGCAGTGATCCCGAGAATAGTACGAACCAATCGAATCAGGCTACAGCTTTTGGTATTCAACTTATGTATAGATATGAATGGTATGAGAGGATTGTGAGCATCAGAAGGCTAAGTTGGTAATGTAACCTTACTTAGAAATTGTATCAGTGACAGATTCAAAGACATTTGGGTATTGTAATAAAGATTATTTATTCCGCAGTTGTTGTATTGTGTCGTTTCTGAGACTCTAACCTGTGTGTGTGTGAGACATATATTGTGGGGTCATGAGCAGGTGAATTATGCACGGTGTGAGTAATACAGATAAGGCAAGGAGTAAATGGATCGTGACTACCCTAAATCCCTGACCCCGGATTTGGGGCTGTTACAGAAATGGTATCAAAGCGTTAGGTTACAGTCCTCAGAAACGATAGGAGATCGAGTCTTACAATACCCTTAAGAATGATAAGAACATCTAGAGCCCAAATTGAGTTCGTAGTCGGGTTAGAGGACATGACCCTGACTGTTTAAGATGAAGCCCGAGATGGGACTTCTTCTGGGAAACCGTACTTAGGACTTCATGGTTAGTCACCTCGATTCGTATGAGTTATAGAGTGATGGGATTCTGAGATACCAGACCCCGAGGCCTTCGAGTAGGCAATTGATGATGCGTTCCTTGAAATGGACGGAGACCCGATAAAGGAAGATCCATAGGAGGATCTAGAGGAAGACCCCATAGTGGGTCAAGGAAAGAATCTTGTAGAGAACGTGTTGATTGATAAAGATGTAGTATGTTACTTGAGGTCGTATAATAGGACCAGACGAACCTTCAAAGGACAAATAAGTGACGAAACGAGAGTTTTAAGGATCGTTCATGATTCATCAAGAGATATGACAAAGAAAATGGAGTAGAGTCTCCAAAGCAGAAGAGGTAGAGGCAGTACAGCCAGTATCAGTGGATTGATTCGACTTGAACGAAACCTGTTACCCGTAGTCGGTTATAGTTGCCCATAAGGAGGCGGCATACGTAAGAACCAAGATGTTCAGATTTTCACGAACGATTAAGGGTACTTAGTTGCCTAGAATAGTGTAAGGAATTGTTTTGGGCTATGAGATTTCAATCCCCCACGACCAGCGATTCCACTAGAAATAGTGTCTATTACATCATTGAGGGATTTTATTATCTCAAGGAAAATTTTGGGTATAAAGATGATTGAAATAGAGACCGAATTTAAGTTTGTAGTTTGTAACGATCCTCCGGAGTACTGCCCAGTCGACATGTGGAATTGTCATTGCTATGGGCAACAACGGTATCGAAGTCTTCTTATAGAACAGAACGCTTACTTGAGATGTTGCGTCTAGTCGAATAGAACTCCCTACGATTGCAAAGGTCGATGGTTGGATCCTTAGCGACTATTATAAGTCGGCAATGACGTAAGTATCAAACACCTTAGGGCGCGTGGAAAAGAAAAGCTTTGGAATTGAACGATTATCCATTAGAGGAGCCGACATAAAAGGCATCCGTAGAGACCTTGGTAGTACCCTCCCCCCTTTGCAGATTATGTGGGATATTTCCCCAATCTATGATCTATCTTGACCTCTTTCCAAGAAAGAATTCTGATAAAGGGTATATTCCCTCTTCGAAGTTATTTTATAACACTTGTGTTAAATCATAATTAATTTCAATTGTGTTAGAGGCTGTCACGATGCCTACTTTCAGGTTTTTGAAGCCCTGTCAAATGATGTTATTTAAGCTTTCACTTTTCTTCAAATAATGAATGACCCCATGGTGATACCTCACCACTTGTTTGTTAAGTACCAGTATCTTTTTGGTTATTCTTTTCTTTGTATTTTCTTTGGAAACCGCACCTTTGGAATCTGTTCAATTTTAATTCAAGGTGTTCCTTTGAGAAATATTGTCGAGAGGCGATAATCATTAAATTGATCTCGAATTGCTTTCATACTTTTCAACTTCCACTGAGACGAACAACCCTATACTTTTAGGGGCTACAAGGACTATCTGTCTATGTGATAGAAGTCTGATGGGACGCCATCACTTGTAAGTTGTGAAATACAAGAAGGCTAATTACCTTTAGTAATGTCTCAATCGAGGCACGCAACGTTGAGTTCTTACGATCATGTTGATCTCTCGGTAAATTCTCTTACCTCCAATAAGGTTACCTTAAAACTCATAACCTTATGATCACCAGTGTGTGACGTTTTCCTTGATATGGGAGCTGTCTTTTCAAGGCCCCATGAATTTTGGTTATCCTCATTGAATTCTAAGGGGAGGCGAACCAGGTCAAATAAGTCAAAATTCGCTGATAGGAATTAGATTCGCAACGAAATCGCCTATGACAGGAGCGAATCCCTAAGACGAATAGAATGTTAATGACATATCAATGAATTGGTTTATTCTCCCAAGGATATTATGATAATGGAAAGGGGATCAAGGGATATATGTGAAAGGAATAGTGATGTGTCGTGTACTCCAGTGACAACGGTGTTAGATAGATGCCATATAGTGGAATTGAGATTTTGGAGGAGTTGTTTACGAATGGACACTACCTCTGGGTTAGCAAGATAAGTACTGGCGATAGAGTCAGAGGGAGCTGGTATTGTGACTTGGGAGAAGTTGACATTATAATAAGGACGGGTGGGTTGACACCCAATGGAGCCCAGACTGATTGTAAGAGAGAGAGAGTAATAAATAAAGGATGGAAACAGATTCAGAGATTCTTGAATATAGTTTAGACTAAGAAGCTATTACGCCAGAGATCCGAGGCTTAATTAGCTCTTATGGTGGACGCCAAGAAAAGAGATACCAAGTAAAAAGGGAACTACAATGGTTTTGGGAGATTGTACAAGGTTTTAATGAGCTACCAGATATCGATTTGGATGACATGAGAATGAATACCGAGTATTCCGAGTATAGTGGGAATGAAAGAGTTAGAGACTTAGTTATAAGAATTGTTGTATAAGGGTATGATAAGGCCCAGTGTATCACCGTGGGAAACCCCGGTGTTGTTCGTAAGATAGAAAGATGTTAGCACAAGATTATGCATCGAACCTCGAGAGTTGAATGAGTTCGACCCGGAGGATAGGTACCCTTGTAAATGATTGTTTGATCAGCGGAAAAACGCTGTGTATTTCCAAATTTATTCAAGAACTGGATACCACCAGTTGGAAGTTAAATCCGAGGATGTACCCAAGACTGCGATTCGTACGAGGAATAGACACTTTGAGATTTTAGCGAAGTTATTTTGGGTTGACTAATGCACCCACAAATTTTATGGAATGTAACGAATTAGCTTTGAATTCTCCGCGATAGTAGATAACGTGAGATGGAGAAATGGCTAGAATTGACCTAGAATTATGACTGTGAGATACACTACCATCCGGGGAAGGCCAATGTGGTGGCTGATACCCTTAATTAAAATGGGACAGAAATGGATTCCGAATGATCGGGAATTAAAGGATGAGATTTTACACAAAACCCAAGTTAGTCCAACAAACTAGAAAGACAAAAGATTTCACCAACAAGTGGCTAGTGACAACCAAGACAGACAGAGGAAGCATGCGGACTAAGCCCGCGAGTATAGAGATAGTACTGCTATTGATAAGCTAAATGGCATGTTGATGGATGACAAGCAAGTTTATGTTGGTGTATTTTCTGTACAAACAAGATGGGGAATATGAGGTTAGAGATCCGTGATGCTAAAAGATATCCATGGAAAGAATTAATGAGATTTGGAAAGAAAGGGAAGTGAGCCCGAGATTCATTGGGCCATCTGAGATTTTAAAACGCGTCAGGAAGGTGGCCTACGAGCCAGCCTTGCCCCCCAAACTTGTAGAATGGTCATAACGGGGTTCATGTGTCAATGCTACGTCAGTATACTATAGATGCCCGGCATATGTAGAGTATGAGCAGGTAGATATACAACCTGGTCTGACTTATAAAGAACAACCTGTGGAAATCACGGATAGAAAAGAGCAAGTGCTAAGTGACGAGGTTGACAAACTAGTGAAAGGTTTGTGGAAAATCAAGAGGTGGAAGAATCCACCTGGGAGTTAGAAAGTGCAATAGAAGAGACGTACCCCAGTTACTCCTAAGTTGATTCCGGGACGGAATCCTTTTAAGGAGGGGAGACTGTAATAACCCGAATTTTTGGAAAAATTAAAACTTTTCTTATTATGATTAAGTGCATCAGTGAATAGTGAATTTGGTGAATGAATAGTGATTTTGAGGAGTAACAAAGTTTTTCATGCCACCTATGTACGAGACGTAGTATGGATATTCCGAAGTCATATTAGTGATCTACGGAGTAAATAAGTGAATGCAAAGACGATCGGAATTCAGAAATTCCAAATTTTATTTTGGTGTAATATTCGACCGGGCAGCGAATTATATATTATTATATTCAAGAAATGAGATATTAAAATTGAGGATTTGAGGATTTAATATTTTGGAATTTTATTATTTTATTAAAGTCGATTTAAGGATTCGATTGTTGGAATGAATAGTGAATAGTTACTATTCACTGCGAGAATCGCGTAAAGTTTTATTCGCTCTTTTTGGAAAATATTTCGAATCGTTTCAAGAGGAACAAGGCAACATCTACCGGATTAAATATGGACATGGAAGTAACATGTAACAAGATTAATTCGAGGAATGCAACATTTGGATCATCCATGTGAAAGGAAACGAACCAGTAAAGCGAACCAGTAAAACTACTTTATCTGGGCCAGTGCATGTGTGACATGTGTCGGAAGGAGAAGCAACCAAGGGTGATGACTCACCACTTTTGACATAAAAATCAGCATCCTTATCTAATTATCAAAACAAAAAGAAAAAGGAGAGGAAGAACTCTTCCCCCCATTTTCGGCTCAGCTTGTGCAAGGAGGAAAGAAAAATCCATAACTCCATTTCTATCCATCCTTAAATCACCAAATTTTAACCATAGCTTCTCCACTCCATGGGTAACATTCGTTCAAAATTTCATGGACAACAAAGGAGTGTAGCCTAGTCAAATCCCTTCCCCAAGTTGGAGAACCCAAACTGTGCAGTTTGTGTCCAGCGGAAAGATGGGACTCAAAACCCTAGCTAGGAAGCTTTAAATGTGGCGATCTATAGCTCAAAAGAAAGCTTATGAAGAGTAAAAGGTCTGGTAAAAATCTTAGAACCAAACTCTTGTTTTTCGATTTTATATGGATTTTACAAAGTGATGATGAATAGTAACTTTTCATGATTCTTGATTTTGTTTCTTCAGGATTAAGCTTGATAAGGTTTGTTCAAAGCTCAAGGAAGGATTATAAACCATTGTTAGTGTATATGAAGCACCAAGGAAGGTATAAAAACCCCTGCCCCTTTTTGTTTATATGAGTTTTGAAGTGGTTTTGATGTTTATGTAAGGTTAAGATCATGATTAAGTAATTATATGAATTGTTGGTTGAGTTTGGAGGATGGGTTATGAATTTGTTTTGATTATTCATGGAGGATTTGACTGAGTGGAGGGTGTATAAGGTGGATGGTGAGTTTGGGATTAATTGGTATTGATTTGGTTGTGTTTTGGAAATGGAAAACGTTACGATTATAGTCGTCGTAATGCCCATTTGATTTAAGGTTGTTTTGAGCAAGAATTACGAACTGTTCTTGGAATATTTTTTAGCAGAACTGACCAGGAGCCTGTAGATCGTGTTTAAAGGTTTGTTTTGGTATAAAGATCATGCATATACGATTTACGGTTTAGGAGAAAAGTGAGTTTTAGTAAACGCCGTTCGGAAGAATGACTCATCTCTGTCCAGCACCTTTGAGGCTATATTTGGACCACTTCAGAGCCGTATTAAAATGTGAAATTTTGAGGAATAATACTAGAGATAGTTAGGAAGGCTCACGAAAAAAATTCGTATTAAAAAGATTATTTTGCGATTTTATAAAAATGTTTTAGCCGAGGTCGCGCAAGTGAAAATCCCTAAGAGCATGACTTAGAAACCGATGTTGTAAATGGTTAAGTATAACTTGGATTGGTGAATGGATTTCGAACCAAACTTGTGATATAAGTATTGGACGAATAACATGGACTTAGTATGAGCCTATAACGAGCTAGTAATGCCTTGGTTGTGTTTCGCTTACGTGTTTAAGCATTTAGTACAAGTGGATTATCCAGGGGATTAATCGTGCGTTTTCTTTGACTTTGTCTAGATTGTCCGGCATCGTCGCGAACCCCTATCACTTCTCGAGCATCAGGCAAGTTTTCTAAATCTATACTTTGAAGTATTGATTATATATTACTGCTTTTGCCATGTGTGGAGTTATACAGTTTTGCGATACATGTTATATATTGTATAAAATAGAGTTTGATTTTGGTTTATATATGAGCTTTGAGATAAAGTAGTTATAAACCGGTGTACCTTGTAGCTCTATAGATAAGAGCAGGTTTATTGTTTCGACTCTAGACCGGGAGTCGATATTTGTGTTATATAGATAGTCGTGGAGACCCGGAGGGATTCCAGCGGCAGAGTACTATTCATCTTGAGGAATATTATTATTAAACATTAATTATATTTCTAGAAAGTATTAGTTACCTGGAAATGATTTGAGGAATGTTATTTGAATATTACCTCATTCGAAGGTTATTATTTGAAAATGATTTGGTAATTGGCTTATATGTTAAATATGGGATATCAGTTATAAGCCAGTATTCTTATATATGCCCTAGGATAAGGGCGTGTGATTTTCATTAAGGATCAGAAGTGATTGTATTTCTGTATATGCTAAAGATTATTTTTCCGATAAAGACATCGGGTGACTGTTATTTGAGATTTATTAATTAATGAATATTATTTATGTATATTCATTTGAGGCTTACTTGTTCGAGGGTTAATTATGTATTTAATGAACATTATTTATGTATATTCATTTGAGGACTATTGACTTTAAGAATATTATTGTGAATATTCATCTGGGGATTATTTAATGAATATTAATGTCGAATATTCATTCGAGGATTATTTATTTATTTAATGAATATTAGTTTTGAATATTCATTCGAGGATTAATTATTTATTTAATGAATATTGCTTTTGAATATTCATTTGAGGCTTATTTATTTAATGAATATTATTTCCTAATATTCATTTGAGGTTTATTTATTTAATGAATATTATTTTAGAATATTCATTTAAGAGTTATTTATTTAATGAATATTACTTTTGAATATTCATTTAATCTATATTTACTTAATGAATATTATTTTCGAATATTCATTTAATCAGTATTTACTTAAGGAATATTATTCCGAATATTCATCTAAGCTTTACTTACTTAATCAATGTCATTGATTATTTTTAAAATCAAAAGAGGTTCCCAAAACAATGTTTTCCATTTAAATCCGTCTTTTAAGAAGATTCAAATGCTCGCTCAACTATCAAAAATACGGGAAACCTGATTTAAGTGACTACTACTCTTTTTAAACTCTCAATTCAAAAACTGTCAAGGGACAGATATTTTCTTGGAGCAATTTAATTGCTGCCAGTCTAATGTTGTGTTACCACCTCAATGATCGAGGGGTAAATTCATGGAACAAGTCGATATCCATTAACAAGCATAGCTTGGGAAATATTGGAGAACCTTCCTTTCCAACCTAGATATAACTACTTAGTGGAGTCGTATCAACAAGTGTTACACTTGGGGAAAGGAGGACGATCTTTACGTTTCAGGGTCATGGATTTCATCTGAACTAGGAGTGGTGTAAGTGGTCAAGTTGCGTGGGCCCATCCAACTTTTATATTGCCCCAAATGGGCCGGGAGGTCATAGTAAGGCGGTAGACAATGTCAGGCCGTCGTGATACTTCCATCTACATGTAGAAAACTATTTGAGCGGTGCGACCTGCTACTGATCATAGTAAGGTTAGGCACAGCGGACGCGGTAGCAACTCCAGTATTAGTTCATCATCCAATTTGGATATTTCCTACAACATGTATTGGGGTGAAGAACCAACCATGTTGGCAGGGGGTTGAAAAGTGTTTGTAAATGAAGTGACAATAAATTTGTGCAACTCCATCTTTTAATTTTGAGTTATGACTCTGATAAAACCTGATTAAAGATATATATGCATAAGTGGAGTTTGGGTTACGGAAATATTATATTAATTTTCCTCGTAACTTCATCGTTTATATTATACTAGTTTCTTATCCGCTTAAAGCATATCATATGACTCTGTGGATACCCTACATAACATGAGTTATGGTAAGGGAGTTGCTTATATTGAATTTTCCTTATAACTTCATTTTTTAAGTTATATGTTGATATTCTGCTTATATAGCAGATAATTTTTGGAAAGGTTATATTGGGTTTATTTTGAAACCTCATCTTGTATACAAGAACTTTGTTCATAATATAGCAAAAGAGTTGTAGAAATATTATGAAATGATATTTGAATTACAATAAAGGTACTATTTTTGGAATATCTTCCGATAAGGAAATAATTTCAGTATCGAGATATTTTGACAAATTATTGTCTTATACCCGCTTTATTCTGGGTTGAGTTAAAGGCAGAATTAGGCCATACTTTCATTACCTTGCTGAGCTATCGCTCACTCTTGCTATTGTTTTATATATATTATATAGCAGCGAAGCAGGATGCCAATGGGACGGCACATACCCCGCAAGGCGTTTCCACAAACAGTTTCTAGCAGTGATCCCGAGAATAGTACGAACCAATCGAATCAGGCTACAGCTTTTGGTATTCAACTTATGTATAGATATGAATGGTATGAGAGGATTGTGAGCATCAGAAGGCTAAGTTGGTAATGTAACCTTACTTAGAAATTGTATCAGTGACAGATTCAAAGACATTTGGGTATTGTAATAAAGATTATTTATTCCGCAGTTGTTGTATTGTGTCGTTTCTGAGACTCTAACCTGTGTGTGTGTGAGACATATATTGTGGGGTCATGAGCAGGTGAATTATGCACGGTGTGAGTAATACAGATAAGGCAAGGAGTAAATGGATCGTGACTACCCTAAATCCCTGACCCCGGATTTGGGGCTGTTACAGAGAAACTCCATACAGAATCTCAGAGCAGCTATCTACCAGATTAATGAGGAAGATGAAGAACTCAGAAATCTTAAGGAAAGACTGATTCAAATTCTTGAAGAAAAAGAAGAAAGTTTATTATCCAACTTCTTGAAGATGAATCTGTTTTATCACAAAGCTTAAACAGATAAGTTGTTTCTGAAGATACTTGTACATTTTGATACATGTTTTTGACATCATTGAATATTTGGAATCTATACTTTATTTCACAAAGTATGAGATTGGGGGAGATTGTTAGATCAGAATTCAATGATCGTCAGAAGCTAGACTCAACTGATCAGGATTGCTGACGTCATCAGTATTGCATGGTCATCAGTATTTGATCAAGCGTCAGTATCTTATTGATCATCAGGATTCCTACTCAGACTATGATCAGGTTTGATCATCAGGACTTGAAGCTGATCAGGATTCCTACTTCGAGTTATATTTGAAGTCTAGATAAACATGGAAGTTTATTCTATTTGTTCCTGGTTTGTAGAATGCAGCTATCGATTAAAGATATGTTTCTATCTTTGTTATGATTAGGACTTATCTTGTTATTGATAGAGAAGCTGTGTGCACTATATAAACACAGTTTTGGTTTCGATTTATGTATTCATTCGAGAGAGAACATAATCGGAGAGAAGCTCTTAAGAACAGAATTTCTTGAGAGAGTTTTTGTAAGCTAGCAGCTCTTAAGAACATCAGAATTTCTTAAGAGAGTTTGTAACAGTTTTATATCAAAGTTAATAAAGCTGTTATTGTTATTGTTATTGATCTTTCATATTTGTGTTATATAAAGTCGAGAATCTTATACAATTGTATTCAACCCCCTTCTACAATTGTTATTTACTGGGCAACAAACCTCTGTTGACAACTACCTATACGCTCAGTTGGAAAGAATACCAGATGAGATGTCAATCACTTGACATCCCCCTGATGTTGGATCTTCTTCATTGTCTCATCTTCTCTTTCTCGCTTGCAGCTTGCAGGGTTCAAGGAAAATTTCTTTCTCAGTACCCTCCAAATAGCTCTTGTGGAGAAGCAAGAGACAAGCATCAGAATCAACTTCCTCAGCAAGGATTGGATCATCAAAAGGACCGGGTCGAATGATGTGGACGTAAGGGTTTGATATTGGACCCTCGGCTATCTCATCATCTGTGATGAGTCCTTCTTCATCCAGAAAGATCAGTGCAAGAAACTCATCAATGAGATAGTTTGCCTGCTGCTCCCACTCCATCTCAAGAAACTCTTCAAGAGGCATAAACTCAAAAACGCCTGCCATTTGCTTTGTAAAGTCTATGGTTGTGTCTTTTGTTCTTCACAATGTCAGGTGTTTATATACTCAGTGTGGGCAACTGAAAGGTTTTAGCTATAGGGGATATGAAGCGTGTTGAGTTCCAAGACAACATTTTATTGAATGTTGGACTCTTCCACTCTCTTATATTCTCTCTCTGATCAAGATTTTTAATTGATAAATTAGTTTTTATTGATTTTATTCTAATAGCTAAATGCAGGGAAATGTCCTTAATTATGTTGGCTGACAGGTGTCACCTCGCGTGCTTCTCACATGCTATACAACCGTTGTGTCTAAGCGCTATAATCACGCGTCCTCAAAAATCGTGCGTTGTCATTCTTTACACAATAAATGTTCCAGTACCATCATTACTCTTGTTTTTCGGAAACTTTTGCTACTAACAATACTCACAAAAGATTGTCCACTTCAACTTATCATATAATATCTTCTTTGTGTGATAATATATCTCTCTCCAAGCTTTTTCACTATCAAAAATGGCAGCAATTCATTTTCCAACTTCCACAAACAAGAATCTCATGAATGATGGTATCCTATTTGTCAAAAATAATTACTCTGCTATTCTGGATAAGACAAAATCCCCATCTGAATTTCATCTCATTCAGGATTTTATAGCTTCTAGCTCAATTGGGTTTGCTCTGACAGAACCCAAGGCAATTTCTGCACAAGCAGTGATGCAGATTTGGAGTACTGCAACCTACACTCCAGGTACTTCTAATACTCAACCCAGTCTCACCTTCTCTTATAGGAATGATCTATATGAGGTTACTCCTACCATTGTTGTGAGGTCCTGATAAGTTTGTAGAAGGGGGGTTGAATACAAACTATACCGTTTTATCGAAATTTGTTCTTTGAATAATTTAACAATTTAGAACAAATTAATGCGGAATATAAATGAAACAAGATTCAAGTTAAATATAACTTATATTAAACTTGAAGGGTGTTGCAAATACAATAAGGATTACAAAGTATTTATCTCAAACTAATTAATACAAATTTAGAATAAATTCGACATGAACTTTTCTAATATTTGTAATAAAAAGATCGAATGCTAAAAGCAAGTTCGAGATAAATTCTAGGGATAAAAATCCGCTAGATAATCAAAGCAATACAAGTAATCAACTTCTAGTGGTTTGGATTTAACAATACAAACTAGAATTAATTTCTTGAGAAGAAATGAGATCAAAATGTTTCTTCGTCTGTTCTTGAGAGAAATGTCTGTGTCTTTTGTTTTGATTAACTGCCTTGTTCTGTCTGCACTACCTTGGTTTAATACAAATGCATTTCCTTGTATGACCTTTTTAATTAATCAATATGACCTGATTAATCAAAACAGATCACTTGTATGACCTGCCAAAATGTGCTCGGTAGAACCTTGTATCAACAATATGACCTCAGAAACTGTCCGGTATGACCTCAGGTTTTTCTATCAACTTTCGGTAGAACCTGGAAAAGCAAGTTGTATGACCTGCTACACTGAACCTGTATGACCTTAGTAAATACTCGGTAGAACCTAGGATCTTTAGACACTAGGTCATACCGAATTATTAAAAAGGTCATACCAGTTATTTCTGAGAAAATCCTTTTAATTTAATTAGATAGATTAAATTCTAGATTAAATTAATTCTAATATAGAATTAATTTAATAAATAATTTAAACAACTAACTTAATTAATTTAATAAATTAATTAATTCTGATAGAATTAATTTATTAATTAAATTGAGTTAATAAATTAAAGAAGATAACTTACAAACCTTGCATTCCTCTATCTTCTGAAAACCACTGAATATAGATGATTTAATTCCACTGATTGATGTCGTCATTCGATGCACTGTCTGGTTTCATGAATAACTGACTTCAATGATAATTCTTCATCTTTAAAACATTTAAAACTGTGGCTTCTTTTCTTTAGCTCTGAATAAACTCTGTATCCTGTACTTCTTCTGTCACCAACTGGAAATCTCTGTCACTGTAGTAGATCCACTTTCTTGAATACTTCACTGAGGCTTGAACAATAGATTGAACTTCTTTCAATGTAGAATAACTTCAAGTCTGTAGATGACTTTGGTTCTCCATTCTCTTGACAGATAAAACTCTCTGAGATTCCTGTGACATATTAACTTATTATTTACTTATTACATACTTGTTTAAATTAAGTTGTTTCCTCGGAATATTAATAGGCCTAAACATATGCCTTTTAATCTCCCCCTATTTGTTTGTTAGAGAATAACAATCAAATACCTAGAGGATAACTCAACTAACTTAAACAAGAAATAGAAATGACTTTTAAGAGCCAAGTAAATAACAAGAAAAGTTCTGGATTTCATTTAACATTTTCCCGATTCAAACATTACAGGTAAGTACAAGATAGATGTTCCTCTAGACTGAACATATGAATACATTTATCCTATCTTGAATCGCCTAAGCTCTAAAAATTTAATATTTACAAACAGAGCTTCTTCAAATTTCAGACTCAATCATCTCTCCTTCTTCAAGTGCTTCAAGCAAATCCTTGTCCAGAATACGATCAGATTCAGAAGTAATGCCACTAGGTCTGACAGGTTGAGCTGTGACTTTCTTCAGCCTATTCTTCATTTTATGATATCTCTTGATATTGGCAATGCAATAGTCTTGAATCAAATCAGGAACTTCTGTCTTTTCTTGTGTAGCAAACCCTGTTGTCCTCAACATGTTCTCCATATAGACAAGATGCTTGGCGGGATAATCTTTCAAGGAGATGGGATCCACACCACAAGTTTGAAGTGCCCTTCCTTTATAAAATTTAACTTCATATGGCACATCCAAAACTTGAGGACTAGCTTTCATGGCAAAATCTCTAAGCTGATCATGCAACAGCTCACATAGTGGTGAAGACCTTTTAATCTTTGTCATGAACACCCAAAGCTCAGAGAGAGTTCTACTTTCCAGAAGATTGAGAGAAACTATGAACGTTCCCTCATTATGAGTGTAGATGTAGATCTTCAACTCCTCTCTGACTCTGTCATATCCAGTAGTAATTCTTGAAATCTCCGCATGAAGAGATTTCATATAGATTGAGTTGTCTGGATTGACCTTTCTATACCTTTCCAACATGCTAAGAAACTTTCCATCATTTTCTGACCCTGTCGAATGTGAGAACATCTCTCTAGCTCTATCTCATTCTTCTCCAAGCTTCAGCCTCACATATAACTTCATGTCCTTGATTATATCATGAAGCCGTTGCTTTTCTTGATGTTCAGCTTTTTGGATAACTAGATGCTTTGAGATGATGTCAGATACTTTAACATTCTCCTCCTCTCTTCTCTTCAAATCAGCTTTCTGTCTTAACAGCTCAGCTTCAAAGGCAGGATCCACTTCAGGTTCATCTTCCCAGTCAGCATAGTCAGCCTCTCCTTCAACCTCCACTTCACCAAAGATATCTTCAGGGTTTTCTTCAGATTCAACATTGTCAAAATCTCCCTGTTCACCTTGATAGTAGTCAGCATCAGAAAAAGTTAACTTCTGCTTCCCTTTGTCCTTTACAGAACCAGAACCTCCAGCTTCTCCTCCTTTCTGTTTCTCCACATTCTCCACATTCTCCCCCTTAGTTGAGGAATCCTCTACAGATTTAGCTTTATCAGCCTTAGGATCCTCCTTCCTACTTCCTTCTCCTCCTGCTTTATCCTTGTCATCATTGCCCTCTTCATCATCATCACCCTCGAAGAATTTCTTCTGTTCAGTATTGGGTTGATGTGAGTTCTTGATCATGTTATACAGATGTTTCATGCCCTCGTTCAGATGTTGCATCTCGCCTTCAAGTTTGGCAAACCTCTCATCATTGAAGTACTGATTTTCATCAATAGTATCCTGAATTGAGTCTACCCTAGTTGAAATAATAGGAATCTGCTTGACAGCCTCCCTGATCTCAGCATTAGAAACCAGCAGCTCTGACATATTCGAAGCCATTAATACCTGTGATTCTTGAACAGCATTCATCTTGGGGATCAATGTGACCTTCACTCCTTGTATCTCATCTCTAATATGACCCAGCTGATTAGTTACAGAGGTGGAAGAAGAAGACTGTTCAATCACTTGTGCCTTAAGAATTTCTTTTTCAGCCTGGGTCTCTTGAAGTTGTTTCTGCAGACCAGCTATTTGAGCCAATAAAGAAGCAGTGTATGTGTCATTGTGTGCACTCATCTCAATTTCTCTCGATGGTGTTTCACTTACCTCGCGTGCTTGTGTATCGCTCTGTGTTTGTCTCTCAGAACTAACCACTAGCTGTCCATCCTTGTTTGGAGTTGAAGTACCTGCAGAAAAAATCACCATAGCCCCTTCTTGAGAGGTCACTGGTGGTGCAATGGGAGTTCGCGAATCCCAATCCATGGTAAAGTCCAAAAATTCATCCGAAATTGAAAACTGAATTGCTTCAGGGATGGACTTACCATGTTGCCCTTCACTTTCTCCAGTTAAAACTGCGAGTGAAGAATCCCTTAGGGGAGCCAGAGATGTTCCCTCTGGGAGGGGAGAAAATGGTTCTGTTATTGTGGGCAAAGAACCAGATTTTCCCTCTGAAGCCTGTGAAGGCTCTTCTACCGTGACAATGGTAGACACTGTTTCAATAAGCATTCCTATGTGCTCTCCTCTCAGAATGTCCTGTGTATGAGTCTCTACTATTGTTTCAGAAGTATTTGCTCCCATTGTGATTAATGGGAGAGTGCTTGACTCTGTACAGAATGCCATGGCCTGATGGCGAAATTCAATAGATTCATCCTGTTGAGAGGATGTCTCTAGTAACTGTTCATTGGCCTTTTGAGAATCCATATCCTTTTGGGAGGATACAGACTGACTTACAGATGCCTCAAGGAGTGTTCTTCTCTTCTTTAGTGGTGGAGGCAGAGCTGTGGGATCACTCACATTAAAATCTACTTCAAGTTGCTCTCTCAATCTTGTTGTAGCTGGTTGTTCTAGGGGAGCGGTCAATGGATTTGAATCTGTGTGTGGCTCTATGACCGGGGACAGAGATTGTGGTTCTACAATCCCTTGGTCAATCCTAAGAACCTCTTGGGTTAGTGGAGCAGTTGAGAGAGGATATATTACCTGAAGTGCCATGGTGTTAGGAGGCACCATTGAAGTTCCTGCTGACGAGGATCCAACCACTGGATGTTCAATAAAGAGAAGAGGTAACTGTGGTTGCAGAATCTCTCGTAGATATGATTGTGGAACTACGGGTCTCCTTACAGACCTGGAACTGGTGGACAAAGTTGAATATATGGAAGGATTAGTGTGTGCGGGAACTTGAAAAGGAGTGTTTTGAAAAAGTGTTTTATGTTCATCAGAAAGAACATGATCCAACACTAGAGAAAGGAAACAAGAATAAAAGCATCTAACTTTCTTTCCATTCTCAATATCTCTAGTGTAATTGAAAATCCTCCTTATCAATAGATCCCACACAAGAGTTCCTATGTCCAATCTTAGGTTGAAAACAGCAGCATAGGCAATGTTTTGTAAGACAGAAGTGATGACTGGAAAGTTGTTTTTGATAGAGTTACTAAAAACTTTGGCTAGGCAGTCAAAGAACAAATCCCACTCACATGCTAGATTACCCTTATTCAGACGAGGAAGAACAATATTTCCTTGGTAATCAATACTAGAGAAAAATTGAACTAACTCGTCATCAGTAGGGAATCCAACAAGATTATCAAGTGGAAAATGAAGTACTTGACAAAAGATCTCCTTAGTTACTGTGTACTGAGCATCAGAAATATTGAAAGTGAAAGATTGCATATCTTCAGCAACAACAGCAGTTAAGCATAATAGACGAAGGGGTTCAATCTTTAAATCAACAGAAGCAGTGATATCATAGCTAACAATTGATTGTTCATTTAAAAATCGAATCCATGGCCTACAACGTTCAACAGAACACTTAAGGGGATCACAATAGCCAACGTAATTATTAAAATGTTCAACAACAAACTCAGCAGCCATTTTTAAAAAAAATATGAAAATAAAATAAAATAAAGCAGTAATTAATAATAATATTAAACAGAGAAGAAATAAAATCCCAAGTAATTCACAAGAAAAATTTGCAATAGTTCGTTGTTCTAGGAATAAAACACAAACTAGAGCAAAGTTAACTAAGTAAAAACTTGAGTTAGAAAGGAATGAGAGAAAAGAACTTGAGGTTATCAGCTATTTATAGGAAATAAACCTGATGGGCTCGGTATGACCTAAAGGCAGGTCATACCGAGTTTTTGATAGAGGTCATACCGAGAAATAGCCAACAGTTCTTCAGGTCATACCGAGAAAATTAAATTAAAAACTGAATAATAATAATAAAAATAAAAATAAAATAACAAACCAGTATGACCTTAAGATAGGTCATACCGAGTTCTAATATGACCTGGGAGAAGGTCATACTGAAATCTAACAAATAAAAAATAAACAGAAAATAAAATAAAATTCCAATATGACCAAACCTAAGGTCATACCGAATTTTATTTGACAAAAAAAAAAATAAGAATACAAATAACAGTCAGAAAAATAAAATGCAGAAAACTGTTTATAAATAAAAAAATATTTACATTAAAACTAGAAAATTTCATAGAAGAAATCTATAAATTCTAGAAAAATATGCAGAAAATTATGAAAAAGCATTAAACTAATATAAACCTGCAGAAAAATTTAAACAACAATATTTACAATCTGAAAAAAACTTAAATGATTCTAAATAAATATATTTTCAATAAAAATACATTTCTCTACTAAAAAACATGAGAAAAATATTTTTAAAGAAAATAAATTATTCAGAATATTTAAATTAACAAGCTTTACACAATAAACATGGATTGACAATATTTAACATCATAAATTGACAAGAGAAAATGATTTAGTTAAGAACAAACCTACCGGAGATATTGTCAATCACTAAGACTGTTCAACATACCCAATTTACCAACTAACCTGATAAATGTGGATTCATCAACAGATTTAGTGAAAATATCTGCAGTTTGTTCTTCAGTGGGTACAAAGTGTAACTCCACAGTTCCATTCATAACATGCTCTCTGATAAAATGATACCTGATATCAATGTGCTTCGTTCTCGAGTGCTGCACAGGGTTGTTGTAGATTGCTATGGCACTTGTATTATCACAAAAAATGGGAATTTTGTCTAATGCAAAGCCATAGTCCTTTAATTGATTCCTTATCCATAAGATCTGAGCACAACAGCTTCCAGCAGCAATATATTCAGCTTCTGCTGTTGAATTGGAAACTGTTTGCTGTTTCTTGCTATACCAGGAAATCAACCTACCTCCTAGGAATTGATAACTCCCAGAGGTACTCTTTCTATCCACAACACTACCTGCATAATCAGAATTTGTATATCCAATAAGATTAAAACCAAAATCTTTAGGGTACCAGATACCTAGATTAGGTGTACCCTTAAGATATCTCAAGATTCTTTTCACAGCAACGAGATGTACATCTCTAGGGTCCGCTTGGAACCTTGCACACAAGCATGTAGCATACATAATATCTGGTCTACTAGCAGTAAGATAGAGTAAGGAGCCAATCATACCTCTGTAGCTTGTAACATCTACCTTGATAGACTTGTCAGAAGCTCCAAGTTTGATTGTTGTTGAAGATGGAGTCCTTGCTGATGCTGAATCCTCCATGTGATATTTCTTGAGGAGTTCTTTGAGATACTTGGATTGACAAATAAATATACCATTTGACCTTTGACTTACTTGCAATCCAAGAAAGAACTTCAGCTCACCCATCATACTCATTTCAAACTTACTCTGCATAAGCTCAGCAAATCTCTTACAGAGATTATCATTAGTAGACCCAAATATGATGTCATCCACATAGACTTGGACTAATATCATATCACTTTTGTGTTTCTTTGAAAAAAGAGTTTTGTCTATGATACCTCTAACAAAACCATTTTCTAAAAGAAAACCAGAGAGAGTGTCATACCATTTTCTTGGTGCTTGTTTGAGACCATAGATAGCCTTGAAGAGAAAGTACACAAAGTCCAGCAGCTCCTGATTTTCAAAGCCAGGGGCTGTTCCACATAAACTTCTTCATCAAGCTCACCATTCAGGAATGCACTCTTAACATCCAGTTGATAGACTTTAAAATTGGAATAAACCGAAAATGCTAAGAACATCCTGATGGCCTCAAGTCTAGCCACTGGTGCATAGGTTTCATCATAATCAATGCCTTCAGCTTGAGAATACCCTTGTGCAACCAGTCTTGCCTTGTTCCTTGTAACAATTCCATCCTCATCTAGCTTGTTCCTGTATACCCATCTAGTACCAACTACTTTCTTGTTCTTTGGCCTGGGTACCAGCTTCCAGACTTGCTGTTGTTCAAATTGATTGAGTTCATCTTGCATAGCAATCACCCAATCTAGATCAGTCAGTGCTTCCTCAGTTTTCTTTGGCTCCATTTTAGATAAAAATGCTGAAAAATGACATTCATTCTGAGTAGCACTTCTAGTTTTAACTCCAACCTCTGGATCACCAATGATCAGCTCAAAAGGATGAGCTCTATTCCATACCGTCTGTCTAGGAAGATTTGATCTTGATGATTCGCCTTGAAATTCACTTTGATGTTGTGAGTGACTAGTTGATCCTTCATTTGCTCCCCCTGAGTTGTTGCTTGATTGCCTTGATGATTCTTCTCCAGTGTTGGTGGTATCTCCATTGTTACCAGTGTTTCCACCACCATCACCATGATCATTATCATCATTCTTATTATCATTACCAGCAATAACTTCAGGTGGGGCTTCATCATCTGAATCTGAGTCTGGCAAGTTATCAAACTTCATTTTCTCAGATGAATCTGCTGTTTGGATATTAGGGAATGTAGTGTCATCAAAAGTAACATTGACACTTTCCTTTACCGTGTGACTGCCAACCAAGTAGACCCTATAAGATCTTCTGGAATAACCAACAAAAATAGCTTCTTGTGCCTTTGCATCAAACTTGCCACGTTTCACATTGTCATCTATAAGCACAAAGCATTTTGCTCCAAATACATGAAAGTACTTGACAGTTGGTTTCTTGTTGTTCATGATCTCATACAGAGTCTTCATTAAGTCCTTGTTGATTAAAGTTCGATTCTGAGTATAACAAGCTGTATTAGCTGCTTCAGCCCAAAAGTACATTGGAAGTTTGGACTCACTTAACATAGTCCTTGCAGCTTCAATCAATGTACGATTCTTTCTTTCCACTACTCCATTTTGTTGAGGATTTCTAGGGGCAGAATACTGTCTTGTTATTCCTTTATCAGCACAAAAGTCATTTAGAATGGCATTCTTGAATTCAGTACCATTATCTGACCTTATGGCTCTAACAGGGAATCTAGAATCCAGCTCAATCAACTTTATATGGCCAATCACCAGGTATGGGGTCTCATCCTTGGAATGTAGGAATAAAACCCATGTATATTTTGAATAGTCATCAACAATCACAAGTGCATATTGTTTCTTTGACATGGACATCACATTAACTGGACCAAACAAATCCATGTGCAGAAGCTGAAGAGGTTCAGTTATTGATGATGTGTCAGTGCCCTTGTGAGAAGCTTTCTTTGACTTTCCTTTCTGACATGCCTCACACAGTCCTTCCTGTGTAAATTCCATCTGAGGCAAACCTCTAACCAATTCCCTCTTGACTAAAGAGTTCATGGTTTTGAAGTTAAGGTGAGACATCTTCTTGTGCCATAGCCAACTATCATCTGATGAAGCTTTAGCATAAAAACAATTAACTTCATCTTTGAATCCCGAGTTCAGATCAGCTATGAACAAGTCACCTTTCCTTACTCCTTGAAGAGCAGGCTTTCCATTCTTCTTGTGAAGGATCTGACACTTCTCTCTTTCAAAGGAAACAGCATATCCTCTGTCACAGAAATGACTGATGCTGAGAAGATTGAACTTCAGACCTTCCACAAAAGAAGCATCTTCAATGATAACATTTCCGTACTTCAAACAGCCATATCCTTTCGTAATACCCTTGCTGTTATCTCCAAAGGTAACTACTGGGCCAGCTTTCTCAACCAAATCTGATAGAAGGGCTCTATCTCCGGTCATATGCCTTGAACAGCCACTGTCAAGAATCCATATAACACGGTTTACCTGTTTACATCCCTGCAATATCAAATTGATTAGACCTTCTTCGGAGCCCAAAATTGATTGGGTCCGGCATACTTAAAGAACTGGCCTTTGTCAGGCAAAACAACATTTTTAGCTAAAACTACTTCAACCTCTTTCACATAAGAGCGTTTCCATTTATAGCCAGCCTTAACACATTTCTGAGTAGGCTTAGGGATAAATGAATCCACTCTAGTCTGAGGAGGACTAGTAGTCTTTGCTTTAACATGCTTCTTATTATTAACATGTTGACGTGGAGCAGTCTTATCACTAGATACATGCTTACTATTAAAATAAGCATACATAACATTGAAAGCACAAGACATGCAATTAATCACACCACATGCTTTATGAGAAGAATTAACAGGAGGCATGTTAGTTCTATAGTTATTTTGATCCAACTTATGGATATCTGATTTAGTTTTTTTAGTTGAAGCAACTTTGACTGGAATATCAGATATACACTTTTTGGATTGTTCAACTTCCAAAGCAATATCTTCTTCACGAATCTCCTCAGCAATGATTATAGAGTATTCATTCAGAGGATCTACCTCGGACTCCTTACAGAAGGGTGTTTCAATACCCTTAAGCACATATGGAACACCCCTTCCTTCAGATCTGACTCTACAAGGGGAATTAATTCCAAGCAATCCAATGGCCTCATTATAATCATAACCTATACTGACATGATTACCCCTAGCTTGTTTATTGAGAATCTCTTTAGCAGTCTTACAAGAATTAAAGTAAGCATTGGCTTTAGTATTAAGCTCACTATTCTTTTCTTTAAGAATGGTTTCCAGTTGAATATAACATTTAACCCTATTCTCAAGAAATGCAATTTTCTCAATAAGTTCATCCTGATTAACATGCACTAGTTTTAATTCTTTTATTTCCTTTTCAAGATTTGTGTTTAAAAGAATTATTCTATCATTTTCAGTGCGTGCACACTCTAAGGTGCCACCAAGATTACGAATCATATCAGTGTCAGTGAGCTTTACCTCAGACATGTTGGATGAAGATAACATGGAATCAAAGAGTTTGTCTCCTATTGCCATGAGTACAAGATTCCCAATCTCACCTGCTTCTTCATCACGGTCAGTGTCATCCCAGCTCTTTCCTTCAGCAACATAAGCTTTCCCAATCTTGTTCTTCTTGCTAGAATCAAATGTGTTTCTAGTCACTTGCTTTGGCTTTCTGCATTCAGTAGCAAAGTGACCCAACTCATTGCAATTGTAGCATCTGATTGTGCTCCTTTCCACAGTTCCAGTTTTGTAGCCACCCATTGTGCCACTTGAAGAGGAAGATCCACCTCTCTGAAATATGGGCCTGAACTTAAGATTGGGATTCCTCTTGAATCTGAACTTCCCAAACTTCCTGACTATCAAAGCCAAATCACCATCCTCCAGCTGATCAAGTTCTTCTAAAGAATAGAAGTCACCACCAGATTGATCACTGGATGTTAATCCATATTCAGCATCAATAACATTCATGTTAGAACTGGAAGGTTGAACAGCCTTCACTTCCAGTTTATGTGGGACTTCAGCAGCCAGTGCAGTAGAAGTACTAACAATCTTCCCAGTTCCATACAACTCCCTTTGTTGAATCTGCTCCAGCTCATAGGTCTTCAGAACACCATACAATCTCTCCAAAGCAATCTCATTCATATCTCTTGCTTCTGTAATGGCAGATATTTTGTGCTCCAAATGAGGTGGAAGTGTAAGAAGGAACTTCTTGTTAATCTCCTTGTTGGTGTAGTGCTTCCCATTGAGATTCAGATCATTGATTAATTTGTTGTATCTCTCAAAAACCTGAGAGATACCTTCACCAGGGTTTGATCTGAAATGCTCATATTGTGAGGTGAGAATTTCCAGCATATTCTCCCTAACTTCCTCTGTCCCCTCATTGATTATCTCTATGGTTGCCCAAATGTGTTTGGCAGTATCACAATTGAGGACATGATTATGCATGATAGGATCAAGACAATCAATAAGGATCAACTGAAGACAGGAATCCAAGGTAACATCCTCTTTCTCATCAGGAGTGTAATCCTTGGCATCTTTAGGGTACATTCTAGCAACCCTAGTCACAACATTATTCTCAATGAGTTCTCCCTCAATAATCATAGGGACTTTGGGACCGTTCTTCAGCACATCAATGTATTTAGGATTTGCAACCTTAAGAAATAGGAGCATTTTCTTCTTCCACATTGGATAATGCTCCTTGCTGAATATTGGGATTTTGACTGTACCCACTTTCTGTGTAGTAGACATCTTTTGAGATTTTTTTTAAGAAAAATAAAAAATCAGAGTTTAAGAAAAATCTCAAAACAATTGGATCTTTTATTTGTATATCAATCAAAAGGCTCTGATACCAATTCTTAGGTCCTGATAAGTTTGTAGAAGGGGGGTTCAATACAAACTATACCGTTTTATCGAAATTTGTTCTTTGAATAATTTAACAATTTAGAACAAATTAATGCGGAATATAAATGAAACAAGATTCAAGTTAAATATAACTTATATTAAACTTGAAGGGTGTTGCAAATACAATAAGGATTACAAAGTATTTATCTCAAACTAATTAATACAAATTTAGAATAAATTCGACATGAACTTTTCTAATATTTGTAATAAAAAGATCGAATGCTAAAAGCAAGTTCGAGATAAATTCTAGGGATAAAAATCCGCTAGATAATCAAAGCAATACAAGTAATCAACTTCTAGTGGTTTGGATTTAACAATACAAACTAGAATTAATTTCTTGAGAAGAAATGAGATCAAAATGTTTCTTCGTCTGTTCTTGAGAGAAATGTCTGTGTCTTTTGTTTTGATTAACTGCCTTGTTCTGTCTGCACTACCTTGGTTTAATACAAATGCATTTCCTTGTATGACCTTTTTAATTAATCAATATGACCTGATTAATCAAAACAGATCACTTGTATGACCTGCCAAAATGTGCTCGGTAGAACCTTGTATCAGCAGTATGACCTCAGAAACTGTCCGGTATGACCTCAGGTTTTTCTATCAACTTTCGGTAGAACCTGGAAAAGCAAGTTGTATGACCTGCTACACTGAACCTGTATGACCTTAGTAAATACTCGGTAGAACCTAGGATCTTTAAACACTAGGTCATACCGAATTATTAAAAAGGTCATACCAGTTATTTCTGAGAAAATCCTTTTAATTTAATTAGATAGATTAAATTCTAGATTAAATTAATTCTAATATAGAATTAATTTAATAAATAATTTAAACAACTAACTTAATTAATTTAATAAATTAATTAAAGAAGATAACTTAAAAACCTTGCATTCCTCTATCTTCTGAAAACCACTGAATATAGATGATTTAATTCCACTGATTGATGTCGTCATTCGATGCACTGTCTGGTTTCATGAATAACTGACTTCAATGATAATTCTTCATCTTTAAAACATTTAAAATTGTGGCTTCTTTTCTTTAGCTCTGAATAAACTCTGTATCCTGTACTTCTTCTGTCACCAACTGGAAATCTCTGTCACTGTAGTAGATCCACTTTCTTGAATACTTCACTGAGGCTTGAACAATAGATTGAACTTCTTTCAATGTAGAATAACTTCAAGTCTGTAGATGACTTTGGTTCTCCATTCTCTTGACAGATAAAACTCTCTGAGATTCCTGTGACATATTAACTTATTATTTACTTATTACATACTTGTTTAAATTAAGTTGTTTCCTCGGAATATTAATAGGCCTAAACATATGCCTTTCAATTGTTCAAAGAGCTTTGCACTTGGGTAGTCCTACATCCTTTACTCCTTTCTTTTCGGAGGTTGTACTTCGGGAGTTCTTCATAAAAATTGGTTATAATGGTGATATGACTAGAATGGGCAGACTGGTAAGAACGAAGCTTCACCAAGACTGGTAAGAGCTCAAACTTTGATGCTCTCACTCAAGCCACACAAAACATTGGGTACTCTCTAATCTATGGTTATGATTTTTATATAGATAACATGCTTATTGATTCCATAGGAAGTAGAATAAATGAGAATCGGGAAACTGTCTACTTTGGTCGTTTTCTGCATTTGATTTTTAAGTACTTATGCCCTAATGTTGCTTTTCAAGATGAGCGCTTGTTACCTGTTTTTCAGAATACTCCTCGCTCCTTTCAGGAGTACATGATAAAAGGGAAACAAATGTTTCAAGGAAATGTTGTGTATCCTGAACAGGTCAGGCAACTTCTGAGACAGAGATTGCCTACTGTTTATGGATTGAATCCTAGTACCATGATTCAGAGGCCTGATGTTGCTACCCCCTCTGGATCTAACCCACGTACACAACTTAAACAAGTTGATCAACCAGTTGGTATGGCATCCAAAATTTTGGCCTCACAAAGAAAGCATACAACTGTTGTTGATACTGATGATGATACTGATGATGATGATGTACCTCTGTCCTCAATATTTAAGATATCATCTGTGGATATGGCACATGACATTCCTCCTCCACCACCGTCTCCCAAAAGACGAAGACTGAGGAAATCTAATCTCTACTCTCACTTTGATGTTGTTGATGTTCTACACAAATCTCTTCATGACAGTACTACTACTGATGATCCTATCAGTTGTGCTCCGGAAAGTACCTTTACCTCTTATATCGGATGTGATCCTGATGCAGTATCTACACCTGATGCTAACACATCTGACGTGTAGCCCTCACCTGAAAAAGTGGTTGTTTCTGATTCTAGACCTTCTGTTTCTCCACAGGGACGAAAGGTTGATATGTCATATGATCAAATTAAAAGACTGGAACATGCAGCCAAAAAGTAAATTGCTAAGACTGCTGGTCAGAAAAGGAAGATCTGTTTTACAAGAACAAAGAAAAGGAATTTTAAGGCAAGAACATCCTTTGCTCCTAGTATTGATCTGGATACACAAGAACCTGGTTCTCAATGTGAACTAGTGGTCCACATAGATCAAGCCACACAAGAACCATCTACTCAAAGGGTGGATGAAGGCGTGGAGCAGTTATATCAAGTTCCTCTACCCTCTTCTTTGTTACTTCCTGAATCTGATCAAGGCAATTTAGAAGAGGATATCATTGCTTACTTTGACGAGGACAAGTCTCAAGGACAGGACACACAAGAACCTCCAGCACACATTACTGAAGCAGTCCAAATTGTCCAGGCTCCACAAGAACCTTTCATTCAAAGTATGGAAGCATGACAGATTGATGACAGTCAAGCTCTCATGATTCAACCATTGTCCTCTCGTTCTTTGGATACTGAGGAATCAGGTAATGTCACTAATCCTGACTCTGCTATGGTTGTTTACTCTTTTGGTGTCAGGATGACTACTGACAGACCCTTGATTGAGGGATCCCCTGTCAGTATGACTACACTCTACCCTTCTCTGCCATCTCTTATTTCTTCGTTTCTGAGTGCTCTGAGCCTTTTTTGTGAGAATGAGAGAAAAGATTTAGAGAAAAACAGAATTGTTGAGAGGCAGTCTCCTGAACTGGCAAAAGGAGAGGTAGAATTGAGTGCAAATGTTGTGCATTTGAGTGAGGACATTCTGACTATTAAAAGTTCAGATATTGAGTTGGTGAGCGGTGATGAGATCATTGAAAAAGAAAAGAGAGATCTAGGAGTTCCTGATTTTTCTGCAGGCACATTCTCTACTCCTGCAGTCTCTCCGTCTCAGGATCAGTCTCACAGTTCTCACTCTAGCTCTGATAATTCTGATCCTGATGATTCTTCCAATGACATACTGACCAGTCACAGGCGAACTCAGTGGAGTCATTCTTGGACTGATCCTTCCTCTTCTGTTGGAATTACTGGTGCTCATTGTCATTTGGCTACTGCTTTTAAGGAGATTAAAAGTTCAGATCTTCAAACTCATCTCAAAGGCACTTCTCTCATGCTTAAAGCTATCTTTGAAGAGATTACTGATGTCAGGACTTCAACTGCAAAGAATATTGCTGATGTTGTGGCTGCGCATGCTCAATCTAATGCTCGTCAAACAAGAGACTTTTCATGTGTTCATAGAGACCATGTTTATCTTGAAAATCGAATTGCAACTCTGGAGAAAAAGGCTGAATTTATGGATGCTAAGCTGGACTTACTTATCTCTTCTCTTGTTCCTGATGCTGGTACTGATGCCAAAAAGGGGGAGAAAGTAGTGTCAACCAAATGCTCTCCGGAGTTAGCAGTTCTAAGGAGGGATGATGCTCCTGATGGAGGTTCTAGTCAGAAACATGTATCTCCTGATACTGCTGCTAGGACACGAATCACTGTGTCTAAACAAAGTCAAAGACAACAGTCAACTCAAGGCTCTGGATCTAGTTCTAGAATGCAATCTCATGATATTATAGTGACAACCGTTGAACAGGCAAAGAAGTTTCATCAGACTGTGAATATTGATGGAACAGAATACACTGTGCATTATAAAGATCCCAGACTTGAAGCATTCAACGAGCAGCAAGCAAGGAAACTTCTTCAAGAAATGTATCCTGATGAGGATGTAGAAGAAATGGTGGAAGCTCAAAGGATAGAGTATGAAATGCTGAATTCACAGAAAGGAATCGTCAGAAGTGGAAAGAGAGGTAACAAGTCAAGAGGTAAAAGTCATGGTAGAGGAAGAGGAAGAACTACCAAGCCATTTTCAGAACCTCAAAAAGGTATTGTGATCAAAGAAGGATCAAATACTTGTACAAATACATCATCTGAGTTATCTGTTGTTTCTGCTAAAGGAAAAGGAAAGGAAGTTCTTGAAGGTCCATCTCAAGTGACAGTCACTGAGCAAGTTGTTGAAGAATCACATCAAAAAGAAGAAAAGGATGATGATATTCCTCTAGTTCAAATAAGGAGAATAAGAGAAGATTCAAGGAATGATAGACAGATATTTCTTGTAAGAACATCATTAAATGTGGAAGCAGCTAAGCAAGCAGAAAAAGACCATCTTAAGTCGTTACAACAACGAAGCTTCACTAAGTCAGGAGTCATGCTGCAAGAATATCTGAGAAAGAAGGAGGATGTTGCAAGAAATTCGAGAAATGCTTACGAATTCAAGAAGGTTAAAGGGTACAAAGAAAAAGGCTATGATGTCAGGGAAGATAAATCTCATCTTCACCTCAATGAGATATTCAAATCAAGTGGACATCTCAAAAGTCTCCATGGAATCTCTGGTGTAGGTGGATCTGGAAAATTCAAAAGGTCTTATGAAGAGTTTGTGAAAAATAAGAATGGGTGTCGGAGTACAGGAACTCATGGAGGTATTGGGCATCCTGATGCAGAAATAACTCCTCAAGCAACCTCATATGATCGAGCATGCTTAACAGAAAATCTAAGTGACAAGGTGACTCAAAAACATCTTGACAAACTGATATCTGTTCAGATGATCTATGATGTCTACGATGAAAATCTGCCTCAAAAAAAGTTGGTTTATTTTCTCAAGGATAGAACTACTTTTGTATTAACATCTTTAGACATCTCAATGAAGAATCTGGAAGAATTAAGGTATGTGTTATATCTGTTCGTTCTAAAGATGATCTATGTGTTAAGTGGAGAAAGATGATTCAATCCAGTATTGATTTACAATTAATGGCACTGAAATCTAAAGATACTGGATATGTTCCCAAGTGCATCGACATAGATGGACATGAAGTAGAAATGAAGAAGGGCAGTGCTTTTATTGAAACTTCTCTAGGTATTACACATTTGACCTTCAGTCCTGACAGTGAGAGGTTTAAATGTATATATCTAGGTGAAAGAATGTTGAAGAGTTCTATTGAAGATTTGAGAGCTGCAATTTATCAGATAGATAAAAATGATGAAAGGTTGAAGAAACTCAGGAGGAAAATGATTGATTTATTGTTGGAAGAGGAAGAGAAACTGATGAAGAAGTTTCTTCAGAGGAATACAGGGTTTGTAAAAGTTTCTGATTTTGAAAGATATCTAAGGCAGAATTCTCATAGTTATCCTGCGAGCATTTGATGGAAGTTTTGGCATCATTAAATCAAGGGAATTTATGCTTTAGTCCAGAGAGTATAAATTGGGGGAGATTGTTGTAAAATGATGATTTAATGAATGCATCAGAGTCGAGTGGCATCAGTACCTACATCATCAGTAGCTGAAGACTAATGACGTCATCAGTAGTGGATCAAATCAGAAGTTATGATGATTGATATTGTTCCATGATTTCAGGAGGAGATTGACTTACCAGGATATGTATCACCGAAGCTGTTACAGAAGATAAGCGACAAGAAGATCAATCTAATTAAATGAAGATTATCTTATGTAACAGAATGTGTAGCTGTGTGTGTATATAAACACAGGATAGGTTTTACGAGAGTAATAACTTTACACGAGTATTTTGTAAACCTAGCAGCTCTTAAGAACTCATAGTTTCTTGAGAGAGTTTGTATCAGTTTTTATAAATATTAATAAAAGTTGGTATTGATTGTTTTATATCTGTTTATCCGATTATATTCAACCCCCCTTCTATAATCGACATCTATCGGGTAACAAGTTTTGTGGAGGAATCCTACAGTGGAAGAGTCTACCTGGGAGTTAGAGAGTGAAATGTTAGAGAGGTATCCCCAGTTGTTTCCTTGATGTGATTCTGAGGACAGAATCTTATCAAGGGGGGAAAGGATGTAATATCCGTGAACTTTATTAATAATATAAACTATATTTTATGTGTAGAATAATTATTGTGGAGTATTTGGAGTCTTAATAGTTAAGGTTATTGAGTAATAGTATGTTAATTGTTGTGTCGAAAGCCCCTTTCGAATATCTTTTCATTTAGAAATATCTTCAGTTGTGAGCCCCGTTTTGAAAATTCAAGGGCCCCGTTAAAATTTTGTACATCATTATTATTCCTTCGTCATTCGTATCCGAATCATTATTGGAAGATCTCTTCGTATTATTATATTCCTTATTATCTGATACTATCAATAGTATTTGTTTTATTCAAAAAGAGAAAAATTATTTCGTACCCTAATTGTTTAGGGCGATTGATATATCGTTCATATCAATAATACATCTGATATAGCCCCAGTATTCTTGAGCATTCGTTATATAAATGATATGTATTGATATGTGTTAGATATAATTACTGACGTTTGTTCATCAGTGTTTAAGTACCAGGTACATATCAGAGTTTATCTAGAAGCCAGTCAGAGTTTGATAAAGTCTGACTGGGTGAAGAGTTTATCTAGAAGCCAGTCAGAGTTTGATAAAGTCTGACGTGGTGATAGTTGACTTAGCTGTCGGTGCAAAGATAAAGATTCTAGAAGCAATATATTCTGAAGATGGAAAGAAGCAGAATATATTGATACAGCTAAGGAAAAGGAATAGAAGACTGAAGCAATCCTTAATTGATATGAATTGTATAGCTAATTTATAGGAGTATCAATTAGATAAGGATTGTATGTAGCTGTGTACTATATAAACACAGATAGGTTATCCCTAGAAGGGATGCGATTAATTGAAATATTATTCTTGTAACCTAGTAACTCTTTGTGATTCATTAACATCATAAAGAGAAAAACTGTTAATATAATTACAGTTTGTTGATTTATAAAAAGTGTTCTTGATTGTTATTCTCATACATACTTGATTATATATTGTGTATTCGGCCTAACAATTGGTATCAGAGCCAAGTCTGTTTAATATATACAGTTTTACGATTCAAACACAGTAATAATCATGTCTGAAGAAAATCAAACTACTCCCAAGGTTGAACAGGTTAAGCCTAATTCTGTGAGTCGGTATGAAACAATCAGGGTTCCAATTCTCAGGCCAGTGGAGTATCCAATTTGGAAGGTGAAGATGACCATGTTTCTGGAGGCTACAGATCCAGAATACCTTGACAGAATATATGATGGTCCACATATGCCGACTAAATTGTCTCCTGTTGTTGATGGTCAAGAACAAAAGACGGTTCCAAAGGAAAAGAAAGATATGACTCCTGAGGACATCTCATCAATTGCAAAAGATGCAAAGGTTAGACATCTTCTCCACAGTGCTTTAGATAATGTTATGTCTAACAGAGTAATTGGTTGCAAAACTGCAAAAGAAATCTGGGATGCTTTGGAAGTCAGATGTCAAGGAACCACTGCTATAAAGAAGAACAGGAAAACGATACTCACTCAGGAGTATGAGCACTTTGATTCAAGAGCCAATGAAACCTTGACTGAGACATATGACAGATTCTGTAAACTACTGAATGATTTATCTCTAGTTGATAAAGAATATGATCTTGAAGAATCAAATCTCAAATTTCTCTTATCTTTACCTGAAAGATGGGATTTGAAGACAACAACTATAAGAGATAATTATGAACTTGCTGAAACTGAACTTGATGAGATTTATGGGTTACTGAAAACTCATGAATTGGAAATAGAACAAAGAAACAGAAGATCAAGCAAGAAGACAAAATCTGTTGCTCTCAAAGTTGAGGAGAAGCCCATTAAGAAGGAATCATCAAGGAAGAAAGCCAAGGGAAAGGCTTTAGTCATTAAATCTGATAGTGAGTCATCAAACTCTGATGATGACTCAAACTCTGATGAAGCTTCTGACTCTGAGGATGATGAAGAACAGATGATGCAAATGGCTGCATTGATGGTGAAGACCTTCAAGAAGATGGGATTCAAGAACTTCAAGACAGGAAAGAGATTCTCAAGGAAAGATTCAAACTCTGAAAGGAAAAGTTTTAGAAAGTCTGATGGAAGGGAGACCAAGTCTGGCAAGAAGGATAAATCTGAAATCCAGTGCTACAAGTGTAAGGAGATGGGTCACTATGCCCCAGAGTGCAAGAAAGGCAAATCTGAGAAAGCACTCATCTCTAAAGGCAAAGACTGGGCAGATACTTCAGACTCTGATGATGGAGTAAATTATGCTCTTATGGCAACTGTCAGAGATGAGACTGAATCATCTGAAAATAAGGTACCCCTAACTACTTATGCTTATGATACTGATAATATATCTGAGTTAAGAGTATATCTGAAAAGCGTACATGTTAGTTATAGGGATCAGACTTTAGAGAATGAGAGAATTAAATCTGAGAATCTTAGTCTAAAAGATAGAAACAAGTTTCTTGAAGGAGAACTTGAAAATATGAAGCAGATTCAAAAAGAAAGAGATGATGTTGTTTATGTTGAACAGGAGTTGCTCAAAAGATATAAGCAACTAGAATCTGATCTAGAAAAGGAAAGAAAAATAATCAAGACTTGGACAGACTCTGGAAGAGACACTCATCAAGTGTTTCAGACAGATTCTGTAGGTTTAGGCTATTGTGAGAATGATGAACTTAGGTTTAAAGACAAGGTTAAGGTTAAACCACAACTTAAACCTGTGAAATTTGTTCCAGAAACCAATAAGTTAAAATCTGTTGTAATAAGAGAAGCTGATATGGAATCAGATGAAACCTGTGAAAAACAGGAAAATATTATAACAGAAAATCTTATGGAATTAGAAGCTGTTAGAAAGCCAGTAAAAACTTGTGAAAAACAGGTTAATGTTGGTTTGATGACAGGAAAACAGTTCAATCATAAGCTCAAAGAGGTAAAATCTGCCATGAAACCAAAAGGGTCCAAGAAGAATAGGAATGGAAAAATAGGCATAAATAAAAGAAATAATCATTTGCCTACTGCTGCTGCTCCAAGGAAAACATGTTATAATTGTGGTAGTTCTAATCATCTTGCTAGATTTTGCAATAAGAACAAACATATTAATTCTTTACCTTCTACATCAGGAGTAAAGAATGATTATGTAAGGGTTAAACCACAGACTTTATGCACACACTGTGGGAGCACTTGGCATTCTATTTATACTTGTAAGAGTTATCATGCTATTTATCATAACTATTATGAGCCAAAGCCCAACTTAAAGTGGGTTAGGCCAAACTCTGCAAGTGTAAAGTCTGACAATGTTAGTTTAAACTCTGTTGATAGTGATTCCGCTGCAAAAGCTAACACTGTTAAGAAAGACAAAGGATCCAAGCAAGTCTGGGTCCTTAAAACTAACACTTAGTGTTTGTTTGTGATAGCAGGGTATAAAAGAGAGCACACTTATCTTGGACAGTGGATGCTCAGGACATATGACTGGAAATAAAGCCCTGCTATCAGACTTTGAGGAGAAGGCTGGCCCAAAGGTTTCCTATGGAGATGGCAACATAGGACACACTCTGGGATATGGCAATATTAATCTTGGAAGTGTCATCATCACAAATGTAGCTCTAGTCTCAGGACTCAAGCATAATCTGCTATCTGTGAGTCAAATCTGTGACAGAGGAAACCATGTAGATTTTCATACTGAATACTGTGAAGTTATCAGTAAATCTACTGGAAAAGTTGTTCTAGTTGGAAACAGGCGCAACAATATTTATGAAGCAAGTTTGGTAACAAACTCTGATGGAAAAATAGTGTGTCTGTCTGCAAGAATGTCAAATGAAGAGAGTTGGAAATGGCATAAGAAGCTCTCTCATCTAAACTTGAACAACATCAATGAACTTATACGAAAAGATCTTGTAAGGGGACTTCCAAAGTCAATACTAAGCTTAGATGGTCTGTGTGATTCTTGTCAAAAGGCCAAGCAAAGGAAGTCATCTTTCAAGAGCAAATCTGAATCTTCAGTAGTGGAACCTTATCATCTTCTACATGTTGATCTCTTTGGACCAGTGAATGTGATGTCTATGGGCAGAAAGAAATATGCTCTAGTAATTGTTGATGAATATACTAGATATACATGGGTGTATTTCTTATCAAAGAAGGATGAAACTGCTCAAACTCTGATGGATCATGTAAACCTATTGGACAAAGGATCACAGCACAAAGTGAAAATTATAAGAAGTGATAATGGAACTGAATTCAGAAACTCAATCATGGAAGCTTTCTGCAAGGAAAGAGGAGTGAAACAAGAGTTTTCTGCACCTGGAACTCCACAGCAGAATGGTGTAGTTGAAAGAAAGAACAGAACTTTAATTGAAGCTGCCAGAACTATGCTTGAAGAAGCAAAGTTGCCAACCTATTTCTGGGCAGAAGCTGTTCAAACTGCTTGTTTTACTCAAAATGTTACACTGATTAACAAGCATGGGAAAACACCATATGAGATGGTGAAAAATAAGAAGCCAAATTTGAAATATTTTCATATATTTGGATGCAAATGCTTTGTGTTGAAGACTCATCCTGAACAGTTGACCAAGTTCGAGTTAAAAGCTGATGAAGGAATTTTTGTTGGCTATCCATTGTCAACAAAAGCATTCAGAGTATACAATCTGAGAACAAAGGTGATCATGGAGTCTATACATGTGTCATTTGATGACAAGAAAATAACTGGACTTGATGACTTAGATGAATATGATCAACTGCGCTTTGAAAATGAAGATTTATTCTCTGATGATGTAAACTCTGATGAAGTAGTACCGACAAACTCTAATGAAGCGGTTCTGATAAACTCTGACGAAGCATACTCTGAACCTCTACTGGTAAATACTGGAGAAACTGAAAATTCTCAAATTGAACAACATAGAGAACCAGTTGAGGGGGAGCGTGAAGAAGCTCAACAAGACACAGAAAATGAGTCAGTTGAGGAAACTGATTCAAACTCTGACAGTTCAAACTCTGAGCCATCCAATTCAGGGGGAGCCTCAGATGCTGCAGAAAGTCAACATATGAATCAGGAGAGCATGGATCAAGGGGGAGGATCCAATAATGATGCAAGAAACAGAAATCAATTTCCACATCCACAGCAGAAGCAGAGTATATAGCAGCTGGTAGCTGTTGTGCACAGATTCTGTGGATGAAGAATCAGTTGCTGGATTATGGTTTGAGGTACTCTAGAATACCTATTTTCTGTGATAACCAAAGTGCTATTGCTATGACAGGAAATCCAGTACAGCACTCCATGACCAAGCACATCAGCATAAGATATCATTTTATCAGAGAACATGTGGAAGAAGGAAACATTGAGCTTCATTTTGTGTCTACAGACCAACAACTTGCAGATATCTTCACCAAACCTTTGAGTGAAGCTACTTTTACAAGATTGGTAAATGAACTTGGAATGATCTCTGGTTTCGACTAGAGATACGGGTTAGACTCAAAAACTATACATGTTTAATTTTTTCTGCTCATGATTCCTTGCATGTATTACTTGTTATGAGTACCAGTGTCATAAACTCTGAAGATAAACTCTGATGCTAAACTCTGTCAGTCATACTCTGTCGGTTAAAGTCTGATGTTAAACTCTGATTATGGTTTTTTTTCTGAAACACATGGACCGATGAAGAAAAATGTATGAAGCATGATTTTCAGTAAGTAATCATGAATTCTTCTAAGTATTATAAATTCTGATTACAAAATGTACAGAAATTTTACACAGCATGATACTGTCTCTATATTTATAGCATCTCTTAGTTTATTGATTCTATACACTGAAGTTGTATTAGCTGCTTGCATTTTCTCTCATAAATTAATTGTATTAACTGATGAAAAGTCTAAACTCTAATTATAAATTGCAAATAATTCACCCTTAAATCAAAAGATGCCAAGCACAGCACAAATTCCTTTGAGATCATGTTGTGCCTAGGAAGATCCAGGAACTTATTGTATGAAATAAGGGCTAAAATCTTTGATTTTTGGTGACTAGAGCCAACCACTGATTACTGGAAAAATATAATAAAAAAAAAAAATTTAGAAATATATATGAAAACATATATAGAAAGGGGGTGAAAAATAAAAGATATATCCAAATGAAAGGATATCAATATACAGAGTTTAGATATAAAATCAGATTTTATGTTATACATGAGAGTTTAGGCAATCAGTTTTTACTGCTTTAGTCTGTGGGTTTTATGCACTTTGAGATGGTCTAAATATTCATATTCAGTAAACTCTGCTAATTCACACACAAATACTCACACCTGTACAGTTTGTGAAAAGAGTTTATTTATAAAGGAGGAGGATTGGTAAACACTGATGATTTGTGTACTCTACGCCGAGGTAATTTCATTTTAATCTCTGTTGATTAAAATAAATTTTGTTTGTTTCAGATAAATTATGATTTTTGAGAAAAGACATTTGTTTTGAAAATACAAAAAGAGTATGATTGGACAGTTGTTCAAGAATGTTTTAAACAAAGGAGAGAGGTTAATTTCCTAGAAAAGTGTAACAGGTAGTAATTATTGATGTTTTTACTGCGCATGCGCATCGAAAACTGTCAATTCTTGTTGTCATAGTCATTGCATGTGTGCCACGTGTCCCACTAACACAGTTAACGGAGTAAGACAGTTGTGTATTAATGATTAAAAAAAACTGTTCAGTTTTTAATTTTGAATTTTACATTTATACAATACACAAACCTTCGTCTAAACTTTTCACATCTTACTCCAACACACATCTATTGTCACACAAGCATATTCACAAACACTTTTCTATACACAAACTCTTGTGAAGCTTTTGAATTAGTTTCTTTGATTTTTCTTCTCAATTCGTACTAATGGCTACTACAGCTTTTGTTTCTTCTGGGTTAGAGTTCGTTCCTAATAATTATGCAGCCCCATTAAACACTGTCAATGCACCAGCGGCGTTTCATATAATACAAGACTTTCTTGCTCAGTCAGAAATTGGGCGTGCCTTGGTGGAGCCTGCAAAGCTTTATGGATCTCAGATCAAAGCTTTCTGGGAGACTGGTGTCTATGATGATGGTGGTGATTCTGGTACCTCATCCATAGTTTTTGAGTTCCAGGAAACAGAGTTTGTCATAACTCCAGGAACTGTTCGTGAAGCAATGGGCTTTGCAGAGTCTGACGCGTACACCATTAGTGTTGGTGATACTGATCTTCAGAGAATGATGCAAGCTATTGGGTATACTGGATCTTTGGCGAAGATAGGCCAACTGAAGCGACCGCTCTTGAGAAAGGAATGGAGTTTCTTTTTCGATTGCATAACAAGGGCGTTCGGGAAGAAATGTACAAATTGGGATGCTATTCCAATCGACAGTCTGCAAATCGGGTATTCACTTCTCTTTAACAGTAATTATGATTTTGCTAGACTTGTTTTGATGAACATAGGTGAGAAGTTAACAGAGAATAGGCATGTAGTCTATTTTTCTAGATTTTGTCAACTTTTGTTCTCTGCTTGTGTTCCAAATGTTGAGATTGATGAGGAGGACGTAATTCCCTCATTCAAATTGCACAAAAGGGTATTCTCTGACCTTACTAATAAGGATTTAAAGAAGGTTAGTGTTGGTGAATTGCTGTTGCCTGAGACAGTGCTTCAGTTCTTAAACCCTCAACCTCAACCACAACAGCCATCAGAACCAGTAAATGCTGAAGCCTCTACAGTTCATCCACGGACTGGTGGTAGGACTAAGCATGTTGGTACAAAACCTCCAAGGATTGCTAAGCCAACTACTGAAGCTGGGGTATCAAATGCTGATGATATGCCTCAGAAGAAAAGGTTAAAGAAAAGAAGGGCCAACAGGGCAAAGTCTGATAATGCTGATGAGGACAGTGAAACTGATGAAGAAACTCTTCATCAGAGAAAAAGAAGATTGGTGGCTGCACATCTTTTTGGTGCATCAAATGTAAATGCTGAAGTCGTCAATCTGGACAGAGTTTTTGAGGAAAATGTTATGCCTGAAATGGTAAGTGCTGATGAAGAAGCTCCTACATCAAACGCTGATGATGTAGTTGAGGAAGCTGCAAATGAAGCTGCAGATGAAGCTCCTGAAATTCTTGTTCAGGAGGCTACAGCAAATATTGAGGCTGAGATTTTTGAGCCACAGGGATTTGATATGGATGTTGAAGCACACAACTCTGTAAACTCTGACCATCTTGAAGTTTTTGATGAAACAGAGGGTGTGGAAGCTGATCAAGCCACGGTTATTCTTGAAGAATCTATGGCTACCCACACAGAGATTCTCTCTGTTACTCCCCAGGTAATTGAAAAGGGTGAGGAAGTTGATCAGACCTTAAATACTGATGCTACAGAAACTGTACCAGAGATTATTGCAGAGATTCCAGTACAAGAGGCTGTAGCTGAAAATGATGAGAATGTTGCAACGAATGTTGCAAACTCTGAGATTCCAGAACCTGATGCAGAGACTAATAATGATGATGATAGTTCTGATCATTCCCAAGAGGAGTTATTTGAGAGTCAAGCAAACTCTGATGAGCTAAGAGAGGTCAATCGCGCTACGGCTGAGCATTTTCAAGATATGTACTACAATAGATGGGCTGCTGCCGATTGTATCTTTTCAGCACAGAGGGCTGCTGATTTTCTTGGTGATTCTGTGAAGACAATTTCCAATCCTGATGTTCTTACAAGTCTAAAGGCTACTGTGATTCAAATTAAATCTCTCCACAACAGATTTGATGAGTCTCATAAGGAAGTCACTGCTTTGCGGAATGAAGTTGGTCTGAGGGATCTTACTCTGAAGAATGATAGAACTTACTACAATTCCATGTTCAAGAAGCAAGCTAAGGACTCTGATGACATTCAGAAGAGGCTTGGGAAAGTTGAGGACAACCAGACTGCTATGTCTGCCCAACTGACTTCAATTTCTAATGCAATTGAGTTGTTGACATCAGTACTACTTTCTGATGATGTCAAAAAGGGGGAGAGTGTACCAAGTGACAAATGCAAAGACACTCAAACTCTGAGACGGAGGGATGATGGTAATGATGGTGGAAACAAGGGAGACGGAAAGAGCTTAAGATTAAATGCTGATAGAAGACTACTTTCAAGAAGATCAAACTCTGATAAAAGATCAAACTCTGGAAAGGGACATGCAAACTCTGCCAGTGGTTCAAGATACAAAAGTTTGATAATCTCTGATAAGCCTACCACAGATGAGGAAATTGCTACTAAGGTGTTTATGGCAGAATATGGAAAAGATGTTACAATTGAAGATATCCAAGCTGAAGAGCAAATGCTTGCTGAAGAACACAAGAAGAATCTTGAAGCTGGAATCTACAAATAGAAGGTTATCAAGGCTCCGAGGAGAAAAGAAAAAGGAATTGTTATCAAAGAGAATGTAAACTCTGATCAGAGTTTACAGTACTCAAGGAGGCCTATTGGTTCAAACACTGATAAAGGTAAAGGCGTGATGATTGAAGAGCCTAACCTGGAAAAGAAGAATTATTCAACCTCTGACAATGCTCAAGTTGATGTTATTGTTAAGAATGTGCCAACCTCTGACAATGCTCAAGTTGTGCAAACTCAGCTATCTTCACCACTCCAAGGTTTCAAAAGATCTTCATTACCTGAAACTCTGAAGCCTAGCCAGGTGAACGTTTTACAAACCAGAACAGTACTTGGAAAACAATCTTATGATAAATCTGGTTTGGGTTCCCACAATGAGAAAAGAGTTAATAATAGTCCTTTAGATCATACATCACTGGCAGAACCTGGTGTTGGGGTTACTCAAGAAAACCTTGATAAACTAGAATCTGTTCAGATGATTTACCACAGAGGCTTGAAGAAGGAGTTTTTATTATATTTTATGGCTGATGGCAGAGTTTATAGCATTGGAGAAGATGATATTCGTCTGAAATTCTGGGAAGAGCTAGAGTATGTTCTATATCTCCTGAAGATCAAAAATAGAAATACTCATAATGATGCTCTGGTTTTAAAAGATAGAATGATGAAATCGAAAGTCCTTTTTGGAGGAAGTGTTTCCAGTGCTTATATTCCTAAGTACAGAGATGCACATGGAAAGTTGGTGGAAATGAAGAAAAATAGTGCTAGATTCAGGACTGCACTAGATAAGAAAGTTCTAGAGTTCAATCTAGAGTCTGATAAGGCTTTTTATATCAGACTTGGTAATGAAATGAACAAGAACAGCATCTATTCTTTAAGGGCTGCCATTTATCAAATTGGTGAAGATGAACCAGAATTGAAGGAGCTGAAGAAGGATATGATTGCTGAACTAGATTGAGCTGAGAGAAAGTTACTGTCAGATTATATCAGGACTGTACCTGATATCCAAGAAATTCAGTAAAGTCTGACTGTAAGTTTTTATGTTTTCTGTTCTAAGTTAAATTTAAACTCTGTTTTAAAATTAAACTCTGACATATTTTAAACACTGCATTTGTTATATGTTTTGACATCATCAATTATCTGTTTAACTTGTACATTTTTATTATGCACAAGTTGGGGGAGATTGTTAGATGTAATTGCTGACGTTTGTTCATCAGTGTTTAAGTACCAGGTACATATCAGAGTTTATCTAGAAGCCAGTCAGAGTTTGATAAAGTCTGACTGGGTGAAGAGTTTATCTAGAAGCCAGTAAGAGTTTGATAAAGTCTGACGTGGTGATAGTTGACTTAGCTGTCGGTGCAAAGATAAAGATTCTAGAAGCAATATATTCTGAAGATGGAAAGAAGCAGAATATATTGATACAGCTAAGGAAAAGGAATAGAAGACTGAAGCAATCCTTAATTGATATGAATTGTATAGCTAATTTATAGGAGTATCAATTAGATAAGGATTGTATGTAGCTGTGTACTATATAAACACAGATAGGTTATCCCTAGAAGGGATGCGATTAATTGAAATATTATTCTTGTAACCTAGTAGCTCTTTGTGATTCATTAACATCATAAAGAGAAAAACTGTTAATATAATTACAGTTTGTTGATTTATAAAAAGTGTTCTTGATTGTTATTCTCATACATACTTGATTATATATTGTGTATTCGGCCTAACAATATGGATAGTTATCAGTCCTTTTGGATAACTATTTGTTAGGTCCAAAGTATCGTAGAAGGGGGGGTTGAATACGATACCTACAAATAATTTAATTTCGTTCGCGGATTAATCATTCAGTTCTATAACGAAATCAAACACACCAAACCAAACCAAGAGTCGGGGAATATATCTTTTTATAAATAGAAACCTCGAGGGGTGCTACAATTTCTAATCTATAGATTAGCTTCAATGAGTTCTAGGTTATTCACAATCAATACAATGATAGAGTTCAAGTAATATTAATTTCTCTGTAATCTCTCTGGCTCGATCTCTCTCTTAGTAATTGCTACTGTAAATGAACCTCGACTGAAGAAGACACTTCTTCACTCTATTAGTAATTGTAGGCTTTGTTTTTGAAAACTATCGAACCAAACTTGAAGAATCAATCTTGGTCGTCCATCTTCAAAATCAACCTGACAACAAACATACTTTCCACCTGCTCCCTAATTTAAAAACCATCGAATGAATTAAATTAATTTACCATTCGATAGTTTTTTATTCAAAACTATCGAATACCAAATTAATCTAATATGGTTTTCTGTGAATCACTTTTCATCTCATTCGATGGTTTTCTTAAATGAAAAACCATTGAATCATTTTCTTCTCTTGATCTTTTAATAATTCCTTCTGAGCTCCTGGGTGTTTAAGTAATAGACTGTATCAATTTCTTCTGAGACGATAAAACAACTTGATCTTTTTAGTGATGTCACCTAGTGCAACTGGTCTAGTTCACAGATGAATAATACTTGATCAATTCTTCTGTTATGTCTTCAATTCAATGTTGCTGATAAGTCCTTTGTCGTTCTGGTTGCTTCAAATAAATCACTGGAATCCTGTGGTACTTAACCCTAAATCATTCACATACTTCTGTGGTCTTGAAAATCTTGTTTCTTTGATTGTCACTGAGGCTTGAACATTTTCATGAACTTCTTTCTGTGACCTGTTTACGGACTTCAAGGATACATACCGTATTTTGATTTTTTGAGTTTACCTTTTCTTCTTTGATTCTGGATTCCCGTGCTTCTGTTAATATTATTGTCTGTCTTGTCCTTTGTTGAGTTGTAGTTATCTCTTTTACATCTTATGTTACATTATGCTTTACAATCTCCCCCTATTTGATTGGATAGAGTTCGACAAGCAAATACTTTGAGGATAACTCAACTAACTAAGGAAACATTAAACTAATTAAAGTAAGACAGCTGAATAATATTAAATGCATTATGGATCAGATATATATACATTTCCAGATTTCATAAATAAAAAACAATAAAACTTTATACATTGAAGTTGCTCCTCTAGTCTGAGCTGATAGTTCTTTTGTTCTTTGCTTCTGTTCTTCAGTCCATTTCGATCTCACATTCTTCAATCATTGGATTGGAGTTAGCAGCTTGATAATCAATCACTGATAGATAGTGCAATGAATCTCCAGGTTTAAGGATTGCTCCTTGGATGTGTCTTCCAATATATTCAACCTCTTGACCCACTCCAGCCCACAACCATGCAATGTTAACATCTTTCTTGTTTAGCTTTGGCATGTTTGGTAGTCTGGTACGCACTTCCAATCCTTTTTCCACTCTCTTCCTATAGTAAGGAACATTCTACATTAGAAATTTTCGTAGAGTGTCGGTTGCTTTGTCCTTCTCCGTTGATGTGAATCCGGTGGATCTAATATACTTCTCAACTGAGATTAGATAGTTGCTTGGATAGTCTCTTAGTTTGTCCTCAGTCAAATAGCAGATTCTGAACAAGTCATTCGTCATGAATCTAACCATTGGAGGATCTTCAGTAATCTCTGGACCGACTTTCATCAAGATCTCACGGAGCAGTTCATTTAGTTTTGTAGTCCTCTGAATCTTGATGAGCATTACCTGTCGTTCTGTGTATGTTCTCTGTTCAAAAAACTTAATGGAAATCACAAAGGTACCTTTCTCAAGAAAGTTGATCAATATGTTCCAGGCACCGTTTGCTTTAACCCCGGCTTTTAGAAAGATCACAGTATTTCTCAGTGCTGTGAAGTAAGTATGATCATCAGGATTTGCACTTATGATGTCCTGAATGATAACTTCCACCTCCGCATTGTCATTGACTTCTAATCCGTCTTCAACTCCACAAAAGGTTTTATAAGCCATCTCCCAGTCAATCCCTTGCTTCTTTTCCAAATCCATCATCTTCTTCTTCCTCACTTCAGCATACACCTTGAATCTTTTAAGCTTCTCACTCCTTAGAACTGCTTGTTGTCTCTCTCTCTCTCTCAGCTTTCCTAGCATCTATTGCAGCTCTGTCAGCTTTTACCATCTCCAAGGCAGCTTCTTCTTCCAGTGATAGAGAATTTGCTTCTTCTTCCATATCATCATCCAATGTAGGATGTTCTATTGGCTTTGGATAATATGGCTCATGCTCCTCCTGAATTGGTTGCTCTTGCATGATTTCAAATTCCTCCTCACTCTCTTCTTCTTGCACAATGTCTTCAATCCAGTACTGTCTAACTGGAATAGCTTCATTGGTTTCCCAAACTCCCCATCCAGATGTTTGCCATCCTTCATGTGTCTCCCCTTCTCCAACTTTCTCCCCCTTAGTTGAGGAATCCTCGATGTAGTTATCCTCATTGTAAAAGGTAGTAGAAGGATCAAGTTGTTGATTTGAAGGTCCGGGTTGTTGGTTCCTCAACATATTCCCTATAGACTGTACTCTGTCACCTTGATTCTCCATGAACACTGCAATATCCTTGTTCATTTCATGCATAGAAGCTAGCTTCAGGTCAATGTCATCCAATCTTGAGTTGGTAGTCTTTTCAATGTGATTCAATCTCTTGTTTAGCTTAGACTCCACTCTTGAATGGGTGTTCATTGCATCTTTTACCCTAGCTTGACCATTCCGGATAACTAGAACGTCTTCCTTCAAAGCTTCTTGCCCTTGAGTCAGATAATACACCTCATTCATGAAACCATCTTTCAGCTCCTTAACGTCCGTCCTCAATTCGATTAGTTCTTCCATAGCTTCCTTCTTCAAGGAGTCCACTGCATGCTTCGTACTTGTTATAGTGCCAAATGCACTGCCAATGACCCTGAAAGTTCTTCTGGAATCAGCTGCAGCCAAGTCAACCTTCTCTTGAATAGACTTTAAAGAAGCATTGTCTTGACTAGAGGAGATCCCTTGGTCAAAGGAAGGTCGCAGTGGAACCTTGTATAAAGGATTTCCTTGTAGATCATGAACTGTCATCTCCTTGAGCGAGGATTGAACATGTACCTCTCTTTATGTAGGTCGTAGCAAATCATCAATATTTGAAAGGGTTAGGGTGTCACTCCTCACATTTGGCTCTGGGTGTACACTCAACGTTTCTGTCGGTGTTTCACTCAGTTTTCCTTTCCCACTCAGGCCAGGTGTAAGTGTTTGTGTTTCACTCAATCCCTTAGTGCTAGATGTACCTGCAGAAGAAAACACTGTAGTCGTCCTTAAGGAGGTCACCGGTGGTGCAATGGGGCTTCGCAAGTCCCCGTCCTTGGTTAAACCAAGTTGCTGATCATCCGTAGATGATGTATCCTTTGTAGGATCTAGAGTTTGAATCTCTAGGAGGCTAGAATCAGGCTCTATTAACAGCAGAGATCCTGAAACTTCCTCTAAAGTCTGTGAAGACTTTTCCTCAGTTAACTCCTCAATGTGAATTGATTCGTTGTCACCGAGTTGCCGATCTGCACCTACGTCAGACCCTTTACCCGTAGGATCCAGATATGTTCCATCTGGGGAGGTAGACAATGACCCTTTAGATTGTGCATTTAGGTCAAAGCCTTCTCTCGATGTCTGTGAAGACACTTTGTTCTTAGAACCTTCAACTAGTGAACCTGACCGTAATATGGTCGGAACATCAGTTGCTTCCGTCAATTCCTCCTTGCTAGATTGAGCTATTGGTTCATATATTGCTTTAGTTAATGTAGCCCAATCAGCATCAGAAAAATCAATAAAGGGCACTTTGGAAGTTTGAAATAAAGTATCAACAGTTACCTCGGTTTCTATTCTTCTCCTTTTAGAGGAAGGCAGAGTTGTTGTTGAAGGGTGTATCTCCTTATGTGGTGTTGCTAAGGCACTATCTCCCTCTACACTCACGGATGTCTGAATATTGGGTATAGGAGGGGAAGGAGGTTCGTTTATGTTTTCATTTGGCACTTCCAAAGGCTCTTCGACCGTGGTTAGAGATTGTGGGTTTGCAATCTCATGGTCAGGAATGGCCACTGAGGGCTCTGGATCTACATCCATTGGTTGTTGTACAGGAGCCATTTCAGGTTGAGGAACATTACCTTCATTTACCTGTTCCCCTGGGGGTATAAGTGGTAGGGGCACTGTTCTTAGATAGTCTGTGAGAACAGTAGGCACCCCTGGAAGATGATTCTTTCTTATCAGAGTGGTTATTGCAGTGCTCTTCATCCTCATGCACTCCATGGTCTCCTCGCCTTCAAATGTCTCACGTTCATCATCTGTTAGAATATCATTGAGAATTAGATGTAGGAACCTAGGATAGAAACAAAGCACATCGTCCATGCATGTTCTTTCATCCAGTGGTCCCATGCACAGAATGACTTGATCAATCACTAATCGTCCTATGTTTATATGCCTATTGTTAGCAATGGCAAACCCTATCTTCTGAAGAAATAAGGGAATACCATGCAGATTTGTAAGCTTAGCAGTAAAAACATGGATAAGTGTGTGAAAAAAAAAAAGTTCCATGGCTTTGTCATGTAATGCTTAAGAAACTCTCCCACAAAGAAGTTTGGTTGTTGACTTCTTATGAGAGTGAAGAAAGCATGTATCTCCTCAGTTGTGGGATCCGGAACAAGGTTTTCTGTTGGAAAATGTAGTATTCTGTTAAAATCATGTTCCGTCACCCTTATTGTTCTGCCCCCTGGCACAACAAAACTGAAGGACCTTACGTTATTCTCACTTGTATCCGTGGCGGTTGTGTACAACGCAGTCAATTGATCGATGCAAAGGACAACGGGAGTACTCAAAGCATATGCCACTAATGAACGTGTGTTTAGAAACTCTGCCCATGCACGAAACTATAAGTTCGTTATGGATTGCAAGTTCTGAAACGAGACATGATTAGTCTTGGTTACGATAAATTCTCCGGCCATTATTTTTCAAATTTCCAGAAAATTGAATTTAAACCAAAACTAAATTTCAATTAAATTTAATTAATTATTACTAATTAATCAAACTTTTGACAAAAATACCCCTTTTTAAACACTTAAACAACTTCGAACAAAAAACAAACCAAAAAAAAATGAAGAACCCTAATTTGTCAACTTTCGAATTAAGACTTAAACTTAGAAATCTATTGTTTAACAATCAATTTCTAAGTATGAACATTGTTAACAAGGACTTAAGATTCACACTATCAAGGTCGATAGTTTTCTTTGAAAACTTAGACCAAAAACCAACCTAATCAGTAACACACAATAGATTCTAGGTAAACTGAAATCACTGTGGTAAAAGATTGTTTTGTCACGTTAATCAATTAAAACTTGAAGAAACTATCGATGGTGATGGTTCTGTGATTGTATCTATTTTTTTAAGCATAAAACAAAATCCCTTAGATCTGAGAATAAGAAGGAAAAAAACGTAAGGGGCTGTTATATACTTTTTGAATTGACAGGGGCAAAAATGTCATTTCTGGTTCGATAGTTTTCTAAATGAACTACCGATAGTTTTCTCAGAGGGGCAAAAAAAAGGTCAACTATCCTTCGATGGTTTTTGAAAAACTATCGAATTGATTTGAAAATCAGAATTTAAAAAGCTTTTCTGAAAACTATCGAAGTCTGTTCTTTTAAAATTCCAAAACTATCGAAGTATTTATTTAGAAAATCTATCGAGAATTTAAATATTACATTAGTTAAATTCCATTCGATATATTTTCCCTTGAATTTCAAAATCTATCGAGAATTTAAATATAGAATTAATTAAATTCACTTCGATATATTTTAAAATGATTCTAAAAAACTATCGAGAATTGTTTTCGATAGTTTTCTTTTCCTAGTTCAAAAACCATCGAAAATTAATTTCGATAGATTTCTTCTAGTACTTAGAAAAACTATCGAATTTCCTAAAATTGATATTTTTTGCTTCTGTCCAAATTTTAAAACCTGTTCATGTTTTAGAATTCAGACTTTTTGTATTTCCTGTCAAGTTTTATTTTGAATAAACTTTTTCAAATTTACGAAAATCAATTGTCAACAGAAAATTCACAATTTTCTTAGAATAAAATCAACTAAATATCATTAAATGATATTAATTAATTAAAATCCAATAAATTATGCTGCATTAATCTACAATGTTAAAAACAAAGTAAATTAATTCAAATTAAGTAGATGCTTAAATATTTAGAACAAATATTAGCACCTAAATAATTTTTAGAATTAATAACCAATTAAATTCCAGAAGATATATCATCCATAATTATGACATAAAATTAGTACAAAAATCTTAACTACGAGAATTTCTCCAGAAAATAAATTCACGAGTCCTAAGGATATGGAAATTCTTAAACTCATGTATTCACTAGGACTATCTGCAGTTACTGACTTCTAATCAAAATCAATTAGAAAGATTTAACATCCCAAGTTCACCAACCAGCTTTGAAAAAGTGGATTCATCAAGCGGTTTAGTAAAGATGTCTGCAATTTTTCCTCTGTGGGTACAAAATGTAACTCCACAGTTCCATTCATGACATGCTCTCGGATAAAATGATACCTGATGTCGATGTGCTTCGTCCTTGAGTGTTGCACTGGGTTGTTAGAGATTGCTATGGCACTTGTGTTGTCGCAAAATATAGGAATCTTTGTCAACAAAAGTCCATAGTCACGGAGTTGGTTTCTCATCCACAAGATCTGAGCACAGCAGCTACCAGCAGCAATGTATTCAGCCTCATTTGTTGATGTGGACACTGAATGCTGCTTCTTGCTATACCAGGAAACTAACCTTCTTCCAAGAAACTGACAGCTTCCTGAAGTACTCTTCCGATCAATCTTACAACCTGCAAAATCAGAGTCTGTGTATCCAATAAGATCAAATCCTGTATCTTTAGGGTACCAAATTCCAAGATTTGGGGTCCCCTTAAGATATCTAAATATTCGCTTAACAGCTATGATATGAGATTCTTTAGGATCAGACTGAAACCTAGCACACAAGCATGTTGCAAACATTATATCTGGTCTACTTGTAGTGAGATAAAGTAATGAGCCTATCATACCTCTGTAGCCTGTGATGTCAACCTTCTTACCAGTTTCATCCTTATCAAGCTTAGTGGCAGTTGGCATAGGAGTCTTTGTTGTAGATGATGACAAATGAATATACCATCTTGCCTTTGATACACTTGCAGTCCAAGAAAGAATGACAATTCACCCATCGTGCTCATTTCATAACGACTCTACATTAACTTAGCAAATCTCTTGCAAAGATCATCATTAGTAAAACCAAATATTATGTCATCAACATATACTTGCACCAATATCAAATCATTTTTGTGCTTTTTGTAAAAGAGAGTCTTGTCTACAACACCTCTTGTAAAATCATTTTCAAGTAAGAATTCAGAGAGAGTGTCATACCATGTCCTTGGAGCTTGTTTGAGTCCATAGAGAGCTTTGAATAGAAAGTACACAAAGTCTGCCAGTTTTGAATCCTCAAAACCTGGAGGTTGTTCCACATATACTTCTTCTTCTAACTCCCCGTTTAGAAAAGCACTCTTCACATCCATCTGATATACCTTGTAATTGGAATGTGCTGCGAATGCCAGAAACATTCTGATGGCCTCAAGTCTTTATACTGGTGCATAGGTTTCATCATAATCTATACCCTCTTCTTGAGAGTAACCTTTAGCAACCAGTTTGGCTTTGTTTCTCGTTACAATGCCATCTTCGTCCAACTTATTTCTGAATACCCATCTTGTTCCAATAACAGATTTTCCCTTAGGCCTGGGTACCAGCTTCCAAACTTTCTGCCTTTCAAACTGATTGAGTTCCTCTTGCATAGCAATCACCCAATCTGGATCATCTAGAGCATCTTCAACTTTCTTAGGTTCTGTTTCTGAAAGAAACCCAGAATAGTGACATTCATTTTGTGATGTTCTCCTAGTTCTCACTCCTGTGTCCGGATCACCAATGATCAAGTGAAAGGGATGATCTCTATTCCATACCCTTTGCCTTGGCAGATGCGATCTTGATGATTCTCCCAGTTCTAGATGTTGTGGAGTGTGACTAGTTGATCCTTCTCCTGCTCCCCCTAAGTTGTTGACGGTTTGATCTGTTGATTCTGTAGACTGACTAGTGGATCCTGTAGAATTTTGAGGATCTCCACTTTGGTCACCACTTTGTCCAGAATCATTATCATTATGATGATTGTTAATAACTGTAACAACTTCAGGTTCTTCTTCATTGTCAGAGAGATCTCCTGATAGATTTTCAAATACCAAGGATTCAGAGTTCTCTCTTGTTTGCAGGCATGGTCTTTTGGTGTCGTCAAATGTTACATTAAATCTTTCCAACACCTTCGTATCTTCAATCACATATACCCTGTAAGCCTTAGGTTCCAGAGAATAGCCCAGAAAAATGCCTTCATCTGCTTTGGCATCAAACTTGCCTAGATGTTCTCCATCTTTAAGTACAAAGCACTTTGCACCAAACACATGAAAGTACTTCAGTGTTGGTTTCTTGTTGGCCATTAACTCATACGGAGTCTTTTCATGATCTTTGTTGATCAGGGTACGATTCTGAGTGTATCAAGTTGTATTCACTACTTCAGCCCAAAAGTAAGTGGGAAGTTTTGATTCACTCAACATGGTCCTTGCTGCTTCAACCAAGGTCATGTTCTTCCTTTCCACTACTCCATTCTGTTGAGGAGTTCTTGGTGCTGAAAACTGTCTTGATATTCCTTTCTCTGAGCAGAAATCATTAAGAACTGCATTCTTGAATTCAGTTCCATTGTCTGATCTGATTGTCCGCACATGTAGCTTAGCTTCCACTTCTATATTCTTGATGTGATCAATGATTAGTTGTGTTGCTTCATCCTTTGATTGTATTTGTTAGATCAGAATTCAATGATCGTCAGAAGCTAGACTCAACTGATCAGGATTGCTGACGTCATCAGTATTGCATGGTCATCAGTATTTGATCAAGCGTCAGTATCTTATTGATCATCAGGATTCCTACTCAGACTATGATCAGGTTTGATCATCAGGACTTGAAGCTGATCAGGATTCCTACTTCGAGTTATATTTGGAGTCTAGATAAACATGGAAGTTTGTTCCTGGTTTGTAGAATGCAGCTATCGATTAAAGATATGTTTCTATCTTTGTTATGATTAGGACTTATCTTGTTATTGATAGAGAAGCTGTGTGCACTATATAAACACAGTTTTGGTTTCGATTTATGTATTCATTCGAGAGAGAACATAATCAGAGAGAAGCTCTTAAGAACAGAATTTCTTGAGAGAGTTTTTGTAAGCTAGCAGCTCTTAAGAACATCAGAATTTCTTAAGAGAGTTTGTAACAGTTTTATATCAAAGTTAATAAAGCTGTTATTGTTATTGTTATTGATCTTTCATATTTGTGTTATATAAAGTCGAGAATCTTATACAATTGTATTCAACCCCCTTCTACAATTGTTATTTACTGGGCAACAATTGGTATCAGAGCAAACTGATTTAATTCTGAATCAGATACGATCTAAAGATGTCGACAACCAAGTATGAAAGCATGAAGATTCCCATCTTGAAGATATCAGAATATCCTACATGGAAGGTAAAGATGCTGATGTACCTGGAGGCTATGGATCCTGACTACTTGGACAGGATTCGTGATGGACCATATATACCAACAAAGTTCATAGAACGAACAGATATAGTACCAGAACATTATGTGGTCAAAGCTAAAGCTGAATGGACTCCAGAAGAAAAAGCTCATGTACTCAGGGAACCAAAGATAAAGAATATCTTGCATAATAGCCTTGATGCTGTCATGTCAAACAGAGTGATTGCATGCAAGTCTTCAAAAGAAATCTGGGATACTTTGGAAACTCAGTGCCAGGGATCTGCATCTGTTAAGAAAAACAGAAGGGCTCTATTGATTCAAGAATATGAGCAATTCGATGCAAGACCTGAAGAGAGCCTGACTGATCTATATGATAGATTTCTGACACTATTGAACAGCTTATCCTTAGTTGACAAAGTATATGAAACTGAAGATTCAAACACCAAATTTCTTAGAGCTTTACCTGAAGAATGGGATACTCAGACCTTAATCATTAGACACCAGTATGATCTGAACATTGTGTCTCTTGATGAGATCTATGGGATGCTAAGAACTCATGATCTTGAAGTTCAACAGAGAAAGAACAAGAAAAGCAGCAAGGCAAAGTCAATTGCTTTGAATGTAGAAGCAAAATCAAAAGGGAAAGCTATGGAGGTCTCTAGAAGGAAAGCAAGAGTAGCTGAGTCAGATCCTGACGACTCTTCATCAGATACTGATGGCAATCCTGATGCCAATACTGGTGATGAATCTTCTGATTCAGACATGGAAGAGATGGTTGCTATGATTGTCAGAAACTTCAGAAGGATGAAGTTCAGGAAGAATAGAAGACAAGGCAACTTTCAGAAAAAGACCTTCAAAGCAGACAAAGACAAGTATATCAAAAAGGACAGCAAGGGTAGCAAATTTGACAAGTCAAAGGTTAGATGCTACAAGTGTAATGGTATGGGTCACTTTGCTTCTGAATGCAACAAGACAAAGGCACTCATCACATCAAGCAAGGATTGGATGGACTCTTCGTCAGAATCTGATACTGAGGTAGTCAACTATGCGTTAATGGCCAATGCTGATGTAACTGCTGCTCCTGATGATAAGGTACTAAATACTATCTTTGATTTTGATACTGATAATGCTTCTGAGTTAAGACGTTTTCTAAAGTCATTACATATTAGCTTTAGAAGTCAAACTGCTGAGAATACTAGAATCTTATCTGAGATGTCTGACCTTAGAAAGAGGAATGAGATATTAGAAGCTGAATTTTCTCGTATGCAAGAAGTACAAAAAGAATGTGATAATGCTAAACACATGCACTTAGAGATGTCATCTAAATGTACTTCCCTTGAAAAAGAACTTGAATTTGCTAATGAGAAAATCAGAACCTGGACAGACTCTGGTAGGAAATTTCATGAGATTAATACCTCTAAGAATTGGAAAGAGTGTCTAGGATATAAGTCAGATGAAGATAAGAAATTAGCAGAGAAAATTGCCATTGATGAGACAGTCAGTCCAAAGACCTATAGACATGTTATAGACTCAACCAAATCTAAGATTACTCCTGTTAATTTTGTTTTTGGTAAGGATTCCAATTCTACTTTTGAAAAGGGATCTTCTTCTACTCAAGGAATTAAAATTATAAAGTCTAAACCTGTCATGAACAAAGTCACTAAGAATGTAGGTCTATTGTCTCAGAAACAGCTTAAAGATAAAATCTGTGAGGTTACAGATAAGAAAAAGGAAGCTACTGTTAAGAGAAACAGGAATGGTAAAGTTGGGATCAATAAAGAGAATGGTTATAAATATATCCCAAATGCACCTAGAAAGTGTTGTTTTAACTGTGGTAACTCTAATCATCTTGCTATTGATTGTAAAAAGAGTAAGAAGAAAATTGCTGAAATTCCTAAGTCTGATGTTAGGAATAGATCAGTATTTTACAAACCACAGAATTCCTGTTTTCATTGTGGTAGTCTATGGCATTCTATTTATACATGTAAAGAGTATCATGATTTGTACTATAATTTTTATGATCCATTGCCTAAGTTTGAAAGTAGTACAAAGTCTGATAGAACTGAAAATGTCATGATGAAGCATGCTTTTGTTAATACTGATACTGACAAAGCAAATCCTGATGGAGTAAATCCTGTCAGGACTGCTAAAGTCAAAAAGTCTTCTGCTGCTAAAATTAATAAATTGCATGAGAAAGGAACCCAACATGTATGGGTTCCTAAGTGTTCTAACTAGTGTGTTTCTATTCTGATGCAGGGTAAAAGGAAAAATGTGTTAGTCATGGATAGTGGATGTTCTGTGCATATGACTGGAAACAAAGCCCTGTTATCAGAATATGAGGAAAAAGCTGGCCCAACTGTGTCTTATGGAGATGGCAACATTGGACAAACCTTGGGATATGGCAATATAATCATTGGAAATGTCATCATTGAAAAAGTAGCTCTAGTGAAGGGACTAAAACACAACTTGTTGAGTATTAGTCAAATCACTGACAGAGGTTATCATGTCAATTTCTATTCCACACATTGTGAAGTAGTCAGTAAAGCAACAGGGAAGATAGCACTAACTGGCTACAGGCATGGTAACATATATGAAGCCAACATTCTCTCAGATACTGATGTCTCCCCTACATGTTTCATCAGTAAAGCTTCAGTAGATGAAAGTTGGATTTGGCACAAGAAGCTTTCTCATCTCAACTTCAGCAACATCAATGAGTTGGTTAAGAAAGAGTTAGTAAGAGGATTACCTAATGTCTTATATACACCTGATGGACTCTATGATGCATGCCAAAAAGCAAAACAAAGAAGGACATCATTCCAGAGTAAATCAGAATCCTCTATTGAAGAACCATATCACATGCTACATCTTGATCTGTTTGGTCCAGTCAACATCATGTCCATCAGTAAGAAAAGGTACACTCTTGTAATTGTTGATGAATATTCTAGATTCACCTGGGTGTATTTTCTGCATAGAAAAGATGAAACTCCTGAAGTTCTGTTGGATCATGTGAGGATGATTGAGACAACCACAAAGTACAAAGTCAAGATTCTGAGAAGTGATAATGGTACTGAATTTAAGAATTCAAAGATGGAAGAGTTCTGCAAATACAAAGGAATCATTCAACAATTCTCTGCTCCTGGCACACCTCAGCAAAATGGAGTAGTAGAAAGGAAGAATAGAACTCTTATTGAAGCTGGCAGAACTATGTTGGAAGAAGCTAAATTACCTACATATTTCTGGGCAGAAGCAGTCAACACAGCATGCTATACACAAAATCTCACATTGATAAACAGGCATGGTGTTACTCCTTATCAGTCACTCAAGGAGAAGAAACCAAGTCTGAAGCATCTGCATGTGTTTGGCTGTAAATGTTTTGTTCTCAGAACTCATCCTGAACAGCTAGGGAAATTTGAAACAAAGGCTGATGAAGGAATATTCAGAGGTTATCCTACATCAAGAGCCTTCAGAGTTTTTAATTTGAGAACAAGAACTGTTGTAACGCCCCCAAATCCGGGGTCAAAGGATTTGGTCGTCACACTGCACTCTTAATCCAAACAACCTGTTCAATATAAAATCAACACAATAATAATAATATCTGTGACCCCAACTCTACCAGAATCTTTAAAGGTTATAGTGCTAGAAACAAGAATCCAATATTTCATTACAACAATCTTTCTTCTTTACAACCATTCTCTTTACATAAATTCTAATACACTTGTATAACTTCGATAAGAAGTATACCAGGCAACTAATCTTATACAATATATTATTCAATAGAAAACATCTATATACAAAACCTCTCACTAGCTCCAATGCTCTGGATCAGAACGTCTTTACGCTAATATCTTTCCCCATCTCTGATCAGCTACGCGGACAACTCTCGCCAATACACCTTCTTTCCGGCAGGCTAAAATATATATAAATAAAACAAGTATGAGCGAATGAATTGCTCAGCAAGCGCATTATTAAATATAATACGAAAGGTTTCCAAAATAAACTTTGGATTTTCAAATAACAACTTTTGTTTTTGAACAATTATAATCTTTAAAACTTTCAAATTAAGTTTGGTAATTTACCACAATTTCTCATTCAGTTTCTCGCAACCGAATAGTTTTAAAACACAAAAGATTTATATTGGTCATTACGATGACCGAACCAACAATAACTACAATAGTATGTAGAAAATATGAAGTAAATATAACTCATACGTCTTCAAGACCATAGCTTGTACAAAAATACTAATTTTTAAAGATAACAAATCTATTCACAACATTTTCTGAAACCAACAACTCTGGAAGGTTAGAATAATCAAGGGGTAAGAATGAGCCAACACGCTCGGTCAAGGAATAAAGAACGCACTTCAAGACTTCAACATGGTATCGACTGGATATGCGGTATGAATAAAACTCATCAAGATAGATATCTCACGACTGCCAATGGAATCAAGGAAATGGATTTCGACTATTTGGAATCCAAATGAATTAAGAGTAAGTGATTTCAGCAAGATTGAAACCACCATTTATTAATCAACAACCAACAATTTTACGCAACGAATAGACCTGAATATCAGGTCATAACTCACAAGTACAAAACATATGGATGTAACTCATCTCAGAAATAAGAACTAATATTAGAATTGGATTTTTAACATTTATCAAATCAAAGGTTGTGCTGCTGGACTAGCTCATGCATAGTCCTCTACGGATCCAAGGCCAATCTGGGCCTAAATTACATCGACCATAAATGGCCCGACCAAAAATTGGTCCATTTAAAAAAAAAACATTCCAATCCTATATTATATACGTCAGGTGTCAGAACAATTGACAACCTTACTTCGACAATCAGGTGTCGGAAGAATCGACAACCTAATACAACAATTGCTGGAAAACTCACGTTCCAGGAAACAATTCAATTATGAAGAATCCATTAAGGAATAACAATATAATCTAGTATCGACGAGATCGACACAACATGGGGAGGTGCACATGAAAAGTGACAATATAATAAGCATCGACGAGTTCGATGTAACAACTGGGATATAATGAAGAATAAACAATGACATGCTCAACAAGGTTAGGTCTGATATGAAACAGACAATATGATATCAACAGAAAGTGTAACAAGTCAATATAGAGTAGGGTTCAAAGAATAAACAATAACATGCTTAACAAGATTGAATCTGATATGAAACAGACAATATGATATCAACAGAAAAGAGTAACAAGTCAATATAGAGTAGGGTTCAAAGAACAGGCTCTAGATGGCCTCAATAGTTCAAATCATCACATTATGGAAGAATTAGTTAAGATTCAACAATCTGGTAAGTGACAAGAAAGTCAAGTTCAAGTTTAAGAAAAATTCAGGGTGAAGTTTATAAATGAAGAAAACAAGGGTTTATCAACTTCTGACAGAAATAGTTCAAGTCCTTCGAACATGTACTTATAATAGATAAGCCTTGTACTTGAAGGAAGTAAACTAAATCATGCACAGCATATATGAATTCGAATCAGGGAATGGATCAGATGATCGCATTAACAAGAAAGGATAACAAGGTTTGCATAGGTGCAAGGTGAAAAACGGAATACCTGAAGGGCAAGCAACACCACTTCAGAATTTCAGAATAAGTTTTCCCTCATAGGGTTCACAAGTTCCTGCTCATCTAGGGTTGGTAATATTCCAACTTAGCATTTTTAAATCAAGTCTTTTAAAAGAAAGCCTTAGTATACGGCCCATAATTATCTCTTCAAGCTTTTCAATATAATAAGTATATCTTTCCAATCGATATGAAAATATGAGTCTAAACTAAAAAGGTATAAAAGAGTACTCGTCAATTTACGAGATTAAATAACATACTTGCAATTCAATGCAAAGAAATCAACATTTGAAAATTCAGTAATAAGCATTCAACATGCATACTAATAATTCAAGATAATATCCCTTAATTAATAAGCAAGGGTATAAACACTTGCCTCTGGTCCTTAGCTATTTCGTAACGCTGGAACAATACGATTTCCTCCTTATTCTTTCTTGTCGCACGATTCTCTACTCCCGTCCTTCTTTGCTTTAACGCTCTTGCGAATACCACTAGTCTGCTTCTACCATTTCGAATCCACGTGCCAGCCTCGATAGTCAAACATGAGACGGTACTTAGTCTTCAACGTATGATTTCACATTCCATAAACGATCGTAACTTAACTTCGATAATCTGACTCGTCTCGTCCAATAGCCTCTATTGCACAGACAACCACATTTCAATTGATAGACCAATCGCAATCAACCACATAAGTAATCCACGTAACTCGCTTGACGACAATCCCCATACTATAAAAAGTCAACATCCAAGTCAACGACCTCGTAAATCTCACTTTCTAACATAACCGACAAATTTACTAGTCCAACTACCCCTCGTGACAACATTAGACACAACCAATTACTCAAACAAGTCTCCACACAATTTATTCGCATGCATGACTCAACAACAGATAATTCACATCATTCACATAACACATTTAATCAAGTAACCGGTTACGTATCGGACGCCCGGTCTAATTTACGATATTAAAAACTCAGACTCTAGCCCTAGTACGGGTATATACTGACTATAAAACACATTATACAACTCATACGAATCACATAGCACTTATAACTATTTTTAAAAGATCACACAAAGCTTAGTTGAATTTAAATAAGCCACAAACAATTTTTAAATCAAAAATCGGATTTTTAAATCCAATATAAGTATTTTAAATGCAAATAAATCAATTAATAAAATTAATTGACACTCTTTAAATGCTCAAACTATTTTTAAATAAATAAACCAAGCTAGAAAATAATTAAACTAAATTTTAATTAATTAAATCTAATTAATAATTAATTATTAAGAATTAACTGATTAAAAGAATTAATCAATTAATTAAATAAATTAATTATTAATCAAAAATAATTAAAATAATTAAATTTAATCAATTTTCGAATTTAAATAAATATTTATGAATTTATAAAATTTTCGGAATAATAAAATGTATTTTTAAATCAAAGATATGATTTTTAGAATTATAAAACTATTTTTGAATTATTTTAAAAATAAAATCCCAGAAACACTATTCAGAAAATGGAATTAGGGTTTTCTGGATCGAAACCGGGTCGGGTAGGTTTTGAAAACGGGTTGCCAAGAACTTTCCGGGTCGCCAAGAACAGCCGGCGGAAACCCAGAATCCGGCCGGTGTTCCGGCCACCGGGAAAAATTCCGGCAACACCAAAATCAACTCTAAACACACAGATTTTGAGGGGAAAACACGGGCTTCACAACAACCACACAACACCAGTTAAAAACCATTCAAAATCGTTCGAAAACGCACAGAAACGGACCCCGCCGTCGGCGGTAGCTTTTCCGGCCAACCAAAAACAACGACTGACTTTAAAACTAATTATATGAATCAACTCCACTACTCCCGATCTATTTAATGGTGGTATCACAAACGAGAACCCGTCACCACAACTCAAACTCCGGCCAAACTCAAGAACTCCGGCGAGCTTTAACTTTTCCGATTAGCTCGAAAACGAACTCCAAATTCAAATTAAAAATCACATACATGCTCAACATCTCATAACAAACACAACCACACCATCAATTAGCAAGAACAATCAATCAAACGATTTCCCCCAAATTAACCCTAAAAATTCGAAATAAATAAATTAATTAAAAATAAGAAAATTTCAGAAATCATACCCACATGAATTTTGATGGTGGATTCGGATAGAAGATGATGAGAGATTCAGTTTGATTACAAGAACATCGAAATCGGATTCCGATAACGCCTCCAAAAGTTGGTTTGATTCTCAAGAACACGAAGAACACGTTCTAGGGTTTTTCGGATTTTTAACTGTAATTAAGCTTGATTATACGAAAACAAAGTACGATTTGCCTTTTTATATTAAACGGAAAATAATACCCCAAACGACATTTTTGGATCGATACTGATCCGATGGATCGCTTTAAATACAATATAACAGAATATATGCTTTAAACCTTTAATAAAGCAGAATACACGTTTCACGAGACGATAAGCATCCATAAAGTACAGATAACTACAAGTATCGTTTAATAATAGATATACGAACCAAAATGCTTCTATTACGAATATTTTCGAATACTTCCTACTTTAACGAATGAAATATTGGTACGAACGATATACCAATCCCCCGAATAATTTGAGAACGATCCAAATTTTCTTTTCGATAATTAAAATAAAATAAAATAGTATGACACCCTTTTCAAAATAATTTCAAATTCCCCACACATTTCACATAGCACCACAATATCACATATTCAATCATTTAACGAATAACTTAGCACGTTTAAACAGATAAATCATTTAATAACTCTTAATATGAAATTAAAATTTCATTTCACATCATATAATAACACGTAATTTTCCCGGATCTTACAACTGTCATGGAGTCAATTCATGTATCTTTTGATGATAAGAAGATAACTGGAATCACTGAAGACTCGCATGATAGATTGTTATTTGAAAATGAAGCTTCCAAGGAACCTGAAGAAATTGAATCAGAAGCTGTCCATTCATCCAGTACTGACGGGTCACCAAATCCTGATGACTCATCAGGTACTGATGGTGCTAATACTGATGATGCAAACAACAGTGATACAACTAGTAGTGCTAATGTTGAGGGAGAGCAACGACATTCAACTACAAGTTCAGAGTCAACTCAATCATCAGGACAGAATTCTTCAGACACTGATTCAAGTGAAGATCCTGATAACACATCAGGAGGGCACAGCAATAATTCAGGGAGAGCTTCAAATCAATCAAATTCTTTCAATCAAGATAACACCAATCCAGGGGGAGCATCTACTTCAAGAAACAATTTGACACCAGCAAGGAAATGGACAAAAGATCATACTCCTGATTTGATAATTGGAGATCCTGATGCAGGTGTTCAAACAAGAAGTGCAACTCAGAATGAATGTTTATATAATAACTTTCTATCCAAGGAGGAGCCTAAGAAAGTTGAAGATGCACTTAAAGATGCTGATTGGGTTACTGCAATGCAAGAAGAACTGAATGAATTTGAAAGGAATGAAGTCTGGAAACTGGTACCAAGACCAAAGAATAGATCAATTGTTGGTACAAAGTGGATTTTCAAGAACAAGACTGATTCTGATGGAGTCATTATCAGAAACAAAGCTAGACTAGTTGCAAAGGGGTATTCCCAACAAGAGGGAATTGACTATGATGAAACTTTTGCTCCTGTTGCAAGACTAGAAGCCATCAGGATATTTCTTGCTTATGCAGCACATAAGAAATTCAAGGTTTTCCAGATGGATGTTAAAAGTGCTTTCTTAAATGGTGAACTGGAGGAAGAAGTTTATGTTGAACAACCTTCTGGTTTCATTGATCCTAAATATCCAGATCATGTCTACAGACTGGATAAGGCACTTTATGGACTAAAGCAAGCTCCAAGAGCATGGTATGAAACCTTAGCTCAATTCTTACTGGAAAGTGGATTCAAAAGAGGTGCAATTGATAAAACTCTATTTTATTTGAATCATGGTAAGGAGTTGCTGTTAGTTCAGATTTATGTTGATGATATCATTTTTGGGTCAACAAACAATAAGCTGTGTGAAAAGTTTTCCAAGCTTATGCAGTCAAGATATCAAATGAGCATGATGGGAGAAATGAGTTACTTTCTGGGTCTTCAAGTTAAACAGACTGATGAAGGGATTTTTATTAATCAGTCTAAATACACAAGGAATTTACTGACAAGGTTTAACATGCAAGACAGTACTCCTGCTTCAACTCCCATAGCTACAGCTACCAAACTTGATCCTGATCAAGGTGAAGAGGTAGATGTAACTCACTACAGAGGAATGATTGGCTCTTTATTGTATCTCACTGCCAGTAGACCAGATATCATGTTTGCAACCTGTCTATGTGCAAGATTTCAAGCAAAACCTAGAGAACCACATCTGATTGCAGTCAAAAGAATCTTCAGATATCTCAAGGGGGTGTACACGGGGTCCTGGTCAAGAAAGCTGATAAGGTTGTTAAGAATGTTTCTGTGAAAAGGAAGTTAAGGTTGATTGATGAAAGTGATTCAGAGGATGACTTACCTATATCCTCTGTGATGAATGTGAACAAGGAAGTTGCTGATACTGCTACTAAAGCTGTGGTACTTTTATCAAAACCACAAAAGACAAGGAAATTATCAAAGAGCAGGTATCATATTCCTTTGACAGTGCAAATGAAGGATACTGATATTCAGACATCAAATCCTGATGTTAGTATTCCTGATGCAGCAACAAAAGTTGTCTCTATATCAGACTCTCCAGCCTCTCCATCTCAGATTCAAGGACATTCTTGGGAGAAGGTTTCTACAACTGCTTCCTTGGTTGGTCTTACACCTACATCAAAGAAAAAGAGGAATGCAGAAGAGTTAGTCTATCAGAGACAGAAGAAGCTGAAAGGATCAAGCCCACAAGAACCTGAATTTCAGAGTAATTCAGCAGCTACTGTTGATCCTGCCACACAAGAACCACTCAATCAAAGTTTGGGTGAAGGCTTAGCTAGTGGAATGGTCACACAAGAACCATTTTCTCAAAGGGAGAATGAAGACATCAACATTCCAGCTACACAAGAACCATCTTCTCAAAGTGAAGATGCAGGCAAAGCTACAGCTTCTGTTGAAAGATTGGTCGAGAACATTGTCAATGAGGGAAGCACACAAGAACCTTTAGCTCAAAGTGTTGAAGCAGCTTCTGAACCTCAAGCTCCACAAGAACCATTGGTAGCAAATACTGATGCCAGCATATCAAATCCTGACGATGTTCATCCTGACGTTAGTGGTGCTCCTGATACTGAGCCTATTTTGATACAGCCACTTCGTTCAAGACCAATGGATCATCCTATCTCAGAATCACAGGATAAAATGAAAGGTATTGCAATTCCTGATCCTGATATATCTCATGGTTCTGATGATGATAATTCTGATGATGATAGTGATGATGATAATGAGAATAGAAAAGAGAAGGAACAGCTTGCTACAGCACTCAAGATTAGTCTTGGAACTAATTTTGGTTCATCAAGTACATATATGGCTAGCAATGCTTTCACTGGGAAAGATCAGAGACAAGATTTTTCTACTCCTTCCTTTGATCCTGCAGAGGCATTTAGACAGAATGAATGGAACAATTCATGGCACAATTCTGATGAATCTATCAGTTTTTCTTCTGCTATTGAACATGCCTATAATGCAGTGAAGTCTATAGAGAATCAAGACTTGAAGAATCATCTGAAGGCTACTACTCTGTTATCCAAAAGCCTGAAAAGTGAGATTGATTCTATCAAGGGTTCAACTGAAAAAGTGAGGACTGATATCTTTAATAATTTTACAAAGGTGCCTACTACTTTACAACTGAGGGTAGTGGAATCCCAAGTGAAATCTGTTGTTTCAGAACAAACCTCAATCAATCAAAGAATTGATTCTCTGGATACTAAGGTAACTGAAATTCAAGCCTCTCTTTCCTTAATTTTGCAATTATTGTCAAATCCTGATGTCAAAAAGGGGGAGAAGGTTATTCAGACAAAATGTACACCTGATCTAGTATTAAGAAATAATGATGATGATACTGGAGATGATGGTGGTGACAAAGTGATACAAGGAGAAACCTTTGATGCTGTTGTTATGAAGACAATCCAAACTTCTCAAAGTCAAACAACGCAGTCAACTCATGTTTCTGATTCTGGAGTTAAGACAGTAAGAACATTGGTGCAATCTCAGATCCTGACGGAAGATCAAATCCTGACACCTGGTCATGGACACATTCTTGCTACAATTCCTGAAGGTGATGAAGATGTGATTATTGATAATCCTGAAGATGCATCAAATTTATTCCAGAAGTTTTCTACAAAAGACGGCAGAATTGTTACTCTATATCACACTGATAAAAGAGTTCAACAATTATATGCAAGAAAAACACTCTCTACAGCAAGTGAAGAATATCCAGATCTCTCACATGAAGAATTCTTGAGACTACAAAGAGAGACAATGGAAAGCTATACTGCTCCTGCTAGAGGTAGAGGAAGCAGAGGTAGGAGAGGTGTTAGAAGAAATAGAAGAGGTTCTTCAACTCAAACAATACCTAGACAGACAAGGTCTAGAGGGTTAAGAATTGAAGAAATTCCTGAAGCTTCACAAAATCTAATAGATCCTGTTATCAAGGATATCATGGAGAAAGAAGACAAGGAATTTGTTGAAGAAGAACCTGAATTGAGAAGAAAATCAAGTAAATCAACCTTCAGCAATACAAATCAAATTGAAGATTCTAATCCTGACAATATTCAAGATCCTGACGAATCTGAAATTCTGCAAGAGGTTGATTTGATAATCTTATCTACTGTTGTTGATTGTCACAACAAAGAAGTAGATGAAGAAGAAGAAGCCATAAGAAGAGATATTACAAAGAGAACAAATGAAGATTTTAATCTCTATCTACAAAGGCTTAAAGTTTCAAATGAAAGAAAATGGAGAAATTCAAGCAGACAAGAATCTTTACTTGAAAGAAGCTATGTTTTTGAAAAGGAAAAGGATAAGAAGTGGAAACATATTAGCACATTAAGTTGTGATACACCTATCAATTTTCAGTCTGGTGGAATTATTACAAGCGCTTCAAGTGTTGTTGATTTGTCTGATATGGCTAGATCAAAAGCACTCTGGTTAAAGATGTTTTCAAATCTGAAGCAATTGTCAAGTAATTCAAGAGGAGATATTGGACACAGAGATGGTGAATATTTGAATATGTCATATGTTGATCCTTACTCCTTGACAGAAATTGGAGGTACTTTAACTTCTGAAAACCTGAACAATTTATTAGCTGTTGATATAGTTATAGATTGTCATGATGGTTTTGAAAAGAAAGAAAAGCTTTTGTACTTCATGAAAGATGGTAGTGTGAAGATTCTATCTATTCAAGATCTGCTGATGAAAACTACACAGGAACTGAAATATGTTCACTATCTGTTAAGATGGAAGAACCAAGTGTACAAAGAATGGAGTGACATGATTTTGTCAACTATAAGAAGAAGACTGGATGGAAACAGTAATTTCGATGGTAATTATATTCCCATGTACTTAAATCAAAGAGGTCAGGATGTGGAAATGCAAAGGGGTACTGCTGTTAAAGAAGTAAATTTTGGCATGACTCATCTTTCTCTCAATCCTGATGGGAAGGAAATTGCTTATCTTTTGCTTGAAGAGCACAGTCTACAGAGAAACTCCATACAGAATCTCAGAGCAGCTATCTACCAGATTAATGAGGAAGATGAAGAACTCAGAAATCTTAAGGAAAGACTGATTCAAATTCTTGAAGAAAAAGAAAAAAGTTTATTATCCAACTTCTTGAAGATGAATCTGTTCTATCAAAAAGCTTAAACAGATAAGTTGTTTCTGAAGATACTTGTACATTTTGATACATGTTTTTGACATCATTGAATATTTGGAATCTATACTTTATTTCACAAAGTATGAGATTGGGGGAGATTGTTAGATCAGAATTCAATGATCGTCAGAAGCTAGACTCAACTGATCAGGATTGCTGACGTCATCAGTATTGCATGGTCATCAGTATTTGATCAAGCGTCAGTATCTTATTGATCATCAGGATTCCTACTCAGACTATGATCAGGTTTGATCATCAGGACTTGAAGCTGATCAGGATTCCTACTTCGAGTTATATTTGGAGTCTAGATAAACATGGAAGTTTGTTCCTGGTTTGTAGAATGCAGCTATCGATTAAAGATATGTTTCTATCTTTGTTATGATTAGGACTTATCTTGTTATTGATAGAGAAGCTGTGTGCACTATATAAACACAGTTTTGGTTTCGATTTATGTATTCATTCGAGAGAGAACATAATCAGAGAGAAGCTCTTAAGAACAGAATTTCTTGAGAGAGTTTTTGTAAGCTAGCAGCTCTTAAGAACATCAGAATTTCTTAAGAGAGTTTGTAACAGTTTTATATCAAAGTTAATAAAGCTGTTATTGTTATTGTTATTGATCTTTCATATTTGTGTTATATAAAGTCGAGAATCTTATACAATTGTATTCAACCCCCTTCTACAATTGTTATTTACTGGGCAACAGTATGAACAACACCCACGTGTACTTGGAGTAGTCATCCACCATCACCAATGCATATCTTTTTCTTGAAAGTGGCATAACATTGACTGGACCAAATAAATCCATATGAATTAGCTGTAATGGTTCAGCAATGTTTGTCATTCATTTGCTTCTATGTGATGCTTTCTTCGACTTCCCCTTTTCACATGCTTCACATAGTCCCTCCTGATTGAATTCCATCAGGGGCAACCCTCTCACTAACTCTCTCTTTACCAAAGAGTTCATAGTTTTGAAGTTCAGATGTGAGAGCTTCTTATGCCATAGCCAACTTTGTTCTGAAGATGCCTTTCCATAGAAACATGTAACTTCTCCTTCACGGGTAGAACTTAAGTCAGCTATAAACAAATTTCCTTTTCTCACTCCCAGTATAGCAAGCTTCTCATCCTTCCTGTTTGTGATCAAGCACTTGTCTTTTCTGAAATCTACATTGTAGCCTTTATCACAGAATTGACTGATACTTAGAAGATTGTGCTTTAATCCTTCAACAAGAGAGATGTTCTCAATGATGACATTTCCAATTTTCAATTTACCATATCCCGTAGTGAATCCTTTGATGTCATCTCCAAAGGTTACAATCGGACCGGTCTTCTTAACCACCTCTGTAAGCAGGGACTCTTCACCTGTCATGTGTCTAGAACAGCCATTATCCAGAATCCACACGACCTTTGAGCTTTTAACCTTACCCTGCAATCACAGATTGATTAAGCGGACTTTGGTACCCAAAATTATTTGGGTCCTGAAGGTTTAGATACTTTAACAGGAGTAACATTCAATTTAGTCTTACCCTGTTTGATATTCATAGTATCTGTGGATTTAACATTAACAGTGCTTTTGCTACTATCATTCATCAACTTAAAATAAGAATGCATGATGTTCTACTTACATAGCAAACACTCTTTATTTCCACAGGGTTCATGAAGATCAGGCATGTCAAACATGTTAGCATTTCAGAAGTATTAGCAGTTACTACTTTAACCTTTTTACAAGCATGTGTAAGGTGTCTAGAAGAATTACAGATAGTGCACAACTTTCTAGATGCAATGGGAGAAAATGGAACAATTTCCTGATTAACAATCTTCTTTTTCCCATTCCTGTTCTTTTTAGCATTACTAACTAAGTCACCTATTTCAGTTTTAGGTATTACAGTTTTTACTGAATTCCTAGGCAACTTAGTCTTTACCTCTTTTTCCTTCAATAAATCCTCCTCAAGCAATTATTGTCTTATGTAATGGTCATCCTCATGAAAAGGTTCTGAGAGGGGCTTGACAAAGACTGGACTGGCCACATTCTTAAGAATATGTGGAATATCCTTCTTGACAACAGAAGATGTCACAGGAAATTCCAGAGTCCTTTTCCCAGCCTTTTTGGAGTAGTCAAGTCCTATAGCAGTTTTATTACCCTGGGTCTGAGTATCAATGATCTCCTTAGCAATCAGGGCGGAATTCTTAAAAGTATTCAGCTTCAAATCTAAATCTGAAATCTGCTTCTTGAGGATAGTTTCTATCTCATCATTACACTTGACCTTGTTCTCTAAGTACGCATTATTTTTCTTAAGATCTTCTAATGTGACAGCTACAAGCTCTAGTTCTTCATTTTTAGATTCTAGTTTTTTAATCTTAAGAACTAGTTTAGCATTTTCCATTTCTGATGCTAGCCTGCTTGTGTGTACATTAAACAATTCTACACTTAGATATTGCACAGTTTTCTTGTACTCAGAATTAGACATGTCAATTGTTGTTAAGATAGGTACCTGAGATAATTGCGGTGATTCCTCTGAAGAGTCAGCCACTAGGGCAACATTTACATATTCATCCTCTTCATCTGAATCAGTATCATCCCAGTGTTTTCGTTCTGCTATATAAGCTTTCCCTTTCTGTTTTCCAGAAAATGCCTCCAGTTGTTGTTTAAGCTTGGCATTCTCCTTCTTCAAATCCTCATAAGAGTCTTTCCTTTCATAGACCTCTTTCTTGTCTCTTGCTTGACGAGGCTTCCGGCATTCAGTGGCGAAATGCCCTAACTCATTGCAGTTGTAGCATCTTGATTTGCTTCTATCAATCATGCCAGTCTTGTAGCCTCCCTTAAAGCCTGTACTAGGTGCATACTTGCTCTTCTGGAATCTGTTGGTTGAGCCCTTGAACTTGTACTTAGGGTTTCTCTTGAAACGAATATGACTAAACTTTGCAGCTAAGTACGCCATGGTTTTGTCTTCCATTTGCTCAAGCTCTTCTAGGGTGTAGTAATCACTTTCATCAACACCCAGATTCACAGAATCCATCTCAGCTTCTATGATCACCTCCTTTCCAGCTCTAGGGGTTTGAACCTGAATATCAGAAGTTGTTGGTTCATCCACTACAAGTGTTGTTGATCTCAAAAGTACATTGTGCTTGTTATCCACTGTCCCTGGTCCGTAGATTATCACTCGTTGTTCTTGCTCCATCTCATAAGTCTTCAACTTGCCATAGATCATCTCTAATGACATCTTTGTGAAGTCAATTTTTTCCCTTATGGATGAGGACTTGTGTTCTACATGATGGGGCAGCGTCATCATGAACTTCCTGTTGTTTTCTCTCAGTGGATAGGTCTTTCCTTTCATTGCCAATTCATTGAGAAGCTTAGTATATTTCTCAAAGACTTGAGTTATATACTTTCTCCTGGAAGAGACCTAAACGCTTCGTACTGAGAAGTCAGGATGTTCAATCTGTTTTCCTGCATGTCTTCAGTTCCTTCCATTATCAAGGTAATGGTATCCCACATATGTTTCCCGCTTGTACAGTTCATCAGCTGATAGCTCATTTCCTTGTCTGCGGAGTCTGCCAATATCAACATCAAACATGTGTCCAATCGAATCAGTTCTTTGTCAGAATCTGTATACTCAGTGATATCCTTAGGTTGGGTGCCTTGAGGAATCCTGCTACCATCAGGAGATGTAGATTCATTAACTGGTTTCATTGGTATAAACGGTCTGTTCTCTAATATGCCAATATACAACGGATTAGATGCCTTGATAAATAACAGCATTTTCATCTTCCACAAACCGAAATCATCTCTTGTAAACGGGGGAACTTTAATACCAGCGGTTTTCTTTGGAGCACTCATGGTTTCTGAAAATTTCAAATCATTTAAAATTCAAGAAATTCCAATTAAATGAAAAAATTTGAAAGTTAAAAAATTTGCTTCGAATTTTCACGTTACGTTTGATTTTGGTCTCATTCACCGGATCTGATTTGTACGTCAATCAACCTCTCTATGATACCAATTGTTAGGTCCAAAGTATCGTAGAAGGGGGGGTTGAATATGATACCTACAAATAATTCAATTTCGTTCACGGATTAATCATTCAGTTCTATAACGAAATCAAACACACCAAACCAAACCAAGAGTCGGGGAATATATCTTTTTATAAATATAAACCTCGAGGGGTGCTTCAACTTCTAATCCGTAGATTAGCTTCAATGAGTTCTAGGTTATTCACAATCAATACAATGATAGAGTTCAAGCAATATTAATTTCTCTGTAATCTCTCTGGCTCGATCGCTCTCTTAGTAATTGCTACTGTAAATGAACCTCGACTGAAGAAGACACTTCTTCACTCTGTTAGTAATTGTAGGCTTTGTTTTTGAAAACTATTGAACCAAACTTGAAGAATCAATCTTGGTCGTCCATCTTCAAAATCAACCTGACAACAAACATACTTTCCACCTGCTCCCTAATTTAAAAACCATCAAATGAATTAAATTAATTTACCATTCGATAGTTTTTATTCAAAACTATCGAATACCAAATTAATCTAATATGGTTTTCTGTGAATCACTTTTCATCTCATTCGATGGTTTTCTTAAATGAAAAACCATCGAATCATTTTCTTCTCTTGATCTTTTAATAATTCCTTCTGAGCTCCTGGGTGTTTAAGTAATAGACTGTTAGGCCGAATACACAATATAATCAAGTATGTATATGAGAATAACAATCAAGAACACTTTTTATAAATCAACAAACTGTAATTATATTAACAGTTTCTCTCTTTATGATGTTAATGAATCACAAAGAGCTACTAGGTTACAAGAATAATATTTCCATAATCGCATCCCTTCTAGGGATAACCTATCTGTGTTTATATAGTACACAGTTACACAATCCTTATCTAATTGATACTCCTATAAATTAGCTATACAATTCATATCAATTAAGGATTGCTTCAGTCTTCTATTCCGTTTCCTTAGCTGTATCAATATATTCTGCTTCTTTCCATCTTCAGAATATATTGCTTCTAGAATCTTTATCTTTGCACCGACAGCTAAGTCAACTATCACCACGTCAGACTTTATCAAACTCTGACTGGCTTCAATGTAAACTCTTCACCCAGTCAGACTTTATCAAACTCTGACTGGCTTCTAGATAAACTCTGATATGTACCTGGTACTTAAACACTGATGAACAAACGTCAGCAATTATATCTAACAATCTCCCCCAACTTGTGCATAATAAAAAATGTACAAGTTAAACAGATAATTGATGATGTCAAAACATATAACAAATGCAGTGTTTAAAATATAGCAGAGTTTAATTTTAAAACAGAGTTTAAATTTAACTTAGAATAGAAAACATAAAAACTTATAGTCAGACTTTACTGAATTTCTTGGATATCAGGTACAGTCCTGATATAATCTGACAGCAATCTCTTCTCAGCTCGATCTAGTTCAGCAATCATATCCTTCTTCAGCTCCTTCAATTCTGGTTCATCTTCACCAATTTGATAAATGGCAGCCCTTAAAGAATAGATGCTGTTCTTGTTCATTTCATTGCCAAGTCTGATATAAAAAGCCTTATCAGACTCTAGATTGAACTCTAGAACTTTCTTATCTAGTGCAGTCCTGAATCTAGCACTATTTTTCTTCATTTCCACCAACTTTCCATGTGCATCTCTGTACTTAGGAATATATGCACTGGAAACACTTCCTCCAAAAAGAACTTTCGATTTCATCATTCTGTCTTTTAAAACCAGAGCAGCATTATGAGTATTTCTATTTTTGATCTTCAAGAGATATAGAACATACTCTAGCTCTTCCCATAATTTCAGACGAATATCATCTTCTCCAATTCTGTAAACTCTGCCATCAGCCATAAAGTATAATAAAAACTCCTTCTTCAAGCCTCTATGGTAAATCATCTGAACAGATTCTAGTTTATCAAGGTTTTCTTGAGTAACCCCAACACCAGGTTCTGCCAGTGATGTATGATCTAAAGGACTATTATTAACTCTTTTCTCTTGATGGGAACCCAAACCAGATTTATCATAAGATTGTTTTCCAAGTACTGTTCTGGTTTGTAGAAAGTTCACCTGGCTAGGCTTCAGAGTTTCAGGTAATGAAGATCTTTTGAAACCTTGGAGTGGTGAAGATAGCTGAGTTTGCACAACTTGAGCATTGTCAGAGGTTGGCACATTCTTAACAATAACATCAACTTGAGCCTTGTCAGAGGTTGATTTAGCTTCAAAAACTTCAACTTGAGCTTTGTCAGAGGTTGAATAATTCTTCTTTGGTAACTGTTCTTCTTCTACCAGTATACCCTTTCCTTTACCAGCATTTGTAATCACAGGCCTCCTGGTGTATTGTATACTCTGTTGAGTATTTTCTTTAATAGAAATTCCAGTTTCTTTCTTTCTAGGAGCCTTGATTTCCTTCTTCTTGTAGATTCCAGCTTCAAGATTCTTCTTGTGTTCTTCAGCAAGCATTTGCTCTTCAGCTTGGATATCTTCAATTGTAACATCTTTTCCATGTTCTGCCATAAACACCTTAGTAGCAATTTCCTCATCTGTGGTAGGCTTATCAGAGATTATCAAACTTTTGAATCTTGAACCACTGGCAGAGTTTGCATTTCCCTTTCCAGAGTTTGATCTTCTATCAGAGTTTGATCTTCTTGGAAGTAGTCTTCTATCAGAATTTAATCTTAAACTCTTTCCATCCCCTCCCTTGTTTCCACCATCATTACCATCATCCCTCCGTCTCAGAGTTTGCATTTGTCACTTGGTACACTCTCCCCCTTTTTGACATCATCAGAAAGTAGTACTGATGTCAACAACTCAATTGCATTAGAAATTGAAGTCAGTTGGGCAGACATAGCAGTCTGGTTGTCCTCAACTTTCCCAAGCCTCTTCTGAATTTCATCAGAGTCCTTAGCTTGCTTCTTGAACATAGAATTGTAGTAAGCTCTATCATTTTTGAGAGTAAGATCTCTCAGACCAACTTCATTCCTCAAAGCAGTGACTTCCTTATGAGACTCATCAAATCTGTTGTGGAGATATTTAATTTGAATCACAGTAGCCTTTAGACTTGTAAGAATATCAGGATTTGAAATTGTCTTCACAGAATCACCAAGAAAATCAGCAACCCTCTGTGCTGAAAAGATACAATCGGCATCAGCCCATCTATTGTAGTACATATCCTGATAATGCTCAGCCGTAGCTCGATTGACCTCTCTTTGCTCATCAGAGTTTGCTTGACTCTCAAATAACTCCTCTTGTGAATGATCAGAACTATCATCATCATTATCATCATCTGCTGTATTCTCGGCAGGAACATTCTCAGCAGCAGTTTCAAAATTACTCTGTGCAGCTTCAACAATAACTTTCTCTGCAACAGGTTCTGGAATCTCAGAGTTTGCAACAAACTCTGTTTCAACAGGAACAGACTCTGCCATAGCTTCATCGAAATTCTCTACAGCAGCTTCAGTAGTTATCTGCTCAGCTTTATTAGTCTCAGAGTTTGTAACAAACTCTGCTTCTATGGGAACATTCTCTGTTGCATCCTTGTCAGCAACATCAGGATTTACAGCAACAGTTTCTATAGCATTAGCAGCTAAAGTCTGATCGACTTCCTCACCTTTCTCAAATTCAAAAGAAATTATTTCTGTGTGAGAAGCCATAGATTCTTCAATTTCAGCAGTATCTTGATCAGCTTCCAAACCCTCTGTAAAATGTTCAGAGTTTATAAAGATGTTTGCTTCAACTTCCATATGAAATCCTTGTGGCTCAAAATACTCAGCCTCAATATTTTCTGTAGCCTCCTGAACAATAATTTCAGGAGCTTCATCTGCAATCTCAACATGTGCTCTATCCTCTGTGGACATAGTAGCTTCATTTGCAGCTTCCTCAACTACATCATCAGCCTTTAATGTAGGAGCTTCTACATCAGCACTTACCATTTCAGGCATAGATGCTGCTTCAGCAACATTTTCCTCAAAAACTCTGTCCAGATTGACAGCTTCAGCATTTACATTGGATGCACCAAAGAGATGTGCAGCCACCAATCTTCTTTTTCTCTGATGAAGAGTTTCATCATCAGTTTCACTCTCCTCATCAGCATTATCAGACTTTGCCCTGTTGGCCCTTCTTTTCTTTAACCTTTTCTTCTGAGGCATATCATCAGTATTTGATGCCCCAGCTTCAGTTTCTGATGGCTTCACTCTTGCAGACTTAACGGCCCTTACCTTAGACTTCTTTGACCTCTGTGATTGAGACACAGAAGGTCCAGCTTCAGCGTTTGCAAGTTGTTGTTGTTGTAAGTTGACCAGGAATTGTTGCACAGACTCAGGTAGCAACAAAACACCAACATCTCCTTTCTTGTTATCTTTATTGGTTAGATCAGAGAATATGCGTTTATGTAATTTAAAACAAGGAATCACATCATTCTCATCTATCTCTACGTCAGAAACACATTCAGAGAATATCAATTGACAAAATCTTGCAAAATAGACTACACCTCTGTTTTCATTCATTTTCTCACCTATATTATTTAGAACTAGCCTAGCAACATCAAAATTACCTCCATAAAGAAGAGAATACCCGATTTGCAGACTATCCGTGGGAATAGCATCCCAATTCGTGCATTTCTTGCCGAACGCCCTTGTTATGCAGTCGAAAAAGAAACTCCATTCTTTTCTCAAGAGCGGTCGCTTCAACTGACCAAGCTTTATCAGTGGTCCAGAGTATCCTATTTCCCTCATCATTCGAACTAACTCAGAATCCCCAACAGAGATTGTGAAAGCATTAAAGTCTTCAAGGCCCAGAGCATCACGAACAGTTGTAGGAGTAACTACAAACTCTTCTCCTTGAAATTCAAAGATAATAGATGGAGACCCAGACTCTCCTCCATTGTCATAAGTACCTGTCTGCCAAAAAGATCTGATTTGAGATGCAGACAGCTTCAACGGTGCGGTGAGAGCAGTTCCAACATCAGAGTTTGACAAGAAATCTTGAATCAAATGAAACGCCTCCGGTGCGTTCTCATTTGCCAAAGGAGCAGCATAGTTATTTGGGACGAATTCTAACCCAGAAGCAGTAAACATTGTAGTAGCCATTAGAAAAGTTTAGAAGAAAGATAGAGAAAAGTATCGAATGTATGCAGTGAAAGTGTTTGAGACAGTGTTTGTGAGTAAAAACTTATGAAAAGATGAAGTGTGTAAAAGAATGAACCGTTTATGTGTAGTAAGTTTAAATAATAACAGTGAAAATTAAAACCCAATCGTTTTAATCATTACTACACACAGCAGGCGTCTTTGAAAAATGTGTGAGTGGGACAGATGTCAAACATGTATACGCTGACAGCTGTATGTAACAACTTCCAATACACACGCGCAGTAAAAATAGCCATAATTACCGCTTTCCACACTGTTCAAAACACTCAACCTCTCTCTCCTCTGTTTAATACAAATTTGAACCGTTTGTACTCATACTCTTTCGTATTTCTAAACAATTGTCTAATCTCAAAATTATAAAATGTCTGAAACAAAGAAATCATTTTAATCATCAGAGATTAAAACAAAATTACCTCGGCGTATTTCTCACAATACATCAGTGTTTACCATTTGTCCTTCTTTGTCAATAAACTCTTTTCTCAAACTGTACAGGTGTGAATAATTATGTGTGATATAGCAGAGTTTACTGAATTTGAATATTTAGACCATCTCAAAGTGCATAAAATCCACAAACTTAAGTAGTAAAAACTGGTTGCCTAAACTCTCATGTAAAACATAAAATCTGATTTTTATATCTAAACTCTGTATTTTGATATCCTTTCATTTGGATATATCTTTTATTCTTCACCTCCTTCATATATATATATATATATATATATATATATATATATATATATATATATATATTATTTTTAATTTTTCCAGTAATCAGTGGTTGGCACTAGTCACCAAAAATCAAAGATTTTAGCCCTTATTTCATACAATAAGTTCCTGGATCTTCCTAGGCACAACATGATCTCAAAGGAATTTGTGCTCTTTTTGGCATCTTTTGATTTGAGGGTGAATTATTTATAATTAATAATCAGAGTTTAGACTTTTCATCAGTTAATGTATTTAATTTATGAGAGAAAATGCAAACAGCTAATACAACTTCAGTGTATAGAATCAATAAACTAAGAGATGCTATAAATATAGAGACAGTATCATGCTGTGTTAACTTACTGCACATATTTGAGATCAGAATCTAAACAACTCTTAAGGATTCACAATTACTTACTGAGAATTATGTTTCATACAAATTTCTTCATTGGTCCATATGTTTCAGACAAAATTACAATCAGAGTATAGCATTAGACTGTAACTATCAGAGTATGACCAACACTTTATGACTTACAGAGTTTAGCATCAGAGTTTACTTTCAGAGTTTATGACACTGGTACTCATAACAGTTAATACATGCAAGGAATCATGAGCATTAAAAATCAAACATGTATAGTTTTTGAGTCTAACCCGTATCTCTAGTCGAAACCAGAGATCATTCCAAGTTCATTTACCAATCTTGTAAAAGTAGCTTCACTCAAAGGTTTGGTGAAGATATCTGCAAGTTGTTGGTCTGTAGACACAAAATGAAGCTCAATGTTTCCTTCTTCCACATGTTCTCTGATAAAATGATACCTTATGCTGATGTGCTTGGTCATGGAGTGCTGTACTGGATTTCCTGTCATAGCAATAGCACTTTGGTTATCACAGAAAATAGGTATTTTAGAGTACCTCAAACCATAATCCAGCAACTGATTCTTCATCCACAGAATCTGTGCACAACAGCTACCAGCAGCTATATACTCTGCTTCTGCTGTGGATGTGGAAATTGATTTCTGTTTCTTGTTGTACCAAGAAACCAATCTGTCACCTAAGAATTGACAGCTTCCACTTGTACTTTTTCTGTCTATCTTACAGCCTGCAAAATCTGCATCAGAGTAACCAATTAACTTAAACTCTGATTCTCTAGGATACCACAGACCCAAGGTTATGGTTCCTTTGAGATATTTGAAAATCCTTTTTACAGCTGTTAGATGAGGCTCTCTGGGATCTGCTTGAAATCTTGCACAAAGACATGTTGCATACATGATATCAGGTCTATTTGCAGTAAGATACAGTAAAGACCCTATCATTCCTCTGTAGTTTGTCATATCTACTGAGGCTCCTGTGTCTTTGTCTAGCTTTGTTGCAATAGCCATGGGAGTTGTAGCAGATGAACTATCAAGCATACCAAATTTCTTGAGAAGATTTCTGGTATATTTTGCTTGATTGATAAAAATACCATCATCTGTTTGCTTGACCTGTAAGCCTAGAAAGTAACTAAGCTCTCCCATCATGCTCATTTGGTACCTGGATTGCATAAGCTTTGCAAACTTCTTACAAAGTTTGTCATTAGTAGATCCAAAGATAATATCATCTACATAAATTTGAACTAAAAGCAAATCATCACCAGAATTGAAATAAAACAAGGTTTTATCAATTGTACCTCTTGTGAATCCACTTTCTAAAAGAAATTGAGCAAGAGTTTCATACCATGCTCTTGGTGCTTGCTTTAGTCCATATAATGCCTTGTCAAGCCTGTAGACATAATCTGGATGCTTGGGATCTACAAATCCTGGTGGTTGTTCAACAAACACTTCTTCTTCAAGCTTCCCATTGAGAAAAGCACTTTTCACATCCATCTGAAAGACTTTAAACTTCTTGTGTGCAGCATAGGCCAGAAAAATTCTTATGGCCTCCAATCTTGCAACTGGAGCAAAGGTTTCATCATAGTCAATCCCTTCCTGTTGTGAATAACCTTTAGCCACAAGTCTAGCCTTGTTTCTTGTAATCACACCTTCACTGTCAGTCTTGTTTCTGAAAACCCACTTTGTACCTACAATTGATCTATTCTTTGGTCTAGGTACAAGTGTCCAGACTTCATTTCTTTCAAATTCATTTAACTCTTCTTGCATTGCTGTAATCCAATTAGCATCTTGAAGAGCTTCCTCCACTTTCTTTGGTTCTGTTTGAGACAAGAAAGCATGATACAGACACTCATTATTTGTTGCACTTCTAGTTCTCACACTAGCATCAGGATCTCCAATTATGAGATCAGGTGTGTGTGCCTGTGTCCACTTTCTTGCTGTTGGTAAGTGGTTTCTTGCATCATTATTGGATCCTCCCCCTTGATCCATGCTCTCCTGATTCATAAGTTGACTTTCTGCAGCATCTGAGGCTCCCCCTGAATTGGATGGCTCAGAGTTTGAACTGTCAGAGTTTGAATCAGTTTCCTCAACTGACTCACTTGCAGTGTCTTGTTGAGCTTCTTCACGCTCTCCCTCAACTGGTTCTCTATTTTGTTCAATTTGAGAATTTTCGGTTTCTCCAGTATTTACCAGTAGAGGTTCAGAGTATGCTTCGTCAGAGTTTATCAGAACCGCTTCATCAGAGTTTGTCGGTACTGCTTCATCAGAGTTTACATCATCAGAAAATAAACCTTCATTTTCAAAGCGCAGTTGATCATGTTCAATTTCATCTTCAAGTCCAGTTATTTTCTTGTCATCAAATGACACATGTATGGATTCCATGATCACTTTAGTTCTCAGATTGTAAACTCTGAATGCTTTTGTTGATAATGGATAGCCAACAAAGATTCCTTCATCAGCTTTTAACTCGAACTTAGTCAACTGTTCAGGATGAGTCTTCAACACAAAGCATTTGCATCCAAATATATGAAAATATTTCAAATTTGGCTTCTTATTTTTCACCATCTCATATGGTGTTTTCCCATGCTTGTTAATCAGTGTAGCATTTTGAGTAAAACAAGCAGTTTGAACAGCTTCTGCCCAGAAATAAGTTGGTAACTTTGCTTCATCAAGCATAGTTCTGGCAGCTTCAATTAGAGTTCTGTTCTTTCTTTCAACTACACCATTCTGCTGTGGAGTTCCAGGTGCAGAAAACTCTTGTTTCACTCCTCTTTCCTTGCAGAAAGCTTCCATGATTGAGTTTCTGAATTCAGTTCCATTATCACTTCTTATAATTTTCATTTTGCGCTGTGATCCTTTGTCCAGTAGGTTTACATGATCCATCAGAGTTTGAGCAGTTTCATCCTTCTTTGATAAGAAATACACCCATGTATATCTAGTATATTCATCAACAATTACTAGAGCATATTTCTTTCTGCCCATAGACATCACATTCACTGGTCCAAAGAGATCAACATGTAGAAGATGATAAGGTTCCACTACTGAAGATTCAGATTTGCTCTTGAAAGATGACTTCCTTTGCTTGGCCTTTTGACAAGAATCACACAGACCATCTAAGCTTAGTATTGACTTTGGAAGTCCCCTTACAAGATCTTTTCTTATTAGCTCATTAATGTTGTTCAAATTGAGATGAGAGAGCTTCTTATGCCAGTTCCAACTCTCTTCATTTGACATTCTTGCAGTCAGACACACTGTTTTTCCATCAGAGTTTGTTACCAAACTTGCTTCATAAATATTGTTGCGCCTGTTTCCAACTAGAACAACTTTTCCAGTAGATTTACTGATAACTTCACAGTATTCAGTATAAAAATCTACATGGTTTCCTCTGTCACAGATTTGACTCACAGATAGCAGATTATGCTTGAGTCCTGAGACTAGAGCTACATTTGTGATGATGACACTTCCAAGATTAATATTGCCATATCCCAGAGTGTGTCCTATGTTGCCATCTCCATAGGAAACCTTTGGGCCAGCCTTCTCCTCAAAGTCTGATAGCAGGGCTTTATTTCCAGTCATATGTCCTGAGCATCCACTGTCCAAGATAAGTGTGCTCTCTTTTATACCCTGCAATCACAAACAAACACTAAGTGTTAGTTTTAAGGACCCGGACTTTCTTGGATCCTTTGTCTTTCTTAACAGTGTTAGCTTTTGCAGCGGAATCACTATCAATAGAGTTTAAACTAACATTGTCAGACTTTACACTTGCAGAGTTTGCCCTAACCCACTTTAAGTTGGGCTTTGGCTCATAATAGTTATGATAAATAGCATGATAACTCTTACAAGTATAAATAGAATGCCAAGTGCTCCCACAGTGTGTGCATAAAGTCTGTGGTTTAACCCTTACATAATCATTCTTTACTCCTGATGTAGAAGGTAAAGAATTAATATGTTTGTTCTTATTGCAAAATCCAGCAAGATGGTTAGTACTACCACAATTATAACATGTTTTCCTTGGAGCAGCAGCAGTAGGCAAATGATTATTTCTTTTATTTATGCCTATCTTTCCATTCCTATTCTTCTTGGACCCTTTTGGTTTCATGGCAGATTTTACCTCTTTGAGCTTATGATTGAACTGTTTTCCTGTCATCAAACCAACATTAACCTGTTTTTCACAAGTTTTTACTGGCTTTCTAACAGCTTCTAATTCCATAAGATTTTCTGTTATAATATTTTCCTGTTTTTCACAGGTTTCATCTGATTCCATATCAGCTTCTCTTACTACAACAGATTTTAACTTATTGGTTTCTTGAACAAATTTCACAGGTTTAAGTTGTGGTTTAACCTTAACTTTGTCTTTAAACCTAAGTTCATCATTTTCACAATAGCCTAAACCTACAGAATCTGTCTGAAACACTTGATAAGTGTCTCTTCCAGAGTTTGTCCAAGTCTTGATTATTTTTCTTTCTTTTTCAAGATCAGATTCTAGTTGCTTATATCTTTTGAGCAACTCCTGTTCAACATAAACAGCATCATCTCTTTCTTTTTGAATTTGCTTCATATTTTCAAGTTCTCCTTCAAGAAACTTGTTTCTATCTTTAAGACTAAGATTCTCAGATTTAATTCTCTCATTCTCTAAAGTCTGATCCCTATAACTAACATGTACGCTTTTCAGATATACTCTTAATTCAGATATATTATCAGTATCATAAGCATAAGTAGTTAGGGGTACCTTATTTTCAGATGATTCAGTCTCATCTTTGACAGTTGCCATGAGAGCATAATTTACTCCATCATCAGAGTCTGAAGTATCTGCCCAGTCTTTGCCTTTAGAGATGAGTGCTTTCTCAGATTTGCCTTTCTTGCACTCTGGGGCATAGTGACCCATCTCCTTACACTTGTAGCACTGGATTTCAGATTTATCTTTCTTGCCAGACTTGATCTCCCTTCCATCAGAATTTCTAAAACTTTTCCTTTCAGAGTTTGAATCTTTCCTTGAGAATCTCTTTCCTTTCTTGAAGTTCTTGAATCCCATCTTCTTGAAGGTTTTCACCATCAATGCAGCCATTTGCATCATCTGTTCTTCATCATCCTCAGAGTCAGAAGCTTCATCAGAGTTTGAGTCATCATCAGAGTTTGATGACTCACTTTCAGATTTAATGACTAAAGCCTTTCCCTTGGCTTTCTTCCTTGATGATTCCTTCTTGATGGGCTTCTCCTTAACTTTGAGAGCAACAGATTTTGACTTCTTGCTTGATCTTCTATTTCTTTGTTCTATTTCCAATTCATGAGTTTTCAGTAACCCATAAATCTCATCAAGTTCAGTTTCAGCAAGTTCGTAATTATCTCTTATAGTTGTTGTCTTCAAATCCCATCTTTCAGGTAAAGATAAGAGAAATTTGAGATTTGATTCTTCAAGATCATATTCTTTATCAACTAGAGATAAATCATTCAGTAGTTTACAGAATCTGTCATATGTCTCAGTCAAGGTTTCATTGGCTCTTGAATCAAAGTGCTCATACTCCTGAGTGAGTATTGTTTTCATGTTCTTCTTTATAGCAGTGGTTCCTTGACACCTGACTTCCAAAGCATCCCAGCTTTCTTTTGCAGTTTTGCAACCAATTACTCTGTTAGACATAACATTATCTAAAGCACTGTGGAGAAGATGTCTAACCTTTGCATCTTTTGCAATTGATGAGATGTCCTCAGGAGTCATATCTTTCTTTTCCTTTGGAACAGTCTTTTGTTCTTGACCATCAACAACAGGAGACAATTTAGTCGGCATATGAGGACCATCATTGATTCTGTCAAGATATTCTGTATCTATAGCTTCCAGAAACATGGTCATCTTCACCTTCCAAATTGGATACTCCACTGGCCTGAGAATTGGAACCCTGATTGTTTCATACCGACTCACAGAATTAGGTTTAACCTGTTCAACCTTGGGAGAAGTTTGATTTTCTTCAGACATGATTATTACTGTGTTTGAATCGAAAAACTGTATATATTAAACAGCCTTGGCTCTGATACCAATTGTTAGGCCGAATACACAATATAATCAAGTATGTATATGAGAATAACAATCAAGAACACTTTTTATAAATCAACAAACTGTAATTATATTAACAGTTTCTCTCTTTATGATGTTAATGAATCACAAAGAGCTACTAGGTTACAAGAATAATATTTCAATAATCGCATCCCTTCTAGGGATAACCTATCTGTGTTTATATAGTACACAGTTACACAATCCTTATCTAATTGATACTCCTATAAATTAGCTATACAATTCATATCAATTAAGGATTGCTTCAGTCTTCTATTCCGTTTCCTTAGCTGTATCAATATATTCTGCTTCTTTCCATCTTCAGAATATATTGCTTCTAGAATCTTTATCTTTGCACCGACAGCTAAGTCAACTATCACCACGTCAGACTTTATCAAACTCTGACTGGCTTCAATGTAAACTCTTCACCCAGTCAGACTTTATCAAACTCTGACTGGCTTCTAGATAAACTCTGATATGTACCTGGTACTTAAACACTGATGAACAAACGTCAGCAATTATATCTAACATAGACTGTATCAATTTCTTCTGAGACGATAAAACAACTTGATCTTTTTAGTGCCGGCACCTAGTGCAACTGGTCTGGTTCATAGATGAATAACACTTGATCAATTCTTCTTCTATGTCTTCAATTCAATGCTGCTGATAAGTCCTTTTGTCATTCTGGTTGCTTCAAATAAATCACTGGAATCCTGTGGTACTTAACCCTAAATCATTCACATACTTCTGTAGTCTTGAAAATCTTGTTTCTTTGATTGTCACTGAGGCTTGAACATTTTCATGAACTTCTTTCCGTGACCTGTTTACGGACTTCAAGGATACATACCGTATTTTGATTTTTTGAGTTTACCTTTTCTTCTTTGATTCTGGATTCCAGTGCTTCTGTTAATATTATTGTTTGTCTTGTCCTTTGTTGAGTTGTAGTTATCTCTTTTACATCTTATGTTACATTATGCTTTACACTATCACCTCGTGAAACGTGAACTTTACTTTATTAAAGATTTAAAGGGATCTAGTGGATCGATATCGATCCAAAAATGTCGTTTGGGGTATTATTTTCCACTAAGTATAAAAAGACGAATCGTACATTATCCTTCGTATAATCCGTATTACATATATACAAAAATATAAAAAATTTCGAACCGTGTTCTTCGTGTTCTTGAAGATTACATTCAATCTTGGAAGTGTTATTGGAATCCAAATCTCAAGTTCAAGTACTCAAATCAAAGCTCTTGATCTCTAGTTTCAGAATCTTCAAATCATATCATCATCTGGTAATTTTTCAATTTATTATGAATTTTTCAATATTCGAATTAAAATTAGGGTTCTTGTTCGAATTGGGGATTTCTTTTCTGTTGATTCTCCGTTCAATTGATTGCTTCTAACATGTTCCTAGGGTTCTAATGAGTAGGAATTCATGCTTTAATTTCATGTTTATGTTCGATTTTGAGAAATTCAATTTTAGGGTTTTTACCCGAAATTTCTTTTGCATAGTCCGTTCATATGAATGATCTGACATAGTTTTTGATAGAGGGCTTTTGTTGTATTTGTTCTTAGCTTCATTTTAACATAAAGAACGTAGAGTTTCATGTATAAATAAGCTAGATCGGAAAATTGTTTAAGCTCGCCGGAATTTGGTCGGGTTTTGGATTCCGGTGTTGTTTTTGGTATGTTTTTGATCGGAATGTATTGGTATGGTTATTATGAGTGTTTTGGTATCAAAAGCCCCAATTTTTGTTACGTTTTTGGCTCGCCGGATTCTGGAAATTTCCGGCAGTTCTTGGCGACCCGTTTCAGTTCTTCCCGACCCGTTTACCCGAATTGTTGAACTGGTTTCAATCTTCGAAACCCTAATTCATTTTCAGAAAATTGTTTTTGGATTTTATTTTTAAAAATAATTCGAAAATAGTTTAAATATTTCTAAAAATCATATTTTTATTTTAAAAATACATTTTTAAATTCAGAAAATTTTGAAAAATTATATTTAGTTATTTAAATTCGAAAACTGATTAAATTGAAATATTTTAATTATTTGTAATTAATAATTAATTAATTAAATTGATTGATTGATTAATATTGATTAATTAGGTAATTATTATTATTTAATTATTAATTGAATCTAATTAATTTAAATTAGATTTAATTATTTCTTGACTTGGTTTAATTATTTAAAAATAGTTTGAGCATCTAGAAAGTGTCAATTAATTTTATATTAATTGATTTAATTATTTTTAAATACTTATATTGGGATTAATAATCCGATTTTTGATTTAAAAAGTATTTGTGACTTATTTAAATTCAAATGAGCATCGAATATTGTTTTAAAAATATTTATAAGTGCTATATGGTTTATACGAGTTGAATAATGTGTTTTATTGTCCGTAAATGCTTTGTATGAGGGCTAGTGTCTGAGTTTTGATTTTCGTAAAATAGAACGAGCGTCTGATAAATGCTATTAAATACCCGATTACTTGTTTAGACTTAAAAATGGTTATGAGTATATGTCGAAGGTAGAACGAGGATAGTTAGACTTATTATTATGAGTTGTTATTATAGAATCGAGTTCCCGAAGCAAGGGAAATGAGAAGGTAGAGTAAGCAAGATAGACCGAAGTTAGCTACGTAGACCAGGCAAGTATATGTGCCTTTTCTTGTTGATTCAATTGATATTGTTTCCAATGATTATGCATGTTACCATCAGAACAATTCAGATTATTCAATCTTTACTCCGTATTTGAGCAACTGATGCTATTTCCTTGCATATTCCTAACTCTTTGATTAATCCACAATCATGTTGGATATCAGAAACCTTCACCTTCAATTCAGTTTATATTGATGATAACCATTGTTGACCTTCTTAAATAAGTACGTTGTACCATTGAAACCATTCCGAATCTATTTCTCGAACTTCATTTGATATTGAGTAGTTGAAGCTCTTTTGCAACGATTATATATTGTCATTGTGTACTTATCTTGTGATGCATATTATTGCTTATACTCTGTGATAGAATTGGCATGTTTTTAAAAATGGGACCAATAATGGTCGGGATAATTTAAGGCCAAGATGGCCATGGATCCTAGTGGAGGACTTTGTTATAAGAAAGTCCGGGGTTGATGCGTGACTGATCAGCAGCTCAACCTTTTGATTTGAAAAATGTAGAAGTCCAATTCTAATCCCTTTTACTCCCATTGGGATTGTTAAAAGGCATATGTTTAGCTTAAACCTTGTTGACTCAGATAATTGTGATCTTCCTTTCATTATGGAACTGTGATTGATATATATTATGCTTGATGAGCACTTGTGGCTCATACTTGTTTTGTTTCTAATCCTATTCCAGTGAAGCGAGAATATGAGCTGACACAAGCGTGAGCGATAGTTCTCCAGCAGATAGGAGACCACCTCGAGTGGTTGTCATTGGTAGGGTAGTTGTCTATTTTGTTAGTTAGACTAGACGTCTAGCTTTGAACTTTAAGTTGTGTAATATTAATAACTCTGAAAACTGGTTTGTAATAGAACTTAGAAGCTTGTTCAATGCCATAATCTGGACGCGGTCTTGGTTAAGGGGTGTTTTATGTTATTATTATATTATGCATGTGTTATATCCAGGTATATTGTGTTTTGTTGGTCGAGTGACTCCCCAAACCTGTGCCCGGGTTTGGAGGACGTCACACTGATCTTCAAGCTTTCTGTCACAAGAATGCGCTTTTGGTGACAGTAAGAAATCCCTTCCCCGCAATAGATGCTGTCAGGAGTTCCAAACTTGCTGTCAGGAGAATAGAGAGTTGTTGTCTCAAGGCTTCCGCCAATGTTGTTGTCATAGTGAATATGATGTCTTGACTTGCAACCTGATGTCTTCTTCTAACCTTACTGTCTTATTCTTGTTGTTATCCTGATATATTCCTTGAGGCTTGAACAAAATAATGAACTTCTTCCAAGATTTATAAACAAGTTTATTACAATAAATGAAATGGCTACAAGAACATACTCTGGATGTGACAGTATGTTCTACTTAATAAAATTAAGTATTACAAAACATAGAGTTAAGTTGTCTTCTAAGCTATCACCCATAAATCCTAACAGATCTAGATTGCTTTTCTTGTAATGATAAACCTATCTGTATAGCAATTTAGGTAAGACACACGGGTAGGTAAATTGTAAGGAGCTGCCACATGAAAATGACAGCAGCTCCACAAACCCGTGTGATAGAGATAGGATTAGTTTACTTAGACTATCTCTCATTCTAGACTATGTATAACTTGAGGAATCGAAGCTTGAGCAAAAAAATACTTTTCTCTCAAGGTTGTAGCAACACTTTCGTAAGATAAATAAAATATTTATTTTGTGAGAAAACTACTTGTGATTGCATTTCTTCTACTTATAGGATTTAATCTTAGTTTTAGTTGTTGAAGCATAGATTGAATTTTATCAGTATTGCATTCAACCCCCCTTCTGCAATACTCAAGGACCAACAACTAGTATCAGAGCTACAGATTGATAAACAAATCTGAGATCATGACGAGTATACAGAAATCAAGTAGTATCAAGATCCCAGCTTTTGATAAAGAGAACTACAATGTTTGGAAAAGAAAAATCCTGTTGTTTATCAAAGCTGCGAATCCACTATACATGGGAATCCTCGAGAATGGTCCTTTTATTCCCCAGAAAGAAATTGCAGCCTTAACGGTTGATGGTGTTTTTATTCCAGCATATTGGGTTGCCAAGAAGCCATCTGAGTTTTTAGATCCAGAAAAAGAAAAGATGGTACTAGATGACTACTTGCAACTCATTCTGCTTGATTCTCTTACTTTGGATAAAGCCATGTGTGGGAATGTTATTGGATGTGCATCAGCCAAGGAAATATGGAACAAGATTGAGCTGTTATGTGAAGGAAGTGAAGAAGTTAGAGAAAACCAAAGATAGATACTTGTCTCCCAGTATGAAGCCTTCATGGCAAATCCAGGTGAAGAATTGACACCAATGTTTGAAAGATTTAGCAAACTTCTCACTGAACTCCAGATTCATGGTAAGTTCTATGAGAAGAAGGAACTCAATGTCAAGTTCTTACTCACCCTTCCTGAGCATCTTGAGCACAGAATTACAGCAATAAGAGAAGGAAGAGATCTGAAGAGTGTGTCTCTTGAAACACTGTATGGAGTGCTCAAGTCATATGAGCTAGAATTCTTTCAGAAAAGAGCCATACAAAATGGATCTAAGGGAAAAATGGAAAACATGTCTGGTGCTCTTGTAGCTCATGAGCCAAAGGTTACCCTGCCTAGTGAATCAGTTCAAATCATTCAACCAACTCAAGTGTCTTCCTTATAGATTGAAGAGGTGGTTGATGATGAGGAGAAGGTAGTGCTGCAACTGGATGATGTTGAAGATGAGGACTTCTATTCAATAGAAGAGATGGAGAAGATGGACAATCCAACCATGGCTTATATGGCAAAGAAGTTCAAGAACTTAAGATTCAGAAGAAACAAGCCATACAAGCCTCAGGGTCAGACATCAAGGTTCAGCAAATGGAATTTCTCCTAGACTGCTGGCAATTCTACAAGAGGAGGATACAAAACTGGAATGGTGGATAGGTCTAAATTCAGATGCTACAACTGTAATGAGCTTGGTCATTTTGCTACTAAATACAGAAGGCCAAAGCAAAATCATAAAATGGATAGAGGGTCAAGTGGACAGTACAAAAGAGGACAAGGAAGAGCCTATGTGGCTGAAGGTAGATGTTAGGATGAGTCTGATGAGGAAGAGGAAGAAGAATATGTGAATTTAGCCCTCATGGCTAAATCTGATGATGACTCAACAAGCCCTTCAATTAAGGGCAAGAAAAAGGAACAGGTTGTGTGGATCATTGACAGTGGTTGCTCAAGACACATGACTGGTGATAAAGCCCTGCTATCACATTTTGTGGAGAAAGCTGGCCCAATCATAACCTTTGGAGACAATAGCAAAGGTTACACAGTGGGATATGGCTGTTTGGAAATAGGGAATGTTTTCATAAATGATATTGCTCTTGTTGATGGATTAATGCACAACCTACTTAGTGTCAGCCAATTCAGTGATAGAGGATTCAAGGTTGACTTTGACATGATGGTGTGCAATATCTATCACAAGAAGGACATAAGTCTTTCTCTTAAGGGAGTAAGGAAAGGAAGCCTATTTGTTGCAGACCTAAGCTCAACAAAGAAGGATAAAATTTACTACTTCTATAGCAAAGCCACTGTTGGTGACAGCATGATTTGGCACATGAAACTCTCCCATCTCAACTTCAAGACAAAGAATATGCTGATGAAGAAGGAACTGGTCAGAGGACTACCTTAACAGGAATTCTACCAAGAAGGACTGTGTGAGGATTGTCAAATGGGAAAACTGAGAAGATTTGTGCACAAATCAAAGCAGGTTAACACCAACACTGAACCACTCAAGCTAATTCATATGGACCTCTTTGGCCCAGTCAATGTTCCATCTCTAGCCAAGAAAAGATATGCATTAGTAATGGTGGATGATTACTCTAGATACACTTGGGTGAAATTTCTAGAGTCAAAAGATGAAGCTGCTCAGTTAATCATTGATCACATAAGGGTTCTTGACAGAACTCCAAATGCCAAAGTCCAAATCTTGAGAAGTGATAATGGTACTGAGTTCAGAAATGCCTTACTTAGGAAATTCTGTAAGGATGAAGGCATTGGTCAACAATTCTTTGCTGTAAGAACTCCACAACAAAATGGAGTTGTGGAAAGGAAGAACAGAACCCTCATTGAAGCTTCTAGAACTATGTTGCATGATGCAAAATTACCAACATACTTCTGGGCAGAGGCTATTAACACAGCTTGCTACACTTAGAATAGAACTATAATCAACAAGACTCATGGAAGCACTCCCTACCATCTGTTGACTGAAAAGAAACCTACTGTCAGATATTTTCATGTATTTGGAAGTAAGTGTTTCATGATGAAAGACAACCATAAAAAGAAAGAAAAGTTTGATACCAAAGCCTATGAAAGCATTTTTATGGGATATGGATTAGAAAGGACTGCTTAGAGAGTCTATGTCATAGAACACAGAACAATTGAAGAAAGTGTAAATGTCACATTTGATGAAACCAAGTTTCCAGGGGTACATGAAGATGGTCACATGCAGACTCTTAGATTTGAGAATCAAGGATACTTGGATGAAGAAGAAACTGTTGATGAAGAACCCAGTCTTACTCAGACTATTGATATTGAGAAAGATCCTATCAATGCTAATGATATTGATCAAACTCCAACTCAGTCACAAACCATCTCAACCAATGTGCAAATTGATGGAGACTGGAGATAATGAAGAGAATGGTGGAGACAACTGCACTGGTGAAGATTCATCTCCTCAGACTGGAGCTAATCCACCTGATCATCAAAGAAGCTTGCCCAGAGCTACAAAATGGAACAAGGATCACACTAATGATCTAATCATTGGCAATCCTTCCTCTGGGGTAAGGACAAGAAATAATGTCTCTGCTGACAGCATGTTCTCATGTTTTTTGTCTCAAATGGAACCCAAAACAATTGATGAAACATTTTTGGATTCTGATTGGGTGATTGCTATGCAAGAAGAGCTCAACCAGTTTGAAAGAAACAATGTATGGAAGCTGGTTCCAAGACCCAAAGGAAAATCAGTAATTGAGACAAATTGGGTATTCAGAAACAAACTAGATGAGAGTGGAATGGTGACAAGAAACAAAGCAAGGCTAGTTGCAAAAGGTTACTATCAACATGAATGAATAGACTATGATGAGACTTTTGCACCTGTTGCCAGACTTGAAGCCATAAGGATCTTTCTAGCCTTTGCTGCACATTGTAACTTCAAGGTATTTCAGATGGATGTCAAAGGTGCCTTTCTAAATGGAGAGTTGGAGGAGGAGGTGTATGTTGAACAGCCACATGGTTTTGAAGATGCTGAAATGTATAACTTTGTTTACAAACTGTTCAAAGCACTTTATGGATTTAAACAAGCTCCCAGAGCTTGGTATGATACACTCTCAACCTTTCTATTGGAGAATCAGTTTACAAGAGGTGTGGTAGATAAAACTCTGTTCTATAAGCATCATGGCAAGGACATCATTCTGGTACAGATCTATGTTGATGACATTATTTTTGGATCTTCAAATGAGAAGCTGTGTGAAAAGTTTTCATCTCTAATGAGAAACAAGTATGAGATGAGCATGATGGGAGAACTGTCATTCTTCCTTGGTCTACAAGTTCTTCAGCAAAGTGATGGAATCTTTATATGTCAAAAAACTTCTCAAAAAGTTCAACTTAGAAGATTCATCACCTGCCAAGACCCCCATCTCTACATCAACAAATCTGGATCTTGATCCCAAGGGTAAGAAAGTGGACTATAGTGCTTACAGAGGCATGGTAGGATCACTGCTCTATTTGACTGCTAGCAGACTAGATATAATGTTTGCTACATGTCTTTATGCAATATTTCAAGCCGATCCAAAGTTGTCACACTTAGTTGCTATCAAAAGAATTTTTAGATACTTAAAGGGCACTCCTAATCTAGGCCTTTGGTATCCTAAAAATACTGGATTTGAGCTAGTTGGGTACTCTGATTCAGATTATGCCGGATGTAGAATTGACAGAAAAAGTACAACAGGTAGTTGTCAATTTCTTGGTGGAATGTTAGTGTCATGGTTTAGCAAGAAACAACATTCAGTCTCTACATCAACCATGCAGAAGCTGAATATATTGCAGCTGGAAGTTGCTGTGCACAATTTCTGTGGATGAAGAATCAACTTTTGGATTATGGTCTAGTGTTGAACAACATTCCTATCTACTGTGACAAAACTAGTGTCATAGCTATCTCAGACAATCATGTTCAACACTCTAGAACAAAGCACATTGATATCAGACATCACTTCATAAGAGAGCATGTTGAAAGAGGAACTGTGAAGCTGATTTATGTCCCAACAGAAAAGCAACTTGTAGACATCTTTACTAAATCACTAGATGAAGCCACCTTTAACAGGTTGGTAAGTGAATTGGGAATGCTCAACCTGGTATGTTAACTTACTGGTTTTTACATTTTCAATTTCCTAAATGCAGCTTGTGACAGTAACTTTTAAGTCACTGTCATGAGAAGTTACTGTCAACAGAGTCTCTATTTGCTTTCGACAACATGTTTGCTATGTTTTTGCTAAACTTGAATTAAATGCTAGTCACATTGTTGATAGTTAGGTTTTTTGTGTCATTAACTTGGATAACCTCTTTGTTTGAGAAATTGGTCAAGGGATTTGCATTGATTGGCTATATGTGTGTTAATTGTTAGCCTAGTGGAGGACATAATTCTTAATTGTAATCTGTGGTAGTTGTATGGGTATTCCAAACTGTTGACCATTTGCCTTCCCCTCACATAGTATGCCTATAAATTGAACCTTAGGTCATATTAGTTTTCACAATCAGAAAAAGGTAATATGGAAAACAAAGTAGGAATCGAGTATAGACCCAAGATTCAGTGTGGTTCTCCAAACAAAGCAGTGGTGGAAGAACTGTTCGATCAGATGGATAACATCCTCGATGAGGAAGCAGAGAAAGAGACTGTTGCCAAGGCCGCGGAAGAGGCTAAGTGGCAAGTACAGGAAGAAGAACTTCAAGTGCTCCTCAAGCAGGAAGAAAGCACTGAAGAAGAAACTCGCTCAGAAGTTTTAGGATTAGTTAATAAAATCATGGAATAATAATTTGTAATTCTCCTTTGTTAAGATGATTTTATTAATAAAACTGGTCCTATTTTGGTTAATGTCTATTGTTTGAATGTTTTGTATCTGTGTTTGTTGTCTGATCAATCTCATGTGCATGAATATGAATTCTTTATTTAATTGACTATGTGAAACTGATGTTTATTGAGTTAAGTAAATTACTGAAAGAATCCATTAAAATTCTTGACAGTTATGGTTTTCTGCAAAAGTCACTGTCATCAAGAAAGGTAACTGTCCCAGGATTTCATGACAGTTAGTTTCTTGACAGCAGTGAATAACATTATGTCAAGAGTTTTAAAAGATACTGTCATTAAAGTACTTAACGATGACAGTAAGTTTCTCGCGACAATGCTACTGTCAAGACAAACCTACTGTCATCACCCAAATGTCACTGACAGTTTTTTTCAGCGCACATGTTACTGTCAAAAGTAGTGGACCGTTACAATTGTTAATTCAACTTCCACGTTGATATAAAATAAAGGGAGTAACCCACGTGGTGGTGTTACTGGGTACAAGCACGATTCCAAATATCCCTTTTTTCAGCATAACGCTTGAACTACCTTTTTTATACAACAGTTAATCATAAAATATCAAAACTGACACAGAACAACCAAAAAGCAAAACCACTTTCTGCTCAAACTCTCTCTCTACTTACTCAACTAATTCTCTTTCTTTCTTCTGCCCACAACAATGGTACCTAAACAATCAATTTCTCAGATTACCTTTGCTGGTATCTATTCTCCAAATGATGCTGGTGAGGATTTCAAAGGACTTGTTTCTTTCTTGAATAAGTCCTATCTTGGGTATGCTATCACTTCAACTCCTGTTCTAGACCTAGAAAGGATTGAAAACTTCTGGGAGTCGGCTGTTCTTCAGGGAGATGGAAACAATACCACCATCAAATTCAAAATCAAGGAGCACGGCTACACTCTCACTATTCAAGGCATCAATGTAGCTTTGGGAATTGTGCTTGAACCAGGGAAAACCTACACAGAGCTTGCAAGTGATGAGACCTTGAAGAAGCTCTTCTTGAAAATTGGGTATTCTGGACCCATTCTCGAAGAGGGTACAACTAAGTGGTACCCATCTGGTGAAATGGACAGGAAGTATCTCAGGAAGGAATGGAACATGATTCTTGATGCCATGGTGAAGGTGTTCTCCACAAAGACCACCGGTTGGAATGGATTACCACCTACATCAAGAAGCTTACACACTCTCTTGTCCATGGGTACAAAGTGGATGTTGGAAAGCTGCTCATGGCACACCTCAGATCTGCCATAGGTAAGAAGGTAAATCTCTATCCTCGCTTTCTAATGATGTGCATTAATTCTCTTTGTGATTTCAATGAAGATGCTCCTCGAACAGAGGTTTGCAATGTTTTGAAAAGAAACACATACACAACTCTCACTTCACAGAATTTAAATGCACATATTCCATTTTGCTTTACTAAACACATGGTTGATCAAGTGTCTAACCTTGATTTTCCATTACCCTCTGGGTATGAAACCTTCACTCTTGAGGATGAGGCTGGATTAGACCCAAATTCATCCAACCCACATTCCACACCATACATTCAACCTAGGTTCTCTAGACTTCCCAAACTACAGAGACAATCCTTGCAAGAATCCATAAAAAGACCCCTAGAAACTGATGTTGGTGGTAGTACTGAGAGTTAAGAGGGAGTTCATGCACCTAGTGCAGCAAATAAGGAAGGTAGTCAAACATAACCCACAGTGGTTCCTCCTGAGCCTAATACGAAGAGAGCTAAGAGGACCAAAACCACCGTCAGCCACCCTGTAGTCTCCCAAAAGACTGTAAAGGAAAATAGGGCATCAAACACCTCCCTAGATGTCCCTTCTCAACAAGGGGCATCTATTGAAATTGGCTTGTCTCCCAAGGCACCCTGTACAGAGTCTGCACACCCTCATGTTTCACCTCATGAGGAGCCTCCACTTGCAGAAATACACATGGAGTCAGGACACAGTGAGGATCTCACCTCCATAATTGATGCTTCACAAGTTCACTCTGTGGAGCAGCCAATATTCACTTCTCCACCTTCACCTTCTTCCTTCCCTACTCATTCATTTGTTTCTTCTCCACAACCTAGAGAGGGGGACAGTCCCAACCCTTCAGGTTTTGATCATTCATCTCCTATCTTGGATGAGCCCCCATCTAGTGGTCCACAAGAACCCATCTCTCAAACTGAGATGGACACCACTCCTCTAAACACTGAGCTAGAACAAGGTACAATTCTGCCAGAAAGTGAAACAGTCAGTGCCTTGTTCAACCTCCCAGGAGCATCTTACCTTCAGGAAGATGCTATCACAGCCTCAGTTGCTGTCAAAGACAATGCAAATGTTGCTGTCACAGACCAACCTATTGTCAAGGATGCAGTCAAAGTTGTTGTCCCAACCAAACCTGTTGTCCAAGATGCAGTGCAACCTACTGTCATTCATTCAGCTGACAGTAACATTTCTGGTAGAGCTGTTGTCCCCTCTGCCCAGCCTAATTATGATGAGGTTCTCATTGAGGATGCCTCTGATGATGATGTGCCACTTTCTCAGTTTCTCAAGGTACATTCTAAACCCTCTTTTTCAATGCATGTAAGTACTGCTCATACCCATGCATCTAGGTTGAGTGAGGGAGTGCAAAAGAAAATAGAGATAAAAGAACAGAGAGGTGAGCTTAAAAATGAGAGGCAACCAAATGAGCTGGCAAAAGGAGAGGGACTTGAGCATGTCCAGAGTGCACTTGAGGGAGCCCACACAATGCAGGCACTAGGCCTTGAGAGTTCTACTGTGAGGAGTGATGAGATCACTCAGAAAAAAACTGAGAGTGTGAGAACCCCCTCAGCCTCCAAGCCCCATTCTTTTCCTTCCCCTCCAAGAAGGTTGAGAATTGGTGGCCCCTCTACTCAAACTGCTCAAAGATTGGAAGCCCTGGAGCACAGATGCCTATCCATGGAAACTAAGCTTGACAGTCTGTCTACCATGGTGGCCTCTGGATTTGCTAGTCTACAACAAACACTTCAGCTTTTCTCTGCACGTTTTGATGCTGCCAACTTACCTAAGGGGGAGAAAAAAGTAAGATCAGAATCTGCTCAAGAGCAAGGGAATTTAACCAAAGAAGTGCATGTATCTCAGGGGGAGTCAGGAGAACAGGGGAGCAATTGGAGCAATTGGAATATCAATAGGCAAGTGGAGCTGGCAACCTATTTGAATATGAAATTAATGGGGAGAAAGTATTAATGTTCAAAGAAGTATTGGAGGAACTGCAAGGAAGATCAAAATCTAAGAGACCAATACTTCCTCCTGTATCAATAAGAGAGCCAACTCCATAACCACAGGAAACTTCACTATAGAAGATTTGGAGAGAAAAGGAGGAGCGGAATAAGTTGGGAAAAGGCACAGGGAAACTACCTGAATACTGCAATTTACCATCTATGTGGACTGAGGGAGCTGAAATTGATCAGGAAGAGGCGAATATCTTGAGGGTGGATTACAGGGAGAGCATACTGCACAATAAGGATGAACAATTCATCAGGATAGTTGAGGAGATAACAAGGAGGCCAAATTTAACTATAACTCAAACCTCAACACTCCTAATGAGCAAGATAGTGAGTGTATGTGTGAAGATCAGTGAAGAAAGAAGATGGGCCATTGATGTGTACTTGGACAGAGGAATCTCAATGTTCATAACTATGCAGTTGTTATAGAACCTTCAAGCAAGGGTGCTGAGTGTGATGAGAGCCAAGATCACAGCAAACCAATCAACCTTCAATGAGATCTTACAGGTGCAAATCCTGAACCTAATCTCAGAGAAACTTCCAGAGGTGTACCTTAATCCATTTTGTGTCTGCTATGAAATGGTCACAAAGAACAAGGCCAAGAATTGTGGATATCTAAGTCTAAAGGGCACATCAAAAATGGATACAAGGTCAGTTTTGAAAGTGCTGAATATGATTCTCAGCTCAAAAATCAACAAGGAGAGAGTTCAAGCTCCCAAGGCAATTCACAAACTACTGGCTAGGAGAGACAGGAAGTACATCTCTATAGTGAAGGAGTTAATCTCTAAGGCAAATGCCAGACGAACATATCAAGGTGAAAGCTGTGCATTTGATAACTCTCTTAATGATGATGATGAGTTGGATGGAAGTGGAGGATCTGGTGTGGCAAGAAATGCTGGTGGAACATCTGCTGAAAATACTGTCAATCCAGCCCAGGAAGAAAGTAAACAGGAAGCTCATGTGCAAGAAAAGAAAAATGTTGGTGCTACAGAAGAGGAGGAGATTGAAACACTTGAAGCTTTGGAGGCAAACATACTGAGGTGTGAAATTGACAGTATCAATGCTGAAAAAGATACTGTCACCAAAGAAGCTGTCAAGGAAGATACTATCATGGTGGATGCTGTCAGCAAAGACACTGTCATGGAAGACACTGTCGAGAAGGATGCTGTCAGAAAAGACACTGTCATGGAAGATGTTGTCAAGGATGAAACCAAGAAAGCAGTAAAGCCTAAGAGGACAAAATCCTTAGAAAGAGCTTGGTTTTCCAGACAGGAATCTGAAGCTGAGAAGACTGCTAAAGCAAAGAAAGGAAAAACAAAGTACTCAGGAAAAGAGAAAGCTACAAGGCTTGGCAGGAAACTGAGGAAACCAATCCAAACAAGATCCTACAGCTCTTTTGATCTACTGGAAAAAGAAGCTCAAGGAATCAAGAATATTGAGGTAAAGTTGGATGACCACAAAGAAGAAATCCAGTATGTTCTCTGGTTTGATCAATCAAGGTCAGTAAAGGTTCATAAGGACTTTACTATGGAGGTGGTTTCACATGACGTAACAGAAGCTCTTACACGAAAAAAGAGGATAGTCACAAGGAGAATTGAGTACTTCTATTTAGAGAGAATGGTCAATCTAATGCAAGGTTATGACAATGTACCTGATAAAGTCATGGAACATGTTCTGATGTACAAAGCTAAAAGAGATGAAGAATTCTATCAGAAATATGGGGATGTGACACTGCATGATGATGCTGACATTGCTCACCTATTGGAGTACTCTGATGAAGAAATAATTGAACATGAGGATGACTTTCCTGAAGAAGAAGTGCAAGCCATGCCTGGTTAAGAGAAATCAACTAAAGCTGCTCATGATGAGACTGCTGAGAAAATGGAAGCTGAACTCTTAAGCAAATACCAGAAATAGAACAAGGAGAGATGCAAAGAACCCAACTTTCAACCTTGTGTGCTGGAAAACCCTTTCAGGATCAAACATGGAAAGGAAGAAATCTACCTGGATAGTTTCCACAATCTCGGAACCAGTGTGCTGAAAGAATTGAACTACTCAGTGGTTGGATCAACTAACCATCTAGAGATGTTGTGTTCCTTTGAACTTGAAGATATTATTCATAATAGAAAGGGTGAAGACTCAAAGTTGGACAAGGCAAGAAGGACAACTCTAATTGCATTCCCTGGCAGGAGATTCAAGTTGGATAAAGACATCTTAAAATTTAGAGTTTATATCTTTGGTCAAGAAAATTGGATGGATCTCCAAGAAGCTCAACAGGTTGGTTCTAAAGCAGCCCGTCAGTTTATTGATGAGATTGAAGATGATGCAATTTCCCCCATGGAAATATCTTTGTTGGATGGTCTCAGAAGGTATGTAGCAGAAGCTCTCAAAAGAGAGGAATAAAGGAGGAAGAAAAGAAAGTCTGAAGCTCAAAACTACGTAAATGTTTCATATTTGCTCATTCATTCTGGAGCACCTATGTTTGTATTCATTCTGATCTTTGTTAGTTAAGTTTTCAGCATGTATAGTTTGTAAATTTGTAGTTATTGTCCATAAAAAAAATTGGGGGAGATTGTTAGGATTTATGGGTGATAGATTAGAAGACAACTTAACTTTATGTTTTGTAATACTTAATTTCATTAAGTAGAACATACTGTCACAACCAGAGTATGTTCTTGTAGTCATTCCATTTGTTGTATTAAACTTGTTTATAAATCTTGGAAGAAGTTCATTTGTTTGTTCAAGCCTCAAGGAGTATATTAGGATGACAGCAAGAATAAATGTTACTGTCATCTCACTGACAGTAAGGTTACAATAAGACAGCATGTTGCAAGTCAAGACAACACATTTACTCTGACAGCAACATTGGCGGAAGCCTTGAGACAGCAACTCTCTATTCTCCTGACAGCAAGTTTGGAACTCCTAACAGCGTCTATTGCGGGGATTTCTTATTGTCACCAAAAGCGCATTCTTGTGACAGCAAGCTTGGAGATCAGGATATTGTCTCAAAGGGATAAACTTTGAATTGGGGATATACCCAGTCAAACATGTGACATTTTGGATGTTCAAGAAATAGGCGTGATGCAGTATCCCAACACTGCATCAGGTCTGCAAAGACTACGACAGAAGCTTAAGGGATCACAAGACCGATCTCACAATTCAAGAGTATGACAAATCAACATCTACTGGAATTGTGTTAGCTAAATATAGAATGTATCTAGATTGCTTTTCTTGTAATGATAAACCTGTTTGTATAGCAATTTAGGTAAGACACACGGGTAGACAAATTATAAGGAGTTGCCACGTGAAAATGACAGCAGCTCCACAAACCCGTGATGATAGAGATAAGATTAGTTTACTTAGACTATCTCTCATTCTAGACTGTGTATAACTTGAGGAATCGAAGCTTGAGAAAAAAATACTTTTCTCTCAAGGTTGTAGCAACACTTTCGCAAGATAAATAAAATATTTATTTTGTGAGAAAACTACTTGTGATTGCATTTCTTCTACTGATAGGATTTAATCTTAGTTTTAGTTGTTGAAGCATAGATTGAATTTTATCAGTATTGCATTCAACCCCTTCTGCAATACTCAAGGACCAACACACTTAATATGCGTTGAATAATTATTCATTTATATCTCGATTTTCTAGTTTAACCGTGTTTACTTTGAATCATTTGCCTGTATTACGTATATATATATATATATATATATATATATATATATATATATATATATATATATATATATATATCAATACTATTATATAATAGACGAAACATTAAAAGTTTGGTCGGTCAGTATGGTACATTGTGATTTTACTTAATTGCCCTTTCATAAATTCGTTGTTGTGGATTAAAAAACGTACTTGTATATTAATTGCTTGGATTAATGAGCTTTCGAGCTTTAATGGCTGCACTCGTGTATCCGGACTAAATTGGTCCTCACAAGATGCCTACGTATCTCAAATTGTTATTGAGAATCAAGTCAAAGACGTAGTTCTGATTGTAGGATCAGGGACCTTATATAGGCGTCTGGAGCCTAGTATTTATGGTATGTTTGGGAGACTTAGCGGATAAGTCTTCTTTTTGATATTGGATAAGTATTGTATTTCTTGCTGAAGAATTCGTTTCCTTGTTGATAAAGGTTATGACTCATTGATTGCCTTTAATTGGGATTTCAGGTCCTTCTTTGACTAATTTTCCATTTTCCATAATCAAGGCTCTTTTTATGAGCTGTATATTTTCCCTACTCATTAATTACGAAATTAATGAATAATTAGGGTGTCGGTCCTTAAATACCGGCCTCTTAATTGAATTAGCAATTATATTTCTATAATTACTTTTCTGTCCATATCATTTGCCCCCCAACTTCTAGGAAAATCTCTCTTGGATTATCGTAGAAGTTATTTCATTCAGGAGTTACGAAATTTTCTTCCATATCGTGGCTTGGTTTGACGAACGTATAGTTCTAAACCAATTTTATAATTCTCCAAAACAGGAATCAGGATTTTTCATCAATTCCCTGGAACATAAATTGATTTTTGAATTTTTCATGTCATTTTCGACCAGGATCCTGGTCGAATTCGACCTTGATTTTAGCTCCTGGTCGAACTCCTTCGACCAGGATTCTGGCCGAAATTTGCTTCCATTTTGCATCCTGGTCGAATGATTTCGACCAGGTTTCTGGTCGAATACTACTGTCAGTTTGCCTCCTGGTCGAATGCTTACGACCAGGATTGTGGTCGAACAGGACTTTCATTTTGCATCCTGGTCGAATGATTTCGACCAGGTTCAAGGTCGAACATGGCTTTCATTTTGGTGCCTGGTCGAATGATTTCGATCAGGAACATGGTCGAACGTGACTTCAATTTTGGTGCCTGGTCGAATGATTTCGACCAGGAACATGGTCGAACGAGACTTCAGTTTTGGTGCCTGGTCGAATGATTTCGACCAGGAACATGGTCGAATACTTGGTTCGTTACAGACTTTTAGGGCCCACATATATTGGGCTTCATTTGGGCCCAAGGATTTTAGCAATTGGGCCTTCATCTTTTTATTGGACCTTTAGCCTTTTTTAATAATTGGGCTTTTATCCTTTCGACGAGATTTTTGGTCGAATACAAGAGCCATTTTGGGCTTTATTCGAACTTATTTGATCAGAACTTTGATCGAAAATGTAGTTTAGTTTTTTTTTGTAATGGGCTTAGTTGGGCCCAAAGATCTTCACTGTTCAACTTTATCAATTGGGCTTTTAGCCTTTTATGGGCCGTACCGGCTAATGCCGGTTGCCCTTCCTTCAACCGGCCCATTGACCGGCTGTGATCCCTATATAAGGGTGAGCTCTCATTTGTTTCCATTCATTCTTCACATTTCACTTTCTCAAAGTTACTCTGCTAAATTTTCTCCGAAATTTTCTTTAGATTGCTCTGCTAGGGTTCTGTCGCAAGGCGATTCCCGGCGAGATTTTCTCACCATTTTCTGGGTTTTCACTTGAAGATTTGAAGATTTTCTTTGAAGATTCTGGGTTTCTTTGAAGATTCTGGGTTTCCTTGAAGATTTCTGGGCAATTTTCTTTGAAGATTTTCTGGGTTAGAAATGGCCGATCGAGCTTCCCAACGCCTCCAAAAGATGAATTCTGCTTCAAAAAGAGGTACCCCCATTCCTATTCGTTCAAAATACATGTCTTTGCATGATATGATTAATGAACGTGGGGATGAATACCCGTCAGTGTCTGCTTTAGATTCGTATGATTGTAGCAATAAATTCCATGAAGTAGATATGATAAAAGATTATAATAAGATGTATAGGGTAAAGGCCCCATTAAAGCTTGTTCCTGCCGGCCCCGGTGACCGTTCTTGTCACTGGCGGTCAAATGCTTTGTGTATTTATAGGGATGCCATAGTTGCTGGCCTTAGGTTCCCTTTTCACGAGTTTATTCCTAGACTTTTGGCAGATGTCCAAGTCAACCCTTGCCAATTACCTCCAAATGCCTGGAGGATAATTAACTGTTTCATGGTTTTATGCCTTCGTAAAAACTTTCCTCTTTCTGTACCTTTGTTTAGAAAGATCTTTCAGTTTAAGAATAGCTCAGCCAACAACTTGGGTTGGGTGTATATAAGCCATAGGGTAGGCTTCCCTTTCATTTTTCACCCCAAATCAATCCCAGATAATAACCCCAAATGGAAAAATGAGTTCATGTATCTTGTATGGGAAGGAGGGGACTGGGGAACCCTGTTCCGTACATCTTTTGGGAGAGTTTCTGATGGTAGTCCCGGTAACATTGTCTTGAATGAGGAGGAGCTCCATGCCTACTCAGAGCTCATTAAGGATAATGGGACTACCGTGGCTTGGGAGTTACTGGACGAGTTCGTCCTCAAGTCCGTTGGGCTCTCTACTGTTCATGATAAGGGTATTTTTGCTTATCCCTTTTCATTATGCCTATTTTTATTTCTTTGTGATTTTCTGTTAACCATTTTCCGGCTTTTCTTGTAGCTGCGGCCTTTATCAACAAGACCAATGAGCCCAAGGATGTAGAGACATCCAGGATGAAAAGGGCTAGGATCGGGGATGATCCCAGGGGGAAAGCCAGTGCTCCCAGCTTCTTGATCCCTTCTGTGGATGAGGTGGACATTCCTGTGTCTGCCAAGTCCTCAGTGTGGCGCCCCAACTGGGGTATCAGGAAGAAGGACACCATTACTGGGGTGTCAAAACATGCTGTGGACTGGTCATACCACTCTCTTACCCCTTGTGATTACAAGGATTTCGTTGCAGATTCCACCCTTGAGGGTGCTGAGCATCTTGGGGCTCAAGCTATTGCTGCGGTAATTTTCTTTACCTTAGCTATTTCTTTGAAGTTTCTGCTTATATTTTCCTAACTTTTATCTTTTGGCAGACCAATGCCAACTTTCAGGGGGTATTGTTCCAAGCTAAGGCTTGGCGTACCTCCTCTGAGGCCAACAGAGTCAAGCTGGAGAGGTCCGAGGAGGAGGTGAAGTCTCTTAAGGAGACTCTTGCCAGGAGGGAGAAGGAGCTTGCTGACGCTCAGGCTGATATTGTTGAGCTGAGGAAAGGCAAGGATGATTGCATTGATGAGTACCTTGACTCTCAGGAGTACAAGGACTTGATCGAGAAGCATGACGAGGTCCTTTTCCCAGTTCAGCATACTTCAGGATGGGAGGATGCTGTTCAGGCTATCTTGGCCAAGCATCCTGGAGTCTTTGATGCTGCTGACTTTCCTGCTCCTCACCCTCCTACTCCCTTGGAGCGTATCTTGGCTGGAGTAGATGACATGGAGGAGGATGATGCCAGGATTTTAGACCCAGGACATTCATCACCCCTCGGTGACACTTCTGCTGATGACCATGATGCTGATGAGCATTCTTCTGGCTCTAGCTCAGGGGAGGAGACAGATGCGGGAGTCAAGGATGGTGACGCGCAGCCGTAGTTTGTAGTTTCTTTATGGCCATTCATGGCTTTGTATTTTATTTCTATGTATTTCCAGCCTTTGGGCTTAACTTAAACTTTTGTAAGTTTAGTTTTATTTATATTTTGTGGCCATTCATGGCTTGTGTTGTTTTCTTGCCTTTTGCATGTTTAGTTAGCATTTTGTACATATCTATCAGTATGTAATGCATTCAAAACATGATGAATAGGAGTATATAATTCATAACTTTGAAGAATGGGCTCAACCCTTACATAACACTCAAGTTTTAAAAACTTGGGTTGGTTTTATCAAACCTTATTTCTAGTAGTGAATCCACTTAGGAAACACCTTAAACATAATAAACTTTCAAGTTGGAGGCATGCCAAGTTCTCGGCACCTCATGCCCTTCAAGGGTTTCTAGCTTGTAAGAGCCTCGACCAAATACGTTCTTGACGCGATATGGTCCTTCCCAATTTGGGGCCAACTTCCCTTTTTGTCCAACTCCGGATGCCTTAATTTTTCTGAGAACCAAGTCTCCTTGTCGAAAGAACCTTTCTTTAACCCTTAGGTTGTAGTAGAAGGATGCCTTCTTTTGATGTTCAACTATCTTGGCGTTTGCCTCATCTCTAACTTCGTCAATTAGATCTAAGGATAGCCTCAAGCCTTCTTCATTTGTTTCCGGTTCATAAGCCTCAACTCTTGGGGAGGTGTGAGTAATTTCCACTGGGACCACTGCCTCTGCTCCATAAGCCAATAGGAATGGAGTTGCCCCGGTGGTGACTTTGCAAGTAGTACGATATGCCCAGAGTATAGGGAGTAATTCGTCTACCCAAGTGTTTCTGGAGCGTTCAACTCTTTTCTTTAGTCCATCAAGGATGATTCGATTTGCAACCTCAGCTTGCCCATTTGCTTGAGGATGGGCGACAGAAGTGAAGCGCAACTTGATATCGTTTTCATCACAATACTTCTTGAACTCATCGTTGTTAAACTGGGTTCCATTGTCCGTGACCAGGACTCGTGGAATTCCATATCTGCATATCACATTTTCCCAGAAGAATTGCATCACTTGCTTGGTGGTTATCTTGGCTAATGGCTTAGCCTCAATCCACTTGGTGAAATAATCAATTGCTACTATCAAGAACTTTCTTTGAGCACTTGCCATGGGAAATGGCTCGAGTATATCCATTCCCCACATAGCAAAGGGGATGGGTGAGTTAATGAATGTCATCATCTCTGGTGGTTGCCTAACCACTGGTGCATGTTTCTGGCACCGTTCACATTTCTTGACGTAGCTTTTAGCATCAGCAAGTATGCTTGGCCAATAGAAACCTAGACGAGTGACTTTATGAGCCAGGGCTCTGCCCCCCAAGTGTTGCCCACAAACCCCTTCATGCACTTCCTTTAGGGCCAATTCTGCCTCTTGAGGTCTCAAGCACTTTAAGTACGGAATAACAAAAGATTTCTTGTATAGGATTCCCTCAATTAGGGCATACCTTAGTGCTCTGACGTATAGCTTTCGTGCTTCTGAAGTGTCGTTGGGCAGCCACCCAGTTTCCAGATGAGCTTTGATGGGATCAATCCAACAACTGGTGATACCAATGGGGGCTACCAACTTTCCATTGATGCTTGGGGTCTTCAAGACTTGGAAGTATACACTCCCGGCATAGTTTTCAATTTCAGAAGAGGCAAACTTAGACAAGGCATCAGCCTTCATATTTTCCTCCCTTGGAATGTGCTCCACATAGCATTCATCGAACTGAGTCATAATGGCCTTGACAAGTTTTAAGTACTTGGCCATGACTTCATCTCTGGCCTCAAACTCCCCATTTACTTGGGAAACCACTAGCCTCGAGTCTCCACATACTTTCAGAGTTTTGACTCTCAAGGCTCCAGCCAGCCCTAAGCCAGCTATCAGAGCTTCATACTCAGCCTCATTGTTTGTCGTCGGGAAGTCAAGTTTTAATGCATACTCTATTAGGAATCCATCAGGACTCTGTAGCACTAAACCAGCTCCACTTGATTTTGTTTTTGATGCTCCATCAAAATAGAGCACCCAACATTCTTTGAAGGTCGTTTCCTCATCTTTCTTATCTTCCATAGTCACTTCCTGCCCCCCGACTTCTTGGTTGTCAATGGTGCATTCAACCATGAAGTCAGCAAGTGCTTGAGCTTTTATGGCCGTTCGAGGCTTATACTTGATGTCGAATTCGCCCAATTCAATGGCCCATTTGATTAATCTTCCACTAACTTGAGGGCTATGCAAGATGTTTCTTAGAGGTTGATCAGTCAAGACCTCTATCTTGTGAGCCTGGAAGTAGGGGCGTAGCTTTCTTGAGGCCATTATCAAGGCTAAGGCAAACTTCTCAACCATTGAGTAGTTTATTTCTGCCCCATGTAGAATCTTGCTCACATAGTAGATGGGTTTCTGAACCTTTACTTCTTCCTTTACCAAAACAGCTCCAAGGGCTGTGTTGGAAACCGCCAAGTATAAATAGAGAATTTCTCCTGGCTTGGGTTTTGCCAACAGTGGTGCTTCAGCCATATATTTCTTTAGGGCCTCAAAGGCCTCTTGACTTTCAGTTGTCCACTCAAAATTCTTCACCTTTTTGAGTGCTTTGAAGAAGGGTAAACACTTCTCTCCAGACTTGGAGATGAATCTTCCCAAAGCAGCCACTCTTCCCGTCAGTTTCTGGACATCCTTGACAGTCTTTGGTGGTTCCATGTCTAGAATCGCTTTGATTTTGTCGGGATTAGCCTCGATTCCTCTCTTGGAAACCATCAGGCCTAAAAACTTTCCCGAGCCTACACCAAAGGCACACTTAGCTGGATTCAACATCATCTTGTGGTGTCTTAGCACTTCAAAAGCCTCTCGGAGGTGCTCAATGTGATTGGCCTTATCAAGGCTCTTGACTAACATGTCATCTACGTAGACCTCCATGGTTTTTCCAATCAGGTGCTCAAAGATTTTGTTCACCAACCTTTGATAGGTTGCTCCAGCATTCTTAAGCCCAAAAGCCATGACTAAGAAACAGAAGACACCAAAGTCAGTGATGAACGACACTTTGGCGATGTCATCTTTGTGCATCTTGATTTGATTATATCCGCTGAAGCCATCCATGAAACTTAGCATCTCATGCCCAGCAGTGGCATCTATCAAGGCATCAATCCTAGGTAAGGGGAAACAATCCTTAGGACATGCATCATTCAAGTCGGTGAAGTCGACGCACATTCTCCACTTCCCGTTAGCTTTTTTGACCATCACAGGGTTAGCTAACCATTCTGGGAATTGGATTTCTTCAATAAACCCAGCTTCTAAAAGCTTATTTACTTCTTGCTTAATGGCTTCAAGCCTCTCTGGAGCAAAACTTCTTTTCTTTTGTTTCACTGCCTTCCTTTCTGGATCCACATTCAATTTGTGAGATATTAGTTGGGGATCAATCCCTGGCATGTCAGCCGCTGTCCAAGCAAAAACGTCATTGTTCTCTTGAAGAAAAGATGCGAGTTTGCCTTTCAATGGTTCGGGCAGTAGTGCCCCAACATAAGTCACCTTCTCTGGTTCATCCGGGACTAAGGGAATTGGGATTAAATCCTCAGCTGGTTTCCCTCTTCGGTCCTCATTGTCACTAGTGTCCATATCTTCAATGGGGAGAACCTGCCCCCCAACTCCATCAGGCCTCAACGCGGCTACATAACAGCTTCTAGCCATCTTTTGGTCTCCCCGTTCTTCACCAATCCCATTCCGAGTGGGGAATTTGAGTTTCAGGTGGTAAGATGAGGCAACAGCCTTAAACGCATGAAGACCCGTCCTCCCAAGGATCGCATTGTAGGTTGAGGTTGCCTTTATAACTATGAAGTTCAGCATCTGAGTGGATGTATTCGTTCCTTGCCCCATGGTCATTGGGAGTTGGATAGTGCCTTCCACCTTTGATTCCACTCCATTGAACCCATATATGGGCATATTAGAGGGTGTCAACTGAGAATCAGTGTAACCCATCTTGATAAAGGCATCGTGGAACAAGATATCTATTGAGGCTCCATTGTCGACTAGGACTCTCTTTGTTTCGGAGTTGCCTATCACAGGTACTATGACAAGAGGATCATCGTGGGGGAACTTCACCCCTTCCAAGTCTGAATCATCAAAACCTATTGACACTTCTGTTCGTGCACGCTTCGGTGCTTCTCCAACGACGGTCAGTACCTCTCGGGCATAAGCTTTTCTTGAGTTTCGGGAGGACCCAGCAGCAGTTGGCCCTCCGAATATCATGTTGATCACTGGCCCTCGGGGCTTGGGATTCCGATCTTGATCGTTGTCCCTTCTATCATAATCCTTTCTTTCATAGTTCCCCTTTTGGCTACCTTGGCTTCCATCCTTAGTGAACTTGCTGAGTTTTCCTCTTCGTATCAGAAACTCAATCTCATCTTTCAATTGCCTACAATCGTCGGTGTCATGACCGACTTCTTTGTGGAACCGACAAAACTGATTTTGGTTCCGTTTGGACAAATCAGCCCTCATTGGCTTTGGCCATTTGATATCTTCTTCCTTGGCTATCTCCATCAGAATTTGACTCCTGGGAGTATTCAATCTTGCATACTCCGTGAACTTTGGCCCAAAGTTATTTCTCTTGGGTGGAGAGTCAGAATTCTTTGATGTTCGGGGAAACTTTTCCTTGACGTCGTACTCCTGAGTTTCTTTTCTTTTCTTTGAGTTTCCACCGTCGCCAGCGGTGGGTTCATACTTTCTCATGCTTTCCTCAGCCTTGATGTACTTTCCGGCTCTATCTTGGAGCTTCAACATGCTCTCTGGTGGATGTTTAGCCAACGACCTCCTGAAGTGGTCATCAGTGGTTCCTTGTTGCAGGGCTATCATAGCCACTTTGTCGTCTAAATCCGGGACTTTCAAAGCCTCTCGAGTGAATCGATTAATGTAGTCCCTTAGGGCTTCATTCTTTCCTTGACGTATTGCCATGAGTGATGCAGAACTTTTCTCATGCACCCTTCCACTAATGAACTGGTTGATGAAAGCCTTGCTTAGCTCCTTAAAGGACCCAATAGAGTTGGGAGGTAGACGGCTGTACCAACGTTGAGCCATACCTGCAAGAGTTTGGGGAAACGCCCTACACTTGACCGCATCGTTGGCTGGCTGCAACAGCAGTGCATTGGAGAATGTCCTTACATGATTTGCGGGATCTCCCGTTCCATCATAGGCTTTGATCGAAGGCATCTTAAACTTTCTGGATATAGCCGTTTTCATGATGTCTTGAGTAAACGGTGGTGTAGGATCATCAGGATCTCCTAGGGGCAACAGATTACTAGGATCACCCCTTGGGGCTTCAGCCCTCTTGGTCCTTCTTGGTGGATCCAAGTTGATTATCGGGATTCCTTCAGTCGTTCGGCCCCGAGTTTGAGCGGCCTCTTCTTCAGCAAGGAGTTTTTTTAGCCTTGCAGTCTCTGCCTCATGGGCTGCAAGCTTCTCCCTAGTAGTTTGGGGTGGCTCCCGATTTGTCTGTGAAGAACGTCTCCTCCTTGGGGCGACATCCTCCCCAGTTGTATAACCCTCATCCTCAGTGTATGGGCCAGAGTAATCTTGAATGAGAGGGGTCTGACGAGTTTGTTGATTTTGGGGTCCCAGACCTTGAATATAAGGAGGCACATATGCCTCATGGTAGATTGGATTAGTTCCACTACCGCACGCCATGGGTCGAGGGGGCATGCCATAGCTTGAGGGAGATCAGTAGTATGGAGTTGAAGGCTCCTTGGTGCACTCATGAGCAGCGGGGAGGTCGTGATCGGTTGCTGGTGAACGGTCTCTTGTGGATTAGATCCATGAATGACCATCTGCAGGGGATTCGTCCCTTCAACCGAAATCGGGATTTCCGGTCCTTGAGTGTTAGTGGGGATATTCGCCCCTTGTGTGCCGGTAGTCGGCGGTGGCTGATCGGCCTCAGAGGTGAGGGGGCGATCATCGGGAGTTTGAGTATCCCGAGCTGTTCTTCGTGTGTTTGCCATGGTTGATGTTGTTTTCCCACAGACGGCGCCAAATGTTGTGGATTAAAAAACGTACTTGTATATTAATTGCTTGGATTAATGAGCTTTCGAGCTTTAATGGCTGCACTCGTGTATCCGGACTAAATTGGTCCTCACAAGATGCCTACGTATCTCAAATTGTTATTGAGAATCAAGCCAAAGACGTAGTTCTGATTGTAGGATCAGGGACCTTATATAGGCGTCTGGAGCCTAGTATTTATGGTATGTTTGGGAGACTTAGCGGATAAGTCTTCTTTTTGATATTGGATAAGTATTGTATTTCTTGCTGAAGAATTCGTTTCCTTGTTGATAAAGGTTATGACTCATTGATTGCCTTTAATTGGGATTCCAGATCCTTCTTTGACTAATTTTCCATAATCAAGGCTCTTTTTATGAGCTGTATATTTTCCCTACTCATTAATTACGAAATTAATGAATAATTAGGGTGTCGGTCCTTAAATACCGACCTCTTAATTGAATTAGCAATTATATTTCTATAATTACTTTTCTGTCCATATCATTCGTGTTTTTACTTATTTATAGAAATATATTATTAAATAATAATATTACATATTTATAACCAATTACCTTTTTTCACCTAAAATAGATTTTTTTTTTCTAACAAATTCACCTACTTTTTCAAATATATCACCGACAATTACCTTTTTTTAACTAAACCATGTTAGTTTTTCTATTTTTTCTTACTAAAACCCCTCATTTTCCAAAAATAACACAGACAAACCTTTAGTTATTTATTTTTAAATCTAATATTATAATTTTTTTTTAAAGTTTACATATTTTAACATGTCTACTTATTTTTTTCTTAACAAATGCAATTACTAAAAATATTAAAATATAAATAATCAAATATCTATTTATAACTAATTACCTTATCACCTAAAACACATTATAAATTTTTTCTAACAAAATCCCTCATTTTCTAAATATTTCACGGGAAATTGACTTTTTCAATTTACTTTTTCTATTTTTCTCACTAAAATTCATTCTTTTTCTAAAAATATCACGGACAACCCCTTTAATTATTTATTTTAAAACGTATTTAAATTATTTAAATTATTAAATTTTAAAACCTTATTTTCCAAAAATATCACGGGCATTTACCTTTTAAAACTAAATATATGTTACATTTTTTATTTTTTCATACTAAAACCACTCATTTTCCAAAAATATAACGAGCAATCACTTACTTATTTATTTTAAAATCTGTTTTAATGTTTTTAATTAATTAAAAGTGTTTAACTATTTTAACATGTTTACTTATTTTTTTAACAAATACAATTAAAAAATTAATAATAAAATAACAATTAACAATCTGTGCATCGCACGGGTTTTAAGCTAGTATATATATATATATATATATATATATATATATATATATATATATATATATATATATATATGCGAACATGTTAGTTACTAATAACGTACAAGATAATAAAATTAAGGACATTAAACATTTTTTATTTTAATATTATAAAAATTGCATTATTCTTAGCATGTATATCATTTTTATACATCATGAAAATATTACATAACCAACCAACAAAAAATATTTAAAATTTGTTTTAGAACTATAATACAATGTAGACCAATAACTGAAATTGTTTATCCACGTGTATGTTTCCATAAAAATAAGTATTTACAAATCAAAAATATAAAAAATTATAATATCAATGTGATACCTATATATGTATTTGTTTAATACGTTACATTATGTATTTTTCTGTGTGATATGGGTTTAATAACTCTTAACTTTTTTTCTCTCGTGTTATACACTGAATGAGATAACTCATGATAAAACTGAATAAAATGACTCATGACAAAACTGAATAAAATAACTCAACTAAAAATCTTGTTCTCTGAACATATATTTAGTTATAAAAAATTCTCTGTGAAATTACATGTATGTCTCTATATTTTGAAAATTTACAAATATGCTAGCTTTTATTATTTTTGTTAAAAAAATATTTTTGTGCTATGTTCGAATTTGATCTTATGACTTTTTCATGGACTTATTAACCTTTAGTTTTATTTTAAAATTTATATTTATAAATGTATATAAATATTTATGATTCATAATATATGTGCCTTTGTATTCAAATGATACGAATATATACAAGTTAAAAATGTAATATAAGTTCAATTTAGCTCAATATATATAATTATATGTTTGAAGATAAATAAAACATTTTTCCATTAACAATGGTTATAAACACATGTGATAATATGATAGATATATAAGTTAATAAATAGACTCAAGTTCAATTTTTACGAATAACATTTTTTATGTGTATAGTTAAACAAACATATGACAAAGCGTGGTATGAACTTACCGGTTTGTTAGAAAAGTTTTATATTTATATGTTACATTTTTAAATTATACGTATAAAGTGTAAATCTTAACATATATAAGTTAAATAAACATTAAGTTGTAAATATACAATATAATTATACTTATGTTAATAATATGAAAAAATTAAGTTTTCCAACTCAAGTATGAAATTAAAAGATCTAAACATAGATTCCAATAAAACACAATGAGTTAACAATAAATATAAAATGTAGCTTAACTAATTAGATATATTAAAATCTCAAAAAGAAATAAAACATAATGCAACTAAAAATTAGATACATTCTATATGATATGAACAAATTTTCAAAATTAAAATAAAATTATATACCGAATACTACAAACTACTTTACTAGTAAAACATTCTAGAAATAAAATTTAAAGTTTTGATTTAAATATGCAGATAATTACAAAATAAATTATTAAAATTTTTTGCTAAAGAAATTTACAAAATAAATTACTTAAATTTTTGGCTAAAATATTAATGTTAATTTAATTTCTTTTTAAAGAATTTCATATAAAGATATATTTATAAAGTAATATAAATTATATACACAAAAATTAGTGCCAAAACCCGGCGAGCCAGAGAAATTAAAACAACTCGAGCTTTTGGTTTAATGCCTTTCACTACAATGGGGACAAAGCACTTCAAATAAGGAAAGACAATGGAGAATCTTGATGCGGAATATGAATTTGAGACCATATGACACCGGTCACAACTTTGTTTGTTAACGAGGAAGCAAGCCAAGCTCTTCCTTGAAGCCGGCAAACGTTTGTGTTGTGCGTTTGGCTTCCTCATTGTCTAGTTATGGTTGAGCACGTTGTAGAGTTTATTTCATAGCAAAAATTATCTTTTAAGAGACTAGAATCTCTCCAACATACGAGGATATTAAGTCATGAACGGGAAACATGTAAAAATGCCTAGTTAGAGAAAAGAAAGTTACTTTCGGAGCTACTTTCTGCAGTGTAAAAACTCTATCAAATTAACTTGTCTAACGACTTGAGAGGAATGAAAATATGAACAAACACACATATTATAGTACAAATTTCATTCCATTCCTTTCATTTTTATTCATCCCAACCAAACACACCATAAAAACACAAACGAGAACCGCAATTAAGTAAAGAAACTGGCAAACAAAAAACTGTTTGCTCAAGGAGCCAAACCATAAGTGTTATTACTATTTAATTTTGTATTTCATAATCCATCTACAGTTGAAGCTCCAAAGTACTTTGCAACTACCCACTGCACCTACCCTGCTCGAACTGGGAAAACTAGTCACTCGGTGTGTTCAGATACCGAACAGTTCAAAGTAAACAAGCTTTTTCATTGCAGCTACTCCCTTGGCAACCTACAGGTTGATGGTTAGTCCTGATTTTGCTTTTAATCAAAGATTTCCTGAGCCTCGATAATGCTGTGCTGACTGAAAAGGGTTCATTACAAAAAAAAAGGATAAGTTTAAGGAAAACAAAGAAAAGCTATATTACAACTATATCAGAACACGAGATCATTGACCAGGCTTACTGCTCATCTTTAGTTATCCGATAATATTTTTCTGCATGCTGACGCTGACCAATAAGCTGAGCAAATCTCTCATCGTGTGTGATTACTATAAGTTGAAAATTCTCCTGACCTTTTCTGTCCTCCATAATTCTACAAAAGTTAAATGCAACCATAAAATGCTAGCTCAGAATCGCATAATATGAAGATACGCATAGTTGCATGGTTAATACCTTAGAAGAGCTGCAGCAAGACTCTCGGCATTGGGGCCATCTAGATTTGTAGTTGGTTCATCTAGAGCTAGTATTCCACAATTGAGGCAAAAAGTTTCAGCTAGCGCCAACCGTATAATAAGTGAAGCAAGAACCTGAAACCAAGATTACATATTTGATGACTAAGACGGGACATCAAACTGAGGGGCCAAAGTCCACCAGGATGGTGGAAAGAATTATCTTAAAATTTGTTACAAACAGGTAATGTAGTAGAGAAACATCCAGCCGATTCATATCATCGCTAACCTTTTGACCTGCACTACACCTGCCACGCATCTCTAGTTCCGCATCACCAGTTTGCATTAAAAGCTGAATATATAGGCATACATACACAGTGTTTATATGTGCAAGTCTTAGTGAAGAAATACTACTAAAAGATTTAGACACACCTCAAAAAAAAAAAGGAAAGAGAGAAAAAAGGACCAGGTTTCCAAACCTTGTAGCTGTAAGAGCGAGTACCAGCCCCTTCAGAATCAGAATGAATACTTATATAATCAATATCCTGACCTCTGTAAGTTTGCTGCCACAACTCCCGTATAATTTTGTTTATCTCTTCCATTTTCATTGTGTGGAAGCGCATGAGAGCTCTAGAGAAGTAGAGATAGAGGATAGATAAACACAAATAAATAAACAGCATAAGCTAAGATAGAAAAAAACATAATAACATAAACTAAAACATCAGTGGAATCCTCGATCAAATGCAACACGTCAATCCTCATACAACAATCATCAGGCTTCTATACTTGTACAGTTGTATGCTATAGTGTATATATTTACAGCCTTCCGCACGGAACCTAATAAAGAGACTGAGAGAGGCCAACAGATTTAACTCGACACCATCCTATTCCAAAAATAGTGCAAGATAAAAATTCGTAAAGGGAGCTTACTTGTCAAGAGCACTATAATATCTATCCAGATCCTTGTTAGCCATCTCTGTTGTCTGTCACAGAAAGTATTTAACTTACCACCAAAATTATAATTGGGTGACTAAAAAAATGTCATCAAGGTTGTGCTTCACCTTGAGCTGGATCATTTGATCAAAATAACGCTTGTCAATGTCCTTGTACTGTGTTTGTTTAAGATCAATTTTGTTTTTCGAAATATTGCTTTGATACACTGAAACTGTACCGATGCACCTGTTTGACTGCAAAATTTAACCAGAATCAAAATGTCGAATTGCTTTCACAATAAAAAGATAGAGTAACATGATATAAATTACTGCAAATTACATACATCTGAAGAAAACCTATCTCTTTCTTGTTTAAGTTTGTGAAGCTCAGTTTCAAATTTGGAAACTCCGCCCATTTTCACAATTTTCTCTTCCATAAGTTCGATCTCGGAAGCAAGCTCATCTACCTTTTGTTTTGTTCTCCTATAGTTCAGATTGTCTTCAATATTTCTTTTTAGTGCCTCTTGTTTCTGCAACAACTGATTACTTTTTGCAAGTTCAGCTGAAATCTCTTGTACCCTGATATCATAACTTTGGAGTTGAGACTCCAGGACTGCCATATTCTCTGACGCAACCTTAAACATTTCCCGCTTCTTTGATTCATTATACCTAGTTTAACAGAATGACTGATCAACAACATTTACAAAAGAAAAATACCAACTCATCATGAGAACATAACATACTCTTTAATCTTTGAGTTCTGATTTAGAAGTGTCCTAAACTCCATTTCGTAATTCTTTACACGTGTTTCTTGTTCCTCATATCGTCTCTCGAGCCTTTCTTTTAAAACATTGTGGTCATTGAACAACTTCTCTTTCTCTGCAAGTAAAGGACCAAGTGCCTCTGACACATGCTGAAGAGAACAAAGCAAACATTAAAAAGAATTGAATCAGCAATAATACAACAAGAGAAGAGCCTTGAGCACTGATACAAGCAGTATTATTAGTTACAAATTCATTTAATCAACAATCAACAAAAGTATAAAATATAGAAAATCAGAAACATAAACTTTGCAAACCTATGCATCATTCAATATACACCCAAGCAGAGAGAACGAAATTTAACATACATATGCACGCACAAGCTATGACCCACCTACCCAGACCAATTAAGCCACTTCTTGACTGTAAGGTACATGTTCCCCATGTGATCAATTCCTAGGATTGTAAGATCAAGCCTTAATTTACAGCTTCAATCCTATCACCTTGGAGGGCCGATGACCTACAAACAACCTATAAGGAGTAATAACACAAACTCAGGTAATTTATTACTCAGTCAGACACAATAGGCACTCCAGATCTTTGAGGCCGTTGCCTGTTTGGATTGTTGATGACAATGTGAACGAAGGGTCTGGGAGTGGGGGGGAATAGGAACAGGAATGATTTAGAATCCCATGGGGTAGATACTATATAGGAATGAAAAACGCTATTAATGGGAATGAGATTCCTATTCTGACACATAATTTTTCTCGACTAAACTCCAACACATGGTAGTAAGATGTGAATCCCGTTCACAACATAACCGGATTGACATGCCATGTACCAAATGCCCCTTTATTTTCGAACAAGATTCCCTGTTCTTCAATGCAAAGTACAACTTGGCCTCATGCATGACCGGTTTCGTATTCAGCAAGAAACTATTTCAAACTAAAGCGATAATCTGAACTTGCTTCTTTGGATACAGTAATACAAAATAGAGAGAAACAGAACCCAGTTGTATAAACTGCTCAGCCTCAACAGATCAACACAGGTGTATGTAGATAATTACCAGATGAAGAAGAACTGTATGTTGTACAAAATTATGGTACATAGTACATACTATTGATATCAAAATTTGGTAAAACCAAGAACCTAATTTAGAAAATAAGATCTCTTTTGTACTTGGGTTTTGCACTACAAAAAGTTGGTGATTTTCAACTTGGGTAGCAAAAAATGGTTAACAATATATCCTCTTCGATAAATACAAGTAAAAGGAAACCATAACTAAGGTGCAAGCTTAATCACTCTCCGTACCTTCTCTTCAAGAATGATTTGTCTGCGTTCCTCTTCCAAACGATCTAACTCCGCCTCTATCTTCTTCAGTTCAGTCAAAGCATTAGATGCTTTCACCTTCTCCTCCCTTGCATCAGCCCACCTCGACCGCGCACGATAGAGATCTCCTTCCATCACAGTCTGGTCATCATGCAATCTCTCCAGTTCATTACGTAGATTATCGCTGGTTGCAAAATAGCATAGAAATCGCATGCCAGTTACCAAGTCTTCATTAGTGAGACGAAAAAACAAACTGGAAATAGTACAGCTTCTATATAAACATATTAAATATGTTATACATTTTACTCTGCAAAGTATTGATCTCGGACGTAATTTCCTCCATCGATTTGGTATCTTGACCTTGAATATCAAACTTGGCTTCTAAATCATCAACTTCCTTCTGCACAGCCTGTAACTCCTGGAAAATTCTATCTGCTGTTTCTATAGGCTGCACCAGAGCTTCAACAGAGTCCTTATCAGCCTTTATTTGAGCTAAAACTCCCAGTACCTGTCAAATAATGATGATTTAAGTAAAAAGGAGAAAACTTCAGCACAACAAATGTGCCTATTTTTGATAATGACAGAATCTATGGCCAGCTAAAATACTATTATTATTATTATTATTATTATTATTATTACTATTATTGTTGTTGTTATTATTATAATTTGAGTAATTAAACATAATAAAGACCTGCAAAATTGGATAACAATCAATTCTAGGTCGCACTGCTGGGTAGCTGATGGTCAAATGCAAAAAAAGGATGAACACACAGACTCACATCATATTTTGCAGTGCAATAGTTTAGCCTTTACAAGGGCCATTTGTGCTTATGGTAACAAGACTGCAATATCCGGTCATAAAATCCAAGATCCTATTCTAAAACGAGTAAAGAACTTGATTAGTAAACAGAATAGCCGGTTCTCCAAAGTTTTTAACAATGAAAGAACACCTTAATTAGGAAAAGGACTAATTGGTTCTCTAAATTTTTCAGCAACCTTAATTAGTTTAAAGACTGACTGGTTCTCTAAATATTTTAGCAACACAATGCACATGCTAACACTTCATATCCAATATGAAAACATCATAAAGGCTAGAGTTTTGAATGGTTGGAGTGTGTCTGGTTGCTACACGGTAATCTTCAACAATATTACCATGACAAAGTAAAAGACCAAGTAGTTCACTAAATTTTCAGCAAAACAATGCACATGCTAATACTTTATATCCTATATGAAAACAGCATACTATCATGTAAAGGCTAGAGTTTGGAATGGTTAAAGTGTGTGCCTGGTTGCTACAGCATACATGCATTAATTAGTTCAGTCATTTGATTCCCCCATACACGCTTTGGTCATACTTTTGACGTACGTAACTACCATCGCCTTTTTACCTGTCTGGTCCACAAATCGAGATGATGTGAAGCATGATTACGGTTATAGTTGATAATGTGAAGCAATATATCGGATCTTAAAGAATGTCAAATGTCATGCAGGGTATTTTGGTAAAATGTTACTGTAAAATTTGTACAATTGCGGATATATGATGAACAATCATCAACAGATAGATAATACACACAGAAGCATAAACGACAACAGTAAATTCATACAAATGAAATCATGAACTGAAGTTGTCTTCTGGTACAGAGGACAAGAAATATCCCAAATTAGAGCATCTAATTAGGATATAATGGCATTTCAAGAAGAATAATAAGTTGTCAGAGCTTTAAACTTAATGCTGCCACTTCTTTCAGCTTTAGTATTAGGCATACCTTACTTATCTGCAGTGGGAAAAACTTTAGTATTGGGATACATAACATGGCCTAACAAGAAAACTCAAGCTAAAAAGTTCTCAAATGTGCCGTCTAAATTGAGCAACGGGCCAGATCTTGAACTTCAAAACGAGCAATGAAGCAAAGAAAGGGTCAAAAGGCATAGTGAGAGATGAAGTAGAAAGGGCAAGATGTAAATGGATCTTATCACAAAAGATAACAGTCATGGACTACAAGATATAGCATATGGAAGTGATATCATTTTTTTCAAAATGAAATAAGTTGCAAGAGTTGTATATTCATCTCAAGAGGTTCAAGAACATTGCAGAAAATTTAGGGCTAAATGAAATATAACTATATAAGAGGAGAAAGAGGATCCTAGTTCAGTGATTTTATTGTTAATGCTCTCGATACATTGGAATTTTTAAGAGTTTTTTTTTTTTTTTGCCAAGGGAATTTTCTAAGAGTTAGTATAACTAACAAAGAGAATGTTCAACAATCAGAAATGTAGCGATCCGTCTAATTAACCCTTCCCAATACATAGTTCTCCCCATACTTATCATGTAAAAACTCGGAATATCAGGCTCAAGGAGGTGAAGATAAACACGGGGGAACAGATGAATATCAGCTACTTTATACACCCTGGTGGAGAACTGTAATCAACTAAGAGAAAGAAATTTAAAGCACATCAGCAGCTATCACATTTCGATATTTAATCAGATTAATATCATAAGAACTGAACAAAAAAAAACATGAAGACAGTCAGGTTACTCTGGAGAGTTACATCATCAAGGGATTGAGATTTTATATCCAGCTCTGCACTAAGCTCGTTCAGGTTCTTCTCAGTAATTGGAATTGTGTCCTTCCAGATTCTAGTATATTCTTCATATACTATACGTAGCTTTTCTAACTGCTGGAAACAAGAATCGACATTTGTACACTCCACAGCCAACAACTTGATACGCTCTGCAGAATTTGTAGCTTTCACTCTTTGCTGTGAATGAACATAATAAATCCCAATCAATTTTAATCTTATTATGTGCAAATTATTTCAATTTACTTCAGAGCATGTTTATAAAACTTTGATGCTTGAATCTTGATTTACTGAACAAAATATCTAATGTACCAACCTTATTAATAAAGTCATCTTCCTCTTCAGCAGAGAAAGACCGCTCACAGCAAGGGCACATATGATGAGCACGTGCAACTCTTTCAAATGGATCAAACATTTGCCGCATTCCTTCAGCCATACTGTATTTACTGCAGGTAAAGTATCAAGTAATGACAAGTACAAATATTTAGTATCGTAGAGAACAAATGTCTGTCCTAAATTGTTTGAGAATAATAAGGTTAAAGAACCTTTTTTTATCATCTCTTTTTTCTCTTGCTCTGTCCAAGACTTCAAGATACAAATCTATACTAGCAGTCTGCTGATCCAAGGACTTCAACTTTGACTCAATAAATCTCTTTCTTGCTGCAGTAGAAATGGGGCAAACAAACTGATCACATATAACCAATCAGTTGAAGAATTACTGAAATCACTGAACTCTTTTACTGAATAAGTAAACTACCAAAAATTTTAAAAAGAATCACTAGATCATAGTTAAGTTACCAACTTCCCTAAAACATAAAGGTGTTAGGAGTGCGGCATGATTGGATCATATTTTATATTTAACACTCACTCAAAAGCCTGTTTTGGGTTGAAGAGTGGATCACTACGAGCCCATCTTCGGGGCAATAATCAACCTTGGTGTCCTATTTAGATAATTGAGTAACTTTTGGGATGGCAGAGGGTTTGAACTCGTGAACCGTCTTGGCCTGAGCTATGATATCATGTTAAGTTTTCAACTTCCCTAAAACCTTAATGTGCAAGGTAATAATACATATAAAGGTAATTATTGCATATATAATATTTACAATTAGAAAAAGTTACAATAAAGGTAATAAAAGTTACAAGAACAAGATGCTTCCAGGTGCAATTAAGTGCTAGAATTTGGGGGTATAAATGATTTCTTGTAAATGATCCATAGAGGATCACTTTTACGGAATTCTGGTATATAAAAAATCAACTTGATTAATATGTTCTATGCTATGACTTCAATCCATCTGGAGTTCACCTCTCCAGAATTAAGGACAAGAACTACTAAGGTTCAGCACAAGATCATGTTAAACCTTAATAAATTCTCAAATTCTCCCTGTTTCCATTTTGTTTGGTTTTCATTTGAACCAGACCCCATATATATATATATATATATATATATATATATAAATATATATATATATATCAAGACAGCACATTTGTTAGATTGACATTATATATATCCTTGAAATGCATCTGGAGTAAGTCATTCATTTACTACTTAAAGATATATGCACAATAGGGTAACTTGGAACTTGGATACAAGCCTTCTTAAAATACAAACAGTACAAACCACTAAGATTTAAACATTCAATCTTTACATCATATATGTAATGATTTCCGCTAAGGGAGGGTAAAGTTACTATTGGATATGTTTAAATATTACTTCATTAATGTAATCATTTCCAGATAGAGATAATATTTCAGCATAAAGTTTTTATCAATTCAACATCTAAATGTTTTATATGGTTTGTATTTTAAGTTTGTAGTGGTGCTTTTCCCGATACACATTTACAAACACATATTTTTTGGCACTTCTTTGAAAGGTTTGGCCTCTACGTCTTAAGCTATTCTTAATCTCCAAAACACCTTCTATTAATTATCCCACAAGGATGATGTATCTTCCGTATTCATATACTAATGCATCTGGGGAATGTGACCAGGACCAAGGGTTAGCAAAACATCTATAGCATGAGCAACTCCCTGTTTTGAATCTAGGAGATGCGCGTTAAATTTCCAATAACTGTAATGCAATCATAGAGGCTACCGAAGTGTCAAAAAGGGACACCCAAATATAATGTTACTGTGGACCTTTTTATCTTTCAAACTATAAAATGAAACTTACAATCTCTATCCTTGTGAAGCTTGGAAAGGTGATTCTCAGCTTCTTGTATTTTCATCTGCAGCATATTAACTTCCTTCTCGGCTTCACGTGATTTAACACTCAAATCATCATACTCCAATTGAAGAGCCCTACAGAAGAAAATGTGAATCAGTAAACATAATCTGAAAAGAAGTTACTTTAAAATGAGGATGGTGTAAAATGTCCGGAAGAGACAGAAAGATATATATAGCACAAAAACTGAAAAACACGAAATAAATGATGTTCACTATATTGTTTACAGCCTTTTGAAGGCACAATTATAGTCGATAAAGACATTATGACTATAGGCTTTAAATGCATTTTACACTATACTCACGGTAGCATCTAGAACTATGGTACTCAAACTTGGCAATACGAAAACACCAAATAGTTGTAGTTGTTTTAAGAAAGCTCGTGGGCTTAGGATAAAACTGTGCAAACAGATGATGTTAATAGATGCAGTTAAATCTTATGTATTGAACTCCAAGTTCTTTTCATCGCTGGAATCAATGAAGAAACGAATAAACAGCATATAATTATTTCAATAATGGTTTAGAGTGCACAATAGATTGTTAAGAACATCCCTGTTTAGAGCTAACTGGTTCTAAAAACAGATTTGCGCAATGAATTATTTAGAAAATATATATTGCGGAGGAAGAAGGCTTGTAAAAAGCCACTTGTTTAAATTCATTCATTTGTGATGATAATCCATGTACATTGGATCATGGGTAGCATCTATGTAAGAAAACATGGTACATCTTGATTTATTCCTACAAGTCTGTAAATTTAGCATTGTAAGAGCATGTCCAATGCAATTCTATAAGTGAATTTATATCTATAATTTGGCACCAAAGAAAAAACATCACTCCAATGCAACAGTAAACATGATGTAATATAGAAAAATTCTATACTTGGTGCTAAATATAGAAGCAAGTATAGATGTTGCTATAATTGTCACATAAGCATGCAACTGGGAAAATGGATATCAAAAAATTAGCATGATTCCAAATAAGTTTAATTTAGAACTATTTGACTCTATTTTTAAAACTATGCATTGGACCTCAAATTCTATTTTAGCACCAAAAATCACCTTTTAGTGTTATTAAAGCAATCACAAGAAGGTTTTAGCATTAGCATTCAACATGCTCCAAGAACACAGGTCCAATGGTCCAATGCAGTGTTATAAGTGATGCTATATCTATAATTTGGCATCAAAAGTAAAACACAACACTCCAGCACAATGCTAAATATGGATGCAAAATAGCATTATGCTATATTTGGCGCAAAATCTGAAACCATGTATAGATGCTGAACAATAAAAACACACCACTCGCATGAATTATGCTATAAGTGAAAAAATGGAGAGAAATGGATAATTAGAAGCCAACTTACATTTTTAGTATGCAATTTGGTTCTATTATGGAGCATGCTCTAAGATATTAACACGATATGGATGCAACATAGAAATGAAACTTTGTTGCTTAGCATCTTGAACTAGGAATTTTGTGATAAGCCCCGAGAGATGAGAAAGACCAAGTTAGGACTATTATACTTGGCAAAGGAATTTACCAACAATCACCGTGGGCATAAACTTTTATCACGGCAAAAAATGATACGATAAGAAACCATTAGTTGTCTATCAGATATAAAAGCAGGTAGGGATGTGATGAAGGTTGATAAGATGGTCAATCACCAACTTATGATTTCAATCGAGAGATTATTTAATAATTGTGAGATTCTTTGCGGACACATCACTGCATAATACTAAAATACAGAGAGCCAGGGGCTCAAATCTAACTAAATTTATTTGGATAACTGGGTAACTAGAGATCTGAATTGTCAAATATACATCTACGTGAACATAGATGCTCCTTTCAATGCGGACCCTTTCCTCTTTTCCCTTTCACGTAACAATTCATGATTTAAATATCAAAAACAATATTTGTAAACATATATTATTATGCATGTGATAATATTTTTATATTTTTAAAAAATCACATATATTCAGTATAACTAAAATAATTTTACAAAACATTACTTTACCATGTTCTAAATTTTTTTTGTGTCTTAATTTTTTATGTTTTATATTTTTTGTATCCTACTAATTCTTTTGTGTTCTATAAATGTTGTGTACTATAAATTTGTGTTCTAAGACGTACGTGTTCTATAATTTTTTTTCGTATCTTGTATTTGTTCAATGTTTTTGTTCTTCAATTTTTCAATGCTCAGTAATTTTTTGTGTACTTCGTACTTCTATTTTTTCTTTAAATTAATCTTTTACTCAATTGTATTACATGTGTCATTAAAATTTACATAATTCTATGTTACGTTTTAAAAAATGATTTTTTTATATTTAAAAAAACTAAAAAAATAGATAAGATTGAAAAGTACAGCACTTCAAAATTACAGGAAAAGAACCGATACGTGTATAAGATGTGTGTTAAGTATTTATTAGATGTCTGTAACATTTTAATCCGTTTATTATGCGTCATCCAATATTAGATGTATGTTACATTCTAGTCCGTGTATTATGCGTCATCCAACCAAATCACAATAAGTTACTTAGTTACCCAGCCACACTAGTTACCATAGAATCTCGCCCACTAGATAGATACAGTACTACCTTAGAGCTTTTATAACTTCTTTCTTCACATCCTTGTCTGGGGGAAGCCTTCCTTTTAGCACTCCTTGGATTCTATCCTTGAACTCATCTATTCTGAAATTTATACAGATGAAAAGTAGGGTATTAGGGGAACTATATGTAGGGGGGAAAAACTTCTTACAAAATCATAGTAGAGTATGGGAAACAAGTTGACTTGCATCTTTCGGTGTTTCTTCTTATGGTTCTCTAGTGTTTGTTTCCTATTAGTAAGATTTGTCCTATCTACAGAATCAGCAGCCATGATGTCTTTCTCACGGTTAAGAGCTTTAAGCTGATGTGTTAATGTTAATATCTCCACATGTAGTTGATCAATGAGTGTCTTAAAATTTCTCTGTTCAAGCTGCTTTATCCTTCTATTAACATCAATCCCCTAGAATGTTAAAAAGAAGATTTAGTCAACCATAAGCTACAAGGCTGTCAAACAAATTCAAGGTGCAATAATTAAAATATGTGACAACCATGTTCTTTTCCCTCTCATCAATGTGAACCAGTTTAACATCTGAAATTTGCTTTTCACTTGTATCCCGCTCATTTTCCTTCTCTTCTATACGCTTTAAATTCCAATTCTGCAAAAATAATGTGAGAAAATTAAGCTAGCAAGACAGTTTGACATGTAAAATGAAGGACCGAGATTACAGTATATAGCATGCAACCCTGAGCATGAACCTTGATTTTACGTTTAGCATTTTGTTCGGCTTGAAGATCTTTCCAACGGTCATTTGCACCCATGTAAAGTCCCCACGCCACCTCAATCTCTTTCCTGTTTGATTTCTGATACATATATATATATATACATAGGGGGAGGGAGGGAGAGAGAGAGAGAGAGAGAGAGAGAGAGAGAGAGAGAGAGAGAGAGAGGACGTGTTCCAGTCAAATTTATTAAAAAAAATATAATATACACTGAATACAAAACATCGTGAATGTGGACCTCATTGGTTAGTTTTTCAATAGTGACTAATTAGCTTGAAGATGTGACAATAATTGAACATCATGCAATACATTGTACTAAAATGTCTAGTGAGGTGTGAGATAAATAGATATGGTGAACTTCAAACAGCTCATTAAAGATGCCCATTACCAAAATAATGCCATAAACACAAATGATGATGCAAGTGAAGATAGAAAGAAAATTAAAAAAATATAGTGTTTCTCTTTATCTTATTTGTCAGGTTACTTAAGAATTAGAATCAACTCCTAAGGTATCAGTGTTGAAATTAGATACTTAATGTTGCATTTATTGGTAAGAAACTCATGTATTGTATGTCTAGCCTTATAACTAAGATCTATCTCACTTTGACTAAATATTCTCTACCATCTTATTAACATCTAAAAGTAGTTTCTTTTGTTACCAAATGATACGAGCCAGTTCTCTGTTCTGCTTACTGTAAAAAAAAGGGCTGCTTGTCATTTGATGTTACTTCTATTACTTACAAGTAAAAGTACCTTTTCTAATTTAGCAACAAAAAAAAAAGTACCTTTACTAATTTAGCAAAAAAAAAAGTACCTTTACTAATTTAGCAAAAAAAAAAGTAACTTTTCTACTTAGTAATTTATTATATGTAAGGATTATTTTACTAGTTATACATACCTTCTTTTTTCTTTTTGCTAATTAAACACACACACACACACACACGAGACAAGAAAAGACAAGGTTTGACCCCTCAACATCCCGTAAAGGGAGCGAGGGGGATACCGCTAGACCAAGAGGTCTTGGGTTAGTTATACATAACGTATACTATATGTAAAACAAAGTACTTGCACAGAAGTACTAGAAGATACTTCAGGAAGGAAGATATTCGTCTCAGAAGTCAAATTACATATTTAAAATAAGTAACTGATATAAGTATTTTTTTACTTCTCAAAATTCGACTCGTAACTTACTTAAAAGTCACTTTTACTTTTTACACAGTCCAAAATATTACTTTTAAGTCATTTTTAAACATAAAGGTTACTCTGAAGCTCAGACAAACAGCAGAATCTGATCAGTGATGCATCTATCGCATCTTAAATGTCCTAACAATTAGAAAATTGGGCATGACAAGTGCCTGAGTTTATAATATCGTTTGACATGAGCACAACGGTTGTATCAGTGTATAAATTATGAAGACAGTTCTGTGATGATTTATTAAATATCTGGACTATAAAGAAAGAAATGGGTAAAATTATTTTAAATCCCAAAGCACTTATTTATAGGAAATAGAACTTCTGTAAATATCAGATAGAAGAGCATAAATTTGATCTCATCTTTTTGCTTCACATTACTATTAGTGATTATATAAAGCAGGATCATATAATACAGATAACACTGTTCAAAATTTACATGTTTATGAAGAAAGGTAATAAACGATAAACTGTGTCCATGGGGTAATATGCTCAAAGCGTCATGAGTAACCAAGTTGTTAAAAAAGAATAGTAAACCATGAGAATACAAGTGAGATGCATCTGATGAAAACAATAGTGAGATGATCTTCACCTTTTGATCTTCCAAGTCTTTTTTGCAATCTTCCAACCTTAATTCTATGCAATTAGTTAGGTTCCGAGCAACTTCGGTGCTGAAGGGGCTATTTGGAAGAGTTCCTAAGTTTAGCATTTCATGAATCTTTTGGATAGTTGCATCTCTTTCATTTTTCAAAGACATAAATGCCTGTGAAACATATGTAAACATTAGTATAATTATAATGCAAGCTGGGTATGAAGATTATCAGCAAGTGCATGTACTTTAGCCTCAGTTTGGAGCTTGCTGATCTCTTGGATACAATCCTTGATTTTGTCCTTGTGTCCATCAGCCTTGATGTCTGTATCTACCTTTTCCCTCTCCCACTTGTGAATTTTAGATTCTAAAGCTGCAGTCCTTTCTTCAAACTTAAATTTCCATGCGTTCAATTCTTCATCAGTGTCTAATCGATTGGTTAAAAATTGCAATTTGCACACAAGTTTCAAAACAAAAGTACAAATGTCAGCATCATGGAAACTAGTTTATGCTTAGTCGAAGTAAAAGTGCATAAGACAGAAGTACCATAAACATTTCAAGAAGGTAAACAAAGAAAATCATCAAAAAGTAAAACATAGAAAGAAAACAAAAAAAAAACAAGCAGGCTTTCCGCTTTCAGCATCAACAATTTGGCATACCGTTACTCTCTTCTTCACCCAGAGCATCTTGTTGTCTCTCATTCTCCTTCAACAAAGTACTTCTTTCAGTGCTCTTATTTGAGATCCGATTTTGTTGTTCGGTCAAATCCTTCAAGGTGCTCTCGGTATTTTGGATCTTAGCATCTAAATTTCGAATTTTATTTTCTATTTCTTGCATTTGACATTTCAACAATTCCGTTTTCTCCTGATCTTGAGCAATACTCGCTCGAAGCTGTAGTAAGGAAGGACAGAACAATGACTTAAACAAGTGACGGAAGAATTTTTCAACAAATGCAACTAGCCAAATATTTTATACAATAGTAAAATCAAATCCAGCAACTTCACAACTTATTTAATCTATTATTCTCACAAATACAAAACTGATTTCATTTTAGCTTTTAGAAATAAGTAATCTTGAGAAGTGTGTCTTTTCCCCAAAAAGCAAACTATATGACAGATCATATTAATCAGTCAAAAAAGACAGAATTAATGTACATTCCTGTCCTACTAGAGAATGTAGACCACTTAAAAATACCTTGTATGCAGCATCTTTCAATGTTTGAAGATTCTCCAACTTTAGCTTGTATGTTTTAATTTCTTGTGCCTGATCCTTGTGAAGCTTTTTAATAATCTCCAACGCCTTCGTATATCTGAGTGAATAAAATGACAAATGACAATTCAGCAAATCAATGTAACCGGTGCAGCAACATGGAATTACAAAGACTAAGAACATTTAGAACCACGATAATTCTATCAATTTAAATGAAACAGACATCCATCCTCAGTTCCAACAATACACATTTTTAACTAAACTCTTACAGTTAAATACAGTTTGCATCCCCTAACTTCGCCTCAAATGAGTTTTGATATTCATACTTTCAAAATAATAACATTTTGCATCTCCTAGGTTCGTCGGAAAAGCGGGTCAAAGCACAACCCATAAAAAATTACCGTTAGTTTACACCGTTAAAGTTAACTATTGCAAGGGTATTACTGTCATTAAGCAATTAAAAAAATAGGGTAAATAATTTACTCAGAAGAATTATACTTAACAAATAGAATATCATATAAAAAATTTACCTTCTGTTTAGAACTAATGAATGTGTAATTACCAACATTTTCCATCTTTAAAGCAGCCATCAAAGTGAGATGCGAATAAATAGGATTCAAGAAAAGATATTGTTGGCTTTTACTTTTTTTGTTATTTTTTTATTGCTTAATGATACCCTTGCAAATAGTTAACTTTAACGATATAAAGTAACGATAATTTTTCATGGATTGCATTTTGATCCCTTTTTTTCAAACCTAGAAGATGCAAAACATTTTTTTGAAAGTATGTATCAGAACTCATTTGTAGCGAAGTTAGGGGATGCAAACTGTATTTAACTCAAATTCTTATTGATTACACAATACTAAAGTTTCCTTATACGTTCTTTACTTCCAATATCAGTAGTTCAGTACAAATCAAAAAGCTGCAACACCAATTACTATACCCGAGCTTAATACTAGTATATATGTACACAAAATGCAAAAACTAAGCAAAACCATGTTTGTCAAGATTCACTAGCAATTTTGAGGATATGATCCAATAGGATAATATGTGAACCAAAAAAACCAACAGAAACTAACATGTATTTAATAGGTTAACTACCTTTCGTGTGTGAATAGTACAGATTAGAGTGTATTGTGTGCGACTAGTAAATATGATTGATGTGTAATCATTTGCTACATGCTAACTGTATGACAAATCGAAATCAAAGAAATTGAGGGAACATAAGTGATAGAGAATGATGACAATGAACAGGACCTGGCATAAAATTTTAAAAATGATTCATCTAAACGGAAACGGACTCCAGGAAAAACAAACTCTAATCAATGATTTAAAAGAACTAGGGGTGATCATGAATCAGTTTGGTCCAGCTTGATGGTGAAACCAAATCCCAAACCATAAGATATCGGGGTTTTATAGTTGGAAAGTAAAACCAGAAATTGTTTTAGGCCGAACCTGTGATCCTTGTTTCTTGACCGACTTTCAAGGTTTGATCTGGTTAAAGGTATCACTTCACAATAGAATCTAAAATAAAATTTTCCAAACCAGTGTTTAGTGTATACAAACGGGTTCGGGTCTGGCCTGGTTAAATTATGTACTGCCAGCCATGCGAATTGGATCTAATGGTTTTAACCAATTGACGATCACCCTAAACATAACTTATCGTATTAGAGTTCAATGTGTACAGCTTAGTGCAGTATCAGATGCCATGAGAAGCAAATAAGAATCTAACATGTGCTTATCAAAGACATCTCAATAAATTCAATTTTGGATATTTAAAGTAAGTTGAGCTGAATACATAACGTAACCAACTAGCTGAAAGCCTGAAATGATCCATGTTTAAGGGGACACCTAATGTGCAAGTGTGTGTCTTCTTTCAACCATCTAGCAGTAAAGATGTTGAGGAGCTCAAACAATTGAATCTTATATGTGTCTATGTATGCGTGTATATTCAACCATCTACCCATCAATTTTATTTATGTGGAGCTCATGCAAGGGTATTATTATCAAAGGGCACCACCTACTGTGCAAGTTCTACAATACTACACAAAATAATAACCTTGGTGCAAAATTAAAACCATCACTGGAATTGAGGGAAAATCTGGAACCATTTAAGTCTAGTAGACTACATAGATGCACAAATTGATAACAAATAAAAATTAGCCAAAGTTAAACTCAGAGGAAAAGCTAATATACTTCTTTTCTCATTTTTGACAGGTTTTTAGCCTTGATACAAAAAACAATTCTATTCAGGGGTTATCTGAATAACAGAATGTGCATGCTCTTCGAAAGTGTCTTTTAAACTCTCCAAAATTCATAATTTCATATAGGCATGTACATGCTACCAAACGTGGACAAAATGAAGGTCTTCAATTTACGCAATAAAGTAGTGGATATTATAACGGACTGACAACTGTCGAAAATCATAGACTTGTACATTATTTGAATTCTGAAAGCTTGTTTAATTTTTGACTGCCAATAGAAATACCTAGTTGCTGAGAAAATATCATCAAACTTCTTTTTTAGTGTAGAAGGATCTTGCAACGGCCAATTGGCCTCATCTTGATGTACAAATATAACATTTTCAAGAACAGCCTTCGAGACACCCATAAGTGCTGGAATTTCCCGGTCCATGTCAGCACAACGATAGCTGAGACAAACTTTCTGCAATGTTTGAAAAATAAAATGTACGTACAGCAGGAAATTAGTCTTAATTTAATTTCTACCATGAGAAATATAGCCTCATCACATCTCATATGTATTAGTATAGCAAATGATGATACCCCCAATTCTATTCCTAGAAGTTGAGGGGCACAGTTCTTTCTAACAGAAACAATAAACTTGTACCACTTTTAATACGTGGTTGGGTTATGACTTATGACATTCCTCTACTAACTTCATTCAAGAAGCAGGTCTACTTTGTCACTATATCATCCGCAAGGACTTTTGCCCTGTGGCCACAAAACGCAATTGTTTGTCTCTGGTTTAGAAAGGTTGAATACCGACCACAAAGACTCTACATTCGATTTGTTAACTTCAACGAAACAGAAAGACATGAGTTCATCTAGATAACTTTATAATACTAAACATTTCTGAAAACAAGGCAAGTACAAATAAATACTTGACAGATACTTGCCTTCTTGTCCTATTTTCCATCCAATTACGAAAAAAACTACTAAAACCTTAAGCGGAGGCCAAGTACGAAGTACCCAAGTATAACCACTCAGAACTAAATTAAGAGACTCAAACCTCAATTGTAATTTTTTTGGTTTTGATAATCTTTGAGAATCCTGAGTAAGCATAATCCTCCCCTATTCAAAACTTTAATCATTTTCTTGTCTTATTATACATAGTTGTCATGGAGGGTATTTTGTCTAGTAAATTGAAAGGCTAGTGCTATTTTATGGTTACATTTCTCGTTTCGTACAAGCAGAGACTTATTATTTCGAGGAGCCATGTAGAAGAATGTACAGGACAAATTGTTTCAGGGAAAATTGCAAGTACCTCCCCGGTGTGAGGATTAATAGTCTGAAGAACACTCTCAATTGCCTTGTACTCCATCTTGGAAGTCTTTTGTGTAAGCTGAAAAGACCTAATGCACACAACATCCTTACCAGCAGCTGTCTTAAATCGAAGCTTGATTTGGCCCTTGGTTTCGGTTTCTCCTGCTACCTACACCCATATATAAAAATCCATTGTCAATCTAATGTCTAACAAAGAAATATTAAAATGAGAAGATGGAGAGAGAGAGAGAGGGAGGGAGGGAGAGAGAGAGAGAGAGAGAGAGAGAGAGAGAGAGAGAGAGAGAGAGAGAGAGAGAGAGAGAGAGAGAGAGGGAGGGGGAGGGGGAGGGAGAGGGAGAGGGAGAGGGAGAGGGAGAGGGAGAGGGAGAGGGAGAGGGAGAGAGAGAGAGAGAGAGAGAGAGAGAGAGAGAGAGAGAGAGAGAGAGAGAGAGAGAGAGAGAGAGAGAGAGAGAGAGAGAGAGAGAGAGAGAGAGAGAGAGAGAGAGAGAGAGAGAGAGAGAGAGATTATACTACATATTACCTTGGGATCGTGCACAAAACTGTGGCCAGACCTAGCATTTGGGGGTAATTCGCCAGTGCAGGAGAGCTTAAGGCATTCGATGATAGTGGTTTTGCCGGCGCCGTTGGGACCCACAATGAGAGTTAAGGGACGGAAGAAGGTTATGACGTGCTTATTTTCCGGGTCGAATGCCCGGATGCCTTTTATAAGCATCTTATCAACAGTACTCATCTTCAAAGTGGTGTAATCAATTCACTGATACTACATCTATTGTCTGCTTTTTGTCCAGGGTTTATGCGGGACTTTGTATCCCCCCCTTCTTGCTTACGCTGCAAATATGGAGGACTCTCTTGTCTTTCTAATTTCTAGTACAACCCTTCAATCATCGATATATATACATAAAGGACGATACGCGGGAGGTGAGGTGGCAATCTAAGATCGTTAATTTTTTTAGAGGTTTACAATTTTAAATACTAATAAATCAAAAAATATTTTTTAGCATATTAGAAGTAGAATAGGTGTTCGAAGTTACAGAGGAGAAGAATTCGAATTTATAGCGAAGACATATAATTAAAAGTTCTATTTGAAGTAGAATATGTGTTTGAATTTGTAGAGGGGAAGAGTTCAAATATAAGAGAAGTTCTTGCAAAGTTCTATCTGAAGTAGAATATGTGTTTCGATTTATAGAGGAGAAAAGTTCGGATATAAAAGAAATACTTGCAATTAAAAGTTCTATTGGAAGTAGAATAAGCGTTTGTAATACATAATTAAAAGTTCTATTTGAAGTAGAATATGTAAAGTTATATAGGTATTTTTTCGACGAAAGAGGGTCTCATTAGAAAGGAGTATGGTAACATAAAAATTAATATATAAGACAAATATATATTCAATATATTAAATTTGAGATTTTGATATTAAAAAGGAAAACGTGTTTCACGGGAGGACGGCTTATTAGCGAGGACCGAGTAATTTTCGTAAGTTATTTGATAAAAAATTTAAAAAACTTATTACGCCGTCGCGAAGCGCGGCTTTTTCAACTAGTTTCTTCATAAATGAGATGTTCAACTATATATTTATGTCGACTTTTTTGTAGTCTAATTTTGTATTTTTGCAAAACAAATTTAAAGGTCATATAATATTTCCCCATCCGGAATTTGAAATTCAATTTTATCCATCCAAATTTGATTTATATTCAAAACTAACGTTTTACCCGGGCTATCCATGGAAAACACACTCTTAAAATCTTAAAAATCTTAAATAATTAAAAAAATATTATATAATAGAACTCAAATTAATTTTTTTTTCATATACGTTTACTAAATATACGCATCCATGTAAAAATAAGTTATGTTTAGGGATGGGCATTCTCCCCGTCGTGCCGACCCCGATCTGATGCCCGTCCCATACGGGATCCGACCCCGAAGTGATCCAACGCTCATCCCTAGCTATGTTATTGGTTGCTAAGAAAATAGATATTTATAATTAAAAATTAAATATTCAATGCATGAAATATTTATTGAACAAATATATAAAATGCTGTCATCATAACAAAATAACATAAAATACGATATTAGAATTTGTTTGAAATGTACCATCAGTTTTTAAATTAAAAATAATGTTGAACGTCCTAACCCATTTTAGAATTATACTTCTTTTTAACTTCATCAACATTGACGAGTATATGCATTATTTGTTCCCGAATTTAACTCTAGATTATTGTTAGGAATATGTTGTTCTTGATGATAATTATAAAAACACTTAGTAGATTTTGTATTAAGTCATTTTGTAACTGTCAACGAAATGGCATGCTTTGCAGCATTCCGTTGACAGGAAGCTCATCAACGAAATGAGTGATGTAGCAATTGCACTGTACAATACTTCACAGTTTGATATGCATTTTGTTGTATGTATTAGATAGGTTTTCTAAGTCATGTTGACTAAATGATAGATAGGCAAAATAGGTTGGTTAATTGTAAATATCTTGTGCCTTGTAATTTTGCCTAAGTGAAGACATGTCAACGGAATGAAGATTACTCTGTCAACGGAATGAAGTTTACTCATCAACGAAATGAAGTTTACTCATCAACGAAATGGAGAATAAAGCTATCAACGAAACACATCTCCCTGCTATCAACGAATCATTATTGCTTTTCTGAATAGTTGACAAAGTGATAGTGACAGTTTACTGAACAGATCTAAAGGTGATGTGGAAGTGTACTTTGCATTGAAAACCATTAAAATGGACATGGGGAATAAGGAAACATCCCAGTTTCCAATTGGGCTCTTGGGAGTGATCATAATAAGCATGAAGACAAAAGTAAGGATCTCCAAGGACCACTGGACAAAGGGATGAAAAGCAAACTATTGGCAGTTACCTTTAGTGTACTTTAGTGTAGCCAAAAATAGCTTTGTAAACTTGGGAATATATTTAACCAAGTATAACAGTTAAAATAAGAGAAAGAGAAGAAAATCAAATAGATTGTATTAGATATCTTTGAGAGCATACTTCTCTACACTCTTGTAACTGAGCAGCTGTGTACATTTTGTATCACAGATTATTTCCGAAATAAAAATCACTTCAGTTGGATCATCAAACAATCCAACTGAAATTATTTATGTGCTTGTGATTTTTACATTAAGTTCAGTTTTTATTTGTAAGTTGTTTTTAAGTTTAAGAAATATCAAGAATTGTATTCAACCCCCCCCCCCCTTCTACAATTCTGTTAGGTCATTTGGGATTAACAATTGGTATCAGAGCAAGCTTCTAACATACAAGAAGTTTAAAGATCAAGACCAAAACAGTAACCATGGTGAAGAAGGATGCGGGAGTAAAGATACCAGTTCTTGATAAGGACAATTACTTTCACTGGAAAGTAAAGATGCACTTACATCTCATGTCTATGGATGAGAGGTATGTAGACTGCATTGAGAAAGGTTCACACGTTCCCATGAAGTTTGCATCTAGAGTTGGACTGCCAGATGATGCTCCTGATGTGGAAATTCCAAAACTTGTCTCAGAATGGACTATTGAAGATGTTGCAGAAGTCCATAAAGATAAAAGAACCATGAACATTCTGTTTAATGGTTTGGAGCAAGAGATGTTTGACAATGTCATAAACTGTACAACCTCCAAAGAAGTATGGGACACTGTTAGAACTCTCTGTGAAGGTACTGAGCAAGTTAGGGAAAACAAAATGCAGCTCCTTATACAACAATATGAGCATTTTCATTTTAAAGCTGGTGAAACCCTAAATGACACGTTTAGTAGGTTTCAAAAGCTTTTGAATGGATTAAAGTTGTATGGGAGGATCTATCAAACCAAGGATTCAAACCTTAAATTTCTTAGAGCTCTTCCAAAAGAATGGAAGTCTATGACTGTTTCTCTCAGAAACACTCAAGAGTACAAAGACTACACTCTTGAAAGGCTTTATGGAACCTTGAAGGCATATGAGTTGGAAATGGAGCAAGATGAAGAAATTGAAAAGGTACAGAAGAAAGGTGGATCCATTGCATTGATTGCATCTGTGAACCAACTGGAAGATGACAATGAAGAAGCTGCAAAGGCCACAACTAGTCGAGCTAGTTGTAGAAGTGATGTTAGCAAGGGTAAAGGCAAGATGACAGAAGAAGAAGAACCAGAACCAGCCAACTTGGATGACTTAGATGAGATTGATGAACACATTGTTTTTCTGTCAAGAAAATTCTCTAAGTTCAAGTTCAAGAGAAACTCAGAAGCAAGGACACCAAGGAGAGACTTTCAACCTAACAAAAGTAACTGGATTGAAAAGTCTAAATCTAAATGTTTCAATTGTGGAATGCTTGGTCACTTTGCTGGAGACTGCAGAAAGCCCAAGGTTGAGAAGGGCAACAAGAAATTTGAGCCTGTTGATTATAAAAAGAAATACTTTGAACTTCTCAAGCAAAAAGAAAAGGCTTTCATGTCTCAGGAGTATGATTGGGCTGGTAATGGTGAAGATTCTGATGATGATGTTGAGTATGTCAACTTGGCTCTTATGGCTAACAATCATGAGCATGAAGCAAGCTCCTCAAGCAACCAGGTAACAATTACTAATCTTTCTGAGCTTTCTAAAGAGGAATGCGATAGTGCAGTAAATGAAATGTCTACTATATTATATAATTTGCGTGTTACTCTTAAATCACTTACCAAAGAGAATTCAAGAATAAAAGAGACTAATTTGCTCTTAAATGATAGGAATGCAATGTTAGAAGCACAACTCATTGATTTTGAGAAAATGAGGTGTGTAAGTAGGGATGCTAAGAAGGAACTTGAGAACGTGTTACAAAGGGAAGAAATTCTTAAGGCACAACTTGAAATAGAACAAAGTGTGATTGCTAAATGGAAAGATGCCAGGAATGTTGCTACCAACATCATTAATGTTCATGGTATGGAATCTTTCTGTGAACAATCATGGAAAAAGAACAAAGAGAAGCTAGGGTATGTTGGTGAAACCTTAGAATCAGAAACAGAGTCAACAAACAACAATGATCATTTGTTGAAGGTTGATATGTCAACGGAATGCAATGTTTCGTTGACAGATGAACCATCAACCGATCAGGCTGTTTCGTTGACAGAGAAAAGAAAAGATGAACTCACTAGACTTAATAATAAGTATGGTCCTGTCACCAAGAACTTTGTTCAAGGTGAGTCTAGTAAATCAAAGAAAGTTGAGAAGCCTGTTGAGAGAGCTAATGTAGGTCACTTGTCCAACAAGCAATTGAAAGAGAAGTTAGAGAATGTTCAAGTTGAGGCTAAGGGAAATAAAAAGAATAACATGAATGGCAAAGTAGGGATTAACAAACACAACAATTACACACCTGATAAATATGCTCCTAGAAAGACATGTGTTAATTGTGGAAGTGTTAGTCATTTATCTACTAACTGCAAATCTGTTAAGAAGACTGCCAAAGTGAAAATGTCTAAGCCTGCTATGAATGGTTCTATGCCTACAATGCCTGTTATGCCTAACATGTTTGCTCCATATGCACAATTTCAAAATCCATATGCCAGCATGCCATTTGTGCCTAATCCATACATGAATATGTTTAATGTGCCACAAATGCCATGGAATATGAATAACATGTTTGTTCCTCCAACTATGCATGCTGTGAATGAAAATGTGAGCAACCCTCAGAAATCAACACCAAGGATAAAGATTAATTTAAATCAATCTGAGCCCAAGGTGAAAAATGATATAAAAGGAAAAGCAAAGGCTAACAAAACAGGACCCAAGGAAACTTGGGTACCAAAATCAACTTGATTTGGTTTTATTGTGTGCAGGGAGACAAAAGGAATCTTTGGTACTTGGATAGTGGTTGTTCAAGACACATGACTGGTGATTCTACCCTGCTCACAGAGTTTCAGGAAAGAGCTGGCCCTTGTATTGCTTTTGGAGATGACAGCAAAGGCTACACTAAGGGATATGGCTTGATTTCAAAAGAGAATGTCATCATAGATGAGGTTGCATTGGTGGATGGTCTTAAGCACAATTTGCTTAGTATCGGCCAACTTTGTGACAAAGGATTTTTAGTTACTTTTTCTAAAGAAGCCTGTGTTGTTTCTAAAGGAGGAAACAACAATGTGGTAATGACTGGATTCAGAAGAGGGAATGTGTACATTGCTGACTTTAGTAGCACAAGTCCAGAAACCATCACTTGTCTTTTCAGCAAGGCAAGCAAGGATGAAAGTTGGCTATGGCACAAGAAATTATCTCATCTGAATTTTAAAGGTATGAATGATTTGGTGAGGAAGGATCTTGCTAGAGGAATTCCACAGGTGGAGTTTTCCAAGGATGGTTTGTGTGATGCCTGTCAAAAAGGGAAACAAAAGAAGGCATCATTCAAAAGCAAGACAGAGTCATCAATTGTCCATCAACTTGAGTTGCTTCATATGGATTTGTTTGGCCCTGTAAATGTCATGTCTATTTCAAAGAAGAAATATTGTCTTGTGATTGTTGATGATTTTTCTAGATTTACATGGACTTTCTTTTTGCACTCCAAAGATGAGGCAAGTGAAATCATTATCAATCACATCAAGATGGTAAACAATCATCCTGACTTGAAAGTAAGAAGGATTAGGAGTGACAATGGGACAGAATTCAAGAATTCAAGCATGAAGGTGTTCTGTGAAGAAAATGGTATTTTGCATGAGTTTTCAGCAGCAAGGACACCACAGCAAAATGGTGTAGTTGAAAGGAAAAACAGAACACTTATTGAAGCTGCAAGGACAATGCTAGATGAATCAAAGTTACCAACTTATTTTTGGGCTGAGGCAGTTAACACAGCCTGCTTCACTCAAAATATTTCTTTGATTAATCAGGCCAAAGGAATGACCCCTTATCAGCTACTCAAAAGAAAGAAGCCACTATTGGATTTTCTTCATGTCTTTGGATGCAAGTGCTTTGTTCTGAGAAATCAAGCTGAGCATTTGGGGAAATTTGAAGCAAAGGCAGATGAAGCAATATTTGTGGGATATGCAGCAGGGAAAGCTCACAGAGTCTATAATCTCAGAACCAACATTGTTATGGAATCTATACATGTTGTTTTTGATGATCTCAAAATTCAAGGTCTCTGTGATGAAGGTTTCCATGAAAGTCTTTCTTTTGAAAATGAGGAAGGAGATCAAGTGATTCATGTTAAGGCTACTGAGAAACAGCCTAAAGTTGTTGTATCTAGCACAGATGAAAGCAGCAGTGAAGATGAAATTGCTGCATTAAGATTGAAAAGAATAGCTGCTAGCAGACCAAACGGTCATTTCGTTGACAGTCATGTTGGTGGATTCGTTGACAGTCAAAATGAGTGTTTCGTTGACAGCCAAAATGGTCATACCGTTGACAGTCATAGAAATGCTTCTAGAAGTGATCAATTGGGGACAACAAACTCAGGGGGAGTTTCTCAAGGACAAATGTCCAATCAAGGCAATCATGATCATGAAGCTACCTCTTCAAGAGCAAATCTACCTCCCTCAAGGAAATGGACTAAAGATCATCCCTTTGAACTTATTATAGGTGATGTTTCTTCAAAAGTTCAGACTAGAAGAGCAACTCAAGAAGAATGTCTATATAGTAGCTTTCTGTCTCAAGATGAGCCAAAGAAAGTTGAGGATGCACTTCTAGATCCAGATTGGGTTTTGGCCATGCAAGAGGAGCTGAACCAATTTGAGAGGAACAATGTTTGGAAGCTGGTGCCCAAGCCTAAGGATAGGAGTGTCATAGGCACAAAATGGGTGTTTAGAAACAAGATGGATGAAAATGGCATAGTCACAAGGAACAAAGCTAGATTGGTTGCAAAAGGCTATTCACAGGAAGAAGGAATTGATTTTGATGAAACCTTTGCTCCTGTTGCAAGACTAGAAGCAATAAGGATTTTCCTAGCCTATGCAGCCCATGCCAATTTCAAGGTCTATCAAATGGATGTAAAGAGTGCTTTTTTGAATGGGGAATTGGAAGAGGAGGTGTATGTAAGTCAACCTCCTGGCTTTGAAGATGATGACTTTCCAGAATATGTATACTTCCTCCTCAAAGCACTCTATGGTTTGAAACAAACACCTAGAGCCTGGTATGACACACTTTCACAGTTCCTCCTTGAGAATCACTTCACTAGAGGTACTGTAGATAAAACTCTTTTTCACAGGGTTGTGAATGGCTCTACTATACTTGTTCAAATTTATGTAGATGACATAATCTTTGGGTCTACAGATGTGAAACTTTGTCAAAAGTTTGCCAAGCTTATGCAAAGTAAATATGAAATGAGCATGATGGGAGAATTAACTTACTTTCTTGGTCTTCAAGTGAAGCAAGTTAATGAAGGCATTTTCATTAGTCAAACAAAATATATTCATGATTTATTAAAGAAGTTTAACTTAATGGAATGCTCTCCTGCCAAAACTCCCATGCCTACTGCCACCAAACTTGAATTGAATACTAAGGAAAAATCTGTGGACATTTCAGGTTACAGAGGCATGGTAGACTCACTTTTGTATTTAACAGCTAGTAGACCTGATATTATGTTTGCTACATGTCTATGTGCTAGATTTCAGGCTGATCCTAGGGAATCCCATTTAGTTGCTATTAAAAGAATTTTCAGATATCTTAAAGGAACACCAAACCTTGGCATTTGGTATCCTAGAGAATCTGGCTTTGAACTAATTGGTTATTCAGATGCAGATTTTGCAGGATGTAAAATTGACAGGAAAAGCACAACAGGCACCTGTCAATTCTTAGGAAACAAGCTTGTGTCATGGTTCAGCAAGAAACAAAACTCAGTTTCTACCTCCACAACTGAGGCTGAGTATATTGCAGCTGGAAGTTGTTGTGCACAGATTTTATGGATGAAAAATCAACTACTTGATTATGGAATAAGAGTTGAGAAAATTCCTATTTTCTGTGACAACACTAGTGCCATTGCCATTACTGAGAATCCAGTGCAGCATTCAAGGACCAAACACATTGACATCAAGTACCATTTCATTAGAGAACATGTTATGAATGGTACTGTGGAGTTACATTTTGTTCCAAGTGAACAACAACTTGCATACATCTTTACCAAGCCACTTGATGAATCCACATTCTCAAGATTAGTAAGTGAGCTAGGTATGCTAAATTTCTTTTAATTATTTTGAGATTTTTGCAAGTTAAAATGCAGCCAGAAATTTGCTATGTTTTTCTGTGAATTAATTTTCTCAGGAAAAAGTAAAATTTTGTCTAAGTCAAAATTACTATGTCAACGAAACGAACCATTTCGTTGACAGTCTTAGCATTTTTCTGGGTGTTTCGTTGATAGCTCTTTTATATCAACGAAACGCAGCGTTATCAACGAAATAAGACGGGACTTTAACCGCCCAATCCTGATTCGTTGATTTAGCGCAATTAATCTGAACCGTTGAAATTTGACACGTCCGTTACCACGATCTATGCATACACCCCTGTAAGTATAAATCATGGTAATTCTTGAAAAGTAACGATTATATTTTTTAAGCCAATCCAGTAATTTACATTTATTATTGGACTCTTTTTCTGAGAATTTTTGGGGGAGTATTTAAGAAATTCTAATTTCTTTAATTTCTTTTTACCCGTTCTCAAAAATTCCAAAGGCTTTTCTCTCTTCTTCTCTCTAACAAGCAATTTAGTTCGAAGCTTTTCTTCACACAACAATGGCACCCATAGTCAAGCTTATATTAGTAGGAGGGTTCATTTATGAAAAGAACAACTCAATTCCATTTGTTGTCAAGGAGAGTCCAAACAGTATCTTTTTCAAGATGATGGACTTCATGAAGAACTGCAAGTTGAGCTATGCAATGTTTCACTCAACTCCTCTCTATAATGAGATAATCGAGGAGATTTGGACCTCGTGTGAGTATAGTGGAACAAACTGCACACTACAATTCACCATCCAAGGTAAAGAGTACATAGTTAATTCTGATGTATTGCAAGCATGTCTACATATTCCTGAAAATAACTGTAATGCTTTGCCTACAAATACTGAAATGGTTAACTTGCTAAACTCCATAAACTACTCTTTGCCTATTGATAATCTGGGTAGAATAATTAGGAGAGGATTGGTTAGAGAATATAGTTATTTAGCTGATGCATTTATCAAGGTATTTTCTGGTAAGATTAGCAATTTTGATGCATTGACCAATTCTATGTTAATTCTATTTACCATGCTCCTAACTGATAGATATTACAACTTTAGCACCCAACTTATGTATGAAATTGGTGCTAAGTTGGGTGATAAGGCTAATAGGAAAAAGAATATCTATTATGCTAGGTTTCTGATGATGTTGACTAATCATGTTAGTCCAACACCATTAGTTATCTCTAATCCTGTTTCCAAGTTTGAGTGTTTTGTGCAAGAGAAAAGGGTTCTGACAGATATACTGAGACTTAACCACAATGGTGATGTCCCAATGGTGTATTTGCCCATCATTGAGGTAACTTCTTCTAACCCTGTTAGTATAGTTGCTACTTCTATTATTTCACCCACCAATGTTGCTATGGAGTCTGTAGCTGTGTCCCAACAGGCTCCTGCCCAAGCAGCAAAACCTAAATCAAAGAAATCCTCAAAGCCAACATCAGGTTCTTCTCAAAAGGCACCTGTTGCAAAAACTACTTCACAACCAAAGGGGAGTGATTCAGGAGTTGTGAGAGGTGAGGGAATGGGTGAAAATCAAGGAAACCCTAAGAATAAGGAAGGAAAGCAGAGTGAAATCCAGCCAAGCCCCATTGTGTCTTCCCAACAAGGCACAATGAGTAAAATGGATTTAAACACAAGTCTAGTTGCATCCTCCCAAAAGGATGTGATTATTGAAACAAGCTGTCCTCCAAGAGCACACTCCAAAAGGGTAAGGGACACTTCAAGCCCACAGTCTACATTTTCCCAATACCAAAGGAGAGTGAAACAAAAATCCAAGGGTACACAGGGTGCACACACTCTGGAAGCAACACTTCCAGTTTCACAAATTCAGTTTGATGTAACCCCTATCATTACTCTGGGGTTACAGTCCCATTCTCTAAACATCAATCTTGAACTATCTCCATCAAATTCACCAACTCAATCTTTAGATGTGGACATGATCCATTCATCTATTCCTGATTCTCCAACTCTAATCTTGGAGAAGCCCCACTCTGAAGCTGGTGGTCATCACTTATTAAGTGATTTGTTGGGCCATCAACCAATTTTTTCTGAAGTTGCAAGAGGATCTGTGGACCAATCTCTAAAATCAATCACCACAGATTCTACTGTAATTTCACTTTCTCAAAGTGCTTTATTGACTTCATCAACGAAACAGCCTCTTTCGTTGACAAGTGTTTCTTCATCAACGGTATCCATACCGTTGACAGTTCAAACTACCATTCCGTTGATAGGTCATTCTACACCCCTTATTGAAAATCAAGTTGTTTCCACAACTAGTGTAGATGACCTGGTGGTAGTTGAGACACTTTTAGGTTTGAGAGGGAGTGAAATTGAGAGGCTGGCTTGCAGCCAGACAAAAGGAGAGACTGAGAGTGAGAGGCTGGCTATTTCTTCCAGCCAGGCAAAAGGAGAGATTGAGAGTACCACCTTAGTAGGTGAAGGTGAGGGTGTGAGAGGTGTGAGCCATGGGGAGCCTATGATGCAAGAAAAGAGTGAAGAGAGAGAAGGGACTACAGGAGTGATAAGGGAGGAGGCAGCCATTACTAGTGAGTTAATGAGGGTTAGTGAGGGAGAAAGGGAACTTACCTTCCAAGAGCATTATTAACAAACTCTGGATAGTATTTCCCTGGATCCTGAGACCTTTACTCATCCTGTGCCAGCCTATCAAGTTATGGCTCAACAGGGCAATGTGGAGGCAGAAAGGTCACTCAACTTAATTCATACTACTGCATCAATGCAAAGAGCAAAGGATGCCCTGACCAATCTATCTCCAGGAGCTGCAGCAAGTGGAGACTTTGACTTTTCTGATGATGAGGACAGCTATGGTGATAATCTACAGGTGGCCACCACTACACAGACTGGGACTTCTGTGGTGCCTCCTAGACCAGACTGGCTTTCTCAGGATATGCATGGTAGATGCAACTTGGATGCTGCTATCACAAGGCAGTACAATGAGGCATATCTAGCTCATGAGTCTGCAGAAGCAAGGGAGAAGAAATTCTACAAGGCCATAATGGATTCTCTGGAAATTCAAAGGCTACAAATGTTGCAGACAAGGATTGAGGCTACAGAAATCAAGGATTCCATTAGCAACCTCAAGGATGCTAATGACAGGAGGCTAGATGAAAAGCTTCCTCTTCTCACTGTGTCCAAGATGACCAGGTTTTTCTCTAAGGAACCTGAAGTGGCTACCTCCTTGAAGACTCTCTCTTCTCGAGTGGACAAGGTGGAAGCTACTTTATCTAAGATGCAAAAAGAACAGGAGAAGCAAACACAACTATTGGCCCAACTAGTGGCAGCTCAAGGACTCCCAGTCATCTCTTTTGATGATAACAAAAAGGGGGAGAAATCTAAGGAGCTAGACATTCAAATCACAAAGGTAATGATCCCAGCCATTTCCTTACCAAATGAGCCACTAGCAATGGGGGAGCTTGGAAAGAAGCAAAAGGATGGTATTGACCTAATACAGGAAGCTTCTATGAGGATGAGACTTGCAGAACAAATTAAAGACCATTGGTCCAACATAGAAGCAAGGGTCAAGAAAATTGCCGGAACTACAAAGGACTCAAATCCATCAACGGATCAACCATCAACGGATGCCATGGTTCTAGTGTCAACGGAATGGGAGCCACATACCAATTCTTTCTATCAGGTAGAGCCCCTTCTACATGGAGTCACTCAAGGTCCAAGGAAGGAAAAAGGACAAACTTCATGCATTAGGGATGTGGAACAAGCTACACTCCAAAGAAGCTTATCTCCCAAGTCCCCTGCTAAACCAAAGGGCAAAAATATAGCAAGGATTTTCTATCCTGCACCTTATCCAGATGAGCTCAAGCTTCTTGGTCTACTTATCACAAAAAGCAAGGAAAGCAATGATTATGAGATAAGGAAGCAAAGGGCAATTGTCTACAGGAATGGACAAGAAATCTGTGTTTGGGCTGGTCACCCAAACTTTGATGAAGCTAAAGCTGAAGAGTCAGAAAGAGCAGCAATGCAAGCCCTTGTTGTTGCTCAGTCTCTTGATGAAGAAGAAATACAGCTAGAAGAAAAAGCAAGAGAGGAAAGGAGTGCAAAGAAGAGCACAAGGCAACCAAAGGCAAGAGCTAGGAGAAACATAGCCTTTGAGAATGATGACTCTCAGAGCATTGCATCAGACTCTTCTGTACCAATTGCACCTCCAACAATTCCTGATCCAGTTTCAGAGGTAAAGTTAGCCTGTGATCCTAATCATCCTGTAAATTTCCATGATCAGCCAATTGAGCCAAAGGGAGAGCCAATTGAGTTTGATGAGGCCAACTTTCCAAAATTCCTCTTTGAAATGGATCCAAAGAAGAAATCTAAGCAAAGGGCTACCAAGGCTAAGCCAATTCTGGTATGGAGACCACAAGCTGAGAAACCCCCTACCAACCCAGAAGACTTCATCTACATTGCTGATATCAGGGAGGAGTCTGACATTCATATCAATCTTGATGACCTGGTTGAAGTGAGAGGAATAGCAGCTTCTTACAAACTACCAGAGAGATTGGTATTTGTCTACAAGGGTGGGAGAGAACAGGTTTGGCCTCTACACAGAATTCTGGGAGAAGACTATCAGACACTGCTATCTGTGTTTAAATGTTTGAAGAAAGATTTTGGTTTTACCAAAATAGCCAAGTCTGAGGTTGTCTCCAAGATTTGCCAAATCAAAGCTAGCTGGAACAAGCCTGGTGCACTTCCCAGAGTATTGAAGGTCCCTCAAACAGGAAAGATAATTCATCTCCAACCTTTTTGGATGATGGAATTCAGAGATAAGGACAACTGTAGAAGATTCTTCAGAATAGAAGACCAACTGGAGAAGGCATCCAATGAAACTCTAAGGTTAATGCAATCCAAGTTGGGGAATCAAGATGAGGAAGAGAAGATTTTCTACAGAAGACTTCAAGCTCAAATTGAGGAGAACAATGCAAGAAAAGGGAAGAAAACAAGACCACAGAGGCAAAGATGAAAAATCTGCTCAGTCTAGAGGAGCAACTCTGTGCACTTGTTTTGTAAGATTTTCTACTTTGCATTTCAATTAAATTCAATGAAGCTCAATGCAATTTCTACTTTTATCATGTGTAATATGTCTGAGTGTTTTTGTTATCATCAAGGCTCTTGATTTATGGCTGTTATTCTATCAGTCATAAATTGGGGGAGATTGTTAGGAATATGTTGTTCTTGATGGTAATTATAAAAACACTTAGTAGATTTTGTATTAAGTCATTTTCTAACTGTCAACGAAATGGCATGCTTTGCAGCATTCCGTTGACAGGAAGCTCATCAACGAAATGAGTGATGTAGCAATTGCACTGTACAATACTTCACAGTTTGATATGCATTTTGTTGTATGTATTAGATAGGTTTTCTAAGTCATGTTGACTAAATGATAGATAGGCAAAATAGGTTGGTTAATTGTAAATATCTTGTGCCTTGTAATTTTGCCTAAGTGAAGACATGTCAACGGAATGAAGATTACTCTGTCAACGGAATGAAGTTTACTCATCAACGAAATGAAGTTTACTCATCAACGAAATAGAGAATAAAGCTATCAACGAAACACATCTCCCTGCTATCAACGAATCATTATTGCTTTTCTGAATAGTTGACAAAGTGATAGTGACAGTTTACTGAACAGATCTAAAGGTGATGTGGAAGTGTACTTTGCATTGGAAACCATTAAAATGGACATGGGGAATAAGGAAACATCCCAGTTTCCAATTGGGCTCTTGGGAGTGATCATAATAAGCATGAAGACAAAAGCAAGGATCTCCAAGGACCACTGGACAAAGGGATGAAAAGCAAACTATTGGCGGTTACCTTTAGTGTACTTTAGTGTAGCCAAAAATAGCTTGTAAACTTGGGAATATATTTAACCAAGTGTAGCAGTTAAAATAAGAGAAAGAGAAGAAAAACAAATAGATTGTATTAGCTATCTTTGAGAGCATACTTCTCTACACTCTTGTAACTGAGCAACTGTGTACATTTTGTATCACAGATTATTTCCGCAATAAAAATCACTTCAGTTGGATCATCAAACAATCCAACTGAAATTATTTATGTGCTTGTGATTTTTACATTAAGTTCAGTTTTTATTTGTAAGTTGTTTTTAAGTTTAAGAAATATCAAGAATTGTATTCAACCCCCCTTCTACAATTCTGTTAGGTCATTTGGGATTAACAATTATCACAATAAAATTATCATTATTAGATGAATCATGCACCTGATTCAAAAGAAACAAAATGGTCGAGTTATTAAAAATGAAAAAGACAAATTTGATGTTGGACAAATATCACAATTAATTATTTGAATTGAAAATTTTATGTTCACCACGTCAAAATTAATATTGTATGAGGTGATTTTAAATTATTGTGAGTGCGTTGAAACTCTAGAATTTGAACTAATTTTACCACATTTGAGGCGAAATATTTTGTATTAATATGTACTAACTTTCAATCATTAAAAGATATAGTGAATGTCTGAATTTTTCCTGTAATGATTTTTAATTTTCCAGGATACTGGTTTTCATTTTCTTCTTATGATGAAGGTTTTAAATGATACTTTTAGGATTGTGTATATAGTGCGTCATTACCTTTGACCATAAAGGTTATCGTCAACATTTGATGATATTGACTGTACCGCTTCACAATCTTTGAACTACTTCACTTCAATTAATAATATAGATGAGTACCTTAAACGTAATATAATTATGGTAAAGAGGATAAGAAGAAAAATATTTTCGAAGAAGTAAATAAAGTAGAAGTAACGTACCGGTTTACAATCTGAAGTTCAGAGATTCATAATATATTGATATATAATATATTATCAAGTTAATGTGAAGATATGTCTTATTAATAAATAAAAGTACTTAAAAAGATAGTGTATTCGTTCGCGTACAATGTTAAAAGTTACTTATGAATTAAAATAATTTAAAATTTTATGTTATTAATCGAATTTATATTGCTAATATTATTTTAAAACAGCATGGAAAATAATTTAGTTGACCCCGCATGTAATTTGTACTAGCCTATAACCCGTGCGATGCATGGATGAATTTTAGTATTTTTTTTATCTTATTATCTATATCTTGATTTATATGATTTTAAAAAGTAATCAAATATAATAATATATGTATGATGTTATTCTAAGTTTTTTTTTATTTTGATTTTAAAAATTCTTAATATGTTGTCGATAGAATAATATCTTGAACTTTTGAATGTAGCTTAGAAAAATAGATGATAGAAATATTTAATAATAATATGTTGTTGACGGGATTCGAACCTTGAACCCGTGGGAGCATTTTAGATATCAAAAAAAGAATATTATTTTAATATTACATCCAACGGTTCTCATTTACCTATATTTACATCTAACGGTTATTATTTAGAGGACCAAACTACCAACCAACCAAATAGATGGTAGTTTGCTTATAATAGTATTTTTTTTATATGATTTTTTAGTATTTTTTCTTATTTTATTAGCATTTATTTGTATTTTGATCTTAAAATTTTTTAATACGTTGTTGACAAGATTCGAACCTTGAACCCGTGGGAGCATTTTATATATCAAAAAAAGAATATTCTTTTAATATTACATCCAACGGTTTTCATTTCCCTATATTTACATCTAACGGTTATTATTTAGAGGACCAAACCAAATGACCAAACTACCAACCAAATAGAGGGTGGTTTGCTTATAATATTATAGTATAGATAAGATAGGTTTAAATTATTTTTACATCGTTAGATTGAATTTTTAATACTTCGTCAACATATTTTGTACTAAGATTAATTTCTTTTACATTTAAATTTTAATCTTGTTTAAATTCAAAATAATTATACTTACGAAAATGATGTGTTCGTTTAAGTATGCCTTTATTACATATGAATTAAAATAATTCAAAATTTTAAATTTAATTAAATCTACATAGTCTATTATTTTAAATCGGCGTAAAAGACGACTTAGCTACCAATCAAATGAGACAGATTTAAAATAGTTATATATTGATAAATTGAGGCAAATATTGTATTAAAATGATTTTTCCACTTTTAAAATTTTAACATTTATTTAAAGCATACAATAATATAACTATTAATCTATATAATTAATGTAATATGCATGTAAATGAATGAATAACAAATAGTTATTAAAATTGTGTATTATAAATTTTATACTTGAAATTGAATTATTAATATCGTATTTAATGTAAAATAGTAATCAAATTGTTTGATTAATAAATATGTATAAAACTTTAATAATAAATATGATAATATAATTGTGACTAAAACAAATATGTAATACATGGATATTTTAAATCAAGTAATTACTGGATTTAAATTAGAATTTTCAACTAATCATGATTATTAAAATAGGATGAGAATGATAAATAAGAAAAAAAATTGCAATGTGTTTAGTCTAAAATTTAGGAGTGGTTTTTGTTTGGTCTTAAAATAATTAATATTTTCTGATTGGTGAATGTTGTGGAATAAAAAACGTACTTCCAAATTTACTACTAGGGTTTAAGAGTTTTCGAGCTTTAATGGTTGTTCTCGTGTTTTGTGACTAAATCGGTGCTCACAAGATGCCTACGTATCTCAATCAATGCTGAGAATCAAGCCAAAAAACGTAGTTCTAATGTGAAGGATCAGGGTCCTTATATAGGCGTTAGGAGCCCTGCATTTAGAGTAGAATTAGGTGACTTGGGGGCCAAGTCGTCTTCTTAGATCAGGATTGTGAATCCTATTTTGTAGGAGGCTGACTCCTATTAGGTTTGTATGTCTTGAAGGTCAATCTTTGAAGTATTTGACACACTTTGGACTCTTTTTGTGAGTTGTAGATTTTCTCTTTTTATTAATTACGAAATTAATAAATAATTAGGGTTTCAGGCCTAGTTTATTGGGCCTAACTCTTGGACCAATCTAGGTCTGATTAATACATCATTAATTATGCTTCTAGGGTTATTTTCAGCCCATATCATTTGCCCCCCAACTTCTGGTAAAATCTTTTTTAGATTATCGTAGAAGTTTGTTGCCCAGTAATAATCTATTGTAGAAGGGGGGTTGAATACAATAGTATAAGATAATCGACTTCTTAATGTATATATCACAAATATGAAAGAAAGATAACAACTTTATTAAATCTGATATAAAACTGTTACAAACTCTCTCAAGAAATTCTGATGTTCTTGAGAGCTGCTAGCTTACAAAAACTCTCTCAAGAAATTCTATGTTCTTAAGAGCTTCTATCTTGATTCGCATCGAACCAAAACCAAAACTGTGTTTATATACTACACAGCTTCTCTATCAATGATAAGTCCTAATCAATTACAAAGATTGAAACCTATCTATAATTGATAGCTACATACTACAAACCATGAACCGACAGAATAAACTTCCATGTTTAACTAGACTCCAAATATAACTCGAAGTAGGAATCCTGATCAGCTTCCAGTCCTGATGATCAATCCTGATCCCAGTCCTGATATGTATCTCAATCCTGACGACCATGTAATCCTGATGACGTCAGCAATCCTGATCAGTTGAGTCTAGCTCCTGACGATCATTGAATTCTGATCTAACAATCTCCCCCAATCTCATACTTTGTGAAATAAAGTATAGATTCCTAAGATTCAATGATGTCAAAAACATATATACAAAATGTACAGAATCTGCAGCAACAACTTATCTGTTTAAATTCTTTGATAGAACAAATTCATCTTCAAGAAGTTGGATAACAAATTTTCTTCTTTTTCTTCAATAATTTGAATCAGTCTTTCCTTAAGATTTCTGAGTTCTTCATCTTCCTCATTAATATGGTAGATAGCTGCTCTGAGATTCAATATGGAGTTTCTCTGAAGACTATGCTCTTCAAGCAAAAGATAAGCAATTTCCTTCCCATCAAGATTGAGAGTAAGATGAGTCATGCCAAAATTTACTTCTTTAACAACAGTACCCCATTGCATTTCCACATCTTGACCTCTTTGATTTAAGTACATGGGAGTATAATTACCATTGAAATTACTGTTTCCATCCAGTCTTCTTCTTATTGTTGACAAAATCATGTCACTCCATTCTTTGCATATTTGATTCTTCGATCTTAAAAGATAATGAACATATTTCAGTTCCTGTGTAGTTTTCATCAGCAGATCTTGAATAGATAAAATCTTCACACTACCATCTTTCATGAAGTACATAAGCTTTTTTTTCTTGTCAAAACCATCATGACAATCTATAACTATATCAACAGCTAGTAAATTGTTCAGGTTTTCAGAAGTTAAAGTACCTCCAATTTCAGTTAAGGAGTAAGGATCAACATATGACATATTCAGATATTCAGCATCCCTGTGTCCAATACCTCCTCTTGAATTACTTGTCAATTGCTTCAGATTTGAAAACATCTTTAACCAGAGTGCTTTTGATCTAACCATCCCAGATAAATCAACAACACTTGAAGCGCTTGTAATAATTCCTCCAGACTGAAAATTGATAAGTGTATCACAACTTAATGTGCTAATATGTTTCCACTTCTTATCCTTTTCCTTTTCAAAGGCATAGCTTCTTTCCAGTGAAGATTCTTGTCTGCTTGGGTTCCTCCACACTCTTCTGTTTGAGAGTTTAAGCCTTTGTACATAGAGATTGAAATCTCTATTTGTTGATCTTGTAATTTCTCTTCTTCTGGCTTCTTCTTCTTCATCTACTTCCTTGTTGTGAGAATCAACCACAGTAGATAAAATTATCAAGTCAATCTCTTGCAGAATTTCAGAATCATCAGGATCTTGAATATTATCAGGAACAACATCAGGATTAGATTCTTCAATTTGATTTGTATTGCAGAGATTTGATTTTCTTGATTTTCTTCTCAATTCAGGTTCTTCTTCAATATTTCCATCATCACCAAAAGTAGATCTGTCAGGAACTACTAGAGTTTGAATAGGTTCAGGAATTTCTTCAATTCTTAACCCTTGAGACCTTGTCTGTCTAGGTATTGTTTGAGTTGAAGAACCTCTTCTACTTCTTCTAGCTCCTCTCCTACCTCTGCCTCCTCTACCTCTAGCAGGAGCAGGGTTATTAAAACTTTCCATCATTTCTCTCTGTTGTCTTAAGAATTCTTCATGTGAGAGATCATGATATTCTTCACTTGCTGTAGAGAGTGCTTTTCTTGCATATAATTGTTGAACTCTTTTATCAGTGTGATATAGAGTAACAATTCTGCCATCTTTTGTAGAAAACTTCTGGAATAAATTTGATGCATCTTCAGGATTATCAATAAAAATATCTTCATCACCTTCAGGAATTGTAGCAAGAGTATGTCCATGACCAGGTGTCAGGATTTGTTCTTCCGTCAGGATCTGAGATTGCACCAACGTTCTTACTGTCTTAACTCCAGAATCAGAAACATGAGTTGACTGCGTTGTTTGACTTTGCGAAGTTTGAATTGTAGACTTCATAACAGCAGCATCAGAGGTTTCTCCTTGTATCACTTTGTCACTACCATCATCTCCAGTATCATCATCATTATTCCTTAATACTAGATCAGGTGTACATTTTGTCTGACTAACTAACCTTCTCCCCCTTTTTGACATCAGGATTTGACAATAAATTCAAAATTAAGGAAATAGAGGCTTGAATGTCAGTTACCTTAGTATCCATAGAATCAATCTGTCTGTTGATAGAGGTTTGTTCAGAAATAACAGATTTCACTTGGGATTCTACTACCCTTAGCTGAAAAGCAGTAGGCACCTTTGTAAAATTTTGAGAAATATCATTCCTCACCAACTCAGTTGAGGTCTTGATAGAATCAATCTCACTTTTTAGACTTTTGGATAACAAAGTTGTAGCGTTTGAAGGAATTTACGGATGAGCGGAAGCGTGATATAACATTTATTCCGTAAAAACCATGTATCGCACATATAGAAAAATATATAAAATGAAAGAGCGGAGGAATCATAACCATACCTTGAAAATCGAAGCTTTATAAAAATGGATTCTAGCAGTTGCTCCTCAGAGTGTGAAGCACTCTACCGGTATCCACCAAGAATAATCCTTCGATGAAGCTTTTATAAAAATGGAGTTTTTCTTCTTTTGAGAGAGAGAAAGAGAGAGATGAAGAAGAAGAGGGTGGCAACTAGGTTTTCACAAAAACTCAAGTCCTTTAGAATGAACTATCTCATTCTATTTATAGGGCTCTCCTAGGGTTTTTAATATATCTTTATATATATATATATATATATATATATTAACCCCACACTTTATCTTATAAAATGCTTTAATAATAATTAAAACTATTTTAATCATTATTTCCTTTTCTAAACTATTTAGAAAATAACTTGCTCTCTCAAAATACCTTCATCAATAAATTAATCTTTTATGGTGTGACCCTGTAGGTTCAATATTAAGCCGGTAGTAGAAATAAATAATAATAAACTTTTATTTATTATTTATATGAATTCTAATAATTCATTAAATATAATTAACTGATTAATTATATTTATTCTACATCGTGAGTGATGCTTCTCAACATATCGCGACTATCCGGATAATATGAATTCACTGCTTAGAATACCAAGAACCTGTCAGTGACTAGTTTCAGTACAATCATTCCTTCTACCCTACAATATCCCGATTAAATATAAGGCATGGATCTCGTGTCAGGCCTTATCAAATTTAATCATATGATTTCTTATTCATAATGCTAAGTTCATATTAATGCAAATTAGAAACTCCTTTCTAATTTCATACACTCTGGCCAGAGATTCCAGAACTCGCATACTAAGAATAACATAGGATATTCTCTTCCTATACTGGAAGGGGTAGATCCTCTATTGACGTTAACTATCTCCATACACAAATCCATATGCCCAGAATAGACCTAATGGATGTCCTTGAGACTAAGGACTAATCCAAAGCATAGTTCATTATATACAAGATAACTCTAACGATCTCAAGTCTAAGGACACTTGTACAACTATCACTCAGTGAATAACTATTGACACGTGAGTAAACTCCATTAGCTATTCAACTTATCGAGTCATGTTCAGTGAACTTATTCCCTAACAAGCACCTACATACTAGCTATAGTGTCACCACACAAATGCCTATAAGAACAGACATCCTCCTGACGGGAGCAAGCATAGTATGTACCAATCTTTGCGGATTCACCAACTTCCGATTAGTTATCCTATGATCAGGAACTGTTTAAGTCTAGAGTTATCATCTTCTAGATCTCACTATTATAATCTCATTATAATTCTAGAAGCTTTACTCTAAACTATGGAACATCTTATTTAAAACACTTTAAATAGATAAGGCCCGTAATAAAAACAAAACAAGTCTTTTATTAACATTAATGAAATCAAATAAGAATACAAGAAAGTTCTTCCTAACCCATCATACATGATTGGATTTAGGACAAACACTTTCAATCTCCCACTTGAACTAAAGCCAATCACACTGGTATCTAATACCCATCTTCTCTTTATGACGATCAAAGTGAATCTGAGACAATGTCTTTGTGAGTGGGTCTGCTACGTTGTTATATGTGTCAACTCTCTCAATTTTGACATCTCCTCTTTCAATGATCTCCCTAATCAAATGAAAGCGCCGCAAAACATGTTTGGTATTTTTATGAGACCTAGGTTCCTTGGCTTGTGCTATTGCTGCGTTGTTGTCACAATACAACACAATAGGCTCCTCAATGCTAGGAACAACTCCCAACTCAGAAACAAATTTCCTCATCCAAACGGCTTCTTTTGCAGCCTCACTTGCAGCTATATACTCTGCTTCCGCTGTGGAGTCAGCCGTTGTAGACTGTTTGGAACTCTTCCAACTAATCGCTCCACCATTCAGAGTAAACACGTACCCTGACATGGATGTGCTATCATCACTTTCTGATTGAAAACTAGAGTCAGTATAACCCTCTATTTTCAACTCAGATCCACCAAAAACAAGAAAAATATCCTTAGTCCTTCGTAAATACTTAAGGATGTTCTTCACTGCTTTCCAGTGGTCTTCACCTGGATTGGACTGATATCTGCTCGTCACACTAATTGAATGAGCAACATCAGGCCTAGTACATAACATCGCGTACATGATAGATCCTATTGCCGAAGCATAAGGAATCTTACTCATACGCTCCATTTCTTCAGGTGTCTTAGGAGACATCTTCTTGGAAAGGGATACTCCATGGCTCATTGGTATGAGACCTCTCTTGGAGTTTTCCATACTGAACCTTTTAAGCACTTTCTCGATGTATGTACCCTGGGTAAGACCTATCATTCTTCTAGATCTATCTCTATAGATCTTCATACCGAGAATGTAGGATGCTTCTCCCATGTCCTTCATAGTGAAGTTCTTTGATAGCCACACTTTGACTGATTGTAGCATCGGTATATCATTTCCTATCAGAAGTATGTCATCCACATACAACACAAGAAATGTTACCACGCTCCCTCTAACCTTCTTGTAGACACATGGTTCATCTATGTTTTTGATAAAATCAAACTCTTTGATTGTCTCATCAAAACGGATGTTCCATCTCCGAGAAGCTTGCCTTAATCCATATATGGTTCGTAGTAGCTTACACACTAGGTGTTCATTCCCTTTGGAAACAAAACCCTCTGGCTGTGTCATATACACTTCCTCTTCAAGTTTCCCATTGAGGAAGGCTGTTTTCACGTCCATTTGCCAGATCTCATAGTCGTAGTAAGCAGCAATCGCAAGCAAAATCCGAATCGATTTTAACAGGGCTACAGGCGAAAAAGTTTCATCAAAGTCAATCCCTTGCCTTTGTCTGAATCCTTTTGCCACCAGCCTGGCCTTATAGGTCTCCACCTGGCCATCTGCTCCAATCTTTCTCTTGTATACCCATTTGCACCCAATAGGCTTCACATCCTTGGGTGCTTCAACCAAAGTCCATACTTGGTTGGTATACATAGAATCCATTTCGGATTTCATGGCACTCTGCCATTTCTCTGAGTCAATACTACTCATAGCCTCATTATAGGTCATAGGGTCGTCATCATCAATGATTGACAACTCATTGTCATTCTCAATGACAAGGCCATAATACCTCTCAGGTTGGCGAGACACTCTCTCTGACCTACGAATGGGCTGTTCCACAGAAGGTTGTTCAGTCTGAACAGGTGTTTCCTCTTGAACCGTGGTAGTTTGTGCTTCTTGAACTTCATTAAGTTCTATTTTGCTCCCACTGTTCCCTTCAAGGATAAACTGTTTTTCCAAGAAGGTAGCATGTCTGGAGACAAATACCCTATGATCGGTGTAAAAGTAATACCCTAAAGTCTCTTTAGGATATCCCACAAACTTACATTTAACGGATCGAGATTCCAGTTTATCAGGGTCAACTTTCTTGACATAAGCTGGACATCCCCAAATCTTAACGTGTTTAAGACTCGGTTTCCTTTCTTTCCATATCTCATATGGAGTTTGAGGAACAGATTTGGAAGGCACCTTATTCAGTAAATATGTTGAGGTTTCCAATGCATAACCCCAAAGGAATACTGGAAGATCTGCATAGCTCATCATGGATCGAACCATGTCTAACAAAGTTCGATTTCTCCTTTCAGATACCCCATTCAACTGTGGAGTATATGGAGGAGTCCACTGAGAGACTATACCATTTTCTTTGAGATAATCTAGAAACTCACCATTCAAGTATTCACCACCTTGATCTGATCGAAGGGTTTTAATACTATGTTTGGTTTGTTTCTCCACTTCATTCTTGTATTCTTTGAACTTTTCAAAGGCTTCAGACTTGTGTTTCATCAAATACACATATCCGAATCTAGATCGATCATCTGTGAAAGTAATGAAGTATGAAAATCCACCCATGGCTTGCGTAGACATCGGTCCACATACATCTGTGTGTACCAATCCTAGCAAATCTGCAGCCCTATCTCCATGTCCACTAAATGGAGATTTGGTCATTTTACCCAATAGACAAGACTCGCATGTAGGATATGATTCAAAATCAAAGGGTTCAAGTAACCCTTCCTTATGCAATGTACGAAGTCTATTTTCACTAATATGACCAAGTCTGCAGTGCCACAAATAGGTGAGATTTTCATCATCCCTTTTCCTTTTATTAGTACGTTCAATTTGTAGTAAATTATGCTCTACGTCACATACATACAGACCATTATTTAAAATACCACTACCATAAAGAACATTATCTCTAAGAATTGAACATTCATTATTCTGAATAACAAACGAAAATCCAGCCAAGTCTAACATGGGAATAGAAATAATATTCCTCACAATCGAGGGAACAAAATAACAATTATTTAAAACAATAGTCTTGCCCGTAGGCATATGTAAATCAAATGATCCTACAGCTTCAGCAGCAACTCTTGCTCCATTTCCCATCCGTAGAATCACCTCCTCTTCCTCAAGAGTCCTACTTCTCCTTAGTCCCTGCAACGAATTGCAAATGTGAGAACCACAGGCGGTATCTAATACCCAAGTAGAAATTTGATTTAATGACATATTCACTTCAATCATGAACATACCTGAATCAGAAGCGGCAGTCTCACTACCCTTCTTCTTCTTCAATTCTGCAAGGTAAACCTTGCAGTTCCTCTTCCAGTGCCCCACCTTGTTACAGTGGAAGCAAACAGCTTTGCTTTTGGGGTCTTCAGCTTTTGGTGGAACATGCCTTTTCTCACCTACTTTCTTCTTCTTGGGAGGGTTCTTCTTCCTTTTCTTAGGATTGGAACCTTCACCAATTAGAAGAACAGAACTCTTCTTAGAGGGAAAATTCGATTCCGCAGTCTTCAACATGTTGTGGAGTTCAGCCAGGCTGGCGTCCAACTTATTCATGTGAAAGTTCACAACAAACTGCGAAAACGAACCCGGAAGTGATTGCAAGACCAAGTCTTGACTCAGCTCCCCATCCATGTTGAAACCAAGTTGTCCAAGACGTTCAATCAAATTGATCATCTTAAGTACATGGTCATTCACAGACGATCCCTCAGACATCCTACAGCGGAACAGCTCCTTCGATATATCATATCGAGCTGTCCTCCCTGCCACATCATACAACTCTTGTAGATGCGTTAGGATAGTGTGAGCATCCATATGCTCATGCTGCTTCTGTAGCTCAATGTTCATGGAAGCTAGCATGATACATTGAGCAACATTTGCATCATCTATCCACTTACGATACACAACATGTTCATCATCATGTGCATCGTCAGCAGGTTCAGTAGGCTTAGGTGACTTAAGCACATATTCCAGCTTCTCAACCCTGAGAACAATTTTCAGGTTTCGAAGCCAGTCAGCAAAATTAGGACCAGTCAATTTGTGAGCATCCAGTATGCTCCGGAGTGATAGTGCAGAAGACATAATGTATATAGTAAATCTGTAAATGATAAACACATAACAACACTTAGCAAATATTCAATTTCATTTTAAAACACTATATGAATCAGGTCTTTATTCATAAGTGGCTCCCACTAGTTTACCTAATTTATACAACCCCTAAGTGAAAAATTAAGCATTCATAATGCTAGTGGGAATAGGGATCCTACATTCCATCACACAACCTCGGCTGTGGCACGAAACGCCATGTGATGTTCAGTAGGCAGACAACTATTGTCAATTACATCTCATGTTATTCCCTAATAAAACTTTAGCCTCTTGAATAATTGAGTCACGGCTGTAGCACGACAAACTCAATATTCTAAGTCAAGTCTAACCCAACATTTCATACAATTGAATCAGTATCCAACAGCCCACGGCTGTAGCACGTAACAGCCATTAGATTCTAATTCACTGTACACATCTCTATGTAATATACAAGTATTTCTTATTTCGAAATCAAAGCCCTCGGCTGTAGCACGAAACGATAATGATTCAAAAATAAGAACTACTTTCTACCATGTTGGAAGGCTATGACCGACACAAGCCCGTTGTGTCATTGGCCAATTACTACTTGATATTATTTAATTTTAGAGGGATTATATTATGTTACAACCATAATCATATTACTAGAAGATTCTCTTTTTCTTGAACAAAATACAATTATGATATTTAAATGAAAAATTCCCAGTGTGTTGGAGGGGTCACAACGGTCCCGCTTAAAACCCAACGGCCTAGACAGAAATTTTCATTTTCAACATCAAAAGAGTATTTCACTCTATGTTTCATAAACATAAGAATCTCATGGTTGTACTCATAATATTATTGTTAAGGCAAGAAACGATTCCTATTCTAGATTTTCTAGAGCACGCCTTATATTGATTTAAGTTCACCTAAATCTATCATCGCATGGTAAATATAGGCATATATCTCATATATAAAAATAAATAAACAAGTAAGCATGCAAGTAATATCATGTCATACAATGATATAATGATGTATGGATTTATTATAGTATTTAAAAAGAAATTAAAACAATTAATACATGGTTTAAAACACATCCGGGAATATAAACAGTTCCAAACTTTTATATAAAAAATATTTGACCACTCCATTAGATCCGTCTCGGAAAAACGAATCCAACGGTATATTGCACGCCCAAAACGGAGTTACCAAACTCCCAAAAAATCAAATTTAATGTGGACAGAGGGGCTGTAACGCATGACGCTTATGCGTTACAGGCCCTGTAACGCATTCTCGGCATGAGTTACAGGCCCTTCCCAGCAGTTTTTTTTTTTAATTTAATGCTAGGTAAGTTACAACAATTCTATGCTATTTTATTTAATGCTTGTAACTCCTTTAGCATTAAAACACTAACTTAGCATTTATAACACTTAAAAAAAAAAAAAAAACTCCTCTAGCCATTAATGTCCTTTATTGTTATTATTATTTTATTTTAATATTAATAAATTAATTAACAATTAATTAATAAATTAATAAAAAAATCAAAATACTATGATTTCTTGAATCAGGCAGTAGCAAAAATTACCAGGTGGATATAGGGTCCTTGTGCAATCTTAATTTCATATTATTAACATGTATGATTATTTTATGAATTTTAATTAAAACAATTTTAAAAAATTCATAACAAATAATATACACATCACAAAATTATGAAAAAAAATACCTAGATCATCTACAACCCTTGTAGAACCCAGATCAGTAGTCAAAATCCAATGCAAAAATTATTTTGAATTAATTCATAATTAAATCTAAATAAACTTGCAAAAATCATAATAAATCCATACATGCATAAAAAAAATATGAAATTTTTTATATGAATCTCTATATGCATAACCTAGCTCTGATGCCATTGAAAGAATTTACGGATGAGCGGAAGCGTGATATAACATTTATTCCGTAAAAACCATGTATCGCACATATAGAAAAATATATAAAATGAAAGAGCGGAGGAATCATAACCATACCTTGAAAATCGAAGCTTTATAAAAATGGATTCTAGCAGTTGCTCCTTAGAGTGTGAAACACTCTACCGGTATCCACCAAGAATAATCCTTCGATGAAGCTTTTTATAAAACTAAGCTTTTATAAAAATGGAGTTTTTCTTCTTTTGAGAGAGAGAGAGAGAGATGAAGAAGAAGAGGGTGGCAACTAGGTTTTCACAAAAACTCAAGTCCTTTAGAATGAACTATCTCATTCTATTTATAGGGCTCTCCTAGGGTTTTTAATATATCTTTATATATATATATATATATATATATATATATATATATATATATATATATATATATATATATATATATATTAACCCCACACTTTATGTGACGCCCTCCAAACCCGGGGTACAGATTTGAGGAGTCATCCGACCAACGGAATACTAATTAACACATGCATAATATATAATATATATATAAAGACACAATTACCCCTTGACCAAGACCGCATCCAGATTATGGCAATGAACACAAGCTACTACAATCTTTTATTATTACAAACCAGTTTTATCAGAGTTATTACATCACAACTAAAGTTCAAATCTAGACATTAAATCTAGAAAAGCAAAACAACAACTACCCTGCCAATAACAGTGACTCGAGGGGCTCTCCTGACTGCTGGTGAACTATCGGTCACGCTATGCCAACTCATACTCTCGCTTCACTGGAATAGGGTTAGAAAACAACAAGCAAGAGTGAGCCAAAATTGCTCAGCAAACATCAACGAATCATTTCTATCACAGTTGTAAGGATATGAATTTAAGATATCAGAATCAACAATATTTAGCTAACACATGCTTTGTATCAATAATGATTGAAGTAAAGAATTAGAATTTGCCTTATACATTTTATTCAAATCAAAGGTTGTGCTGCTGGCCAGCCACGCATCAACCCCGGACTAGCTCATGTCATAGTCCTCTACTGGATCCCAGGCCAATCTGGGCCTTAAGTTATTCCGACCAATTACTGGTCCATTTTTAAAAACACATGCCAATTCTATAATAGGGTATAAACAATAACATGCTCAATAAGATAAACTGAATGTATAGTAATTGCAAAAGAGTTTCAACTGTTCAGTATCAAGTGAAGGTCGAGAAATAATCATGGAGTAATTTCAATGGTACAGTGTACTCATTCAATAAGGGAATCAATATTGGTAATCGTTAATCAATAACCGTAATTGGTAGTCAAGATGGAAGTCAAATAATCAAAGGTTGTCAATGATAATCAAAGGATGATAAATAGCAACAATAGGTGGTAAACAATAATCAAGTAAATTGGAAATAAGGGTTTCCGATGCAGATCAAATCAAAGAATCAAGAATTTCTAAGGAAATGGAATCAGTTGTCCAAATGCGGTTAAAAGATGGATAATTTGAATTGTTCTGGGGATAACGGTATTCAAGTAATCAAGACAATAATAATTTTTATCACAAGTAAAGGCACATATACTTGCCTGGTCTAAGCTGCTGTCGGATCGACTCTGCTCACTCTACTTTCCCCTTTCCCTTGCTCCGGGAACTCGATTCTATAATTAAACAACTCATCACAATAAGTCTAACTATTCTCGTTCTACTCTCGACACTTATTCAATCAATAATCACAATTAAACAAGTAACCGGTTACGTATCGGACGTCCGGTATAATTTACGATATTTAAAACTCAGATGTTTGCCCTAGCACGGGCATATACAGACTATAAAACACAACACACAATTAATATGAACCATATAGCACTTATAAATATTTTTAAAACATCGTCTGAAACTCATTTGAATTTTTAATAAGTCATTACTAATTTTTAAATCAAAAATCGGATTTTTAAATCCAATATAAACATTTAAATGAAAATAAATCAATTAATAAAATTAATTGACACTCTTTAAATGCTCAAACTATTTTTAAATAAATAAATAGGCTTGAAAATAATTAAACTGAATTTTTAATTAATTAAATCTAATTAATAATTAATTTTTAAGAATTAATTGATTAAAAGAATTAACCAATTAATTAATAAATTAATTATTAATTAAAAATAATTAAAATAATTAAGTTTAATCAATTTTCGGATTTAAAATAATAAATATAATTTATCAGAATTTTTCTGATATTAAAATATATTTTTAAAATAAAAATATGAATTTTTAAAGTTTTTAAACTATTTTCGAATTAAATTTAAAAATAAATTCAAAAACAGTTTTCTGAAAATGAATTAGGGTTTTGAAGATTGAAACCGGGTCGAAAAATCGGGTAAACGGGTCGGGAAGAACGAATCCGGGTCACCAAGAACAACCCGCCGGAATCTGGGTTTTCCAGAATCCGGCCGGCGTCCGGTGGCCGGACTTCGCCGTTTCCGATCAAAACAAAACCAAACCATAGGGCTTTTGTTCGCTTTTGCAAGACAAACACAACCCACATACACACACATCTGTCCCATGCCGGAATCGTGCCCAGAATTCATTCAAAGAACTCGCCGGCGACGACCTCGGCCGGAAACCCGATCTACTTAAATCCTACATGAAACTCAAAGATTAATATACCAAAATAAAGCTTATAACTCATACAATCAAAGCCCTTTATCAAAAACAATGTCAGATCAATATCAAGAACGTACGAATCGAAAGAAGAAATCGGGTCAAAACCCGAAAATCAAACCCGACTAAATTGAACTTAAACATGAAATTAAAGCATGGATTCTTGCTAATTAGAACCCTAGGAACATGTTAGAAGCAACCAATTGAACGGAGAATCAACAGAATGAAAATCCCCAAATTAATTAAGAACCCTAATTTTAATTCGAAACTTG